>OZ014477.1:9158313-9758313 GCA_963965965.1 Trididemnum nubilum | reverse complement strand
GCAATCATTACCAACTAGGGTAGCTAAGCTGAATGGTGACAAAAAGATACACTAACATCAATTTGTGGCTCTTCTTAAAACAGTTGAACTACTTTACAGGAATAGGTTGGCGTGAGGAGTTAGGTGATAAAAACTACAATCACATGAGAGAGATTTTCAAATTAAGAATCTGAAATTCATTAACTCACTGTTTAGACAACTCTAAACTGTAGACTCAACCAGTCAATTAAATTTGTCATGCTCCCAGAGCTGAGAGTTCCAGCCCACACTAAAAACCTATGGAGACTCATTTAAGTCTAATTCAGTAATTGACAGCAGGTTGATCTGTATTTAGAATAGGATTCAAAATTTGAAGATCCTAACTTCCAAATAGTAAAAACAACAAACACTTTGTCACAGCAAGCATATTAAGTAATACTAGTTAAATAGGTTTTGCAATACTAATTTAATGATGCACTCTTTGAAGAACAATAGTTAGCACATTAATAACACTGTAGCACTACACTGACATTTTACTTTACTTGCTCAGCTACTCTGCACAATACTAGTCTACACTTTTGCATCAATTCAAATACATGAGTTCTAAACGCTAATGATTAAAGTTACACATCAGGCTCATATTTTACAGCAAAGCTTTTCCAGTCTGCCAGTGGTATTCCAAAGTATTCTTAAAAGCATTTAGTGAAGCTGAACAAACAACATGTTCAGGTAATGTATTCCTGATTCCAATTGTTAATGACCCTAACTGTGAAAAAGTTTTTCCTCAATTTAGTGTTTGGTGCATTGCTTATAAATTGAATTTGTTTCCTCCGGTAAAGTAATGAGTGGGGCAAGTTTTTGCAACTTTTTTAACAGCTTCCAACAGCTTTCGAAATACTGAGATTTTTTGTACTACAACAATGTTCCAAGTTGTTTTCAGGAATTTTATATTTTAACTTTTTGAGACTTTTTTCGTTTTTAGATGCAAGTTTTTCGTGCAATTTTCATTAAGAATGGCACTAAATGTGAGTGTGATTTAAAAAATATGCAGTAAAACTACTTCCGTACAGTTCTATTGTCTTTGATTTGCAAAACAAAAAGCTATAAGACGGATTACTGGTGTCTCGTTGTTATCTAGGATGCAACAGTTGGCTTAGAACTCCATCCACTGTGAAGCAAAGATTTAGCATGCTACATAAACTGCTGGCATGAGATTGCCATTTCTACCCAACTAATGAATGCAATTATTTGGCATTATATGTAAATAAATCGCTGGAGTAAATCACTGTCGTTTTTAATGCTTGTGCATAAATACAACTTTCATTAAAAATAAGTGCAATTTTTCTATTTTTTAATGCAACAAAAACTTGCCCTAGAAATGAGGTTCAGTGATAAGATGGAAGAGGTTACTTGAGTAGTAAACATCATAATTATTTAAACATTTGTATACTTGGATTAAGTCGCCACACAGCCGGCGATATGATATCAGATATTGTGCCGTCAACCAGGGCGACTTTGAACCTATTCGAAGCATTCAGACATATCACTTCTGCCAGGTATAAGCAACACAACTGCTTATAGGCTAAACGTAACACTTACAACCTCAGTAGCTGGCACTGCCATAACTCAAAAAACATTTTGCTATGAAAAGCCATATATTCTATCTCAAAAAGGGTTCAAAGTCACCCCGCTATTCGGGGCGACCTTAAAACACCAACCAACATGCACTTAACTTTTACTTACAAGGCCGAAATGTTCAAAGTCATCTTAGCCTGGAGTGACTTACTGAGTTTAAAGACTTTTTATCAATTTACGGGCTTCCAAAAACATTTTTACAGATTGATGAAACGAATTAGACGAATACGTTTTTTTCAATAGGAAGGACTCAAATTTTTGTTATTGATAAAAAAGGTAAAATGATTTTTCCAACATATTAATGCATAGAAACGTAAAATAAGAATATATTTATAAAAAAGTAAACAATTGTGGTTTCAAAAGACTGTAATTGCGTACATACCCTCTAGTGCGGGCATGCTTTAATTCAATAATTTAAACTGCCATGACGTCACTGAGCAGACTCGTGTTCAAGTGGTTAGAGTGGTGGACTGACGATCACAAAGTCATAGATTCGAGCCAACATTCACCTGATGAAACACAAGGATGTCGAAACAGGTGTAGATTGGCTTTTTTCAGTGACACCCAGACAACCGTTACACTTACAGCCAGTGTTCCCTCTAACTTTGGATCTACTGCATAAATGCCGGAAAAGATGCAAAAATGCCTGAGGTCAGTGTGAAAATGCCGTCGCTAATCACAAACAACAATGTCGTTTACTCAAAGTTTTGTGCGATCTCAAACAAAAAAAAATGTCATCGCACATGGAGACTGCCAAGAGTTTTCTTTTCTTTATCGGCATACTTTAAAACAAATGAAACAAAAAAGGTCTTCAGGTAACGTAGTGCATCTTTTTCAGCAACTTTCGGTACTTCTGCATCACATTTCCAAGAAACAGCGCCGGATAAAGAAAAAATAGCGTTACGCCGGACACTACAGCCAAACAAAAATGCCGTAATTTTGAAAATCAAAATACACTGTTTGCAGTTGCCAAAAAGCATTGAGAAAATGCCATAAAAAATTTCGCACTATTGGCACTTTTTTGCGCTTACAGGGAACACTGCTTACAGCCTAAACAAATTCAATCTTGTCATGATTTTTTTTTTTTAATGATGACGTCATTGTCACGTGACCTTGCGCTAGTCAAGCAAAACAAAAAAAATTTATATACCAAAGTTTAAACACTGACCTAGTAGGAGACCGCTCTTGGTCTTAAAAAGTATTCAAGTGATAATGAAGTTTGTTTTAGTATAGGGTTCAAAGTCACCCCGGTTGACGGTGAGTAAATCTGAAATCTAAAGCTTTTAGATGGTCAGAGTAGGATAAGTTGCTCAAACCTGGGATCATTTTAGTGGCACGTCTTTGAACTCCTTCCAGTTTTTTAAATCAGTTCTGTAGTTGGGAAACCACATGGAGTTATTATATTCTAATTTGGGGAAAACTAAAGTTTTAAACAGTGTCACAAAGCTTTTTTTATTTAATGTCAGAAGAGACCTATGAAACAACCCAACACGTCTATTTGCATCACTAACAATGTTGCCAATGTGTTTTGAAAAGTTTAATTTTTCATCAAGTAAAACATTCAGATCTTCTGCTGCAGTTGTTTGTCTTAAATTATAGGCAGTGCTAGGCAAAATAGACTGACTGTAAATGCTACGGTATTTTGCCTCCAAAGGCAAAATAGCCCTAAATGCTATTTAGCCTCCAGAAATCCTATTTTTCCTCTAGAGGCAAAATAGCCCAAAATACTATTTTGCCATTCTATGATTCTAAACACTGTCCTGGTTGTTGACTTAAGGCCTCCCTAACCTCTGACCTTAACCCTAACAGAGGCAAAATAGCTCTAGAATCAAAATAGTACCGAATGCTATTTTGGCACTCAGCACTAGAGGCAAAATGGATGTCGTTAAGTATAAGCTGTCCACTTTTTCTTGGAACCTCCGCAATTCGTGTATGAGCGTGCACGTGCTCTAACTCCTCTTATGCGTGCATCAGCACACTCATTAGGGTTAGGGCTAGATTTGGGGAATAGCTTAGATCGGAGAAAAGGAGTGAGTGCACAAGCGCTCATACCTAATAGGCCTACATGGGTCACAGAGCTTCCGCAAAAAAGCGGACAGCTTGCACTTAACGACACCTGGCAAACTAGCCCTAAATGCTACCAGTATTTTGCCTCCAGCACCAAAATACTACGATATACATTAGGCAGTGGCTATTTTTC
Organism: Trididemnum nubilum; assembly: GCA_963965965.1. Classification (NCBI taxonomy): domain Eukaryota; kingdom Metazoa; phylum Chordata; class Ascidiacea; order Aplousobranchia; family Didemnidae; genus Trididemnum; species Trididemnum nubilum. Next base: position 9,754,499 of record OZ014477.1, on the reverse strand, counting down.
CTGCCTTTAGAGGCAACATGATATGATAATGAAGTTTGTAGCCACTGCCTGAAATTTAAAGCATTGACTGAGAACAGCAGCCTTAAACAATTCTACTATCCCCCGACTAATCTTGCCCTAACCCTCACTTTGTTGCAAAATCACTGCAGACTGTGACGAGATCACCGGTAACGGTCCAAGGTAATAGGTATGGTACCGGCATGTTAGCGTTTACAGGTACAAAGGTAGGCCTACTGTACCACCTGGTACGGTATATTAATAGGCTACTGGCATTTATTAATTTTTTTTAAGACATAGAATTTACAGATACAGCAAAAATAGTACCCCGTACCGGTACTGGTATCTAGACAATCGTACACAGCTACAGTACAGTAGGCTTATGACTACAGACTAGACTATGACTTAGGTAGGCCTATGAGATTTGTCATTTGTCAAATTACTGTAGCTAGCTACGGTTTATCAACTTGAACTAGCCTACCTGATTTTGCTGCCTAGTGTTACCACTGTTGTAGTGTTTAGTGGGGTTACTCTTCTGTAGTAGGTCGCCTAATTGTCACTCCTAGTACCGTTTAGGCTATATTACTAGCCTAGCCTGTTTAACGTACCGTAACAAATCTTCGTACAGGAAAATTCCAGAAGAAGGGAGGAAAGAATGGCGGTGTCAAAAAAATTTGACTCCGAATTCGAATCCATTCCGAGTCCAAGGATTACGAGGAGCTAGTCGTGCAAAACTTACGCAGGGAGCCGCACTTAAGCGTAACGGTACGTCGCTTTCGTAAGCGAAAAAAATGCTGCCACGTAATTGTTATCTCCTCAGGCTGGCATCGCTGCCCTAACCCTAACTGCAATGCAAGGTTTTGAAGCAAAAAAACATAGCTATGCACTGTACATCTCCTTCCAGATTCCTGCATACTGTATCATGTTTGCACAACCCATCTGCGAATCGAACCCGGTGGTCGAGAGCTGAGTGTACTACCCACTAGACCGCCAGCTTGCAGCATTGGAGTGACAAAATGTCGTATTTAAACCAAATGTATGAGAAAAAGGCAATGGCTCAAGCGTAAGCGTTTGCATGTTAAGCTTCTACTCCAAGGATTACGAGGAGCTAGTGGTTCAAAACTTATGCAGGGAGCCACTCTAAAGTGTAATGGTGCATCACTTGCGTAAGCTGAAAAACTGCTGGCAAGTAATTGCTATCACTCAGGCTAGCATCACTGCCCCAACCCTAACTGTAATGCAAGGTTTTGAAGCAAAAAAAAAGACTGCTTCATGCATATCTTTACCTGTTCCTTATACTCCGTATTCTTCCATTCCACGCAATCGCAACCCAAGCGCGAATCGATGGTGGGAAGCTGAGCACGATAACCACTACACTACACAGCTTGCAACCATGCAATGACAAAATGTCGTATTTAAACCAAATGTATGAGAAAAATGCAATGGCACATGCATGAGTTTTGCATGACTAGATACTACTCCAAGGACTACGCGAAGCTAGTCATGCAAAAGTCATGTAGTCAGCCACAATCAAGTGTAACGGTACATCGCTTTCATGAGCGAAAAAGCTGTTGGCACGTAATTTCTATCTCTCAGGCTGGCATCGCTGCCCCAACCCTAACTGAAATGCAAGGTTGACAAGCAAGAAAAGAGTGCTCCGTGCATCACCTTTCGCATTCCTGCATACTGCGTCTACACTCTGTGTCCTTCCATTCCACGCATTCGGAACTCGAGCGCAAATCGAACCCAGTTGTGATGGTTTGGAGGCGCATTCGATGACCACTCGACAATGCCAGACGCAATGTTGAGTTGTCAAAATGCCATATTTAAAGTTTAAACCAAATGTATGAGAAAAAAGCAATAGAGGGTCAGTGGTGTAAAAAGTACTCGAAAATTGTACTCAAGTAAAAGTTTCGTTACTGACAAAAAAACTACTTGAAGTAAAGTACAATGTACTGATCAAAAAAAGTACTTGAGTAAAAGTAAAAAAGTAGTCATTTAAAAACTACTCAAGTAGAAGTATTTTTGAAAGTATTCAGGCATAATAAACAAACTATTCAATTGACATCTCAATTAACAACATTTCAAACAAACATTTCAATTGACAACTGGTCGACTGCTTTCACATCACTGCCACAAGCGCTTGATTTTCTAACCCCTCACTATCTTAAGAAGTCATGAAATATAAATTGTGCTGGTTTTTTGTTACTACTGTATATTCAAGGAATCAATTCATAAAATATTTGCTCAAATACTCATTCACTGCCATTGTTAAATTTATATGCTAAAAAGCATAGATGGGCAAGTTAATGCAAAACGTTAGCTTCGTTAACCACTAGTCCGTTAACAAACTTCACACCTCCGTTAACGTTAATCCGTTATTTTCAGCTTTAATTAACGGAAGTTAATAAAGTCCGTTAATCCGTTAACATTTTGCGTGTAATTTACTTTTCTTTTTGTTCTCTCGCTTCTAGAACACGTATTGACGCTGTTGAGCTGATTGTAAGGAAATATTTATTGCTATGGTGGTCTTTTTGTGTTTTGATTTTGAAAGATACATTTTCTGTCTAATGTAATTTCAAGATAAAAACAAGTTCAAATGCACAACGAAGCTGCAAGATATTAACGATAAAAACCTTAACGAAAGTTAACAGAACTTAACGGATGTTACTTTAGGCCGTTAACAGCACTTAACGGAAGTTAATTTAGTCCGTTAACATGAAAAAACTTTTTAAAGGATTAACGAGTTAATGAAAAAGTTAGCTTCGTTATTAACGGATTAACGAACTTGTGCCCACCTATGCTAAAAAGTAAAAACACCATGGAAGTGCCTTATTAGAGAACAGCCTACTATATCGACAAAGTGCGCCGAAAGTCAACGCACCAAAACCAATTCAGTAGACTGCGATAAACTTTTTTTGGATTAAAGAAAAAATTATCGTGAATTTTTTTGAATTCATTTTATTTCACGACATGTGAAGGCAGATAGAAACCGGTAGAAACATAACTAAAACTGTAAGTGAAGCACAGTCACTCATTGATTGATACCAGTGTCCTGTCGCCGCATTAGTAGGATAGACTGCAGCTTAATTTAATTCCAATTCAATTTACTTGCTGCACTTTAGAAAACCTGCCTAGACGAAGTTTATCATGCCATTCCTGCATTCCACCATGTTTGTTTCCAGTTTTACTGATTTATTCACCGTGTTGCCTTGACCAGAAAAACCGCAAAGTGATATTAGGGTCGTTGAGGCAAGCTGCCACCTCTCTACCATACAAAGGTGTAAGCACTGAGCAGCACATTATCACCTTCAATGCAGAATGTCAAGCAGGAAGATGTAAATACAGTTTGCAGTAGGCTACCTAATTTTGAGTCTTTGGCTTGACTGGACCAAATTTGAACCCAAATTTTCAGCTTGATATACAGATGCTCTAACCGCTTAGCGGCATATTTATCACTTCAAACCCAGGCCCTCAAACTGCAAGACACTGTTCTCAAGAACAGAGAAACAAAACATTTCATCAGTTTATTACTCAATGATGAAGTTTTACTGCTACAGTGCTACTCAGCTAAGGTGGAGTCCTCGAGGACGTCCTTCGTCTCGAGGACACATTTTGAAGTCCTTGGCCTCTGAAAGTTAAGCCTTGGCCTCGAAAAATGCCCTGTCCTCGGCTCGAGGACAACAGTATTTTTTGAATTGTTAAAATTTTGTAGTTCGCCAGAAAAAAATTTTGAAGACCTTTTTTTCTGGAGATCGTCTACATTTGGACTGTAAAACCGACTCAATCTGCTTGAAAACCGATCAAAATCTGGGATAAGATCGTTGGATGTTGTTTCCAGCCTCTGAATTAGCTCCCCATTGCAAATTCCTGGCTATGCGCCTGCCAGGATCTCATATCTTCACTTATCAATAAATTTCTGCAATTGCCTAATGCTCCAGTTCTACAGAACAGAATAACCCGAGTGGACCTTTCACCCTAGTTACGAACAGCTCGATTGTAAATGCACCCTAACCTACTACCTCTACTCATGACTTCAGGAAAACTGTCAATTCGTTTGCATTGTATTGGTGTTAAAATGGTTAGGTTAACTTATGGTGTTGCAGGCTAACTATTCGGTAGAACTTTGGTTCCTAGTCCTGATTAAGAAGTCGATGTAAAGAAACACAAATCTTATCCTACTGTTTTGTCGCTTGTGTCAGGTCCGACAGCTTACCGGTACCTGATTAGAAAAAATGCAATCATTTTCAGAGGTGGTCAGTAACGAAGTAGTTCTACTTAAGTAGACTACTTAAGTAGTATTTTCGGTAACGAGCGACTTACTTAAGTATTTTTCATTTCTGATACTTCTACTTTTACTTCAAGTAAAATCCTCTCGAAGTAACGCTACTTGAGTAGTAATGACTTTTATGTAAAGTAGAAGTACACACCTAGCCATTATTTCACCTCACAACGTGTACAATAAGTACGTATCGAGTTTGTTTTACTGTACAGTACTACGAAACTTATTGAATAGTTACGCTGATTCATTTACAGGTCATCTAGGGTGTGTGTTTTTGCGTTGCATCAAATACCAGGTGTTGACTCAGTCTCACTAAAAAAAAAAACATACCGAACCCTGATTAGCATGGTACAGTAGACAAACTAGACATGCGCATTACTCCTGGTTCATACGAAAAAGATTAGCGGTTAACGGCGTTGCGCTTGCTGCGGCCCGTCTGGGGTTCAATTCCCTAGCCGGTTAACGAACAGTGTTGCTAACGACTCGCCATCGCTGCGACATTTCTTCTCAAGCTGTGTTGTCCAGGCGCGGAGATGAGCCCAGAGTCCCTCTAAATCGTATTCGTAACACGCTTCGGTGTAATTTCAAGAGAATAATAAAACTTTGATTTTTTGATATGCTACCGTAAGTATGGCTTTGCTTGAACACTGATCGTAAGCGTCACAACAGCAAACCTTCGAAAAACAAACAAACACGTGAAATTCGAAATTACTTTCTACTTTCATTACTTAAGTAGAATTAATTTTGACTACTTTCCTACTTTTACTTAAGTGGAAATGCTTCGCCATACTTCTACTTTTACTTGAAAGGCATTTTTGAGTAAGTAACAATACTTCTACTTAAGTAGATTTTTCGACTACTTTGTCCACCTCTGATCATTTTCAAAAGCACATGAGCGCAGTCAATCGTGGAACTTAAAGAAAGAAAGGACCAATGGAGAATAGCCTGACTACGCGTTTACGAATGATTGCCTGCAAATGCCCTCCGTCAAAGTGCAGTGAACACTGCGGCTCAAATTTTTAAACTACTTTGTACTTTTATCAAATAATAAGTACTTAAGTAGCGTTACTTCAGACTAAAAGTACTTAAGTAAAAGTAGTTAAAAAAAAACTACTCAAAAAAAGTATTTAAAAAAAACTACTCAAAAAAAGTAAAAGTAAAAGTAGTTAAAAAAAAACTACTCAAAAAAGTACTCGTTACCGAAAAAAACTACTTAAGTAATCTACTCAAGTAAAAGTATTTCGTTACTTTACACCACTGTAGAGGGTTACGTTTGATTACGGTTGCTTGTGTGGCTGTTGCATAACTAGCTTCTACTCCAAGGACTACGAGAAGCTAGCCAATAAAAACTTATGCAGTTAACGACAATGAACTGTAACGATACGTCCCTTTTACGTCGCTTTCGTAAGCGAAAAAGCTGCTGCCATGCAATTGCTATCTTTAAGATTGGCATCACTGCCTCAACCCTAACTCTAATGCAAGGTTTTTAATGAAAAAAAAAGAACGCTTCATGCATCTCCTTTCCCATTTCTTAATCCTCAGCGAATCTCCATTGATAGGGATTCGAATCCAAGCGCAATGATTGGAAGGCACTTGAACTTACCACTATACCACGCCAGTCACGACATTGCCTTATCAAAATGTGATTTTTAAACTAAATGTATAAGAAAAAAGCAATGGAGGGTTACGCTTGATTGCGGTTGCTGCACAACTTTTCATCGGCGAGCTTCTCGTCCAAAGACTACGAGCAGCTAGCCAATAAAACTGATGCAAACAATGACTATCAAGCATAACGATACGTCGCTTTTACGTCGCTTTCATATGTGAAAAAGCTGCTACCCAGAATTTCTATCTCCTAGGCTGGCATCCAGTACGGTATCACTGAAGGGGGCGGAAGGGGCGGTTCGCTCTGGTTGTCACCATTTTGGGGTGACATCATTTAATGATACCAAGTGAACAAAAAAGAAAACAACAATATGTTTAACATCATTAGAAATGTTTAACGAGTAGTATCTAGTTCTAGTCATGCAAAACTCACACATGTGCCATTGCCTTTTTCTCATACATTTTGGTTTAAATACGGCATTTTGTCCCTGCATTGTTGCAAGGTGCACAGTGTAGTGGTTATTGTGCTCAGCTTCCAACCTCTGCACCCGGGTTCGATTCGCGCTTGGGTTGAGAATGTGTGACGCGGTATGCAGGAACTGGAAAGGAAATGCACAGAGCTATCTTTTTTTGCTTCAAATCCTTGCATTACAGTTAGGGTTGGGGCAGCGATGCCAGCCTGAGGGGATAGCAATTATGTGGCAGCAGCTTTGTTGCTTTCGAATAAAACGACGTACCATTACGCTTGAGTGCGGCTGCCTGCATAAGTTTTGCACGACTAGCTCCTCGTTGTTTAACGCACTGGAATGGACTTACAAAAAAAGAAAACAACAATATGTTTAACATCATTGGAAATGTTTAATGCACTGGAATGGACTTAAAATGATTTAAAGTATGTTTTGAAACATTTGTTTAGAAGAGGGGGGGGGCGCTAATTTGCAAAAAATATAGATAACAAATCAGCAAAAACTTTGAAAAATCGTCAACACTAAGCAATGAAATTTGATTGCTAGCTGAAACATGCTAAATATAGGTTTCATAAAAAAAATACATATAAGCTCAGGAATAGGGGTGGTGGCAATTCAGTATTAGTTGATTACCAATCACTTCGACTCAAATATTGTTCCATTCGCCCCCCACACACCAATTATTTTTCTCTAATTAATATATAGGAAATGTGTTTAATCTTTGTGAGTTTCATTGAATTAAAAGATTTTATTATTTATGGTACCACCTTGTAAACAACAGAACTGAAATTTTACCATTAGCGACCTACCACATATCCATTGCCCATTTATGCAACCAGTTTAATCATGTTTTTGCACAGCTAATTTCTGCCACATTTCAAAACCAATAATTTTGTTCAAAATAAGCCAAAAATTGTGATTTTTGCAAAAAAACACAAAATTTTCGATCCCTGAGAGCTCCGCCCCCAAAATCCCCGAAACAGATTCCACTGCAGACTTCTGGCTACGCGCCTAAATCTAATCATATTTTTGCACTGCTAATTTCTATGCCACCAAAGTTCTCCTGATGCTACGTTTGAAAAGCATTATTTTCTAAATAAGCCTAAAATTGTTAGTTTTGCGAATAAATAAAATTTTTCGTGTGCTGGGCTTCTGCCCCCAGACCCCTGATGGCCTCTGGCGGAGCTCCCAGACCCCCGAACACAGCCCCTCTCCCCATTGCAGATTTCTGATTACGCGCCTGATACTAGACAAGTGCTGCTCATACTTCCAAGGTCTAGAATCTACTTCTGATGTTTGGAAAAATATTGTTTATTTTGTAACACTTCGCGACGAATACACCGTAAGTTGGAACAAAAAAAGCCTACAACAAATGCTTCAACAAACCATTAAGTTTAGACTCAGACCTTTCGGTTTTGAAGAGGTATACGTCTGCAATCCCTAGAAAGTGAAATTATTAAAATGCCGGTATTTGCAGAAAAAAGCTTCAATACCGTTTTTTGCGGTTTTCTCAAAAACATCAGAAGTGAATATTAGGCGTTTTGGAAATAAGCTCTTCATAATTATAAAGCAGCTGCATCCGCCCATGGTCAGTCCATTTTCGTTTTTTGTGTTTTTGAGTTATGAGTTTTTGCTTTTCTGTTTGGTTCTTCTGTTCGGCCGGCCGCTGCAATCTCAGGAACAATAAAATTAAACTGGTGAGAGTTGCTTGATAAAGAATTACAGGTCGAACTTGAGAAAGCGTGCTGAACGAACTGATCGACTTTGAGAGATGAAAGCCCGGAAGCATATTTCCAATTTGTTCCACATTTCAGTGCATAAGGCTGTTTAACCCCAGGTCACTGCGACGTCTCAATAGAAAAACTGCTCAGGTGTGACTGTGCAGGGTATATCTGCGGTCAACTTGGAAATTGTAAAGGTTACCATAGTACGCAAGCGAAATGAAATCCAAAAGTCAATAATGAGTTCGAGAAAAGCTTTTGCAAGAGATAGTGTAGGCCGTTTATAAAAAAAACGAAGTTATTTTGCTGATACACAATACGCTGAACTTGAGATGTACTTACTTCTTTTTGATCTTAGCTGATGATAGCAATTTAATAGTTTGCATGCTTTCTGTTGCTTTATCTAGCTATGTGGCAATGGGTAGCACATTGATCAGCGGTGGCCGCCTGTGTGGTGATAGGATGCCCACTTTTTGAGTGGTATGAAAATGGCCACTTTTTTCCAGGGCTTTCTACTCCAAGTGGGTTGTGGCTGTAGCAAGTCGGGCAGTTCCAAACAACTATAAATGCTCACTTTTTGTATTAAGTGTTTATATTTTCATTAGCGTCAATCGATCCATTTCGCGGCCAAAAGCGCTGGTAAGACCTTTCTTTTGGTATTACGTGATTTTCACCTTGTATTCATTCACAAAAATGCCGAAAAACTTTCCGTTTAGTCTTTACTGCTGGTTCTTCGACCACGAAACGCATCCAAAAAAAGTATATCCTTGCGAGGTCCCTGGGCAAATACCCTTCTCGTTATGAAAGTTACGATTACTCTTTTTAAATCTGGTCTTATTTTGTCGAAAACTGTAGCGCCTGTAGGTTATTCAATGGCTGTTATTATGTCTAATCTACGTTCTTCCATCTCATCCCCACCTCATAAGAATTTCTGCCGATGTTGATTTAATTTTCCATACTTCAGAGTGAATGATGGCAAATAACTTGGTTATTAGTGTAGCAAAAAATATAATAAATGAAATTGCTCAATTATGAAACTGCAAAGCCTTCGAAATCGTTTGGTATCATGATCACCCGTCATTCAAGTCGCATACAACTAGGCTTTCGTGAAACTGCACAATCTGGAAGTCTTATTGCAAACTTACGCTTCTATTCTTTCCATTGCAGTTTATTGCACGTTCAAAGCAAGCTACAGTAAATAAAGCACATGATAATTGTTCAAAACGTACTAGTATAACATCAAACTATGATACGTTTTCCAAAACTACAACTCGAATGTGATACTGCGATTGCTACGTGGTACGTAATTGAGATTCTATAACCTTTTTCTATAAGAACACGAGGCTCAGTTTTGCTCCAAGTTTAAGAACTATGCCAGGGTCAAACGTACAAAAAATAAAAATAAAAAAACGAAAAAGAATGAATTTCAAATCTAAAAAGAAACTAAACTCTGTACAAATTCAAAACGATAACAGTGTTGTGATTTGCCAGTAGACTACTTGCAAGCAAAATCGCATTGATTCCGAAACGATTAAGTATTGTTGCACATTGCGCAGGCAATTGAGAAAAGTTTTGGCTGATGTTCAAATTGAAAAAAAATCGCTTTTTTGCTTTTGCAATATTACGATGCTGCAATAAAAACAGCAAAAAATTGTTTACTCAAGCTGACAGAACATTTGAAATTGAACAATTTTACAAACATGGTCGCTAAAATTGACATTGATGCTCTCAAATTTACGAAATGAGGCAGACAATTGGCGAAAAAGTAAGAACAGCCAGCCTTAACTCAAAATTCACTGATTCCTATAAAAAAGCGTAAATTGACAAAGTTTACCAGTGGTTCTCATTCTCAAACTGAGGTCTGCGAAGCAATATTTCGGGATTGCAAAGTATCTTTAACTACTATCTTAAAAAATATTGCTGCAAGTTGATTATAATCAGAAATTAACTTATAACCAGTGTTGATTACTAACAAGCTAAGCTTTTCTGCGACAAACCTTTTATAAATTTCATTTTGCATGTTTTCCAGTATCTTTACGGACGTACCACAGGCATTTATGCAAACATAGAAAGTAGTTTTGCGACCGAAGGATAGTGCTTATTGAAAATATTGAAAGAAGGGTCTAATCTATTTAACAGGAACACGAACTGGATTAAAAGTTTTTTCAGCTTTTACGGATTCGACAAAAATATCGGGAGTTTTTTTTTAGTTCATGTACGATTTTTGCAAAAAGCAAGTTTTTCAGCAAAGGTCTCATAATTGATAACTTTACTAATACACATTTTAAAAACGTGTATTATGAAAATCTTAATTTTCATCTGTCGCGTAAAATGGATAGTTTATTTTGTGCATTAGATTCTTTTGCGAAACGTAGAAATTCAATCGTAAAACAAAGTAATTACAGTAGTCCCGCTTATTAAGCCCAACCGCTTAATAAGCCCAAAATCGTCCGGTCCGGAATTACTCCATTTATTCCTATAGATAAAAAACCCGCTTTATAAGCCCAAAACCCCGCTTAATAAGCCCAATTTTCGAACACATTTGCTTAAAACTGAGTGAAAATGCGTCGAAAGTCACACTTCTTTGTCTTGCTTTCGACGATTTCACGCTTCGTTACGCTGCTGCCCTAGTTCTTAATTCAACTGTTTCGTCACAGATCGTTTATCTGTGCGGTAACCAATTGGCAAGACAACTGGTGCTCTGAAGATTTTACTGTAGGCTGCTGATTACAGATAAATTGCTTGTTACAGTCAAACTTCGATACTATGCCACCTCGCTACTATGCCACCCTCGCTACTATACCACTTTTGATCGTCACCAACTAAATTCAATAGAAAATATATTTACTATGCCACCACTTACCCTCGCTACTATGCCACATGAGGTACAGTATTGCAGTGTATTTACGAAACAATAAACGCTACGAACAATTAAACGGCTGTGAAACGGCAAAAGTATACAGTATGTGCATGTAATATGTTCTCTCAAGTTATCTACTGTAGCTCAGCCCAAAACTCTGAGGAATCGTCAGCCGGCGCATGTTCTTTCTGCGGATTTCATGCACTTCGTCGTCTAGCCGATCGCATCCTTGCATCACACTGGCCTTCCCGAAACTACTGCACTGTACTGTTCATTATACTGAAATACATGTAAATTATAATCGTACAATACAACGTGGCATTACATTGTTACATCACAAGGCTGTTTTTACAAATCCTTGTTACTATGCCACCCTCGCTACTATGCCACTTTCTCTCGGTCCCAAAGGGTGGCATAGTATCGAAGTTTGATTGTATCTGTAACTGTTGCGTACAGTATTAATAGATTCAGCAACTTTTAGCCTTACTACAGTCGACCATATTCATTTATGCGCATGAGAGTGGCGAAAATTTGTCCCCCGGTTAATAAGCCCACCCGCTTAATAAGCCCAAAATCGTCCGGTCCCGAGGTGGGCTTATTAAGCGGGGACTATTGTATTACATTTTGCATGAAATATACTGCACATCACGTAATATCCCATTATCCACAGAGCAACGTATACAAACAAAAAACATGTTTACAAAATTATATACGGTAAAGCAGTGGTAAACTTTTGCATTGTCGGGCGAAATAGAAACGACTGGATATAAAGTCGCCGGCCAAACTTAAATTTTTTATTGAATATCAGATTGTGATTCTGCAGGGCGCGCAACCGCGATGTAACAAGGGTTGGGGCCGGGCGTTTACAAGGCATTAATTTACAATAGAATGAGGTTAATACGGGTTACCTTATAGGCCATAAAGCGGAACTTCCAGCGTTTGACAATTTTGTGCTGTTTTTTAAAAAACGTAGTTTTAGGCCTATTTTGGTCAAAATTTTTGTACAGAAAATGCTGCATATTAATTGGCACTACATAAAAAAGGTCTGAATCGGCTATATAAAAGAGGTAGATCTATGTAGGCGGTGCCAATGACTTATAATTTCGAAATTCAGTTATATTCTACCACACTATTCTGGAGAACGACTAGAGCGATCTTTGAAAAAAAATTAACTTATAGAACCTTTTATGAAAAATTGGCTTTCTACCAGCTATTACTACTTTTCAGTTGTGTTGGACAAATTAGCCCTATTCATGATTTTGCGTAAAACCTATGCGCATCGACCACAGGGATTGGTTCCTCCAAAGTTAAAAACGCTAATAAAGAAATTTACTTTTGGATATGTATCAATTATTCACAAACATAAAATTGTTCCGCAAAATTAAAGTATATCTTTTATCAACAAAAAGAGAATTACTATTAAAATTAAGATTGATCAATGAATAAATTTAAACCAGTCAATAATTTCATGTGTATGCCTAAGACTTTTTAAGGAATTTACTTTTTTAACATTATTATTATAGAACCTTACAGTTTTTGACGTACAAAGAAGGACTTGCACAAAACCAAATGTGCAGTTAATTAATCTTCGCAAAACCTTCGTTTTCCTACGTAAATTTATCACAAATTTTATGCATTATTTTTTGACATATTTACCCCTCTTACCATGCCCTATTCTTAACAATTGAGTTTGAAAATCTATAGACCACGAGCACGGCGGTTTTTACTTTAAAAGTTTTAACGCAAAATAAAAAGGAAAAAAGTCTCCAAGCAAGTTAATACTCGTATAATCGTTGAAAATATACATTCCTTCTTCAATGTTTTGTTTCAGATAAAATTAAAGCGCAGCGCTTTTTATCGCTTAAATCATTAGCAGCGCGCATTAATTAATGATTAAAGCAATACATGCAAATTTGACTTCATTTTTGAAATTTGAAAACTGAAAAAACAAAATACTTTCATATGAAATAAATCAAGTTTGTATAATTTGCAACAGCACCTCGCTGAAACTTATCTAAAAGCTTACAATTAACACTATGTTTTGCTTGCAAAAGACTTTCTTATCTCAACTGTACGCCTTTATATCTGCAGTACATTATGTTCGTACTAGATACTGTAATGTTTACAAAATTTCAAGTTTTGTACACATCATCAAGTCATATTTGTAAAACGCTAGCCGCAGAAGCAAGCTAGGCATCTTAGTATTTTACACTGGTAATAATTTCCGATAACTAACTTGAAGCAATATTTTTCAAAGCACCAAAAGGTTAGTGCAGATCGCAGGATTATGTCTCTCTGCGCCCGTATGTCTTTTCTTTTTTGTCTGCATCCTATGTCTTGCGCGCTTTTTTGTTCGCCCTTTTGTCGGGTTTCGTCCAAAGAATGTGCAAAGTCCGAAGAACTCTTCCTTGAACGCAAAATAAGTTAAATCAGAAACTTGCTTGAGGAGCTCGTCAAGAACCTCGTCCCCAAGTTTTTGAATGTTATGTAGATATAGGAATGCACGATACCATTTGACAGTTCTCTTTCACCTTGTTGTGAAAACAAAAAGAATAAGCCTTTAAATCTGTTGTTTCTTTAATAATATCTTAAATTTCTTTATGTCAATCTTTTTTGAATATGGAAAAAGTACGTGTACGGTAAATCAAAGTGCGCACAAACGTTTGAAAATGTTCGACTGAGTGATCGGAACAAAAGTTTAGGTGACTATGCTTCAGTTTTTCTGAACACGACGTTTCTTCTTTTGAGTGATTCAAGTGTCCAAATACGATTTAGCGTTATCGGATCCAATTTCCACAAAGAAACGAAGCTGGAAGACAAAAATCTAGCTGCGATATGCCGTTGATCCAATTTTTGACCAAAATCCCAGCCATGCAAAACTGAAACCAAAAGAAAAGAAGTAAAACAAAGTATGATCTCGAGAACTTATACATTGCAGTTGAGAGCAATTTTGACGGGCTTAATTAAATTAGGTTTGCATGGTTTCAAATTTTTAATAGAAGCAAACGTTAATCCAGTTAAAAAAAAGCTTTGCAGGTTTTCTTACCTAATTCAAGCCAATATCAAGAACAAATTAGCAGTAATGGATCTAGCATTTAGGGGGACCAAATCAAGGCAACTATTAACTCGGTAGTCTACATTGAGTAGGACAGACGGATATATATATTTCTTTCCAATGTTATTAAACTTCTTGACAAATGGTCGCCTAAATGTATCTATTCCAAAAATTGGTGAAAAATTTAAGAGAGCAAGCTTTAATAAAAAATTTATCGTTTTTTCAAACTAAAAACAAAATTTCCGTAATTGTAGCATATTTGATATTAAGTTGAAACTACAGTATTTAACAGATGAGCTAATGTGTTTTAATAGTATATGATTTTGAACCTAAGCAACTGACTAGCCTCAGCGCATGAAATCAGTCGAAACTTCTGCGTTTACACTCTTGTTTATGAGTAGTCTCTCACCTCTGCGTTTAGTGTGCTATTATTTAAATGTTTCCGATACTGGACAGATATTTCAAAGATCATGAGAACCATATCAGCTCGCCCAACACCAACACCATAATACTCTGCAAAATACAAATTTAAACTAGTTGGTTTAAATTCATACACAGTAAGATTGGCATAGATTAAATCCAATCGTCTAATGTACGATGTTAAATTCATATTAATTTTGTTGTATTAGTTTAATTATGAGCATCTGAAATGTTAAAAATCTAGCCAGTCTTTTCAGACTAGGATTTTTGGCATTACGCATCCTCTCACAGGAAAGAGCTTTAAGACTATTGCACGCATCTAATTTGCTACTTTATGCTGTGGGCTGTATTTTGTGGTCCATGACAACTGACCGCGACAAACTGATTGCTAACAAACTGAATGCGAACCAACTGAACCCAATTGACTGAGAAAGGCGATCATAGAAATATTTTACTTATTTTTCTTTCAAAGAAAGCGTTAAAAATAAATCTGTTGCAAGTATCAGCAATATGCCACACCTCAGACACCTACAGTATATTAACCTGTATAGGTCGCTGTGGCCACTGCACTATAAACAAACTTGAAAAGCTTAATTTTTTTTAGCAATTAGAATATTCAATACATTGAAAATTAAAATAAGATCATTTAATTGATTCCACAGTGTTTGTATCAAATACAATTTTTGCGTTTTCTTCAAAAGTAGATATACTGAAACCACGCTTATTTATTTTTTGCTTTTTATTTAAAAGTAGATATACATATATTGAAACGTTTATTAATTTTTTGTTTTTATTTTAGTAGACTTGGTGTTGTACACCAATATTTCTTGATATAACGTGATATTTTAGCCAAGCCAAAGTTGGTTTACATTCATTCCACATTATGCAACCAGGTGATAAAAATATGAGATTAAACAATAAGCTCGATGGATGACCAATCGATAACAGTCATCAGAAAACCTGGAACTATTTTGCTAGCTCAATGATGTCGAACTAAATGACATCTTTCACCTTTAATCTGTGAATTCTTTGTTTGCTTTTTTAAGAATCAAGATTAATATTTGGATTATATTACCTGGTTAGTTTTAAAAGTTAAGATTTCAATTTGGTTAGATTTAAGTCAGAATTGATAACAAAAAGAAGTAGAAGTTTCAAGTGAAATAAACCTTCTTACACCATTAACTAAAATTAATATTTTACAGCTCTTGAACTTATTTTTATGTTGAGATCACTGCATTACTCATTAGAACCATATAATCAGCATTTAAAGCACTAGTGTGAAGCGTCCACCATGTGAGGTAGACAGGTGGTAGGCGCTACATAATAATTGCATAGATTTTCTTCAGCAATTTACAAAACACTACACTTTTCACAAAGCAACCATGCAACTATGCAATTTGAAATAGCACTCACACCGTGTAGCCTATTATAGTATGCAGACAAAGATTCAAACACATACTTCATTCTTCATCCAACAACATCAGATGTTCAGGATATTGTAGGCAAATACCAGTACTGAGGGTGATGACATAAGAGATAACTCAAGATAAGAACCAGCTACGGTCTGACGGTACCACTACCATCACATATTTTTGCCATTACTGCATCATCAAAATTAGTGATACACAGAAGAGGTTATGAAGAGACTTATTCTGCATGCATACGCATTTGAATGAGTTTCACTTTCTTTGGAAAGTCTTGCTCAAACACAGCTATCTGCTAATCCAGATTGATTTTCTTGCTCCTATAAAGCCATTTCAGATTTTGCATTTGCGATATACTGCAACTCTGTACTACATACCGGTATGGCCTATTGATTTCAGGTACACAGCATGAATTACTTAAACTTATTAAACACAAAAATCTGTATAACATTACAAAATTGAAGAGGAATGTAACTTCTGAAATTGTACTGTTCAATACTGGAGACAAAACTCTGTAAAAAAACACTAAATTTGAAGAACAATTGAAAAAATTGGAAGAATAATATGGAGCTGTACGTTTAACTCTTTTCTCACAGTTTAATATACACTACAGCAGTAGCGTAGCCAGGGGGGCAGGGGGGGGGCTCGAGCCCCCCCCATTGGCTTGTGAAGTATGCAAAATCGCATGTTTTTTGTGCTTTTGAGGCCGATTTTATGTGATAAATGGAAAATAGCCCCCCCCATTCGAAAACAGCCCCCCCTCAAACGTCTGAATTTGCGAAATTGGACGAAATTTCAATCTCAGTTGTGGTGAAGACCTTTTTTTTTTGTTTTTTGGAGATCACCTAATTTTGGGCGGAAAAAACCTTTGAATTTCGGATTTCGGCCGAAAAATCACTCTGAATTTTGGCGAAGACCTTTTTTTTTTTTTTTTGGAGATCACCTCATTTTGGGCGGAAAAACCTTTGAATTTCGGATTTCGGCTGAAAAATCACTCTGAATTTTGGCGAAGACCTTTTTTTTTTTTTTTTTTTGGAGATCACCTAATTTTGGGCGGAATAAACCTTTGAATATTCGAGCTTTTCAAAACATTTTGTCTCAATTTTCGGACAAACCATCTGCAACTGATTCAAGATCAATGAAAATTCGAGTCAAGGTCGTTTGCACACTTCTCACTCTTTCAAAATAGCCCCCCCTTTTCCAACTTAAAGAGAATAAAACGAGAATGAGAAATATTCATTCGCGCTTTTTTCATTTGCTTTTTTAGGGGTTAAGATTAGGGTTTAGGTTAGGGTTTGGGTTAGGGTTCGATTTGGGAATAGTTTTAGAGTAAGCATTTGAGTTTGTGTTAGATTTGAGTCAGAATTAATAAAACACTAGATAAAAATTTCCGGTGAAATAAAGCCTTCCGTACTTATATAGCTAACTACACTTTTACTTTTGTTTGTTTACAGTAAGCCTATTGCAAAATGCCATGATTTACAGTTCACTGAGAGCTTGCTTGTTGATTGGATTGGCAAATTGAGTTCTCCTCAATCTGTTATAGCAATAGGCTAAGCTGTAGTGTACCAGGTCTACCACTCTACTCAGCAAATGTTATCTTGTAAATGTAAAGCCGCATTTACACGGGCGACTTTTTTGCAACGCGATTCGAAGATTTTTTATGCGTGAAAATCTCTCTCGCAGAGCGGTTACTCACACGAGGCGAGACTCGCTTGCCGCGATCGCTTTTGAGAAGAATCGCCGCCGTGTAAGTAACACCTGCGATTTGCGATGCCGATTATATTTTGCGCGACTCGATGCAACAATCGTTCTCGCTCGTGACCACTTACACGAGGTCGATTTCAACGTCTCGAGAGTCCCAGGGCAAAGTCGCGCTCGTGTAAACAGCAAATCGTATGCAATTTACGAGTCGCCCAGGCATAGCGCAATGCACAAATGCTTTGCGAGTCGCTGGCTGCGATTACCCTAAATTTGCTTCATAAAGTATTGTGTTCATAGTACAAAATAGTCTGTAGTGCTTTTACCGTAATTAATTGCGATTTCGATACCAAATTTACTTCATATTAGTTTGAAACGAAGAAATAATTTTCTTGTTGATGCTGGCACTGGTCTACTGCAGATACGGCAGTCATGAGCTGATTGCTGATAACTGTGAAGCCAATCAAGCAGGGCTTTAACCCTTAATAAAATGTATGATAAATTATCCACAGGAAACAGTACCTTAATTGTATTTTGTTTTTATAATACCGTAAGTACACTGCATCAGAACCAGTAAATTTTGAGTTGAGGCTGACTGTTCTTAATTTTTTGCCAATGTTGAGCATCAGTTGCTCTTAATTGGTTCTTAAATTTTGAGATTATTGATGTCAATTATAGCGACAATGTTTGTTAATACCTAATGGTCTGTCTGCTTGTAAACGCCTTTTTAGCTGCTTTTGCAGCATCGTAAAATTGCGGAAAGCAAAAAAGCAAGCTCTAATTTTCGTTTGAACGAGAGCCAAAAAGTTTTTTTGTTACCTGCCCAATGCGCAATAACACTCTATGCTCTCGAAGTTATTCAAGCTTTATTGTTTTGAATCAGTACAGAATTTAGTTTCTTTTTTGATTTGGCATTTCTTCTATTTCGGTTGTTCTTAACCCTAGAATAGCTAAGACAATGAATTCACAGTAATAGCATTTGGACAATATATTTTGGAAATGGAGGTGCTTGTTACAGAAGCCCTCCGTTACAATATGGAGCCTTCACCGTGTCCGTCTGGGCAAACCACAATTGAAATTCTTCAACTTGAACTGCATTGTTCAGACAAAATGCATAATTTGGAACAGTAAGACATGGCAAAATATATCTGAAATTTAGCCTGAAAATAATGAACTTAAAGAGTGCCATACAAGCGGTCTTGAAAATGAAATGTCTGTTTGCTAGTTGCTTGAATGAAAAGGAATGCCAGAACAGAGGTAACTCGGCCAAACACAAAGGCGTGCAGGAATTACCAAACAGCGCGTAATTTTTAAAGCGTTGGCAGCAGGAACAAAAGTGAGGCACACAAACTGAGCAAACTAAAAGGAAAAAGCGGCCGGATCAAAACTAGAGCGGGGCAACACAAAAAAGGTCAATCGGTGCTGTGACAGCGCTGGCAGAGTAGGCTGATAGGCTCACATCTATGCTCACTCGTTGGGTCCAGCACTTTGTATACAAGTATCATCCACTGGTTTTTATCGGCTAAAAACGTGTTAGCGATTGCTTTTTTTTCTGACCCGAGATTGCTAGAGCCTACCGGCAATTCTTGCGGTTAAAATAACCACAGTTAAGTGAAGAAGCACAACACCTACTGCCCCGCATATTGTGATTAAACATTAATTTCATGAAAATGATGTTTATAATGAAATCATGATCTCAATTTCGAGTGGTTTTATGGGGCTTTTTCATTTGAATAACGCCAGGAATGAGTTTTGACATGAAGTCACTGGCGTATTTTTGCTCAGTTCATAATAATTCATCCTACGCACTATACTTACTGTAATTGCCTAGCGTTTAGCAAATGCATGCGCTGCTTGTTTTATTATTGTGGATATTGGTGCTACAGTATGTAACAGCGGTGGTTTAGTAGCTTCATAAAAAAATTACATGAAAACACATATTATATGAATGCTATGTGGATTTTTTGAATGTTGGTTTAATTGAAAAAGAGCCAGTACTTCTGTAGTGACAAAAGGCGCCTGGTATCACTGCAGAAGAACTCAAAAAGTAAACTTCTAAAAACAAAAACAAAATTTAACCATTAGCATTTCGTATAGTATATGACAGCACAGATCTCCTATAAAATACTAAAATACTTGTGCACTATTAAGTAAATAAACAATATGAATTTGTCAGCTACACATGCTTGGAGAAAAAGTAATGTCAAAAGTGTTTTTAGAATTAACTGCACAAAAATATTGATAAATTTTATTGTTTTACCCAACATTATGCATAACCAAACAAGACACACAGTCAGAGATGGGTTGCGGTAGAGAAAAACCAATACCTAAAGGGTAAATGACAGAATTTTATAATAAATTATGAGCATTAATGCCCGCTTGAATTTGCTCCATCCAAGCCAACTCAAAATAGCATTTACGTATCACACATTCGGCTCGAGCAGCACGCCGCCGTTGCTGCTTCATCTTTCACCTTGCATTTTCATTGCAAGTTTTGACATTAGCTGCTTAATAGTATTTTTCGTATTTTGTTTTACGCTTGCGTTGGCTTCATTCATTTTCTTTTCAAAATTCAAAAGCGTGATTGCTTCAAATGCAAAAGCTGACAAGCGGCGCATTTGAAGTGCTTTTGCAGCAGTTCGCTTTTTGCTAATTCAAAACCAGCACGCAGCGCTTTGAAACTACCTCGCACCGTGTAAGTAAACCAGTGCGATAGCGACTCTTCCGCCGACTCGATTTTGCGAGAATCACTGGCACGCAGTCTCAACGTGTAAGTGACTTCAGCGAGTTGCAATCGAATGCCAGCGCCGCGTTAAAATCTCTCCCGTGTGAGTGACTGCTACGATTTGATTTTTCGGGGGGCGTGTCTGGCGATATCGCGCAGACAAAATCACACGTGAATCTTGCGCCGTGTAAGTGACCTACGCGATTTGAGAAAGAAAAAAGGCAAAATGTCGATTCTTGCAGCTAAAAGTCGCCCGTGTAAATGCGGCTTAATGCACACTACAGGCTACTAAGTACTAGCTGCTACCACTGTCTTCTGTCTCTAACTGTACTGTACAACTGCCATACATTCTTACTAACAAAATTTGTCGTTAACAGTCTAAACCCCAGCTTTCGAGATTTCACCCACTGAAATTGCTTATTTGCTAGTAACCCCGACGATTTCCAACATGACCTCGAGTATACCTCGAATATAGCTGCGCCGTCATACCTGAGTAGTTTTTCTATTATGACGTTGCAGTGACCTGGGGTTAAATAGCCTTATGCACTGAAATGTGGAACAAATTGGAAATTTGCAGCCCGGAACGGTCATCAGAAGTCTTTTCTTGACCAAACCACCCCGCTTAAGAGGGTTAGAAAAAAACTACTTTAGAGCAAACTAGGGTTGGAAAAATTACTTGTTTTTACTTTAATTACAATTACAAATACAATTACAACCTAAAATTTTCAATTACAATTACTATTATTCAATTTCAAGTAATTGTAATTTAATTACAATTTCAATTACAATTACAATGAAAAGATTCTCAAAACACTGCAACCAATTCACTTACATTCAGGGATGTGGAAGCGGTTAATTTTTTGTGGAAGTGGAAGCACTTTGATGAAAGAGGTTGGAAGCGGAAGCGAAAGTGTTGAAAAGGAGCTGGAAAATTTGATCTCAAAAATTGCATATATTGTCGTGTTGCCAACTTTACTTGACTTTTACACGTTTGCTCTTCTTTTCACACCAAATTCACATAATAAGGCCATTGGCAATTCAATACCAAAATCGGGACTTTTATGGCAAGTTGGCAACTCATAATTACTTTTTTGTTTCAACGCTGTTGGCTTCCAGATCTTCATTGGAACGACCGACGCTCATGTTGCGTGTTGTTTTTGCTTTTACTCGACCATTTTCAAACCAACGAGAGCGAAGTTTCAGACTTTTGCTCACACGGGCATGGTATGGAATGGAATGTGAATGGAAAGTGGAATGGAAAGTGGAATGGAAAATGAAATGGGAAATGGAATGGAAAATGGAATGGAAAGGGGAATGGAAAGGGGATTGGAAAGTGAAATGGAAAGCGGAATGGAAAGTGGAATAGAAAATGGAATGGAAAATGGAATGAAAAATGGAATGGAAAATGAAATGGAAAATGGAATAGAAAGTGGAATGGAAAATGAAATGGAACGAAAATTTCGGTATGGAATATGGAAGATGCCAGAATGGAATGGAATGGAAGACAATCTTCCACACTTTCTTACCAATTCCATATTAGATTTTGTGCATTGTATTTACAGAAAAATATAAACGGATATCGGGTATTGTCGCAGAAGTACGGTATTCAACTTCTATGCGTATTATTTGTCGAAAAATCGCGGTACTTTGGTTGTGTTATTGGCAAAGAGTGTACGTTTTACATTCAAGTAAGTACATAGCAATTTGCAGCATTGATGTTATAGTTGACGGACTTTGACAGGTTATTTTTTTTTTTCTTCCAACGTCACGAAAATTTGTAAATGCTGTTTTATCCCCGTTTCAGCATAATTTTATTTATAGTTTTAGTTTTTAAGCGTATAGTAATTCTTTTGGTGTTAAAGCTTGGTATTTCTATTACGGTAAATGTTCTTTAGCAGTTTGGTTATGCTAAATTGTATAGTTGGTGTGAGAGCAAACTTGTAACTACTATAGCCATTAAACCAAAAGCTTAACCAGGGGGCCCGGGCCCCCGCCTGCCCCCCTAATTGAAATGCTACCAATGATAACAAGGATGACACAAAGCCTATTGTTTATTCAGTTTTAGTTTCTATTAGCATTTTCGAGTGCAACAGTACACGCGTACAACTGAAGTTAGCAATAATATTAATATTGACAACCAGGGGGCCCGGGTCCCCTCAATTAAAATTTTTGCCAACAATTTAAGTGTATAAGCAGGGAAAAAAAATCTTCATTAAAAAAAAAAGATCTTCATTCAGATTTAGTCTGGTTTTGGGCCGCAAAGTAGATGAGGACCGAAAAAACAAACAAAAAAAAGCTCTTCAGTCAGATGTTGTCCGTTTTTGTGCTCAAACTTTCTGCCTGAGTTACAAAAGGGGGCCATGCCGCAATTTTACGTAATATTCTACACTAATTTTACTATACTGGCGACACAAAGGGGGGGGCGTGGCACCATGCCCCCCTAAATACGCCCCTGGCTACAGCTCTCTCTCCCCATTGGCATGCAGAGTATGCAAAATACCACGTTTTTAGCACTTTTGAGACCGATTTTGCACAAAAATCGAAAACACTCCCCCTCCCCCCATTGGTATTGGTAACAAAAATGTGCCTACTTTTGCCCTGGACTTGAAGACAAGACGGTCACAAAAAGCGATCTCAGCCTGGGTGGAGACCTTTCTTTTTTATTTTTTTGTCTTCACCTAATTTCGGACACAAAACCGGTCCTAATCTGAATGAAGACCTTTTTTTATTTTTTGGTGTCCACCTATTTTCATAACACAAAAAGTTCCAATTTCAAGTGAAAACGTTTAAGTTTGAATTTAGATTCCCGAAACAGCCCCCCTCCCATTACAAATTCCTGCCTACGCGCCTGCCCAATTTTGATATTTTTGTAAAACTTTTTAACTTGCGATTCAACGTCAAGCAGGGAAGCTGCGAATACCAATTTTTATAGTCTTTGGTTTGACCTGAACGGGATTTGAACCCAAGTCTAACGTTTCAGGAGCAGACGCTCTATCCACTCAACCACTAATCGAGAATTAAAATGTGCGAATTAAAACTATAACCCCAAGAGGTTCAAAATCTAAAATTATTATCAGTAGCGTAGCCAAGGGGCGGGAAAGGGGCTGCAGATCCCCCATTGGTCTGAAAAGTATGCAAAATAGCTCGTTTTTAGTGCTTTTGAGGCCAATTTTTGCTCCAAAAATGAAAACAGCCCCCCAACGGAATTGGGGTGCAGAAGTTGTGAAGGACTTCCTGTTATTTGGACCAGAAAAGTGGAGTTTTTTTTTCTGCAGCGCACCCAAAGTTGGTCAGAAAAAGTGACTGAATTTTGGTGAAGATCTTTTTTTTTATTTTGGAGATCACCTAATTTCAGCCGGAAAAATTGTTCCAAATTTGGTGCAGACCTTTTTTTGGAGATCACCTAATTTTGACAGAAAAACCGCCTCAATCTGATTCAAGACTGATGAAAATTTGGTTAAAGTTCGTTTACTGTTGTTTCAGCTTCCAAAAAAGCCCCCCCCCACTTGCGAAATCCTGGCTACGCACCTCATTGTTATTCTCCTCCTGTGATTATTTCAGGTCTGTGTAGCTGTTTAAAACTAGAATAAGCTTTTCAGATTAGGGTTTGGGAGCCTCGTATCACGTGACCGGCAGCTCCCAAAAAAAATTGTCAAAATATTATTTCATGCGTTCAATTTCTCTCCATTCAGTTTAAATTTCATGCTTCCATCTTCAACTGTTTTGATTCTCGAAGTTATGGCATTATGATCCCCGGGTAGCAGAAAAACGACTGATTTTGTCAAAGTAACTTTCTAATTATACTGGTATTACTATTAGTCTATTCCTGATATACTGTACTCAGTGTACTGGTACTGCTCAGTGCATGGTCATTTAATTAAAGCTCATTACTCGTTACCATTTTGAGAGTGCAAACCCAAGTACCTAACATTAGGGCATGGTATGGAATGGAATGGACGACGATTTTTCCATATTCCATACTGGCAATTTTCTTCCATTCCATTTCCATTCCATACTAAAAATCTTCCATATTCCATATTCCATTCCATACTAAAATTTTCTTCCATATTCCATTCCATACTTCCATACCAAAGATAGTTTAGACTGGAACCAATGCAACGTATATTTTGCTGCTTTGCATCTTGGCAATGTTGTAAGCAACCGCTCGTAAAGGTGCGTCAACAATACTATATGCAACAACCGGTATTTGGTATGCATATTACGCATGATTTAATGCATAAACGTAGCCAGGATTTTGGATTGGGGGGAGGGCTAAACCGTAAATCACATGCAATGACGTCATCAGAATTTTTCGAAAAGAGAGACTTTTTATGGGACAAAGAATGAAAGATCGAAAGCTGGGGGTCTGATTTAGCACGTAACCAGGATTTGCTAAAGGGAAAAGATTAAAATCGCAAGTTAAAAAGTTTTACTAACATATCAATATTGGGAGACGTGGTGAACAAATTAGTGCAACTCAAACGTGTCACAACAGGGCCTGGGGGTGGAGCCACCAGCCACCGGAGGCCATGGGAGTCTGGGGGCGAAACACCCAGCCGCTGGTCAATTTTTTGTAAGTTAATTTTAGAAAAAATGGCTATTTTAATGCCATTTGGATCACATTGCGAACGTTTTCAGAGCCATTTGAAAGAACAAAATTTTTGAGATTTGAAAGCCAGCTGAATAAATTCCTCCCTTTACTTCATCATCATCATCATATTTATTTATTTACCAAGTGACGTCATATCACAAGAAAAAAACTGCAACTTCCTCTAGGTCTATCACCAAAGCATCGAAATATGCAATTCCTTTAAAACCAAACACACAAACTTGCAGAGTCAAAGCGATATTTAGTCACTTGGTGAGGAGGCTTCAGGTCCATTGCAAAACACATTTAAAATCTTGCATTTTGGGGTTAAATTTTATGACTTAGCGTGGTCAGGGGAATCAAGGTACATTGCTTTCTGCAACATTTTTAGCATAAAATCATTCACTCGAAAATTTGCCTCCGAAGATTTTTGTTTTGTCATGAAAATAACCAGTTTTAGAAATATGTACGACCTGGAGCCCAAGCACCCTCGATTCAACTTCAATAATTTGTTCAATAAGCATTTCCCCAAGCTAATTTTTTTCAAAAGCATTTTGTCGCGTGAAAACTGACAAGATGGAGGTGGATTGTCAGTTAAAGTTGGTAGATAGTGAAGGTGGAATTTAAAGTTATTTCAAGGTGGTAGGTGGTGAAGGTGGAATTTAAAATTATTTTAAGTTGGTACATTAAAAGCAATAAATGATTACTAATCATAGTATTGCAATATAAAAGTGAGCTGGGGGCCTAAAGCATATTATTGCATAAAAAGTTAGATGAGGGCCTGAAATTGCACCTTTTAGAACAAAAACACTGAATTTCTCCCGGCTTGGACATTTGAATTGGTTAACAAAAACTGAAATTGAGAGGGCCATGACCCCTGGTCGTCAATATTAAGTTGTTGCTGATTGCTGTTGTACGCATGTACTGTTGCGCCCAAAAAATGCCAAAAAAACTGAATAAATAGGCTTTGCGCGATCATTTTTATCATTGGTAGCATTTCAATTGGGGGGAAGGCAGAGGGCCTGGGCCACCTGGCTACGCCTCTGGCTTAATGATTATCGTACAAGTTTGCTCTCACATCAGCAATAAAATTTGTCATAAGCAAATTGCTAAAGAACATTTACTGTAATAGAAATACCAAGCTTTAACACCAAAAAAAATTATTGTAAGCTGAAAAACTAAAAATAGAAATAAAAGTAAGCTGAAACGGGAATGAAATAGCAAATATGAGTTTTCGTGACAATGTAAAAAAGCAAAATTTAGGACTTGGCAAATTGTCGATCTCAAAAAAAAAACAAGTAAAACCTGTCAGAGTCCGTCAACAATAATAACATCAATGCTGCAAAATGCAAATGTGCTTACAATGATGCAATACGTACACTGTTTGCGCAATATAAACAACCACAGTGCCGTACTGCAATTTGTCGACAAATCTTACGCGTAGATATTGAAGCTAAATACTTCTGTGACGATATTATGTATCACCACCGGACATTGGTATGTATTTTTCTGTGAATACAATCCTCAAAATCTAGTATGGAATTGGTATGGAAGTATGGAAGATTGTCTTCCACTCCATTCTTGAGATCTTCCATTCCATTCTAGCATATTCCATACTGAAATTTCCGTTCCATTCCATACCATGCCCTGAGTAGAAGCTAGTCATGCAAACGCTTATGCACGAGCCATTGCCCTTTTTCTCATACATTTGGTTTAAATACGACAATTTGTCACAACAATGCTGCAAGCTGGGCGGTCTAGTGGGTAGCACACTCAGCTCTCGAGCCTCAGCACCCGGGTTCGATTCGCAGATGGGTTGTGCAAACATGATACAGTATGCAGGAATCTGGAAGGAGATGTACATAGCTATGTTTTTTTGCTTCAAAACCTTGCATTGCAGTTAGGGTTAGGGCAGCGATGCCAGCCTGAGGGGATAGCAATTACGTAACAGCAGCTTTTTCGCTTACGAAAGCGACGTACCGTTACGCTTGAGTGCGGCTCCCTGCATAAGTTTTGCACGACTAGCTCCTCGTCATGCCCTGCCTAACAGTCCATTTTGAGAGAGCAAACCCAAGAGCTATTAACCGATCAGTGGTCGAGTGGATAGAGCGTCTGCTACTGAAACGGTAGACTCGGGTTCGATTCCCGGTCGAGTCAAACCAAAGACTATAAAAATTGGTATTCACAGCTTCCCTGCTTGACGTTCAGCAATAAAAAGGGACAGTGTGAAACCTCCGCCGTGTGTTGTAGACAGGTGGGCAGGTGATAGCTTGACTCGAAGACTGAAAGGTCCTTTCGCTGTCTCCTGGCCTAGGCAACTTGGTGAATAAAATGTAATTACAATTAGAGTCCGGCATCTGCATACCGCACTGCTAGGCAAAACTAGTCAAAGTTTTTCACGGTACCCGCGCGGCGCAGCCGCATGCGGCCGTGTACGTTACGCGGTCGACATCTCTAGTAAAAATGATTGCAAGACTATCAAGAGAGCTTCATATTTGCAAGAATCACTTCCTACATACTGTAAACTCACTCTCAGCTTTCGCGTTGCTGTTTGTACAATGACATTGTTTAGTAGTAGGCCTATTGCAGTGTCAAAATAATACAATTGCCATCGTGCTAGCCAAAACTTAAAGCGTTGGCTAACGTAAAACTGACGATGAGGGTTCTAAAGTAAGTAACTTACTGCATACCGGTATAGCCTACTGTAAGTGAACAGTGAGCTGCATTAGAACTAGCTACCATTGCTAGTGTGGCACAGTAGACCTATTAATATGAAGGGAGTGACCGGGCTATTTTTTCAAAAAAATTTTAAGAGAACAAAAGTTAAAACGCAAATTAAGAATATCCATTCGCATATTTTTCATGTGCCTTCTAAAGCATCAAGATCAGAGATTAGGGTGTAAGTTAGGGTTAGGTAGATTTGGGATTAGTTTCAGAGTAAGATTTGCGTTTGGGTTTGATACACCGGTAGGCCTACTGGTATTGAATTAAGTCAAAATTAGGATAAAAAGTTAAGTAAAAATTTTTGGTGAAATACCGGCAGTCTCTTCCTAATATTAATTGATTGTTACCAAATTTATTGGCTTGAGGGGCTTAATTTTTTTAAAAGAAGTGGCTAGTGTTATGTCAGGCGTAATGCCTATAAAGAAGAATAAGAAAGCAAAGAGTGTGTGCCCATTTACTTCTTATTTTTTAAATTATCGTTAGGGTTTGGGTTAGATTTTGAGTTTGGGTTAGGATTAAGTGGATTAACGTTGGGGTTAGAGGTTAGGTTTAGGGTTGGTGTTAGGGCTAGGATAGCGATTTTCTTATTATGTTACCAGTATGTAACAACACCCTCAGCCTTTCTAAAACATTAAAAATTGTAAGTGTATGCCTATCTGCTCTGTTACAATGATTGGTGCACGAAGAATGTGTGCTCAATCGAGTCAATGCTAATCCAGTCTGCATTGAAATTGGGCAGAGGCTGCTGTTACATGATGTAAGAATAGCTTAAGAAAATTGCTATGCCCTAACCCAAACTCTAACCTCAACATTAATCCTAACCCAAACTCAAAATCTAACCCAAACCCTAACGTTAATATAAAAAATAAAAAGAGTAAGTGAGCGCTCACTCTTTGCTCTCTTATTATCTTTATGGGCGTTATGTAAAGTAACACTAGCCACTTCCTTAATATTACTGACAGGTAGCCTGTATGTTAGGGGATCATTTGGCCTACCTACAGTCATGTTCTTTGTTATATATTTTTCGAATGTTTGGCAGGCTATTTATGGTGTTATATGGTCCAAAAATAACAAATGACCAGCAGCCACCGTTTGATTTTGCTATTCTCAATCTGTATTACAGTAAAAAATTTCATTACTATCTAATGTTTGCTGTAGCGCAGAGTGTTCATGATTTGGTATTCTTATTATTTGTTGTTTAGCATCAGATTAGGCCTACTTGCTCAAATTATGTCACATATGAATATCGAGTTGCGAATATTTGATAACTAGCCTATGTCATTTTTGGAAAATATTTTGAATTCTATTGCCTAACCCATTTGTTAACTTTATTTTTATCAATCTTAACACAATATGAATATTGAATAGCCAGTATTATTTTTGATCAGTATAAACAAAAAGTTGCAAAAAAGCAAATACTGCACTTAAATACCAGTATATACATTTTTATCATTTTGTACTATGTTTACATTATCTCAGACAAGAAATTAATAAATCTTGTTGAAAAGACCATGTTGCCAATAATATGGTATCTATACCAAAAATTTAATGATTAATAAAAATTGCTGAAAGCTATAAACTTTAAATTGGGCACCTTTGTTTCTATTGGTAACACAACAGTTTGATCTAAGAAGTATTTGCAACATAATAGCCTACTATATAAGCCAATTACGGTAATAAATTTATCAAGTGCAGTTAATTAAATCTAAATTACAGTATTTTTGAACTTGCACCTGAAGACTGAATTGATCATATTTGACAATGTGAACTTTGGAACAGTATTCTTGTAAATGCTTTTAGAAAGAATACACTAGACAAAAAGCATTTGATAAACCTTCAATTACAATTCAACTATATACTGTATATGTCCCTAAATAAAATTTGATTGTTGTTGAAAAAAAGAATGAGCAAAGTTTTCAAAGCTCCAGAATTTTTTCTAGTTCTAGCTGCATTAATACATTGAGTACAGTACTTCCGTTTCACAATTTGCTTTTAGTTTTTGCAGAATTAAATGCTCCTGTCTGCCAGTTAAAAAAAGAGTCATTTTTTATTTTTTACCATCAAATCAATAAGTACCTAAATTTGTACGTTTGACCCTCTAGCCTTTTCATTCATGTTGTTTCATATTGATTTTTGAAAACTGGCTTTGGTTATTGAAACTTGGCAGTGGCTAGTGTTACATTATGTAACACTTAATGTATAAAAAGAATAAAAGAGCAAAGAGGTAGCGGTTATTTGCTCTATTTTTTAAATTATCGTAAGGTATTGGGTTAGATTTTGAGTTGGCAGGTTGGGGTTAGGATTAATGTTAGGGTTAGAGTTTGGGTTAGGTTTAGGGTTGGGGCTAGGGCTAGGATAGTGATTTTCTTACTTTTGTGTTACATAACAGCAGCCTCTGCCTTGAAACTTATACAAGTGATAGTTTTTCTAACAAATATATGAACAAAGCTTTTTAATTGCCAGCAGTTGAAGAAATAAAATATTTGCAATGTGTAATTGCAGAACAATTCCAACCACTTATAATTGATTGCAATGGCTAGGCAGCTAGGACTATAGCTAATGTATAGTCCTATGCAATTTTAATGTAACAGTCGGAACAGAGTCAGCGAAAGGATTTCATTCCTTTTGAACAAATTTTTCTGTTATAAATGAATCATGTAATAACATGTGATTACAGCACAAAAATGTGTTATTCGAAAAAAAAAAGTTCAAATATTGTACTTATATCTGATATGAATAGTGAATGGTGAATATGGACAATACTAAAAAGCAGAAATAAGAAAAGTAGGAAAAGGCGAAATTTGTGTTAAAAGACTGGTTAGGCTTAATCCAACCCTAACTGCCTTTTCGTAGTTCTTAACCTTGTAGCACAATTTCCATCTTTTCCTTATTCTGCCTTTTAGGATTGTCCGACCAATATGAATTACACATACCGGTACCGAATATGAATAACAAAATATTGCACATAAATAGCAAATTATGAATATGAATTACAAAGCATATACCAGAACAAATGAAGAGCATGTAATGATCCCCCTGGTGTAGCTTAAGTGATGCTATGTGTAGGCTACTATAGACTAAAGAGGCGATAGGTAGCCTACTGCCAAAGGTGAAACAAAAGAGTTTGGGTTAAATTAACGTTCAAGTTATAGAAATAGGGTAAAATGTGTATAGTACCAACTATGTTACTATAGAACTAATCCATCAAGTTTTTTTCAGCTTTCAAATCCTCACTTGGAATGTTGGTAGTTCAGAGCCTATTTCTGACAAAGACATACAGGAGTTGCTACAGCTTAATACTTCTAACCCAATTGATGTCTATGCTGTTTAGTAAGTTAACAAGTCTACATCGTTTTGATTTGTAATTTGTATCTATGCTTTTGTTGCTAAAATATTGGTTAAATTATATAGAGTGTTGGCCTATTTTAATCCAATTTTTGATACTAGTATGTTTGCTAGTGGGTCATTTTATTAGGTACAGTAGTTTTGACTTAATTTTTGCAACAGATGTTTTCTGTGTTTTTGTTTAGATATGTTATGTTGTTTATTTTCTTTGAAGCACCAGTAATAGTTCTTTTAATGGAAAATTGCTGTTTTGCTGATGATATATGGTACTGTAACAATTACCTACAGACTTGTATTACGAACATTAGAGCGGTCTACAACGTTTATGCACCGCTGATTGGGCTCCAGAATTTTTAGGCACCGAAAGTGGAAAAAAATTTTTTTTAAATTTTTTTCAGAAGACATTTTTTCAAAAAAAAATTTTTTTTTTCAAATTTTTTTTGTTTTAAATAACAGCTTTTTTTCAAAAAACGTTTTTTTTAATGTTTTTTTTTCAAAAACATAATTTTTTTTCCAAAACATAATTATTTTTGTTAATAAAATATTTTTCCAAAAAAACACGTTTTTCAAACGAAGAAGTTTTATTTTGATTGAAATGTTAATATCTTTGAAGCTTTTCATTGCTTGTCAAGAAGAATCGTTAGAATAGAGAGTGCAGGAAAAGGAACGGCTGTAGAAAAAAAAGTCAAGCAGTGATTGGCTGGAAAAGAATAGATGAGAGAGCATTATTTGTGTATAATTTTTAAGCTGTACACGAATTCTGTTTGTCGGCTGAGGGCAGGATTAAAAGTTTTGATAAATAAAGTGTCTGCTGCACCAGACCGGTTTCCAACATCAAATTGCTGCTGCACTGGCGGTGCCGGTCGTTTCTTTTTGCAGTTCAATTTTCTATCTCTCAATATCTGGCATCAATTTACTATCTCTCAATATTTAATATCTGGCAGCGCTGCCCGAACCCTAACTCTAATCATAAGGTTCTAGAGAAAAAAAAGAGTTTTGTTGCGATATTGCTCTCTAGTGCTATGTTTGCCTAGCGTGTCCAGCGGGATTTGATACCCCAACCCTTGGATTGGCAGGCAAGCGAGCCACTACACTACCTGGTCTTCTCATTGGTGCATCAAAGTGCCGTATTTAAGTTTAATTAATGAGAAAAAAGCAATATAATAGGCTGCCGGTGCAGCAGCGATTAGATGTCATAAACCGGCGCCGGTTCCCTGGACACTACCTTTGATTAAAGTGACGACAAAAGCAGAGAGATGGAAGGAGAGCGAAAAAAGTTTGGCAAAAAATTGATTTCTTATAGTAATTTTTTCAATAATAAAAAATGTTTTTCACTACATGTTTGCAAAATTTTCTTATCTAATCCAGACCCATGCAATCTTAAATTTTGCGGCGCATGAGCATGAGTTGCTTGTGTGACGCATTACCTGCTGGCCACAAATTAGAGCAAGTAAAAACTTTGCTTTTTGATTGTATTTGGTCTTTACCTTACATTTTGGAGAAAAATGTGCATATATAACATGAAAAAGTCGCTGCTTGGGTTAGAACAAATTACCCTTGACATCATGCTGTATCCCGGTACAAAATTTCCGAACATGTAGTGGAAAACATTT
Organism: Trididemnum nubilum; assembly: GCA_963965965.1. NCBI lineage: Eukaryota > Metazoa > Chordata > Ascidiacea > Aplousobranchia > Didemnidae > Trididemnum > Trididemnum nubilum. The sequence continues at coordinate 9,721,972 of OZ014477.1, read as the reverse complement.
TATATTATTCAAAAAAATACTTTTAGAAATCAATTTTTTGTAAAACTGTTTCCGTTCTTCTTCCATCTCTCTGCTTTTGAAATCACTCTTATCAAAACTTTTAACCCCGCCCTCTGCCAACAAAAAGAATTCGTGTGCAGCTTAAAGGTTGCAAACAAATGACGCTTTCTCATTGATCCTTTTCCAACCAATCACTGCTAAACTTTTTTCTATAGCCGCTCCTTTTCCTGCACTCTCTATTCTGACTATTCTTCTTGACAAGTGTCGGATGAAAAGCTTCAAAGACATTAACATTTTAATCAAAATGAAACTTTGTTGTTTGAAAAACGTTTTTTTTTTTGGAAAAAAGTTTTATTCAAAAAAATGTATTTTTGGAGAAAAATTTATGTTTTTCAAGAAAAACATTAAAAAATAGTTTTTTTTAAAAAAACTGTGATACGAAGCTAAAAAATTTTTTTTTGGAAAAAATACTTTTGTTTGAGAAATATTAGAAAAAAAATTTTTTTTGCTTCTGGCACGTAAAAGTCCAGGCACCTAAAAGTCCTGGTGCATAATTAGCGGTACCTAAACATCCAGCATCTAAACATCTGCGCCTAAAAGTCATGGTCCGACATTAGAGCAATTGAAACAGCCCAATCATGGTTAGTGAAAAAAATCTCCCTTTCAGTTTATTATAAACATGATGCAAAGATATTATGTATATATTGTTTTAAGAGCATCTAATCTGTTTCGTGTTTGTCACATGTATAGCATATATACCTTAATTTCATTTGATGAAGACAAAGAATTGTTCCTCCATTATTCTATACACCACCATGTTCATTACAAGCAATGCACAAATAATGTGATGTCTTATTCTCATTGATATAGTAAATTTTTTTCTGAAATCAGAATAATTATTTTTATGTAATTTTTTTTGCAATTTTATTGTAAACCTAAATGCATTGCTTTATTGCAGTGTACTGTGTAACAGTGTTCCCTAGAAGCACAAAAAAGTGCAAAATATTTTCCAGCATTTTTGCACAGATTTTTCACAAGTGCAAAACAGCATTCAATTCCAGCGTTTTTCATTTTCAGCAGTGCAAAAGGCATTTAATTCCGATTTTTTTTTCGGAGACGCAATGATTGGCGTGACACAATTTTTTTGTGTTTGCTCTGCAAATCTTAGAAAGTATTGGGTTTGCTGCATGATGACCTTTTTTTTTTTTTTTGAGATTACCTTACATATTGCAGAAAGTGTCAGGTCTGTCCCGTGATGACCTCTTTTTTCTTTGAGATCGCAGAAAGTTGCAATTTGCTGCACGATGGCTTTCTTTTTTGGCGATCAGCATTTTGTAGTGGATAGGCGACATCACAAAGCCTAAGCTACGGCGTTTAGAAGGTGAAAACTTACAGGGAACACTGGTGTAGTAGTACAGTGCATGGCAGTGTTCACACTTTAGAGGTCAAATTTTTCTATGAATCAACTGTTTGTTGTATCACAAAAAATAAATTTAGGCTAATTTGGGCTTTGTGATAAACATAGCTTTAGAAAAGCTGACAAATTTGTTGAAATGTGACTTTTTGTTTGATGTTCTTTAAAACTAAATTGATACAAATTGGAAGCACATTAAAAAGAGACTGATGGAGAATAAAGATCGGTTTAATTAAACAAATAAGAACTGCATGAGGTAATGAAAAGGTCACCAAACCTTGTTCCACTATTTCCCGTGCCTGCAAAAATAGATTTAATCCATTTCATTCCAACCCATTGGAACCCCTGCATTGCAAAATTTTGTGACATCAGAAAAGGATGACTTTGCAATATTTGTTGCAGAATAAGCAACACAATGTTTGATAATGGAAAAACACATTGCTTATGCTTCAAGAAAGAGCCAATTTGCAAAATTTTTAACAGCATTAGCATGAAGCAATGCTGTGTTTGATTATATGGAATAAATTTTCAAAGCAATTGTAATTACTTAATATATATTTATTTTTTTGTTTACTGAGCTGCTTTGGCCAGGAGACAGCGAAGGAACTTTTTAGTGATCAAGTCAAGCTACCACATCTCTATCACACATGAAAGAGGCTTCATGCTGTTTCTTTTTATTGCTGAACGTCAAGCAGGAAAGAGTTTGTGAATACCAAATTTTATAGTCTTTGGTTTGACCTGACTGGGAATCAGACCCAAGTCTTTGTTTCAGTAGTAAACGCTCTATCCACTCAAGGACTGATGTTTGATATAATCAATGTCACAAAATTCTTTTTTGATGTCCCAAAATTCTGAAATGCAGAGTGGCAAATGGTTTAAAGTTAAACAGATTAAATCCATTTCTACAGAGAGAGGGAATTGTGGAATCAGGTTTGAGCCACCTCTCTATCATGTAGTTCTCATTTTGTCCATAAAACTGATCTTGAGCAGCATGTCTTCAATGTATTTTTGTAACTTTGGGCACATTTAATTGAGGAAATTAGAGCACCATTTTGTTCTTAAATAATATAAGCAACGCTTGTACATAAGTATGCTTTTACATTATTTTCTAACCCATTCAACATTCAATTTGGGTGATATTTCGCTACTAGTTAGATGTTGTTTACGTCAGACATTATTTTCAAATATTTTTAAATGTTCATCAAATCATTCCTGGTTGACTAAATTTTATTCAAACTGCCAATTTTAATCAATAGCAGTATTTACAAATACTGCGTAATCAAATAATGTTTTTAATGTTTTAGTTTTCAAGAAATTGAGACTGGTCTTGTTGAAACAGCCAAGAGTTTTGTTAGTTTTGATAGCTGGACTAAAGCTTTCACTAAACTGTTGGCAAACTGGAATTATTATTTGGTAAGAAAAGTTTTGCTGTACCTATTTCAATAAAAGTGTGAGTTCTTTATTACCCTCTACTACAGTAGATTGATGCTTTTGCAATTTTCAAAACCAATCGCATTTTGGTTGATCCACAAGCATTTGTTGCCATGAATCATTTGATCACATTTAAAACAATATTAGGTTATGTGCTGAAAATATATTTATTACAAGTACCGGTATATTGCCTTAAATTACACATAATGCTTGGAATTGTGTGATTTGATTGGTTGGTGTATTTTGCACGTTTGAGGAGGAGATGTCTTAAGGACTGAAGGCAAAATCAATGAAGATATCTTAAGTTGGGGCAATTGTATATATTAGATTAGATTGGCTTTGACTACATCCTTCTTAGCCCTGGGATTCTAGAGATATTCTACTTTAAATACCACGTAGGGGGAATCCAGAATTATAATTTTATTGGCAACCCTAATGTTTCAATGCAGTAGCTTAGTCTACAGAGGCCTAATCTGTTAAAAGGCCTCTTTGGCTCAGCCTAATTGAAGTGTTGCTTTGAGTATAATGAAGATGACGTTGCTGATGTTGCAAAAGTCAGGGTTACCAACAAAAATTAGGATTAGAGAACTCCCTACGTTTTGTTTCTAGTATAATATAGCTGGAATGGATGGGTCAAGAAGGATGGAGTCAACGCCAATATAATCTAGTATTGCCCAATCTTTAGAGAACTTCATTGGTTTTGTCTTCAGTCCTCTTTTAAGATAGCTTTAATTTTAAGACTATGGTTGGTTTTGAAGAAAACTACTCGAGTATTGCTTGCTGCTAGAGATGGCAACAGCGCAGCGTACACGGCCGCGCGCTGTTGTTGGGGCACCGCGCCGCGCAGCGTGGCAACCAAAATCTGTATGACGTCACAGCATCAGCGCAGCGCTGCGTACTATAACTTTTACATTTTTTTTACAATTGTTGCTAGTGAATTATTTTGTTATGTCTAACAATGGTAGGTCATGATGCAACTATATTATGAATTGAAGACAATAACACTATCATGTTGTAACAATACATTATTGCATACGTTTAAGGTACTAAAACAGTCAATGGTGCCTTCGGTTATTCGGAGCATCCTAAAATAGGCTATTTTGGCTACAACGAACTTAGTTTTGATTGGCTGAACATGTTTCTTGACACCAAGAAACAGATTTTGGATTTGGTAGGCTAGGCCTAGGAAAAGTTTAGAATGTTAGGTGAGAAGATGGAAAAAAGTCAGACAAAAAAAATGTAGATGAAGCAGGTTTGTGTGAAACAAGCATCAGAGCAGAGGCACATAGCTTAGCCATAAGCAGGGCCTCAGACAGAAGTTTTTCCAGGGGGTACGAAGGTCGATATCGGGCCCCCAAATCTTATTAGGCCCCCCAGGCCATAAATCAATGACCCAGCACCAAACTTGCACAATTTTTTTTTCCGATTTTTTGCCCAAAATTAGTTGAAGAGCAAAAAAAAAGGTCTTTACTGAAATTTGGTCCAATTTTTTGGCCCAAATTATGTGAAGAGCAAAAACAAAAAAGGCCTCACTTAAACTTGGTTCGATTTTTTGCCCAAAGTTGGGTGCAGGCCTAATACACCCCAGGGTGCAATACCAAAACTTAATGCGTAAACCTGAACTCTTCCGAGCCCCCCTAGGAGACCCGGGTACGATGTACCGTACCCTCTGAAGCCTCTCTCACAGGCACTGGCCACAAGGTAGCCTACCCACCCAGTATGCAGTCGACCTATGGTATTGGTACAACGCTTGCATTTCAGAGTGACAGAGTAAGTTCAGTGTAGCTTACCGTAGTATTCGTCAACAGGTCATGGCATAAAGCATTAGGCTTTTAGTCCTACCACAGATGCCTGTAGCCTGTATGGTACGGTACATGCTAAGTAAGAAGACTATAGGCTACACAAAGTTGCAATGACTGCATAGCCTATGTGGTTGTAGCGGATGATTAGAGGGTTCTAAGTAGAGTACAAAGACTAGGCTACACAAATTTCCAATGACAGAATAGCCTATGTAGTAGCAAAATTTATTCCACAATCAAACACACATGCAAACGGCAAAGGTATAAGACATCTGACATAGAGTAGTTTCATACAAGTGTAATAGCTTGTGACAGCATGCAGAGCACATGATACCTTATATTTCATTACTTGAGCTACTGGTTCAAGATTAGTACAGTAGTTGCATGGAATCATCAAGTTGACTGGTAGATTGTTTTTGATTGCCAAAACATGGTGCAGAAAAACTGCTGAAAAGCACACATAAGGCAGAATAAACCTGAAGGCTTATAATTGAAACGACTGATCTCATGTCGCATGTTTTTTAGTTTTTACTCGGCCATTTTCAAAGTTAATGAGTGCGAAGTTTCAGACTTTTACGTATAACTCGATAATGGTTTGGTCAGCTACATGAAACTTTGACAGCAGTTTGAGATTCATAAGTTTTGTGTGTGTGCCAAATTTCAAGGCAATGAGTCCCGTAACTTCAGGTTTAGGACCCAAAAACTACTTCAAAAGTTTGGTGTAAAAAGCGGTCTTATTCAAAAATGGCTTAAGTACGGCAGAAAGTATTTCACATGGTTTTATGACGTAAGATACCCTTTCATCCCTACCTACACTTTTAGTGGCATTGGGTTTTTTTTCTTTTTTCCTTTTTTTGCTTTCTAAATTTTGTGTACTCTTCTTATCCTAAACCACACAACATCGATATCTAATTTTTGTGTAAATTTGTTGAGCTGCAAATGCAATTTTGTTTCCTGAAATTTTTTGAGGTTTCTCCCCAGACCCCCCCCAAAATGGGGCCCTAAACAACTAATTTTTTTTAATTGCTCAAGCTAGGGTGATAGTTTTTTGTTTATATTGGTAGATATTTAATCAACAAATAGTTTGACATAGCATGGAGGTACCAACCCCCCCCCCAGGGGCCCCCAAGTGGACTCCCCAGAAATTAGTATTTTGAACGGCTTAAGCTAAGGCATTACTTTTTTTTATATCGGCAGATGTTTAAAAAACAAATATTTTGACATGGTTTGAGAAAGCAACCCTTTTGAAAACTTTCCAAAATAATACCCCTAAAATCAATTTTTTTACATGTCGTAAGCTAGAGAGCTAATTTTTTCCTGATGTTAAAGGAAATTTAAAGGATATTTAACTTGCGGTGCGGTGCGGTGCAGCGTGAACTTAGTTGTGTTTGGATGCAGTGCGGTGCAGCATGCGGACAAGGTTTGTGGACGCAGCGCAGCATGCGGATGCATTTTTTGTTATCCGCGCCATCTCCACTTGCTGCTTAGATTTGTGATTTGTCTCTTGTGTTTAATGGATGTTATTACATTGTTGTTTTAAAAAATGCAATCTTTTAGGTAGAAAATGTTCGAGTCCAGGGTATCACAATGTCTGTATTTTCTCGACTAGTACACTTGCCATATATACGATACATCAAAACCGACATTGAAAGAACTGGGGCACTTGCCAGCACATGGGTAAGTTTCAAGTAAGGCCTCTATGCTAATTTTTGTTTTGTCTAACATTCATGGTTGACTTGCATGGGCATAAATTTTTAATGTACCAGTAAAATATTAGCCATTTGTTGAATGTTGAGTTTGCTTTTTCAAATGCGCATTTAGTAGTTGGGTACTAAATTGGAAATTCAATGCAGTTTTTTGAAGATCTTAACTAATCCATTGAGAAGTAAATTGATAAAATGCCCTTCAAGGTTTCCTGTAGTAATCATCACTTGAAGATTATTTTGTTGAACGGTTTAATTTCAAATGTTCTGGAGCTAATAATGCACTTTTCTATTTGGATATTAGATCAGAATTGTGCTGATTGCAGAAACATTTTTTTAAGTCAGTTTTACAACTTGTATACTCTATTAACAACTTCTATGGTGTCAAATTTTTGGTATAACTACTACAGTCAAAATTTTGTCGGCTTTGTCAACACCTAATCTTAACATGATTATAATGCAGCACAGCACGGGTATTCGTTTGTCATATATTCTCATAGACACAGATTTTTGTCTGTATTTGTATGTGTTCATATTTGATTTATTCAGCCTATTTTTATACGTGCATCTTTGAGTATGCGCTATTTTGATGTAGCGCTTTGGGTGTTTTGAAATTGTGCTGTCGAAATTTATGGAAAAAAATTTGTCTGTGAAGCGACTTTGTAGGATTCGCTCTTAGCTATTCGAACGGAGTTGCAGTTCGGAACAATGCGGGTATTATAGACATTCCTATGCCAATGCAGAGGAAAAGCATTTCTACATAAGAAAAACATAATACAAAATCAGACGAAAACAAATGCTTCAACGTTTTTCAGGGAAACAAAGGTGGTGTTGCTATATCTTGTTCGATATACAGTCTTCCAATATGTTTTTTGAACACCCACCTAGCGGCCCATCTTGGAGAAGACAAAGAGAGAATTGATGATTTTCAGGAAGTCTTGGATGAAATTGATTTCGGAGGCACAACCACCGTTTTTGAACATGAGTAAGACTGATGTGTGACTTTAAAGCATTCTATTTTTAAAAGCAGTATCAGTAATGACATTTAGACCCGTAGATGCTGCATACTTACTTTAGTTACCTTTTGTTTAACTACAACATCGTTGATTCGCAGTATACCATGTGCTGCTGCTTTGTAAGTTTATGCAAATATGCATTTCACGTAACGTTCTTTAACTGATTAGTGTTCAATTGATAGTAATTGTAAACTGATTGAGTTTGATGGAAAATATCCAATAGTAGAGCATATTTCACTCTGTCCATTGTTGTTTCAGTCAGTTTCTTTAACGACTTGAAAGCTGTTTCACGGAATAGTTTTGGTTGCCTCACAGAAAACTTGCGCCCACCAGCTTTACTTATTGCTTCAGCAAAGGATGTAGGCTAGTGATCGAAAGGTTGCTGAGCCCTGGTTCGATTCTCGAACTGGCTGTGCGTCGTTGTGTTGTTGGAAAAGACTCTTCACGCTTATTTTCGATTGGGGTCAAGCAGTCCACCAGTTGTGGTGGCCCAACCTAATGAAAGGTTTGCAAACAGAACCCCAAAAAGGGTGCTCGGCATTGGTGTGGTTGGACAGACGCAGAGTGCGTGGTTCATATGAACGAACGAACAAGCAAAGGATCTGCTGAAATAATGTAATATTGAACTGAATGGTTTCTAAGGTTGTTTATCCGCGTTGGTGAATTGTTTAACTAAGGTATTTACAAATCTCGATATTAATAGCCCTGCAAATGTTTAAAAAGATTGCCTCAAGCTTTGGTAATATGCGCAATTTTTTAGCGGTGTGAAATTGTATATTGTTTGGCGTTCGGCGGATCTCGATAATTTTCTGCATTCCCTGGGCTTTTTTAAAGTGCGCAGAATTGCACCGCGCAAATTCATGCATCTTTTACAACTAGGCTGATAAATGGCTCAAAAATCTGATTGCTTGGTTTTTGGCCAATTTGTCGCCCGTTTTCGCAAAAATGTTCATATCGGTGTACTAAATCAGTAAAAATGCGGCATCTTTTTCATGGAAGTGTATATAAATGTCAAACAAACAGCCTTAAATGAACGAAATTGCAGGGCTCAATATCTAACATACGCGCGGAATATCAACAAACGAAATAACACAAAGCGAAGTTTTACAAAATTTCAATGGAAAAGAAGGAGAGATTAGATAAAATAAGAAATATAACTAGTCAATTCGAAAATTATGCAACTTTTGCTTAATAATGCTATTTTCTGAACTGCTGAAATATCCTTTTGTAACAGACCTTTGCAGGCTTAAGAGAAATGCATTCATGATTTTGAAAAGCCATTTTAATTAAGTTAAATTTAAGCTTCCAAAGTGTGTTTTAGCTGGTAGAAGTATCATTAACTCTCTTTTTATTCTTCTTTGTACGCTTTGTCTGAAATTCTTCTTCCGTCCACCGCGAATTTTATTTGACAACTCTGTACTTGTTCTCCAGGATAGTATTCTGGGCTGGAGATCTCAATTTCCGGATCGAAACATTAGAACGAGATGACATCATCAAGATCGCTCTTGCACGAGGACCATATGACAAGCTTTTACAACATGATCAGGTAGACGCGAACAGAGAGGCATTAAGCAAAGACATACCAGGCACTTTTTTTACCAAGTTGCTTGTTTTGGATAGCAGACATTGTAAGAGTCAAGCAATCTTCAAGTCAGGCTGTGTACCACACTCCGTGGGAACTTCTCACTGTTCTTTTTAGATTTGCTGGACGTCGAGCAGGAAAGCCGTAATTATCAGTTTTACAGTCTTAACTTCGACTTGACCTAGAATTAAACTAAGACTGCGTATGTTTAGGACGCTAGAATTTTGGTTTGTTAAAGTAAACTTTACGATTAGACATGATTGGTAAGAAGATTTAAGTTTTACTTTCCTCTGAAAAACGAAGGAAGTTTTAACGTACACTACTTCCTGTTTTCATATAATTTATCAAAACTTTTTACGTGGCAATGTGTAACTGTATCCGTGTATTATATAAGTTTTTGTCATCACGATTTTTGTATTTGCATTAAGTTGTTGACTTTGATTTTTACTATTTAGTTGAGCTTAAAATTCCAATAGCATATTGTCGTGTAAGAGCGGGAAGGCCTCTCTATGTGTTGTAAATGCCGCTGAGTTTGTTTTAAATAAATAGGTAATCGCATTTTTTCAGTTGAAAAAGCATCTAAAGCAAAATTGTTCTTTTTCTGAATTCACCGAAGGGCCAATCGACTTTCCTCCGACTTATAAGGTAAAAAATTATTCTGATTTTGGTTTTGCCGTCTGGAGAATACCACGAGTAGTGACTAGTGAGCATATTTTTTCATCCTTAACTTTTGATCAAAAGTTCGATTTAGATTTTTTTTTCGGTCGTTTTTAGAGTTACAAACGCAATTTTAGAGCTTGTATATAATATAAGCGCTGTTTTCATTTTGACTAAAATGGCTCAACTTTCGGTCGTCCATAATAAATCATCACTATGTTCGTTAAAATGACCGAAAAAGTAAACCTAGCACAGGTAGACTGCTTTTGAAGTTCACGGTAATTGTTCTAACCGCATATTAACCGAATGCCCTACTGAATGTCCACTGCACTGTTCTCTATGGAACTGAAACACGCAAAAGTGACACTGACAAGCGCTGTTAACAAGGAAGAGGAAATTCCTTTTCGATACATGTTGATTACTCAGGAATTTACGAGCATAAAAGAAAATTACTTGGTAAATTTAAGTTTTCATTTAATAAATTTAAACTGGATAATTTCCAGTCGCATGCCCAAGACAGCTGTTTTGGATAATATTAAACGCTGTCCTTCAAGTTGTGAAGAATAGTGTGTTTGTACCAGTAACTTGCTCTGCCATGATAGGTTATGTTAACGATTTCATTATAGATATTTTTCGTATTGCGTTATTATGTGCAGTGCACGGTTACGTGTTAGGTGTCTCTAAAACCAAGCGTACACGTTGAAGCATTTTAAAATTTCAATTTTTTTTCAAGAGTTTGCCATGTGTCAGCAACTATATTTCTAATTCGCGTCATATGTTGCTAGTTTGATCGAGGAACGAACAATTATGACACTGGTGAAAAGCAAAGAAAACCCGCGTACACAGATCGCGTTCTGCACCGAGTGAATCCTCACAAAACCTTCGTACATGACAGTAAGTATTGTTCTTTACTTGCTTCTAAATGCACTGGACTGGTTAGCTGCTGACCTCGGCCCAAAAATCGTGTAAATCTTGGATGCATGTAGTAGAAAGAGTAAAACAGGTTATAATAACTCTGATTTTATTTGAATAAGACTAATGATGGCCCTATGCGGTGCCGAAATTGATTTTTTTGAAGTTTTGACAACGATTGTACTTAAATTAAATCTTATTTTCTACATGCTATGATGCCAACAATCGCCAAGTGAGTAGCTTCACAATTCACATCTAGGAGAGATTCTTCAAAGAACTTAAATTAAAACAGGTTAGAAAAGTAAAGATAATTATGTATATATTTTTCTTGCGATTAAGATAAGCTTAAGATAGTTTGCTAAGTTTGAATTTGAAGTTTGTATTTCCAGTTTGCATGCTTGACGTTCAGCATTTAAAAGAGAGGCATGGTCAGTGGGGCCTATTGTAGAAAACAGCTTTGCTGAAATGCCGCGAAGTTCAATTGCAGTCTCACGGGCAAGGCTAATATACGAGTATTAGGTAGTAGAAATAAACTCTTGCTTTCAGTGGTGAAAATGCAGCTTCAAGGTGTTGTGTCGTCTGGGGACAACTCCTCCTATGCTGAAGACTTAGTGAAGCAGGTACCTGCTTCTTACAAAAGTCTTCCTCAGTTCAGACAGAGCGACCATAAGCCCGTCACCGCTAAATATACCGTTTCGGTAAGCTCCTAATTGTAACTGCATATCTATTCACCAAGTATTCTCGGCCTGGAGACAGCGAAGGGATCTTTCGGTCTTCAAGTCCAGCAGCCACTTGTCTTAAGCTTCACACTGTCTCTTCCAAAGCTGAAAGTCAAGCAAAAAAGCTGTGAATACCAATTTTTATCGTTTTCGGTTTGACTTGACCTGGAATCGACACCAAGTCTACCGTTTCAGTAGCAAACGTTCTATTCACTCGACCATTGATCGATTTGATTCATTTGTACGTTTTACATCGCCTGGCTTTTGTTCTTAGTCTCGGTTAAGCCTAGGCTTCCCCGCAGCTTAGGTTTCGAAAAGTGTTTGGATGTTGCTTGATTGACTAGCTACACATCGCCATTAGATTTTTTTTGCCAAGATTGCAGCATCAACTCCAACGCGTGGGCGCGTACTCTACATAATTATACGTTATATGTGTTTGCAGTATATCTTTTTCAGTAGGTTTTTAATGTCAATCTTGACAGTTGACGCGTTATTTATCGCTTTCTTGTTTTGTCGCTGGAGAGTGCAAATAATATTATGCCCTCATACACAGTCAATTTATGTATGGTTTACCTTTCTGGGGCTCTACTTTTCTTTCCTACAGTAATAAACTTAAATTCCTCCAAAATAAAACTGTAAAAACGATCGGAGGTGGGTCTTCACTTGAAAGTCCAACTAAATTTTTTTAATCAATTCTCCATATTGAAACTCAATTATCTTTTCCAGATGGAAGTAGCTAAAATAGTTCACGCTCACTTTACGAATAACCTTCCATCTCGATTATCCAAATTTTTTACACTAACAAAAACATCTCCTCCCGTGCAACCAGAGTAACCGAATCGCTTCGCAATACGTTATACATTCTCCGATATTCAACTATACGACTGCAACGATGCATTAAATATCAAGCGGTTAAAATTTGGAATAATATCTCACCTGAAATTCAAAATTCATCAGCGAGATTACTTAAAACAAATACAAAAAATATCTATTACAAAATAATAGTTAAAATTTACACGGCGGCACTGTCTTGTTTTTGTTTCAAATAAGAAACAACTTTAAGTGAATAACTTTTCCTCGATTCAACTTGAGGGCTGCAGCCTCGGAGACCGAAAGGTCAATTCGTTGCCTCCCTCCTGTCAAGAATTGTTAATATTTAGAATGTCTCGAACTAATTTTAATCTTTAATTTTTTTGACGCTGTAAATAAATTATTGATTGAATAATTGATTGTAGGTCCTAGAATTGAGTCTTGATGTCATTATGGCACCAATGCCATTATAACGTATTGAGATAAGCTAGTGAGGATTTCCGCACTAAGCTTTTGTAAAATTTGTAACTAAGCAAAGTAGTTTTTTGCATGTTTTGTGCATTAGATATCAGGTTTTTTGACCGAGGCGTTATGATACGAAACCAAAAAGGCGTACGTCAAAACGTCTCAAACTAAAAAAGGCCGCGTCAAAAAGTCGCGAACCTTGCTCAATTCATGTAAGCGGAACAAGAACAATTAGAACATACGAGGGTCTTGGAGCGTTCGAATTCGGGTTAGGTTTAAGTCAAATCAAATCTTACATTATACTCACTGTACTACGCCGAAGCGTTTAATCAGTGTGCGGGTCCATCTCGGCTCCTTTCGAGAAAATGTCGCACTGGTGGCGAGCCGTTGGCAACGCTGTGTCTGATTTGACCGGCCCGCGATATGAACCTCAGACCTTCTGCTCGACCAACTGACCGATTTAGGTTTAATTCTTTCGTATTGCAGATATCCGACTATCCAGCTCCGTTAGTTGATTTGAGCGTTGACAGTAAAATTACCGATGACGTTTGTGAAGTTGACGTAACGTACAATCACGGAATGGTAGCTGACAGTAAAGACTATCTAGCTCTCTATGAGGTAAATTTGCCATTTATATTTTCAGTAAAAATCTTTACGTGAGAAGAAGCCAAAAAGTCAACCGAAAAACTTGGTAAATGGTCATTGGTCAACCTTTAAGCGGGTACAGATTCGTCCAAAGTATAGTGCCACTGTCGCTTGCTCGTGACTGGAGGATAAAGAATAAAGATGCATCAGCATTAATGTAACTGACGGGGGGCAAATACCCTCTGCCTACCTCCTCAAAAACAACGACTTGATGGAAAAAAGACGAAACTAATTTCGACGAAAAAAAAACACCGAATTCTTGGTGAAGCCCGTTTATCGTTTGGTCCCCACTTGAATTTGTGCCGTCGAATAGTGAGCCCCCTTGAAGCCTGCCCTCAGACACAAATCTCGAGTTTTGTTACTGTGCATCAATCATCATTATTGTGCTTGGTTGGACCTTGTCGGTTGCTTAACAAAATTACTTATCTCAAGCTGAAACGTATTTTAAAGGTGCACTGCAATTTGAAATTATTTTCAGGAGAAATTCACCGATGCTCGCTCGTACGAAACCTACAAGTACATCGAGGGAACTGACGGGACGGAAGTGAAAGAAAAATTCCACAAAATATGTAAATTTTCTCCCGATGACGTCAAAAAAGACGTAAAGTTTCGCATTGGTTATTACAGTCATCGTATGTCTTGCTTGCTTGCACTGTCTAAACCGTTTGAAATACAATGCTAATTTTTTAACCTTTAGTTGCTTTATTAAATCAATGTTGTGCAATCAAAATTCAGCTTCCGCCTTTTAAGTTACTGTCTGTTATAGGCCTTACAATGCTTACATATATAAGAACGAACGGTGACTCATTTTTAATGACCTATATTATATTTGGGTGTGTTTCTTAATATTTAGTGTAGGACTGTGTTTAATGGCGTGGATTTATCAATGTGTTTTTTTTTGTCGTATTTGAACTATTAATTATGTTGTCAGTATACTTATTTAGGTACGATACTTTTTTTAATGTTTTTTATCAACATTCCTTTCTAAGCGTTTTTAAAAATTTTTAGTTTCCAGCAATAGTGAAAAGTTGTTTTAAAAATTTGGTACTTCACTAATTTCTTGCGATAATTCTTTTAACTTCGAAGAAACGTAGTACATATGGAGTAACTAGTGCCTTCAGCATGCTTAATAACAATGTAGTTTAAAAGTTTTAAAATTGTGGAAACGTAATTAGTTCGAAAAAAGGTCTGGATATGTGCATAATATGTACTTCATACGCTGTGGATATTTAGTTGTACACAGTTTTTATAGCTTCTCAACCAGCTCTTACTATAATAGTTTTTTAAAGTGCGCTTAACTTTTTCGTGATGAAAGTTAGATTTTGTGTCGCCTTTGTTTATTCCTAAATCCAAAAATTATTGTGAAGATCACATTATAGTACTGAAGCAGTGTTTTTAGATACGGTTTTTGTGCTTATACCCGCTATATGATTAACAGCCTACTGTGTACAAAAAGTTCAGTTTTTAAACTGGTTTGTTTTTTCTGTTGATGGTGTTGAAAACATTTATAGAAATCAAAGAGCATATCATTTGTGGTTTTTAACAATCGATGATTAACCCTATTTTTCTTGGGGGAGGGTAATTTTTGCCCCCATTTCGGTTTTTTCGTAATAAATGCCTTCAGAAACAAGCTTTTTTTCAAATCAGCTTGACTTACCAGTCAAACTTATTCACGAATAAATCCTGAAAATTGTGAAGTTGCTGAAGTAAGGGGAAGTTTTCCAATTTTTGAGGTTTGCCGAAATCACTTTCCGAAATCTGAGCGTTTTTTGGCTGATATTTAACTTAAATAACGTCAGATGACATTTTTGCGACGTAATTACTTGAATTTAGGCATTTTATGACTCACTGCTAATGACTTTAGTTTTCGAGAAAATGGCTCTGACGTCATCAATCAACCCGTTTGCTAAAATGGTGTTTCCATAATTTTTGTTTTAGTAGTTCAATAAGAGAAACTTTTGCCCTCCCCCCGATGCCAAGTGCGTTGATGAAATAACAATTGCAAACTTGAGTGAAGGCACAAGAATTTATTATATTGTCCTTTAGGCTTGGTGTACACTGGACGTAAAAGTATGGGCGTACGAGTGTATGCTTAGTTTTTTTTGAAACAGAAATTCAGTACGCCCAGATTACCGCCTTACCATCGGACAAGCTGCCAGTTGAGTAAAATTAACTAAAAAGACGCTCTTACGTTTGCGATTTTACGCTCAGTGTAGATTGGGCATTAATCTTTTGATCTGGGTTGATTTCCTCCAATTTAGGAAACTTGTTAGGAAATTTAGGTCAGCAAAAATTGATACAGTATTTACTAAAATGGACTATGTTTTCTGATTATATCAGGTCCTTTTGCTCTGCTTGTGTTTTTATCCTTAGCTTTCGTAATCTTTTGAATTATGATGCTGTATTTACTATCCGGAAGTTTTGCATATTCGGTCAAAAATGCAATTTTGAATCCTACCAACCGTTTTTTAAGTACTTTCATCAAGCAGTTAATTTTTACTCGTATAGAGTGGGCAATTCTGACCCCTTCAATTGCCGTCATGGTACATTATTTTTTTTTTTTTACGAAAGCACACTTTTTAAAATTGATTTACGTATTAAATATTGTATTGATTTCTTTTGATTAGCCTAACACGATCGGGTTTTGTTGGTCTGTTGATGGTTTTTGCGCAAAGTTTATATTTTACTTTGCACTTTCATTATCAATAAACTCCTCTGCTCTCTGACTGCTTTGATTAATTAATGCATCTTTATACTTCTATCTCGATAAAGCGTCGGTGGTGCTATCCTTTAGACGAATTCGCACCCGCTTAGTACTTGATCATTTTCTCAGGTCTGGTAGAAGTTTGAGTTCTTTCGGACTACTCGTAAATTATCTGCTTGTTTTGACGCCCCTAGCAGAGATAATCGTCGTAAAACGCCCTATTCAATGACGCAACAACAAGACTAAGGTGGGGGTTGAACACAGTTCATGCGATCAGAGTTGTTAACGACGCCTTTGACCTCGCAGCCGACAATTTTTTTTATCGCTTGTTAGCCTTCACGTTGTAATACCCTTAGCGGCTTGTTGAATCGTCTTCCAAACATTTAGCGGTGACTTGAATTGATACTCGAACTCAGTCTTTGAACTGAATAAGTTTGTTGACAGAAGTTACTTCAGCAGTGATCAATTGCATCGTTGTTTGCCAAGTTACTTTGGCTAGGAGATAGTGAAGAGATCTTTTAGTCTTCCGAGTCAAACTGCCCTCCTGTGTTCCACACACGGGTGGAAGCTATGTGCTGTCCCTTTTTATTGCTGATTGATAAGCAGAGAAGCTGTAACTACCAATTTTTATCATCTTTAATTTGACCCTACCGGTGATCGAATCGCAGTCTATCGTTTCAGTAGCAGTCGCTCTATCTATTCGAACTCAAATCGATTAATCACTTTTAGCCAGTGTTGGGCAAGTGAAGTGAGAAACGTTAACTTCGTTAAAAGTTAATTCGCTAAGAATTTTCAAGCAATTTTTTAGCTCAATTAAAGTTAAATAGTTAATTGAAAAACAAAAGTAACGCAAGTTAAAAGTTAATTCGTTAATTCTTTTTTTTTAATTCAATATTAACCTGCAGTTGATGCTCAATAAAATGTAATCTTGATAAAATACTTTATGCGTAATGGTAATCACTTCACAGAGTAAAGTCATTACGGCACTATACTCGATTGCAAATAATTATTATTTTTATTATGGCATTAGGACGCATGATGTAGACTAGAAATTTAACGGATTAACGTAAACACTAAAGTAGTTTAACGAAACTTAGAGTAAATAAGTTAACTCACAAAAGCTTTTTAACTCGTTGATGAAAAACTTAACCTCGTTTTTAACGAATCAACGAATTAATGCCCAACACTGCTTTTAGCATTTTTAATTTCATGTTTTCACTTCGTTTTTAACGAATCAACGAATTAATGCCCAACACTGCTTTTAGCATTTTTAATTTCATGTTTTCACGCAGCGGTGCGTTTTGCTTTCGGCAAGCGCACATTTTTACAGTATTTGATCTGTTCTCAGTACCGGCACTTCAAAATAAGATTTAGTTTTTATATTTGGTTCGTTTAAGTTCAGAAAGGCAAGATTCACCGAAAACCTCATTCTAATTTTTTGAAATTCTGACTCTAATCTAAACTAAAATCAAATTCTTGAGTTAAAACTAACCCCATATTAAACCCTAATCCTGGCCTACAAAAAAGCAAATAAAAATGTGCAATTATTCTTTCTCGTTCTACTCTCCTTAAAATTTTTCGGTGAAATAGTCAGTTTAGTCACTCCCTTAAGTTGATTACTAAGTAAGCTGTTATTAGTTTCAGAAGTTGAATAAGATTTTTTGGGTTTGATTAATTTCGCAAATTATTTTGAAGAAGACATCAATTAGCTATAAACAAAGAATTCAAAATCAATTTAACAAATGCTGCAATTATTTTTTTTAGAAAATATTAGAATGTTAATTGAGTAAAGTAGGTGATTATTAGAAATGAGGTTTTCCCTGGCAAAGCACTATATATAACACGACAAACAATCGTTTTGGTTGTCATACTATAATACCCATCTGATTTAGCATTTTCGCGCTATCAATAAAGCGAAGACCAAGTTAGTTTTTGGTTTAAAATACCGTTAATTAAAATCTTTCTGGGTAATTCATGGAGAGAGAATTTGGGAAAGTGCTGAACTCCAGTTAAGAATCGACTTTCCGATCATACTTTGGCCTCACCATAAAAATTTGATTACTTAATTAAGTATTCGATGGACGCTTCTATTTGGAGACAAAAAGAACACAAATTAGTGGTCTATTTACCCTCAAATTTGACAAATAACTATTGGAAATTTTGAGACAAGCTTTGCCCCCGACCCTCGTCAGTAACACGCTTAGGTTGCGTTAGTTTGCTCACTTAGGACGCTGGCCAATTGAGACATTTTCGAACAAAAAAAATCAGTTTTTGGTTTAAAGCCCCCTTCCTTTAGCAAAATCCTGGTTTCACGCTGCTGGAGGAAAGTGGCGAAATGTCGGACGTTAGCTCATAGATTGGTTGTTATTTTGATTCTCCGCTGTTACAAATGGCGTAAGTAAATAGGTAAGTATTTAGAAAAGTTGTTCCGTGATTCAGATTGAAAGCGGTTGCTCTACTCCATTGAAAGTTTCAAAATTTTCCATACACTTTTACATTTGTAACATTTATAACAACCAATAAATTTTGTGTTGAGGCTGGCTGTTCTTAAATTTTCATTAATTTTAGCCTCATTTTTTCTTACTTTGTTTTTAATTTAGGCTCATTGAAGAATAAAGGGACACAAGTTTATTCTTGCTTGGTTAAAATTTGCATTTTGTTACAGATCATGATTACAAATCAACAATGGCAATGGAGAAAAAGCAAAAAAAACCTGCTGATTACGTAAAAATGCGAAGTACTTGCCCGTGCAATTATTGATTGTTTTTTGATTTATTGGCTGGTAACCGTACAGTATCACTATTTTATGCAGAGGCTGGCTTTGTTGTTAAATTTTGAGCAAAAAGGAGCCTCGTTCTTATTAATTTGCTGTTGTAAGAAAAGCGTAACCGAGATGTTTAAAGATTGATATTTCTTGTACGGAGAAAAGTTTGATTTTTTATGTTTATTACTCTTCGGCGTTTACACGGCTTCAAATTCTGTTTACATCTGATACAAAAGTCACAACAAAAATTGAAAAATTATCCAAGTTAAGTCATAGCCATGTCTTCCTCCAATTCATCCAAGCCAAGTCCAAACTCAGAACTGTCTCCTAATGCAAACAAAACATCGATCAAATGAGATTTTCATAACCTATTCAAGCGAATAAAGGAAGTTTAAGTTGAATGAGAGTTTCACCAACTACATAGCGAATAATAGGAAAAAAATTTCACGAATAGCAAACTTACAGTAGCCTACAAATCGGTTTTTGGTATTAAATACAATCACCAAAGTGTGTATCGAATACGTAATTACACTTCTACATAAGAACCGGTGAATTTTGGGTTGAGGTAGGCTACACTTCAAATTTTCGCAAATTTTCAGCCTCATTGTTCTTAAAGGGATATTAAGGTCTGATTATGAATTTTAGAACTAGATATGAGAAAAGTAATTGATTACAAACGTTTTTGTCCCGTTGATGTTAAACAGCTTTAACGGGGAAGAAAGATTTTGACTTTACGGAAAAAATTCGGCAATGGCATAATGACAACATCATATTTGCATTAGTGCTTTAAAACGAGCTTTGTCAGATTGTAGGTCACAGGATTGGATATCCCTGGCTTCTGCCAGGTTTCTGCAGTGATTTTGATGAGGTAGATTGCTTTTCAAATGTAAAAATACCAGAGTTGGAGCCGAGGACACAAGGCTCGAGGCCAAGGCCAAGGACACAAAAAAAAATCCGAGGACAAGGCTAAGGCCAAGGACAGGAATGCTTGAGGCTAAGGCAAAAGACCAAGGACACAAACGCAAGTGTTCTCCAAAAAAAAGGTCTTCATAAAAATTTTTCCAGCGATCTCCAAAAAAGCGGTCTAGAAAAAATTTTTTCAGCCGATCTACAAAATTTTAACCATTTAAAAAATAGAGCTGTCCTCGAGCCGAGGACAGGGCGATTTTCGAGGACTTGAGGCTTCGAGGCCAAGGACTTGACCTTCGAGGCCAAGGACTTCAAAATGTGTCCTCGAGGCCAAGGACGTCCTCGAGGACTCCACCTCTAAAAAATGCTCTTATTGGTTTGAATTTGCTACTTTAGCAAAAACATATGCGATTTGCTGGGCAAGGAAAGAAACAAAAAATAGGCCTAGATTGGTTGGCTAGCATAGCCTACTGATGAATTAAGTTAGGTTAGTAGTTGTTTGTTGTAGTTCTAAGAGTAAACTTTGTCTAAGAAACAGTTTGGCTAGCGTAGTAGTTGGTAGTTGAAACTCCCGACCAGTGGTCGAGTAGATAGAGCGTCTGCTCTTGAAACGGTAGACCTGGGTTCAATTTCAGGGTGGTTCAAACCAAAGACCATAAAAATTGGTATTCACTGCTTTTCTGCTTGATGTTCAGCAATTAAAGGGACAGTGTGAAGCCTCCACCGTGTGTGGTAGACAGATGGGCAGGTGGCAGCTTGACTCGAAGACCGAAAGTTCCCTTCGCTGTCTCCTGGCCAAGTCAACTTGGTGAATAAAATGTAATTATAATTAATTATAATTATTAGTGATAGGCTTACTAGATAACGTTCAAGCTAGCGTCCAAACTATGGCAAGAGGAGCAGTCACGGGTCAGTGATTCGAAAATATTTTTAAAGTGAAAGAATGCTACAGAATCTTTTGATCAAGATGAAGCGGCAGAATTTTGAAATTAGTCGCTAATATAACAAAAAAATATAAAATTTTGCTCGACATTCAATAAGTAAGTTAAATTAAATGCCCCTTTGATTTTGTAGGAAAATAGAGACATTAATTGGAACGACCGACGCTTGCGTCGCGTGTTCCTCTGTTTTTACTCGGCCATTTTCCAACTAACGAGTGCGAAATTTCAGACTTTTGCTTATAACTCAAGAACGGTTTGGTCTAGCAACATGAAATTTGGACAGCAGTTTGAGATTAATGAGTTGTATGTTTGTACCCAATTTCGAGGCAATAGGTCACGTAACTTCGGTTTTAGAACCCGAAGACCGCCCCGCAAGTTTGGCGTAAAAAGCGGTCTCAGTCAAAAACGGCTTAAGTACAGCAAAAAATATTTCATAGGGTTGTATGTCTCAAGATACCATTTCATCCCAACCAACCCACTTTTGGCCGCGATGAGGTTTCTTTCTTTTTTGTTTTCCTTTTTTTTCTTTCTAATTTTTGTACGCTCTTCTTCTCTTAAACCACAACACATCGAAATCTAATTTTTTTGTAAAGTTGTTGAGCTGCAAACGCAATTTTTTCTCCCGTAAATTTTTGGGGCAACTCCACCGGGAATCCCCCCAAAATGGGGCCTCAAAAAACCCATTTTTTGAACGGCTCAAGCTAGGGTGCTAGTTGTTTTTGATATCAGTAGATATTTAACACACAAATATTTTGACATAGTTTGGGGGTGCCATCCTCCCCGGGAACCCCCCCAAATGGACCCCCCAAAAAATCAATTTTTTGAACGGGTTCAAGGTAGAGTTGTACTTTTTTTTGATATCAGTAGATATTTAACAGACAAATATTTTGACATAGTTTGGAGGTGCCACCCCCCCAGGGACCCCCAAATAGACCCCCAAAAATCAATTTTTGAACGAATCAAGCTAGGGTGCCAGTGTTTTATGATATCAGGAGATATTTAACTGACAAATATTTTGACTCTACTTTTCTGGAGGTTCCATAATCAGATATTATCAAATAATTGCTGATTTTACGGTAGACAAAAAGTATTTTTGAGCGTCACAGCATTAGCTATGGGTCGGTCGTTCACTGGATTAGCTGGCAAACTCCCATCTAGTTATTGTTTGGTTGAAACTTAAAAGTAGTCTTTTCTTATAAAGTAGATCATAATTAATGTTAGACAAATCAACAAAAGCCATACAGAAAAGCCCAAAAAATACTGCTGCTTTTTTATAAATGCTTTGTACCAGCACGTGTTGATAGCTATTTTTTCGATGCTGAAGCATTGATGTGTTCTTGTAGAATTGTTCTTATAAAAAAAAACTAAGTGCAATGGAAAAAAACTTTACCGCGTAAAATGATTTTGAACGTGTAGCTTCAGGTATGCATGATATCCTAAGAACGAAAATTTTCATTGTTTAGCAGTTAATCAGCAACCTCTATGCGTTTTGCGCAATTTTGGTATTCCCCTCTGGTGACGTCATTGATACTCGTTTTTACAATTTCTTTTCAACCGTTGACAAAATTTGAAAGTGTTTTTCCCACGGACTTGTTTATCTTACTTCTGTAGTTGACCCGTAAATTGTTTAGACTCTCGGCTTTAACACGAAATGCAAATCATATCTTTTATTATACTCGCTGTAATACGCCAAAGCTTGTGATGAGTTTGCGGGGCCCATCCCGGCGTCATTGCGCCTAGACAACATAGCTTCTTTCGAAGAAATGTAGCAACGATTACGAGCCGTTGGCGGCTCTGTTTCCAATTGGACCAGCCGGAGATTTGAATCTAAGACCTCCCGCTTCAGAGACGAACGCGTTACGACTCGACCTACTGAATAATAATAATGCGGCGGTCAGCGTAAACGGAGAGGCATGGAGATTGGAGAATAATTTTTTTCATGATTAATTATTAGAGTTTTGGATTGATTCCGAAAAAAATTCAAAGTTATGGTCTTACATCCTATCTCTATCTCTGCTAAACATTTTCAAAGGCTTATTTTCAGCCTATAGCGGATAGCTCAAATTTCTATACAATGGAAAAATCAAGTCTTTGTTATACTGTCTGTGTTACGCCAAAGCGAGAAACGAGTTTGTGGGGCCCGTTTTCGGTCATTGCGGCTGTGGACTACTCAGCTCCTTTGGAAGAAACACAGCAACGGTGGCGAGCCGTTGGCAACACTGTGTACAATTTGACTGGCCCGAGATTTGAACCTCACACTTCCCGTTTCAGAAACGACACGTTAACTTGAACAAAATCCGGTATCATTTTTTGATGATTACACCTTAATCCACTCAAATTCATGCTTCGAAAAAAGTCAACTTTTGATGGGTCTAAGAAAAAGCGGAAATGGAAGTAAAAAGCTATTTCTTGATTTGAAACAAAGTTAAAAACTTATCATATTTTAGGGCCTAGCTTGAATGGCACTGACTGCAAATCCAGCGGTTATAAATTCCTCCAAATGCCACATCAAATCATATCAACCTGGCATAAAGATACAACATACCTTCAAAAAAATTCTCAAGATCTTCAATTTTTTCTTTTCTGTCATGATGACAAGAATGTTTTGGCTTCTCTTCTCCTTTCTTTCTGTAAGGTCTGTAAAATAAATAATTATGATTGCAAACAATATTTGTATGGCTTATATGCAGTATAAATTGAAGAGGAGCAACCAGGAGAAAAGCAAAAAAGAGGATATCAACACCCAGTATCAACACACCCAATGTTTTGTCGCTCAAAAAAAAAAAAACGAAAAAGAGTGCCCAAAAATGCTTTATTTAGTTGGACTGGTATGTGCAATCAAATGTCTACAGCAGGATGCCCAAACTTTTCGAGTTACGGGCCGTAGTGACTTTAAGCGGGCTGTACAATCAGTGCCGGCAACAACCTAGAAAAGTGGAATAACTAGAAAACCAAAAACAGCAAAAACAAAATAAGGCGACAACTAGTAAGATTTGATGCAAAAACCGGCGGAAATTTAAGTTAAAAGGGCATTCAAGCCCAGTTTTTGACTGTTAACAAAAATGTTAGGAATAGCCTAAAATGCATTCTCGCCAAATTTTAACTTTTTACGTCTTGCCGTTTTCAAAATATTGCTGTTCAAAGTTGACAATTTTCCCCTTACTTCAGTGTTGCCATTATGCCAATATTGTGAGACAAGATTCACGTTTGGAAAGTACGCTAAAATCCACTTAAAAGCAGCTAATTTACATTTTTGACAGTTCACTTTGTTTTGACAACAGCACAGCCGAAAACACTTTTGGAGAGTTACAAACCTGTAGTAACTTTTTTAAACTATGTTTGTAGGTGGCAACCCTGGAAAATTTTTTAATGGAAAATATCTTTCTAAGGGGACATCTAAATTGTCATATTTTGGAAACGGAAGATCCTAGGAAGCTCAAATTTGGTGAAGTTAGTCTTCAGACCTGTTAAAGTTTTTTGCAAGAAAATTGAGCTAAAATTTTTTCGACCTGAATGCCCTATGAAGACCAAAAATAAAAACAAGGGTTTTCATCGTATTTGGATGTGCTTAGGTGATTTTTTCCGGAATTTTAGGGGATGGCAGCTCTGGTCTGGTCAGCAGTATTATGCTGTTTATAATGAATACCTGCATTTTCTCTGATAGTCAGAATTTCTATTGGCACTTTTCAACAACATGAACTTTTTTCCATTTGTCCGTGGTATCTTTTTGCTGTTTTCTGAATAACAGTTGCTGATTGCTGCGACGCTCAAGACCATAAGGGCTACTAAAAGTAACTTGTCCATGGATATCAAGTACTACTGTACTACAATAACTCGAAAAACGAATGATTTTTGATTAGTATGAATCCTGCAGAAAATGTAATGGAATCATAAAGTCTAATAGTGTGCAACGAAGGCATTTAAATTTTTTGGTTGTCTTTTTATGTTAAAAATTTTGAATGCAACAAAAAAAATAGATTCACTCATTTCACAAATACACACAGTCGTACCCTTTTTACTGTAAGGCTATTTTTTCCTTCTTTCATGAGACTCTGACTTTTTGGTCTCCTATTGAAATTTTGCTCTCGGTACTGTATCGGTGATTAATTTTAGAAGGCTCTATTTTACAAAAATATTATCAGTTTTTTGTATTAATTCCAACTCAAATCTAACCCTAACTCAATCCCTATTCCAAAACTAACCCGAAAACTAGCCCCCAAACGCTAATTTCGACCCTTAAAAAGCAAATACAAAATGCGGGGAAAAATATTCCATATTTGCGTTTTGCTCTCTTTAACTTAAAATTTTTATAAGACCACCAGTTAATATTCATTGAGTTATGATGTTATTGTTGTAAGAGATATTAATTTAAAATCAATCTGAGTCGAATATTTCAGAAATATCCAAAATCTATGACAAATTAAACTTGGGCATTTGGCGTGTAAGCTCTCCTTAGCTAAAAATGTGAAGCACTACAGTACATGAAATTCTTTTCTCTGAAAGTTTTCAAAGCCATGTTATTTAGTTTCTGCAAATCACAAGTTCACCCTTGAAAGTTTATCTTTGATGCGGTAACTTATAAATTGTCTTGCACTAAATTTACACTTCAGTTTGCTTTTCATTTGCTTATCAAGCTCTAGCTCAAAAACAAACAAACAAACAACAAAAACCTTTAACTTTGCCGAGTTGCAAACAATACAGGAGTTCAAAATTGACTTTACGTTCCTCTAGCAACTATGCGCTTGAGGTCTGAGTTTATTGCAACTCGTCTTTTATACAGTTCAAACACAAAAAGCACAAAATAAAATCCGAGAAGTGGATAAAAACGACATCAACAATGATGGAAATTCCCTCTTGTTCACTGCAGATTCAGAAATTTTCCCAATTCATCCAAATCGATTGTGAACTCGTCCGAATTTTTTCCTAATATAAACAAAATCATCAATCAAGGAAACCTGGGTAACAAATTGGGCATTTGCAACCACAGGACAGGCCAAAATACATATCTTACCAAACAAACAAAAAATAGCTCATTTTGAAACCCTGAAATTAACCGCAGACTAAACAAAAAAACAAATCCCTTGTATGTTGAATATTGACCTGCTAAGTGGACAATCGAGGCACGAATTATGATTTGTAATGAATTTTGTAATGGGGGCTTCTTTTCCCTTCGTTTTCCGTGCAAGATGATCCAAATCGTGGAGAAAAATTTCGGACCCGGGAGCAAAAAATATACAAAAGGCCTGCATCAGGGGCGTTGGGAGAGATTCGGGCCCGATATCCGAATAAAAAAGGTCTTTGCAGAATTTGGACCTGTTCGTTTCGGGAATTTAAGGACCGGAAAAAGGTCTTCGTCAGATTTGGACCTATTTTACTCAGAAAATTTTGGTGGATATCACAAAAAAGGAAAGGCCTATTAGTTTAGGCCATTTTTTTTTCGACTAAGAATGAAAAAGAAAAGGTTGCCGCTTTTAATTGACTTTGAGTTCGTTTTTTGTTGAACCCAACATTAAAATCGTTCTGGACCAAAATTGCCGGGCCTAGGTATTTCACCCCTCTTAATCCGTTCTCAACAGCCCTGGAAATGACGCAGTAACCTGTCTGGAAGATAAGAGCGCGGATAACGCAAAATGTGTTTATGAAAGGCAATTAAAATGAAGTAACTCGATCTCCCTGTTCATATTATGAATTTTATTTTACAGGATCAAGAAAATTTATTCTCCGTCCTTGACTTTCAGTCTGAAATCTGAAAGTAAAAAATTCAAAGTCAACCTTGAAATCAACAGCTTTTCACGTAAGTATATTTTTGTGGCACTGACCGATTTTAATTGGAGCCCTGCAACCATGTGATTTGATTTCAAATTACTAGTAAAGTTATCCTTTATATAAAGTTAAATATAGAAAAGTAAAATTTTAACAGTATTGCATGGGAACTGGTTTAAACTTGGAAACAAATAATTTAAAAACAATAGGTCGTAGAAAGCTAAAATATTGTTCAATCAGTATTTTTGATCTGCAGCGTGAGCCAGAGGACCAAATTGTCGCTTTTACGACGACTTTCATCTTGTTATTTGGGTTCAAACTCACACCCTGCTCAAGTTTTCATGCTGCGTCCCTGAATAAAAGACGCTTCACGATGATTATTTATCTTTGCTTGATGGCTTCGAACAAGCAGCAAATTCAGTGGACAAGAATTCGAAGAAATCTACACGAACATTGGATCACTGGAAACTCTTTAGCAGATGAGGATTTCTCCAAACTCGACGTGTTATCGCAATGAAAAAGTGTGAAGATCGTCCAACAGTTCGTGTCTGACGCTGTCCGGTGACAGGAGGATAAATACACACCACAACAAAAACAAATTAAAAAAAAATTATATATAGCAAGTCAAGTTGCACAATTTTTAACAATTAATCATTTTGAAACTCAGAAATACTTTCTGACTAGCACAAGTATAATTTGCAACACACCCTATTTACGAAATACTGTATGTTTTTTAACTCAAAAAACTATGCTCGTATAAGCTGCTGGAACATTACAAAAATAGCATTGTTGCTTGTAAAGTTATTTTGTTCTAGTGTTGCAGTACATATTTATTTTACTTCTGTTACCGGACAGCGTCAGACCCAAACTGTTGAACGATCCGCACACTTTTCATTATGATAACTCCTTTTTGCTTGGAGGAATGCGCACCTGCTTAAGAGTTTCCACTGATTCAATGTTCATGTAGATTTCTTGAAACTCGTGTTCATTGAACTTGCTGCTTGTTCGTAAAGCGTCTTTTCCAAGGTCGCAACAACGTGACAAGGGTGCGGGTTGAGTCTAGATTACGAGATCAGTGCCGTTGTTAAACGACGCCTTCGCCCTCTTGGCCCCGTTGCCGACATAATCTGCGTACCTTTAAAATGATTCTGCTGCTGTAGTTTTTCGTCTTCTCCAAGGGCTGTAAAAAACACGTGGTTTTTAATGTGGAACAGAAAGAGGATTAAATAGTTTTGAGGTCATTATTACTCGTTTTGCTCCACTTATTCATTCATTCAGCTGAACCTGGATTTGAACTTTAGGTCTTGCGATCGAACGTAAACCCCCAAAAAACTGCTTGAACAGAAGTGACCGGCTTGAAACGCGCTTGGGGATGTTTCTTCTAATTCTTCAAAGTTGTGACTTGTGAGTTAGTTTCTTGTGTCGTCATAAATTGCGTAAGAATAGTGTCATGTTTGCGTTGGGTCTTGTGTTCGTTCTGACGCTTATGCTTGTCGAGCGTCTTCACAGAAGCTCTTAAAATGTTACTGGTACGGGTAGGTAGTGAGAAAGCTTAACATATTAAAGAAAAATTCTAGATTTATTTTGAGTTTGTGACAATTTTTGCCAAAAACACTTTTTTTAAAGGAACGTGAACACACAGCCGATATATCTATTTATACAAAAAAAATTAGAAAAAGTCGTACTTATCAAGTTATTTTTTTTTGGGGGGGGGGGACTTCCGCGACGCTTCGCGTCGGTAGTTTTTTTTGTTTTTTTCTTGCAAATTTACTAGTTCCGAAACCAGAGCCCGAAATTGCTATAACTTTAAAACGGCTGAAGGTAAAAACTTGAAATTTAGAACTTTGATGGGCATGGAACAATCTTTGTGCATGTTTTGGTGACAATCGGTCTCGTGATACGAGTTTCCGTGTGAAAAAACTGAAATGTTAATCGGAGGTTTAAACGGCTGTAGTTCGAAAACTAATTGTAGGGGAGAATAAAATCTTCGAATTTATAAGCGCCTGGGAATGCAGTTTCAGTTCCCTGAGTTAAATTAGGACAATTACGACTCTTTTTTTTTTCTTTTTTGATTTATTTCTCTTTTTTTTTTTTCGTTAAGAACTTTTTTATTAGACACAAAAACTCAAAACCACCGAAGCCAGAAACTTGAGATTCTGGGATATGATAAGTTTATATATGAAGTTGTGCACCTGCATTTTGGAGGCGCTACATAACATGGTTTGGGACAGACGAGCCAAAAACTTTTGATAACAAAGTTGAATACGTGAATTTAAGAAACGATTTCGTCATGTACACACGTATGCTGCTCCGGCGTAGTGGTTAAAGGTGGCAGCATAAACAAACCATTGTGATTGAATAGACGTGAGTTCAATAATCTAGTTGACCATCGGTTTTCTCATTCAGAAATCATATCGAATACAGCATATTTTTTTTGGTTAGGATAAAATCTCTTTCAAAATTTTTTATTTTGGTATTGGATGTGATCAGAAGGTTTCCGGTTTCATTGTCTGTGAACACCCTCCAAAAATCAAGTTTTTATGGCTTAAGCTAGAATGCTAGTTTTTTGATATCAGTAGATATTTTACAGACAAATACTTGGACATAGTTTGGGGACCACTCCTCCGGAAATTTCTAAATGAACCTCACATAAATCAATTTTTTGAACTGCTTTTAAAAGCTAGGGTGCTAGTTTTTTTAATATTAGTAGGTATTTAACGAACAAATATTTTGACATAATTTGGGGATACCATCATCCACCCGGAAACCCCGAATGGACCCCGCAAAAATTACTTTTTAATAGTTAAGCTCGGGCGGTTTTTTTATGATATGAAGAGATATTGAAAAATATTTCTACATAGTTTGGAGGTACCAACCACCCGAAACCCCAAATAGATTCCCTCAAAATCAATTTTTTAACGGCTCAAGATAGGGCGCTTGTTTTTTTTTTGATCAGTAGGCATTTAACAGACAAATACTTGGACATAGTTTTGGGTACCGTTTCCCCCCTCCCCAGAAACCCCTAAATATACAAAAAAATTATATTGCTGAACGTCTTAAGCTAAGACTCCAGTTTTTATTGATACCAGGAGATATTTAAAAGACAAAAATTTTGATATAGTTTGGGGGAATCACTCCTCCGGAACTTTCCCAAATGGGCCCCCAAATAGTAATTTTTTAACGGCTTAAGCTAGGGCGCTAGTTTTGTTTTGATATCAGCAGATAATCAAGAGACAATTTTTTTTACATAGTCTGGGGATACCAACCCCCAGGAACCCCCCGAATGAACCTCTTCAAAAATCACTTTTTGAAAGCTAAATTTAACCATTGATTTTAGTCAACTGGGTTCATGTGCTGTGCTGGCATAGCAATTAAAGGCGCCAGTGTTTGAAATTGTCGTGATTAAACAAAGCTGGGTTCAAATACTTAGTCGGACATCCGTTTTACCCAAACTAGAAATGATTTAAAATCACTATGTTTTTGTTTTTTTTTCATCAGACAAAGTCACTCTGTTTGGATTGCATACGACTGACTTTTACAGAAATATCGGTAACCTTAAAAGTATGAAGGGTAGAATGCTGGAGAAAAGCAACTGGCGGAAGTCTTGTATTATTTTCCTCCGAGAAAATGTGCACCTAGTTTCCAGCTAAAAAAGTTCAAAAAATTATGCTAGCAAATTAGTTCAAAAATTTAGTTGAGTTAAACGTACACTAGATTTTCACGTTGGCCTATGCTTACTTGTGTCTTCTTCGGTCATTTCTGCTGTTGAATGGGGTAATGCTTTGGGATTGTTTATAGTCATATTCTGGAAAGCGTTCATGCCATTCATATTCATCATCATCTTCACCACATTTGCTGATTGCCACAGCACTCAGAACGAAGAGAATCGCTAAGATTATTTTGTGCATTGTCCTCTATAAATATTTCTGTGACCAATACGCTGTAAATGCTGTTGTAAATTTATTATGATTTCAACAACCTAAATGAACTGCGTTCTCTGCCAGGATGTACGCTAGCACGCTCACTATTTTGTGTCTATAACAGACCGGCCTCAGAGTTGCAAGTTGGGCCGGCTTTTCGCGTCGGACTTGGGCCAGGTTCAGGCTTAAAGTTGACGAAATTTCAGGCTTAATTCAAGGGTAACAAGTTCATTAATTATGTTTTAGTTGCTACATAAGCAGTACTTAAATTGTAGGGGGGACGGGGGGGACGCGTCCACCCATCGAGACTGAGCGTCCCCCCATCGAGATTTAGGCGTCCCCACGTCGAGATTTGAGTGCTGGTTTATGGGAGGAAAAAGTTACTGTTTTTGTGATTTCGGCCAGAATAAGCCTTCGGATTTCGGCGAAGACCTTTTTTTTTTCGGAGATCACGTGTTTTCGGCCGGAAAAAACGTTTGAATTTCTGATTTCGGCCAGAAAAAGCCTTTGGATTTCGGCGAAGACCTTTTTTTTTGAAAATTTGGGTCAAGTTCGTTTATTGAACGCACTCCCAAAAAATCCTGGCTACGTGCTTGTTCTTCAGTAAGGTTCAGTCAACGCTGAAAAAGCGTCCCCCCATGCAAAATTTTACAATTTAAGTACTGTCTATAAGTATAACCAAAATAACTTTGCGACTCTGAATGACGACTTCATTTTAGCGTCAATACGATTATTATTACGCAATTATTACTATTATTGCATCATAGACAATCGTTTATAACCAGTTTTACTCGTACAAGTTTTTCAGACCTAACTTAAGTTTCGGGGTTGTTCGTGCCTGGCTCAAAATGTTCGCGAATCAGTCCGCGTCTTCGAAAACGTTCACGAGTGCTTAGAACCACTTGTAAAATTTTTCTAAGATTTTTAATAATATTATACGCTTAGTTTGCCAGCTGTTGGTAGGCAATAACAGAAAAAAAAAGCGAGGCACAAATTATTGCTTGCATTATCATAGCTTTGTTGCGTTAATTCAAGAATGAGCAGAGAAATTTTGAAACATCTGGAAGGAGGTCCGGCACACCATTGGAACTTGAGCTGGATAATTTTGCACAACAAATTTGTTGGGTTGGAACCCCGGTCACACGACCACTATTAGGACTTTGAAAACCTGGTCATCTAACCGGGGTGGTCGCGTTACCGGGACCAAACTTTTTTAGCGTCATAATTTGAATTGGAAGTACTGCTGTTTTTGATTAGGCATAAGGTGCAGATTAGTTAAAGTTTATTCCGTTTGTTTATTTTGCAGTGCTATACCCGTTGGTTTTCTCACGATTAGGCAATTATTTTCACTTGCAGTCACTCTCTTAAATGCGCAGTTTTTTGAACCGCAGTGAACACATCGTTTAGAGAATTTGAAAACTAGGATAGCATAACGGATAGTCGCGCTACCGAATTCAAAACAGCCAGTTGGGACCGAAAAACGAAGGTCGCGGTCCAAAAATTGGGGTGGCCGCTTCCGCGAGTTTCCAATGCATTTAAAATGATAGGATGTGTGTAGCGCCGTTTTGTTTTGTTTTATTCAAGATTCAAACCCGGACTCGTTCATTTTATATATATTGGTTGATTTGTTTATTTTATGGACGTAATCATTGCCAAATTTGGACAATTTAATTTGCACAAAGCACACTATTTGACTTCAGCTGATTTTTAAATTCTTCAAATCCGGTTGCTTACTATTGCTCGTTTGTTCTTTTATGATGTAAAAGTGTGTAAATTTGTTGGTCTTGCAAGCTGCGAGCTTGTGATGCATAATCAATCACCCATGATTTAGTGCCATCGAGAGAGGAAGCATTTTTTGTTTTCCAGAGAAGCAGGCGATAACCTAATAGTTGTTAGCAGTTTGCTGTCCTATTTTCGTGAACTAAAAACTTGTCCTTTTCAGGGCTTTTATTGCTCGATTATTTTGGAGCCCCTTTACTCGGTATTTCAGAGCTGTTGGCTATTAGTTCTGTTAATTTGGCACCCCTTTGACATAGAGCAGTTTGAGACTCCCGTGGCTTTCGGGGCTTTCTCCTTCTCTCTCGTGAGTGATTTGGTACCAAGTTTCAGTTGCAAGACCAGATTATTTACAATTGGACTCAGTGTCAACAGCAGCATACTCATCGGTGAGTTAATTAATAGCTATTACGTTTGGACTCTCTATACTAAATTACTACTGATTATGTTAATGTTACAGTTAAATACTATTTGCCTTAGTTGCTCGTGCTAAATATTATTTAGTATCTGAATTACTACGTCAAATTTTCTTTCGGTTAATACTTTTTACGTCCGCGAGTTTTGTGTTTCACATAATGCTGATATTTATCGTTTGCGTTTCTTAGGAACGACTTTGGATCGTTTTATATTGGATCGTTTAAATTGGATTAAATTGAATCGGATCAAATTGGCTATAAAAACAAGCGTATTACGTACGATTGGCAAGTATAGACGCTGCTAAATCAAATCGTCAACAATGTATATAATTCGGGACTATGTAAAACTGGTCGTCTAACCGGAGTGGTCGCCAACTGGGGTTCCGCTAGCTGTGTTTTTTCAATAATATTGACATATGTATCATTTATTATCAATCACCCATTTTTATTTTTCAATCGTACGTAATACGCTTGTTTTTTTATTTTTCAATCGTACGTAATTCGCTCGTACGTAATACGACTGTTTTTTTTTTTTACTGTATCGGTGATTAATTTTAGAAGGCTCTATTTTACAAAAATATTATCAGTTTTTTGTATTAATTCCAACTCAAATCTAACCCTAACTCAATCCCTATTCCAAAACTAACCCGAAAACTAGCCCCCAAACGCTAATTTCGACCCTTAAAAAGCAAATACAAAATGCGGGGAAAAATATTCCATATTTGCGTTTTGCTCTCTTTAACTTAAAATTTTTATAAGACCACCAGTTAATATTCATTGAGTTATGATGTTATTGTTGTAAGAGATATTAATTTAAAATCAATCTGAGACTGAATATTTCAGAAATATCCAAAATTTATAACAAATTAAACTTGGGCATTTGGCGTGTAAGCTCTCCTTGGCTAAAAATGTGAAGCACTACAGTACATGAAATTCTTTTCTCTGAAAGTTTTCAAAGCCATGTTATTTAGTTTCTGCAAATCACAAGTTCACCCTTGAAAGTTTATCTTTGATGCGGTAACTTATAAATTGTCTTGCACTAAATTTACACTTCAGTTTGCTTTTCATTTGCTTATCAAGCTCTAGCTCAAAAACAAACAAACAAACAACAAAAACCTTTAACTTTGCCGAGTTGCAAACAATACAGGAGTTCAAAATTGACTTTACGTTCCTCTAGCAACTATGCGCTTGAGGTCTGAGTTTATTGCAACTCGTCTTTTATACAGTTCAAACACAAAAAGCACAAAATAAAATCCGAGAAGTGGATAAAAACGACATCAACAATGATGGAAATTCCCTCTTGTTCACTGCAGATTCAGAAATTTTCCCAATTCATCCAAATCGATTGTGAACTCGTCCGAATTTTTTCCTAATATAAACAAAATCATCAATCAAGGAAACCTGGGTAACAAATTGGGCATTTGCAACCACAGGACAGGCCAAAATACATATCTTACCAAACAAACAAAAAATAGCTCATTTTGAAACCCTGAAATTAACCGCAGACTAAACAAAAAAACAAATCCCTTGTATGTTGAATATTGACCTGCTAAGTGGACAATCGAGGCACGAATTATGATTTGTAATGAATTTTGTAATGGGGGCTTCTTTTCCCTTCGTTTTCCGTGCAAGATGATCCAAATCGTGGAGAAAAATTTCGGACCCGGGAGCAAAAAATATACAAAAGGCCTGCATCAGGGGCGTTGGGAGAGATTCGGGCCCGATATCCGAATAAAAAAGGTCTTTGCAGAATTTGGACCTGTTCGTTTCGGGAATTTAAGGACCGGAAAAAGGTCTTCGTCAGATTTGGACCTATTTTACTCAGAAAATTTTGGTGGATATCACAAAAAAGGAAAGGCCTATTAGTTTAGGCCATTTTTTTTTCGACTAAGAATGAAAAAGAAAAGGTTGCCGCTTTTAAT
This sequence comes from Trididemnum nubilum, assembly GCA_963965965.1. NCBI lineage: Eukaryota > Metazoa > Chordata > Ascidiacea > Aplousobranchia > Didemnidae > Trididemnum > Trididemnum nubilum. The sequence continues at coordinate 9,687,704 of OZ014477.1, read as the reverse complement.
TGACTTTGAGTTCGTTTTTTGTTGAACCCAACATTAAAATCGTTCTGGACCAAAATTGCCGGGCCTAGGTATTTCACCCCTCTTAATCCGTTCTCAACAGCCCTGGAAATGACGCAGTAACCTGTCTGGAAGATAAGAGCGCGGATAACGCAAAATGTGTTTATGAAAGGCAATTAAAATGAAGTAACTCGATCTCCCTGTTCATATTATGAATTTTATTTTACAGGATCAAGAAAATTTATTCTCCGTCCTTGACTTTCAGTCTGAAATCTGAAAGTAAAAAATTCAAAGTCAACCTTGAAATCAACAGCTTTTCACGTAAGTATATTTTTGTGGCACTGACCGATTTTAATTGGAGCCCTGCAACCATGTGATTTGATTTCAAATTACTAGTAAAGTTATCCTTTATATAAAGTTAAATATAGAAAAGTAAAATTTTAACAGTATTGCATGGGAACTGGTTTAAACTTGGAAACAAATAATTTAAAAACAATAGGTCGTAGAAAGCTAAAATATTGTTCAATCAGTATTTTTGATCTGCAGCGTGAGCCAGAGGACCAAATTGTCGCTTTTACGACGACTTTCATCTTGTTATTTGGGTTCAAACTCACACCCTGCTCAAGTTTTCATGCTGCGTCCCTGAATAAAAGACGCTTCACGATGATTATTTATCTTTGCTTGATGGCTTCGAACAAGCAGCAAATTCAGTGGACAAGAATTCGAAGAAATCTACACGAACATTGGATCACTGGAAACTCTTTAGCAGATGAGGATTTCTCCAAACTCGACGTGTTATCGCAATGAAAAAGTGTGAAGATCGTCCAACAGTTCGTGTCTGACGCTGTCCGGTGACAGGAGGATAAATACACACCACAACAAAAACAAATTAAAAAAAAATTATATATAGCAAGTCAAGTTGCACAATTTTTAACAATTAATCATTTTGAAACTCAGAAATACTTTCTGACTAGCACAAGTATAATTTGCAACACACCCTATTTACGAAATACTGTATGTTTTTTAACTCAAAAAACTATGCTCGTATAAGCTGCTGGAACATTACAAAAATAGCATTGTTGCTTGTAAAGTTATTTTGTTCTAGTGTTGCAGTACATATTTATTTTACTTCTGTTACCGGACAGCGTCAGACCCAAACTGTTGAACGATCCGCACACTTTTCATTATGATAACTCCTTTTTGCTTGGAGGAATGCGCACCAGCTTAGGAGTTTCCACTGATCCAATGTTCATGTAGATTTCTTGAAACTCGTGTTCATTGAACTTGCTGCTTGTTCGTAAAGCGTCTTTTCCAAGGTCGCAACAACGTGACAAGGGTGCGGGTTGAGTCTAGATTACGAGATCAGTGCCGTTATTAAAACGACGCCTTCGCCCTCTTGGCCCCGTTGCCGACATAATCTACGTACCTTTGAAATGATTCTGCTGCTGTAGTTTTTCGTCAACACTTTTCCAAGGGCTGTAAAAAACACGTGGTTTTTAATGTGGAACAGAAAGAGGATTAAATAGTTTTGAGGTCATTATTACTCGTTTTGCTCCACTTATTCATTCATTCAGCTGAACCTGGATTTGAACTTTAGGTCTTGCGATCGAACGTAAACCCCCAAAAACCTGCTTGAACAGAAGTGACCGGCTTGAAACGCGCTTGGGGATGTTTCTTCTAACTCTTCAAAGTAGTGACTTGTGAGTATGGGGCGCCGTTTGGAAAAATATTATTTATTTTGTAACAACGCTTTTTTGAGCTTATTTACAATAAAATTTGTCCGATATATATATGTACGACAAAATACACTCTAAAGTTGGAACAAAAAAGCCTACAAAATATATCATAAGTATATATACGACAAAATGCACCTAAGTTGAAACAAAAAACGCTAACGAAATAAGTCGGAAATTTTCGATATATATCGGAAGTTTCCGATATTTATATACAACAAAATACACTCTAAGTTGGAACAAAAAACGCTTACAAAATAAGTCGGAAATTTCCGACTTATTTTGTTGGCTTTTTTGTTTCAACTTACAGTGTAGTTGTCGCAAGATGTTACAAAAAAATGATTTTTTTCCGAACGGCGTCGCGCACACGCCGTTTGGAAAAATATTGTTTATATTGTTACACTTCACGACAAATACACTGTACGTTGAAGCAAAAAAGCCTATAGTAATTTTCCGACTTATTTCGGAAATTTTTTTGTTCCAACTTACAGCGTATTTGTCGTGAAGTGTAACAATATAAACAATATTTTTCCAAACGGCGAGTGCGCGACGCCATTTGGAAAAAAATCATTTTTTTGTAACATCTTGCGACAACTACACTGTAAGTTGAAACAAAAAAGCCAACGAAATAAGTCGGAAATTTCCGACTTATTTTGTAAGTGTTTTTTGTTCCAACTTAAGAGTGTATTTTGTCGTATATATATATCGGAAACTTCCGATATATATCGGAATTTTCCGACTTATTTCGTAAGCGTTTTTTGTCCTAACTTAGAGTGTATTTTGTCGTATATAATAAGTCGGAAATTTCCAATATGTTTCGGACAAATTTTATTGTAAATTAGCTCAAAAACAATTAAGGTGTTACATAATAAATTATTTTTTTCCAAACGGTGCCCCATATGTGAGTTAGTTTCTTGTGTCGTCATAAATTGCGTAAGAATAGTGTCACGTTTGCGTTGGGTCTTGTGTTCGTTCTGACGCTTATGCTTGTCGAGCGTCTTCACAGAAGCTCTTAAAATGTTACTGGTACAGGTAGGTAGTGAGAAAGCTTAACATATTAAAGAAAAATTCTAGATTTATTTTGAGTTTGTGACAATTTTTGCCAAAAACACTTTTTTTAAAGGAACGTATACACACAGTCGATATATCTATTTATACAAAAAAACTAGAAAAAGTCGTACTTGTCAAGTTATTTTTTTTTTGGGGGGGGGGACTTCCGCGACGCTTCGCGTCGGTAGTTTTTTTTGTTTTTTTTCTTGCAAATTTACTAGTTCCGCAACCAGAGCCCGAAATTGCTATAACTTTAAAACGGCTGAAGGTAAAAACTTGAAATTTAGAACTTTGATGGGGTACATATGGAACAATTTTCGTGCATATTTTGGAGGCAATCGGTCACGTGATACGAGTTTCCGTGTGAAAAAACTGAAATGCCAATCGGAGGTTTAAACGGCTGTAGTTCGAAAACTAATTGTAGGGGAGAATAAAATCTTCGAATTTATAAGCGCCTGGGAATGCAGTTTCAGTTCCCTGAGTTAAATTAGGACAATTATGACTCTTTTTTTTTCTTTTTTGATTTATTTCTCTTTTCCTTTTTTTTTTTTCATTGAAAACTTTTTTATTAGACACAAAAACTCAAAGCCACCAAAGCCAGAAACTTGAGATTTGGGGATATGATAAGTTTATATATGAAGTTGTGCACCTGCACTTTGGAGGCGCTACATAACGTGGTTTCGGACAGACGAACCAAAAACTTTTGATTACAAAGTTGAATAAATGAATTTATGAATTGATTTCGTCATGTATACACGTATGCTGCTCCGGCGTAGTGGTTAAAGGTGGCAGTATAGAGAAACCATTATGATTGAATAGACGTGAATTCAATAATCTAGTTGACCATCGGTTTTCTCATTCAGAAATCATACTGAATACAGCATATTTTTTTTGAAAATAACGGACGCGTTGCGTTCATCGGGATAGTTATTCATAACCACTTCGTACTACCGATGAGTTTATTTATTGATTTAAATAAACATTATATTAAATCAATAAATAAACTCATCGGTAGTACGAAGTGGTTATGAATATTTTTTTGGTTAGGATAAAATCTCTTTCAAAATTTTTTATTTTGGTATTGGATGTGATCAGAAGGTTTCCGGTTTCATTGTCTGTGAACACCCTCCAAAAATCAAGTTTTTATGGCTTAAGCTAGAATGCTAGTTTTTTGATATCAGTAGATATTTTACAGACAAATACTTGGACATAGTTTGGGGACCACTCCCTCGGAAATTTCTAAATGAACCTCACGTAAATCAATTTTTTGAACTGCTTTTAAAAGCTAGGGTGCTGGTTTTTTTAATATTAGTAGGTATTTAACGAACAAATATTTTGACATAATTTGGGGATACCATCATCCACCCGGAAACCCCGAATGGACCCCGCAAAAATTACTTTTTAATAGTTAAGCTAGGGCGCTTTTTTTTGATATGAAGAGATATTGAAAAATATTTCTACATAGTTTGGAGGTACCAACCACCCGAAACCCCAAATAGATTCCCCCAAAATCAATTTTTTAACGGCTCAAGATAGGGCGCTTGTTTTTTTTTTGATCAGTAGGCATTTAACAGACAAATACTTGGACATAGTTTTGGGTACCGTTTCCCCCCTCCCCAGAAACCCCTAAATATACAAAAAAATTATATTGCTGAACGTCTTAAGCTAAGACTCCAGTTTTTATTAATATCAGGAGATATTTAAAAGACAAAAATTTTGATATAGTTTGGGGGAATCACTCCTCCGGAACTTTCCCAAATGGGCCCCCAAATAGTAATTTTTTAACGGCTTAAGCTAGGGCGCTAGTTTTGTTTTGATATCAGCAGATAATCAAGAGACAATTTTTTTTACAGAGTTTGGGCGTACCAACCCGCACTGACCCCCAAATGAACCTCTTCAAAAATCACTTTTTGAAAGCTAAATTTAACGATTGATTTTAGTCAACTGGGTTCATGTGCTGTGCTGGCATAGCAATTAAAGGCGCCAGTGCTTGTAATTGTCGTGATTAAACAAAGCTGGGTTCAAATACTTAGTCGGACATCCGTTTTACCCAAACTAGAAATGATTTAAAATCACTATGTTTTTGTTTTTTTTTCATCAGACAAAGTCACTCTGTTTGGATTGCATACGACTGACTTTTACAGAAATATCGGTAACCTTAAAAGTATGAAGGGTAGAATGCTGGAAAAAAGCAACTGGCGGAAGTCTTGTATTATTTTCCTCCGAGAAAATGTGCACCTAGTTTCCAGCTAAAAAAGTTCAAAAAATTATGCTAGCAAATTAGTTCAAAAATTTAGTTGAGTTAAACGTACACTAGATTTTCACGTTGACCTATGCTTACTTGTTTCTTCTTCGGTCATTTCTGCTTTGGAATGGGGTAATGCTTTGGGATTGTTTATAGTCATATTCTGGAAAGCGTTCATGCCATTTATATTCATCATCATCTTCACCACATTTGCTGATTGCCACAGCACTCAGAACGAAGAGAATCGCTAAGATTATCTTGTGCATTGTCCTCTATAAATATTTCTGTGACCAATACACTGTAAATGCTGTTGTAAATTTATTATGATTTCAACAACCTAAATGAACTGCGTTCTCTGCCAGGATATACGCTAGCACGCTCACTATTTTGTGTCTATAACAGACCGGCCTCAGAGTTGCAAGTTGGGCCGGCTTTTCGCGTCGGACTTGGGCCAGGTTCAGGCTTAAAGTTGACGAAATTTCAGGCTTAATTCAAGGGTAACAAGTTCATTAATTATGTTTTAGTTGCTACATAAGCAGTACTTAAATTGTAGGGGGGACGGGGGGGACGCGTCCACCCATCGAGATTGAGCGTCCCCCCATCGAGATTTAGGCGTCCCCACGTCGAGATTTGAGTGCTGGTTTATGGGAGGAAAAAGTTACTGTTTTTGTGATTTCGGCCAGAATAAGCCTTCGGATTTCGGCGAAGACCTTTTTTTTTTCGGAGATCACGTGTTTTCGGCCGGAAAAACGTTTGAATTTCTGATTTCGGCCAGAAAAAGCCTTTGGATTTCGGCGAAGACCTTTTTTTTTGAAAATTTGGGTCAAGTTCGTTTATTGAACGCACTCCCAAAAAATCCTGGCTACGTGCTTGTTCTTCAGTAAGGTTCAGTCAACGCTGAAAAAGCGTCCCCCCATGCAAAATTTTACAATTTAGGTACAGTCTAAAAAAAATTTCTACAAGATTGGGATTGCTGTAAAACTTAAAATTTTTAAAAATCGGAATATTAGGCTAGAAAAATTGATGGATATTAGGCTAGCAAACTGAATGGATATTAGGCTAGAAAAATCGATTGATAAAGGTTAGCATTAGACTAAGAAAATTGATTGATGAATGTAAGCATTGGTATAAGAAGGTTAATTATGGGATGTTGGCATTAGACTTGGAAAATTATTCGATAAATGTTAGCAGTAGACTAGGAAAATTGATTGATAAATGTTACCGTAGCATTATGCTAGGCTAGGAAAATTGACGGATAAAGGTTAGCATTAAACTAGGATAATTGATTGATGAATGTTAGTATTAGATTAGGAAATTCATTGATAAATGTAAGCATTAAGCTTGGAAAATTGATTGATAATATTACATTAAGAGTAGGAAAAATGATTAATATTACCATTATTAGACTAGAAAAATTGAGTGCTAAGTATTGGCGTTAAGCTAGGCCAGGAAAATTGATTGATAAATATTGGTATTAGGCTGAGAAAATGGATGGAAAATGTTACTGTAGCATTACGCTAGTTTAGGAAAATTGTTGTTAAAGGTTAGCATTAAAATGGTTAGTATTAGACTAGGAAAATTGATTGATAAATGTTACCGTAGCATTATGCTAGGCTAGGAAAATTGATGGATAAAGGTTAGCATTGATAATTGATTGATGAATGTTAGTATTAGATTAGGAAATTCATTGGTAAATGTTAGCATTAAGCTTGGAAAATTGATTGATAATATTACATTAGAGTAGGAAAATTGATTGAAAAATTAATATTACCATTATTAGGCTAGGAAAATTGTTTGATAAAGTTAGCTGTGGAGTAGGAAAATTAACTGATAAATGTCAGCATTAGACAAGAAAAATTAATTGTAAGCATTGGCATGAGAAGGTAGATTATTGGCTGTTGGTATTAGACTAAGTAAATTGATGTAAAAATATTAGCATTAGGCTAGGAAATTTGATTGACAACTGTTAGCTCTTAACTGGAAAAATTAATTGATGAACGCTAGCATTAGGCTAGGAAAATTGATTGACAATTGTTAACACTTGACTAGGAAAATTGATTATAAAAATGTTAGAAGTAGACTAGGAAAATTAATTGATGAATTTAAGCATTAGTATAGGAAGGTTGATTATTGCATGTTGGCATTGGGTGGAAAAATTGATTGAAAATATTAGCGGTTGGCCAAGAATATTGATGGATCAATGTTAACGTTAGGATAGCACTCCAATCCGATATTTAGACAATGGCACTCTAGTTTCTGCTAGAAAGTGCAAAATGCGACTTCCCCGCAACTCCAGTCTATGAATTGCAAAGCTGGTTTCCGGAGTGGATTTGTTTTATCCTGTATAGGTAAATAATTATGGTTTTGTTTATGGTATAACATGTAGCAGGCTTAGTATGGCACGATAGGCATAGTATGGCAGTGTAGACTTAGTACGGCATATAGCATGCCACAGTGGATGCCGCAGCTTAGCACAGCATTGTAAGCATAGCGTGATACCCTAATAGGTTTAGCATGACACTCTAATAGGTTTAGCATGACAGTCTAATAGGTTTAGCATGACACGCCTGTACGCGTAGCGTGACACCCATAAAGTAGGCTTGTTATGGCACAGTAGGCATAGTATAGTGTAACACTAGGCGTATGGCATAGTTGGCTTAATATAGACCAGTAGGCACTGGAGGTTAGTATGTCACAGTAGGGATAACATGACATCCTAGTTTGGCAGAGTATGGCATATAATAGACTTGTTATGGAACAGTGGGCATAGTATTAGTAAGGATAATATGCCACGTATGCGCTACAGGCTAGTACAATATTGTAGGCATAGAATGGTATATAGTAGGCTTATTATGGCACAATAGGTATATTATGCCATAGTGTAGGCTAATTTTGGCACAATAGACATAGTATGCTGATTATGGCACAGTAAGCATAGTATGCCACAGTGAGCACTGTAGCTTTGAAGGCATAGTATGGCAATTGGTTGGCTTGTTGTGGTACAGTAGGCACTGCACCTTAGTATGTCATAGTAGACGTAGTATGGCATTGTACACATAGTATAGCATGCGGTATAGTATGGAATGTACAGCAGTAGCCTTATGGCACATTAGGCATAGTATACTACAGTAGGCGTAGTATGTCATAGGAGGCTTAGTATGACATTTTAGGCATAGTACGACATGAAGTAGGCTTATTATGACATCCTAGTAGGCATAGCATGTCACAGTAGGCTCTGTGGCATAGTTGGCTTTATATGGCATTGGAGGTTAGTATATCATAGTTGGTATAGCAGGACACCTTAGGAGGCAGAGTATGGCATATAGGGGGCTTGTTATGGAACAGTACGCATATTATTAAAAACCATAGTAGGCGCTACAGGCTAGTATGACATTGTAGATATCGTAGGCTTATTATGGTACAATAGGTATTAGTTATGCTGTATTGTAGGCTAATTATGGCACAATAGACATAGTATGCTGATTATGGCACAGTAAGCATAGTATACCTCAGTGCGCACTGTAGCTTTGTAGGCATAGAATGGCATTTGGTTGGTTTATTATGGCACAGTAGGCACTGCAGCTTAGTATGTCATAGTAGACGTAGTTTGGCATTGTAGACATAGTATAGCATCCGAGTATAGCATGGCATGTACAGTAGTAGCCTTATGGCACATTAGGCATAGTATACCACAGTAGGCGTAGTATGTCATAGAAGGCTTAGCATGGCATTTTAGGCATAGTATGACATATTGTAGGCTTATTATGGCACTCTAGTAGGCATAGTATGTCACAGTAGGCACTGTGGCATAATTGGCTTTATATGGCACAGTAGGCACTGGAGGTTAGTATGTCATAGTAGACGTAGTATGGCATTGTAGACATAGTATAGCATGCGAGTATAGCATGGCATGTACAGTAGTAGCCTTATGGCACATTAGGCATAGTATACTACAGTAGGCGTAGTATGTCATAAGAGGCTTAGTATGGCATTTTAGGCATAGTATGACATGAAGTAGGCTTATTATGGCACCCTAGTAGGCATAGTATGTCACAGTAGGCTCTGTGGCATAGTTGGCTTAATATGGCACAGTAGGCACTGGAAGTTTGTATACTTCGTTGGGATAGAAGGACACCTTATTAGGCAGAGTATGGCATATAGGAGGCTTGTTTTGGAACAGTACGCATATTATTAAAAACCATAGTAGGTGCTACAGGCTAGTATGACATTGTAGATATCGTAGGCTTATTATGGTACAATGGGTATAGTTATGCTATATTGTAGGCTAATTATGGCACAATAGACATAGTATGCTGATTATGGCACTGTAGCCACAGTGGGCACTGTGGCTTAGTAGGCATAGTACAACATCAGAATATGACATATAGTTGGCTTATTATGGCACAGTAGGCATAGTATCCCACAGTAGGCGCTACAGCTTAGTATGTTATAGTAGGTGTAGTATGACATTGTAGACATAACAGGCCTATAGCATTCGAGTGTAGTATAGTTGGTAGCTTGGCCAAATGGGTAAAGGCGAATTGTTTACGACGACCTTGATTGAATGATCTGGGTTTAACCCGCACCCTGGTCACGCCGTTGCGTCCTTGGATAAGACGTTTTACGATAATTATCTCTGGTTGGTGGCTTTGAACAAGCAGCAAATTCGGGGGGCAAGAATTTGAAGAAATCTACAGGAACGTTGGATCATCGGAAACCCCTTAAGCAGATGCGGATTTCTCCAATCACGAAGTAGTCACTGCAATAAAAAAAATGTGCGGATCGTCCAATAAGTTAGCGTCTGATGCTGTCTGATGACTGGAGGATAAATATGAGCTACAACAACAATATACTGAAGTGGGCTTTTGGCACCATAGGTTAGTAAGAGCACTATGTCACAGTAGGCTTAGTATGGCATTGTAGGCATAGTGTAACATGAAGTAGACTTGTTATGGCACCCTAGTAAGTATAGCATGTCACAGTAGGCACTGTAGCTTACTATGGCACAGTAGGCATAGTTGGCTTATTATTGCACAGTATTCCACAGTAGGCACTGCAGCGTAGTATATTATAGTAGGGATAGCATTACACCTTAGTAGGCAGATTATGACATACAGGAGGCTTGTTATGGAAAATAGGCATAGTATTAGTAAGCATAGTGTGCCACAGTAGGTGCTGCAGCTTTAGTATGACATAGTAGGCATAACATGGCACCCTGGTAGGCATAGTATGGCATACAGTAGGCTTAGTATGACACAACAGGCATAGTAGGCCAAAGTGGGCGCCGTAGCTTAGTAGGCATAGTATGACATATAATTTGCTTATTATGGCACAGTAGGCATAGAATAACATAGCTCGGCAATTAGACCTACAATGCATAGCTTTTCCATGAACTATCACCGTAACGAGGTGGAAAAGTCTATGTGCCTCAATGACCTGCAGAGCTGTACTGGCTGGAGATTCAATTCTCCTGAAAGGGTTACCCATGCCAGATAGGTCTAATGGTAGAAGCGAGACGAAGTATAGTTCAAATCAAAATAGTTGGAAAACTTAAAACCTGGGTTGGTTATGCCCATCAGCTGTGGTAAGCATATAACCTAGGAGAAGGACAACTCTGATATAAAACCTCTCCGCAGTTAGATTAAACTGCATAACAAATCATGATGAGCACAAATAATGAAAATTACGTGAACGACGTTAATGGGGCCACCTTCACAAGTGGAACCTCGTCCGGCAGGGGAGCGCCTAGGGACTCCCAGGTCGTCATTCAGCGAAACCCCTATGGCGTTCGAGTCTTAGGCAGAGGGGCTCGTTCGAAAAATAAGCGACAATCTCCACCAGCCAGCCCTAGTGGCAGCTCCACCAATGTGCCCGCTACACGTTTGGAGAGGCGAATGGAGGCAGCGCAGAGTATTCGTACTCGAGATAATGTCGCACACTCACCGGTCAACCATCACCAACTGCTGTTGGGCAATTGGAATATCCTCACCCTCACAGGAAAAGAGCTAGAATTGGTTGAGGAAGCAAAGCGGTATCATCTCGATATTATCGGAGTTTCTTCAACCAAACGACGTGGCTCTGGAACTGTGGATCTGGATGGCGGATGGAAACTCTTCTATTCTGGTGCTGATCCTAGTATGTCTGCACAAGCGGGTGTGGGGATTCTCACAAGCCCCCGTTTGTCAGACTGTGTGTCAGATTGGATTCCTTTGGGATCACGGGTCTGTATGTTGAAGCTTAAGGTATTGGATCGGTCATTGTGCCTGTTGCAGGTATATGCCCCCAATGCCACGAGTGAATATCAGACTTTTGTGGATGAAGTAAATGATGCTCTTCTACGAGTATCAGCTACTGAATCTACAGTCCTTATGGGGGATTTTAACGCACATGTTGGAACAGACACAGATACGTGGAAGGGTGTGATCGGAAAACATGGAGTCACTGGACTGAATGAGAACGGAAGGTATTTATTGCAGCTCTGTTGTAGCAACGGACTCCGCATCATGAATACCTTTTTCCAGCACAGAGAGGTTCACAAGTATACATGGTATCGACCTAGTATGGATCAAAAATCTTTGATAGATTTTTGCATAGTTTCGTCAGACTTGTTTTCTGATGTGCTGGACGTTCGAGTGAAGCGAGGTGCTGAATTGTCAACTGATCACCATCTGGTAGTATGTTCCTTACGACTTTCGAAACCTTGGCCAAACAAGAGATCCAACCGGTCGTCTGTGACTTACCGGATCAAATGGGAGGCTTTGGAGGACAAAGAAGTAAGAAAACAGTTTGCATCCAGTATATCATCTAAGTTCAGACAACTTCCTGATGTATCCGAGGACATCGAGAAGGAATGGCTGCTGTTCAGATCAGCAATCATTTCATCAGCTGCTGAAAGTTGTGGGCGAAAACGGCTTAGAATGGCGGGCGATAGTGAGAAAAGAACACCTTGGTGGAACCAAGAGGTTAAAGAAGCTATTCGAGCAAAGAAAGATGCGTTCAAGGCCTGGCTGCAGGACAGATCGTCATCTGATTTGCAATCCCGGTACACTGAGGCGCGAAAAGCGGCAACTTCGGCAGTAAAGAAATCCAAGGAGAAGTCATGGGAAGAGTTTGGTCGTCGGTTGGATTCCAACTATTTTTCGGCAAACAAAGTATTTTGGCAGACCATCCGCCGTTTACGTGGCAAAAGATCGAGTATCACGTACTCCATCAAGGATTCTGACGGTAACATTCTAACGGATGAGAATGAAATCCTTTCACGATGGAGAGAATACTTTGAAGATCTTTTGAATCCTGTAAAGGCATCGACTCGTGACACACACGAAGTGACACATCTAGAGGAGGACGAAGTTTTCACTGCAGCAGAAGTGGCAACCGCAATTAAAGGGATAAAATCTGGAAAAGCTGCTGGTGAAGATGAAATCAGACCCGAGATGTTGAAAGCGCTGACTGGAGAAGGAATTCTCTGGTTAACGCGAGTGTGTCAAGTTGCGTGAAAGCTTGGCAAAACTCCCAGAGATTGGCAAACAGGTGTGATTATTCCGATATTCAAGAAAGGAGATCGCAAGCAATGTACAAACTACAGAGGGATATCACTCCTTAGTTTGCCAGGGAAAGTATATGCCAAATGCCTTGAAAGGAAATGCCGAGAAATAGTGGAATCAAAACTGGAAGATGGTCAGTGCGGTTTTCGTCCGGGTCGCAGCACCACGGACCAGATCTTCACTCTGAAGCAAATCTTCGAGAAATCTTGGGAGTATGGCAAAGATCTCTTTGCATGCTTTGTCGATCTTGAAAAAGCATATGACCGAGTTCCTCGGGATAAACTTTGGAAGGTTTTGCAGGAGTATGGCGTTGATGGTCAATTGTTACGCGCTATTAAGTCATTCTACTGCAGACCGGAGGTTTGTGTTCGGGTAAATGGCAAGCAATCAAAGCCGTTCCATGTGGGCGTTGGACTCCGGCAAGGGTGCGTTTTGTCACCTCTCCTTTTCATTGTTTACATGAATTGGATCGACAAATGCAGCCAAGCTGATGAGTGTGCCACGATTGGAAATTGCAAAATTAGTCGTCTGCTATTCGCTGATGATTTGGTTCTGCTTTCTTCCACAGAATCTGGCCTCCAGCGCGCATTAAATAGCTTTGCAGATGCATGCAACACCGCCGGAATGAAAATAAGCACGGCCAAAACTGAGGTACTTCATCTTTCAAGAAACCCTGATCAGTGCGTATTACAAGTGAATGGAGCGACACTGAAGCAGGTAGAGAAGTTCAAGTATCTTGGGGTTGCATTTACGAGTGACGGAAGGCAAGACGAAGAACTCGATACCCGAATAGGCAAGGCTAGTGCAGTAATGCGAGCTTTGCACTACTCGGTTGTCATGAAACGAGAATTGTCGAAAAAGGCAAAACTCTCAATTTTCAAAGCAGTTTTTGTCCCCATTCTCACTTATGGTCATGAATCTTGGGTAATGACCGAAAGAATGCGATCACAAGTGCAAGCGTCCGAAATGAGGTTTTTACGAAGAATCGAAGGAGTTACACTGTTTAACAAGGTGCGTAGCTCTGAAATTCGAAAATCTCTTAACATCGAGCCGTTACTTCTCCGAATTGAAAGATCACAGCTTAGATGGTTTGGCCATGTAAGCGGAATGCCTCAGGAAAGACTCCCCAAACAAGCTTTACATGCCAAAGCAAATGGGAGAAGACCAGTCGGACGACCTAGAACTAGATGGACCGATTACATTGAGGATCTTGGATGGAATCGCTTGGGACTTCGCCCAAGCGAAATGATGGAGGTGATGGAAGACCGTGAGGTGTGGCGGCTCAATCTTGAGCTACTGCTCCCGCAATCCTCACGGAAAAGCGGGCAATGAAGAAAGAAGAAGAAGAAGGTACAGTCTATAAGTATAACCAAAATAACTTTGCGACTCTGAATGACGACTTCATTTTAGCGTCAATACGATTATTATTACGCAATTATTACTATTATTGCATCATAGACAATTGTTTATAACCAGTTTTACTCGTACAAGTTTTTCAGACCTAACTTAAGTTTCGGGGTTGTTCGTGCCTGGCTCAAAATGTTCGCGAATCAGTCCGCATCTTCGAAAACGTTCACGAGTGCTTAGAACCACTTGTAAAATTTTCCTAAGATTTTTTATTAATATTATACGCTTAGTTTGCCAGCTGTTGGTAGGCAATAACAGAAAAAAAAAGCGAGGCACAAATTATTGCTTGCATTATCATAGCTTTGTTGCGTTAATTCAAGAATGAGCAGAGAAATTTTGAAACATCTGGAAGGAGGTCCGGCACACCATTGGAACTTGGGCTGGATAATTTTGCACAACAAATTTGTTGGGTTGGAACCCCGGTTACACGACCACTATTGGGACTATGAAAAACTGGTTGTTTAACCGGGGTGGTCGCGTTACTGGGACCAAACTTTTTTAGCGTCATAATTTGAATTGGAAGTGCTGCTGTTTTTGATTAGGCATAAGGTGCAGATTAGTTAAAGTTTATTCCGTTTGTTTATTTTGCAGTGCTATATCCGTTGGTTTTCTCACGTTTAGGCAATTATTTTCACTTGCAGTCACTCTCTTAAATGCGCAGTTTTTTGAACCGCAGTGAACACATCGTTTAGAGAATTTGAAAACTAGGATAGCATAACGGATAGTCGCTCTACCGAATTCAAAACAGCTAGTTGGGACCGAAAAACGAAGGTCGCGGTCCAAAAATTGGGGTGGCCGCTTCCGCGAGTTTCCAATGCGATTAAAATGATAGGATGTGTGTAGCGCCGTTTTGTTTTGTTTTATTTAAGATTCAAACCCGGACTCGTTCATTTTATATATATTGGTTGATTTGTTTATTTTATGGACGTAATCATTGCCAAATTTGGACAATTTGACTTGCCAAAAGCACACTATTTGACTTCAGCTGATTTTAAAATTCTTCAAATCCGGTTGCGTACTATTGCTCGTTTGTTCTTTTATTATGTAAAAGTGTGTAAATTTGTTGGTCTTGCAAGCTGCGAGCTTGTGATGCATAATCAATCACCCATGATTTAGTGCCATCGAGAGAGGAAGCATTTTTTGTTTTCCAGAGAAGCAGGCGATAACCCAATAGTAAGTCAGCAGTTTACTATCCTATTTTCGTGAACTAAAAACTTGTCCTTTTCAGGGCTTTTATTGCTCGATTATTTTGGAGCCCCTTTACTCGGTATTTCAGAGCTGTTGGCTATTAGTTCTGTTAATTTGGCACCCCTTTGACATAGAGCAGTTTGAGACTCCCGTGGCTTTCGGGGCTTTCTCCTTCTCTCTCGTGAGTGATTTGGTACCAAGTTTCAGTTGCAAGACCAGATTATTTACAATTGGACTCAGTGTCAACAGCAGCATACTCATCGGTGAGTTAATTAATAGCTATTACGTTTGGATTCTCTATACTAAATTACTACTGATTATGTTAATGTTACAGCTAAATACTATTTGCCTTAGTTGCTCGTGCTAAATATTATTTAGTATCTGAATTACTACGTCAAATTTTCTTTCGGTAAATACTTTTTACGGCCGCGAGTTTTGTGTTTCACATTACGTTGGTATTTATCGTTTGCGTTTTTTAGGAACGACTTTGGATCGTTTTATATTGGATCGTTTAAATTGGATTAAATTGAATCGGATCAAATTGGCTATAACACGCGTATTACGTACGATTGGCAAGTAGACGCTGCTAAATCAAATCGTCAACAATGTATGTATATAATTCGGGACTATATAAAACTGGTCGTCTAACCGGAGTGGTCGCCAACTGGGGTTCCACTAGCTGTGTTTTTTCAAAAATATTGACATATGTATCATTTGTTATCAACAACCCATTGTTATTTTTCCTTCATCATACGTTTCGTCTTGCAGGCTGTAATTAAATGCAAAAGTTAATAAAAAAAGTCGTTTTAATTTTGGGTAACTTACTATATGTCCATGAAAACATACAAAGATTTTCTATACTTTCTGAGTTGATATCTACGCGACTTATTTTCGATTTTTTAATTCGTAGACCCATATCAAACAAAAAACAAAAAACATCCGAAAACGAAGTTTTTTCAGATGTTACTTTTTTTACCTAATAACTACTACAAGGATAGTAAACTTTTAATTTTACGACAAAAAAAGTTTTAACTTTTATCAAATGTTTGTTAAAACCTGTCACAAACAAACAATTGAAACAGGAATAACTTTCGAAACACGAACATTCGTGTTTTTCGAAACACGAACATATAGTAGTATCTGTGGCCCGGCCCGTAAACGCCCTTTTGAAACTAAAATCGATCTAAATAACAATAGAATTTTCCTAATTCGTCACCTCAATGGGATTAGAAAAAAGTGACGAATTAGGCGAAATGACGATTTATGCAAACAGGTTGGCTAAATACTCTATAATGGCCAATGGTGGAGTCTTCGAGGACATCCTTGACCTCGAGGACACATTTTGAAGTCCTTGGCCTTGGCCTCGAAGCCTCAAGTCCTTGGCCTTGGCCTCGAAGCCTTAGGTCCTCGAAAATTGCCCTGTCCTCGGCTCGAGGACAGCACTATTTTTTGAACCGCTAAAGTTTTGTTGGAAAAGGCCAGAAACCTCGCGGAAAATTTGCAAATACCTTTTTTGTTTTCCGCAATTGGAGCATAGGCTTAGCCAAGCGGGCCTCCCCCCAATTGAAATTTCACCAATGACAAAAATGTGACAAAAAGGTCTATTGTTTCTTCAGTTTCAGTTTCTTTTTAGCATTTTTCGGTTAAACCAGTAGCGAACAACAATATTGAAGAACAGGGGCCCCGGGACACCCTAAAATCAAATTTTACCAGCCAGTTTAAACGTAAACCTGGAAGAAATGGATAGTTTTTGTCCTAAAAGTTGCTATCTCAGGATCACATCTAGCCTTTTTATGAACGAAATGCATTAACCAAGGCCGAATTTACCATAATATGGCGCAGTATCAGCCAGTAGCGTAGCCAGGGGGGGGCGGGGGGGGGCTCGAGCCCCCCCATTGGCTTGTGAAGTATGCAAAATCGCATGTTTTTTGTGCTTTTGAGGCCGATTTTCTGTAAAAAATGGAAAATAGTCCCCCCCATACGAAAAGAGCCCCCCCTCAAACGTTTGAACTTGCGAAATTTTGGAAGAAAAATCGCCCTGAATTTTGGCGAAGACCTTTTTTTTTTTTTTTTTTTCGGAGATCACCTAATTTTCGGCGGAAAAAACCTTTGAATTTCCGATCTTTCCGAGACATTTCGTCTCAAATTTCGGACAAACCGTCTGAAACTGATTCAAGGTCAATGAAAATTTGAGTCAAGGTCGTTTGCACACTTCTCACTCTTTCAAAATAGCCCCCCCCTTTTCCAAATCCTGGCTACGCGCCTGGTATCAGCTAAGGGTCCTGCGCTCAAATCTTAAGACTTTTTATGGTCTTCACCTACATTTGGCAGAATTATTTTGCGAAAATCTCCAAAGTGCCAGGGGGCCGGCGCGATGTAAATAAGGCCCGGCAAGAATATGGTTATTGGTTAGTAAGCGTAACCATTTATTGTACTATTTTTCAATAACAATTCATTAATTTACCTCCACCTCGCCAGTTTTTACGCACAAAATACTTTAAAAAAAATTAGCCATGGAAAATGCTGATTGAACAAATTGTTGAACTTTAATTGAGGGGGTCTAGGCCCCCTGGCCTAACATGCACTTCTATAACTGGTTATTTTCATGACAAAACAAAAATCTCTAAGGAAAATCATCGAGTGGGTTTTCATTTACTACTAAAATGTTGCACGAGACAATGCACCTTACTTCCTCCTACCTGGACCAAATCACGTACAATTAAACTTTAACACCAAAATGCAAAATGTTAAACTTGTTTTGAACTTAAATTGCAACTAGAAGGAGGATTAAATATTTAATTTTTTTTACTTGGCTTTCAAATGTCAAAAATTTAGTGCTTTCAATTGGCTCTAAACATGTGCGAAATGTGATTCAATGGCATTAAAATAGCTTTTTTTCCAAAAAATTACAAAAAATCGCCCAACAGCTGGGGGCTTCGCCCCCAGACCCCCAAAGCCTCCGGCCGCTGTGGGCCCTGCCCCCAGATCCCCTGTCTGTGATACGTTTGAGTTACACTGGCTTTCTCAAAACGTCTCCAAAGTTACGTATTTGCACTTCCAATTATATTAGCTTAAGCCCTCTCCCTTTGCAAAATCCTGGTTAAGTGCAAACAAGCAAATTTTTGATGACGTCATTGCATGTGATTTGTGGTTTAGGCCTCCCCAATCAATAATTCTGTCTACGCCTATAAATTGGAGATTGCCTGAAAAACTTTTTTGAAGACCTTTTCTTTGGAGAACACTTGTGGTTGTGTCCTTGATCCTTGGCCTTGGCCTCGAGCATTCCTGTCCTTGGCCTCGAGAGGGTCTGTCCTCGGAAAGGCTGTCCTTGGCCTCGGATTTTTTTTGCGTCCTTGGCCTTGGTCTTGAGCCTTGTGTCCTCGACTCCACCTCTGTTAATGGCTTGTTTACGTGGCCCTTTTTTTGTTGTCAACTCAGTTTGTTACGTATATTGTTGAATATAATGCACGTTCAATCCTCTATGTAAAGCGATATAAGCTTGCGTACTTAAGTCTTTTATTTGACATTAATTTTCTGTAACTTCGCTCTGACAATAATCCAGAAATAAAACGCAGAAAGTTCAGTTACACCTTCAACCAGTAGCGTAGCCAGGAGGGGGGCGGGGGACTATGGCCCCCCTCCCATTGGCTTGTCAACCAAAATGCAGAATAAAGAAAATATCACGTTTTTAGTTCTTCTTAGACTGTTTTTTGTGCTGGAATGAACTAAAAAGTGATTTTAAGCATCTTTTGAAACATACAATCAGGGGGGCTAATTTGTCGAAAATGAAACCCACAAATTAATAAAAACTTAGAAAAATGGCCAAAAATAAGCAATCAAATTTGATCGCTAATGTAAAAATGCCAAACATAGGTTTTATATCAACAAATATATCATAAACTCAGAAATACGGGGGGGGGGGGGCTATTCATTATTAGTTAATTACCAATCACTTTTCTCAAATATCTTTCCATTAGCCCCCCCCCCCCAATTACTTTTCTTTATAAAATATTGACGAAATAGATTACTTCGTGTGACTTTTATTCAACTATAGGATTTTATGATTTACCAGCATGCAAGCAAGAGAACTAAAATTTTACCATTAGCTACCTCCCACATATCCCATTTATGCAACCAGTTTAATCATGTTGCGCTGCCAATTTTAATGCCACGTTTTAAAAACATCATTTTTTATTAAAATAGTCCTAAAATTGAGTTATTTTTGCCGAAAAAATGCAAAATTTTCGAGCGCTGGCGGCTCTGCCTTTAGACTCCCAATAGCCTCCGCCGGCTGGGGGCTTCGCCCCCTCACCCTCATTGCGAATTTCTGGCTACGCGCTTGCCTTCAACTCTTAATCGTAACTGTTCAAACTGTAGTTGTTCTTTTTTCTACTTAATCTTTATTATACTCTACTCCGTTTAAACTCTTCTACATTTTCAGTTGGTTGTAAATGTTCTATAGTTAAAACGTGCCTTGTACTGTACATGATCCTTTTGAGTGGGAGCAGCAATATTTTCCTGTAGACTATTAATCGACAGGACTCCTTGTCTGTTTGGATCTCACACGTTTTGAACTAACCACTGAGACTGCGTGAATCAATTCATTATGCAGTAACAAACAAAGCTTGAATATCGCTTGAACAGTGAATCGAATGAGCAGATGACGAATAAGCCGAACAAAAAGTTTCTCGGTGATATAAAGAGGGTGACGAATTGAGCGAAGTGACGAAATAGACGATGCCGAATTAGACGAACGGAATGCATGCAAAAAATAAAAATTTTGCCGGAACTGAGAAAAATGTAACGAATTAAGCAAAATGACGAATTAAACGATAACGAACTAAACGAATTCTACTGTATTATAGCTGGTGCATTCAGCGTTTACTGTTTTTCTTTTTATCTGATCGATTCTGCTGTAACTTGAACTTGCAGGGTAACTTCAAAACTTTCTACATGCCAGAGTGTGTTTGTGTTCAATCTTTGAGTTTTAATTAATCGATGGGAGCGGAAATCCTTATTGTCATAGCTGATAATTCAACAAAACAAAAAGTCCCTTGTTTTAAGTTTTAGATTAGGCTTGAAAAGTGATTGATGCGTTTCAATATCTTTGGCTCCGGCATTCCCAACTCCTTAGCACTAATTAAATTAGTATTTACCAGTTTATTTAAACTCTATTCATATGACGATTTAAACTTTATTGCAGCTTGCACAAACAGCGCATATCGATAAAATATACTTTATTGCTTTTTTAAAAATCTTCAGATTGTTCGCACTTTTGTCATTTTATCCAACACTTCCGATCCCATAAGTTGATGACCACCATTTTAGTTTAAACGCTTCCCTGCACAAAAAAAGCAAATCCATTAAATGACGTCATACATTCAATATGAATGAATCTATATAAAGACGTTAAATGCAGTTGAGTGTTTGTTTATTTATATTTTAGCTTCTACAGTAGCGGTCGGCAACCTTTTGAACTAGTGGGCCACATTCAGTCCTAACAAGGTTCCAGCAGGCCGCCACCATTCCAGCGGACCAAAAGAGAAAGGTCTTCGCCAGAAATTCAGGCCTTTTTCCGGACGGATCGATAGCGAAGACAAAAAAAAACAAAAACGATCTTCGCCAGAAGTTCAAGGCTTTTTTCGGAGCAATCGGTGGCAAAGTCAAAAAAAAAACAGGTCTTTGCCAGAAATTCAGGCCTGTTTACAGCCGCATTGTCGGCGAAGACCACAAAAAAATGTTTTTGCCAGGAGATGAGAATCATTTCGGCGGTTTATTGCTGCATATCTGTCATTGAAAAAAGGTCGCCGCCCAGATGGAAATATAAGGTCGCGAGCCGCGTAAACTGCCTTGGCGGGCCGCATCGGGCCCGCGGGCCGTAGGTTGCCGACCCCAGTTCTACAGAAAAGAAAAAGATACTTTCCAATGACCTATCATACTACACATCATTTTTAGCGTCATTAATTAACAAAGAAAATTATTACAAATAATATTTTTTACTCAATTGCATCTCCACTTTTTGGGCACGGTTTTGACAATGAAAAAAAAAAGCGGAAGAGAATCGGAATAAGTAAACACTGGACATGAATAAAGTTAAACACCAATTTCAAAGGACACCTCGCCATTGATGCATGGGTTTCTATTGTGGTCAAATTCGTTTCTCTAGCATTGCTAAAATTTGAAAACAAAAAATGTATTTACTTCGTACCGTTAAAATACCTCTCAAAATCTTCCAGCATTTCCCCAGTTATGACGTCATCACTATTGATAGATCTTTGTTGTAATGGTACGTACGGGCTGTAAAATAATTAATACTCTTGTAAGATGAGTATTAGTACCGCTACTTTTTTATACATGTACACTTCCCAGGTACTTTTTCTAGTTGTTTTCCGAATTTTTTTCTTCAGTTTCCTAACTGTTCTTATTTCTCTTTTCCGAAAAAAAACAAAAACGAGCCGGAAAAGTGGGCGTGTGACAAGGTTGATAAGTTCTAAGTTGATTAAATTTTGCCACAAAAAATTCGCATTAAGTGCAGCAAACAATTAAATGTGCTGTGTATTTCATTGGCAAAGAGACTGCGAAGGCGGGCCTTGACGCATAATTCCAAAGTGTACCTTTTGCACATTGCTTTACTATCTCCCAAGCTGGCAAGGCAACCTGAATCCTAACTCAAATGCAAGATTCTGAAGACGAAGAATGAAAAAATACAGCGCGAATCAAACTCAAGTTAGAGATTTTGTTTTACTTGCGCCTTAAGCATTAGTACCGCGAAGTCAACGCTATTCGGTTATTGAATCGTTGAAGTATCATATGTCGAGATAAAAAAAGAAAAAAAAGATTTTCACAAAGTTTCAGCCTCATTTGTTCTTATACTGTTCTTAACTTTGCTAGAGAATACAGTGTCACAAATTTGTTCTTTCTTGGTTAAAAGTTGTACTTTGCTACAGACCGTGACTTTTGTTAGGGTTTTGGCTTTTCTTGTTTTTGGAGAAGTAAAAAAAAATATTCCGCTGATTACTTGAAATACATTGTGCTAGTGAATGTTTCTCACCATTTTTTCATGCTGAACCTGGCATTGTTCTTAAATTGTTTTTAAACTTTAAGCAAAAATTAGTCTTTGTTCTTACAAAATTGTTCTTATATAAAAGTGGATTCTTATAAAAAATACAAAATTGTTCTCATAAAAAAGAAACTTATAAAAAACGATATGCCACAAGCAACATACTCAATATTCTGTCTCCGATTCCTGCTGGCAACTTTATACTTGGGTTGAATTTGTTGTTCACATTTGCTGTAATATCCTTCACCGTAATTTTTATATTTTTGATAACGTTGTTTGCTGATTGCCAAGACACTTAGAACCACAAGCAACATTAAAATTATTTTAGTCATTGCTATTTTAGAACATTTGTCACCAAAAACAGCTACCTATATAGCAACTATAGCTAGCCGTAGAATCAGTTGAATAAGTTACAACCAGTAGCGTATTAGGGAGCATTGCGCGATGCCCCCTTTTGAGTGAGTCCAGTTCTATATTAAGTACAAATAAGCGATAAAATTCAGTTATGCCTCTTCCCACCCTTTTGTTTGTCACCAATCCATCAAGAATGTAAAACAGAGCTCAAATACTACATAAACTTTTTTGTCTTCAAGTAGTTATCTCTACAAAAAAGCTCTGTTAAAGCTTAAAGTCGTTTTTGGTCTTCAGCTACTTTTCAACATAAAATTTGATCCATTCTAATTGAAGACCTTTTTTTAGTCTTCGGTTAGCCCCCATACCACTCCCCTCTCTCCCCTTCGACTTGTTTGGGAAATCTTGCCTATACGCCACTGATAACAACTTTGAATCTCCAGATCCAGTATTTGAAGTAAAGTACTTAAGAAGTAATATTGCAGTCACTGAAGAGTCCCATGTTCAAAATTGACGGTTGGAGAAAATTAGCGTTGCTAACCTGTTCAAAAAAATAATTGGGTTCAACCTATTGCAATCGTCATCTACATCTACCCTGTGAAAATTTTCCAAATGGGATTGAGTGAAAATCTTCCAGACGAGACTCAAACGTTTCCATACGGCGCCCTCTGCCTACCGCCCTGGTCTCTTCCTTTGGCCTCCTCTTCAGAAAATTACGGGCTATCCTGCTAGTATTAGGCTTGGATAGGAAACAGAATGAAAGTCAGGTGCGGATTTCTCCAAGCACGATGTAGTCACTGAAATGAAAAGTGTGTGGATCGTCCAATAGTTAGTGTATGACGCTGTCCGGTGATAGGAGGACAGATTTCCACTACAACAACAGCACCACCCGTTCGTTTCAAAAAAAGCCAAAATTTATTTGAGGGAATTATAAATAATAGATCTGTACTAATTAATTTATTTTTTAACTTTTTTCTGAAAGACTTACGAGTTAAAAGTCTAGCAGGGAGGTTCAAGAAACAGTGATTACAAACCCTATGTACTGCTTTCACTACGTACATCTTTGAAACCACTAAAAACAAAAGCCATTTTATCATTCTTCACTGTGGATTTTCATTTTCTCATTTCTAGCTTGCCTTAGTAATACTGTTTTACCTGTACCTACACGCCGGTGACAATTAAGCCACTAATGTTCCGGTTAAGGCCTTCTAGTTTTTTAATAGACTAGTGTTGCAAGAGGATGTGCTTTTAAAAGAATACAAAGTCTAATCTTCCTTTATAGCATAACGTAACTTGCCATAAGTTTAGGATTACCGCCTTCTCAATTAAAAATAAAATTTGCTTTTCTACTGTGTTAAGCGCTAAACCCATACTTTTTTCAATTTCCACAAAACAATAAAAAAAGTAAAAAAAAACAATAAAAAAGTTTTTAAAAAAATTCAATTTCTATTTTTTTAGGAAAAAATCGTTTTAGTCAAACACCTAAATTTGGCAAAACATTCGAGTCATTGGTACAATCAGGGGGGGCTATAAAGGGGCTACAGCCCTTCCTTAGGCAAGTGACTCAGAAAATTTAATCTAAAAAATTAAGCGTTTAAACGAGTTTTGAGCGTTACATGTATAAGTAAGGGGAGCTGAAGGAGTGAAAAAGCTGGACGATCTAATTCTTTCAAATGACTCCCGAATTACTGTAGTTCTTTCAAATGGTTTCAAGAACGTATGAAATCTGATCCAAATGGCGTTAAAATAGCAATATTTTTTTCGAAAAAACACAAAAATTCCTGGCGGCGGGGACGACTCTAGACCTCCGTTTGTGATAATCTTGAATTGGACCTGTTTGCTCAGCACGCCGCCTGGATGAAACATTTTTCGAGCCAAAAAATTTAACTTCTAGTTCAAGCTTCCCCCTCTCCCCCCCCTTTGCAAAATCTTCGATGCGCGTCTAATTCGAGTTGTTTGTTTTAAATTCAATGTCAAGTTTGCTTCTCTGCTATTGAGTCCTATGTATGTTATACAGTCCAACAAAAAACGTTCTACATGTAATTGAATCGAAAAGTGAGATTTTTTGTACTAAGTCATTTCAAATTTAATCAAACTAATTAGAAATACACTGCATCAGAGGTGGAGTCCTCGAGAACGTTTTTGGCCTTGAGGACTCATTTTGAAGTCATTGGCCTTGGTCTGGAAGGTCAAGTTCTTGGCCTTACTTTCGAAGCAACCAACTTTCTCAAAAATGCCCCGTCCTCTGTCGAGGACAGCTCTATTTTTTGATTTATTAAAAATGGGCCAAGGAATTATGACCTTTTTTTTCTTCGTCTGAAATTTCGCGGGAAATTTGCAGTTTTCTGCTCAAAGACTTTTTTTTGTAGAACGCCTGAACTTTTGCGGAAAATTTGCGATTTTTGCGCGAAGACTTTTTTTTATTTATTAATTTTTTTGAAGAACACTTGCGAGTTGTGACCTTGGTCCTTGGTCTCTAGCATTCCTGTCCTTGGCCTCGAGAGAGTCTGTCCTCTGAAAGTTGGTCCTTGGTTTAGGCCTCGGATTTTTTGTGTGCTTGGCCTTGGCCCCCCCTATCCTTGTGTCCTCGACTCCACCTCTGCACTGTATATTCTCAGAAGTAACAATCGCAACGCTCTTTCAAAAAACGCTTATATTGCAGGTTCGCAGCTAAAAATTTTCAAAAATTAAAGCTAATGATTTGTTCAAAAAATACAAACTAGACCAATTGCATATTAGCAGAGCAATTAACAAGTCTGTGAAGATTTAATAACTGTCATTCTCAAGTTAACGTAAATGCTGGATTTTATTATTGTGACAAATAGAAACTTTTAATCAGATTTGTCAAAAACCTACGATACTAACCGCTTTGCAGCATGTGTAGCTTGTGCATTTAAGTTGAAGCGCTTAAGCAAATTTCAAGCAAATTTCAAGCTTGTGCATTTCAGCAAATTTCAGCTTTCCGCAACCTATATTTCTGAGTTATTTTATATTAAAGTTAAAAGATCTCCCCAACAGTGTTGCCAGTTAAAATTCTACTTTCTATAAAAAAATGTTTCAAGTTATCTTTCACATTGATTTGAAAGCTTCTAAATGCCAGGCTTTAGCATGAAATAGTGTTACAACAAAAATACTTATACAGGTTATCAAAATATGTTTCCCCAGTATTAAAAGATTAAAAACCTATAAAGCCCGACTGTCTTTTTCACCGGTAAATACGATAAAAATTTATCACTGAGGATCTCATTTACGGGTGAAACAGATTTCATTTACTGTTGGGTTTTATCGGTTTCTAATTTTTAGTGTTTTAATACTGCGGTAATCTGTTGTAACTTTCTTTTTAATTTTTGTTATCAAGCACTTTTTGAAACTCTGATATCAACCACAGAATACTTTTGCGGGTGAGATAGAATATTCCAATTTCTAAAAAATTAGATTTCAACTGGCAACACTGTTGGAGAGATCTCTTAAACTTCGCAATGAAATATCTCTAACACGAAAAGCTGTAGAAAGCTGATATTTAGTGAAGATATGCTTAGATTATTGTTTATTTTTTGCACATAAATCCTAACTGGATGCTTCACCTCCTTTAAGGTACATTCACGAGTGCTATTACTAATTCTATAGCTTTTGCACCAAACAAAGGATTTTACTACGAACACACACGGTTGGTTGAGCAGTAAGATGATATCTGTTTATTGATATTCATAAATCATTACGTCGAAATCTTGACAAATTATCCACATTCATGTTGTCACATCCAAAAGCACTTCCTCTATTTCATTGAGTTCATGGCGAAAGTCAGAAAGTTTTTCTGTACAAAACAAGCAACATTAATCAATAAAAATATGGGAGTGAATATTTTACCGCAAATTTTTAAGTTGGAGAGAATGAAATGAAAATGAGGAATGTTCATTCGAGCATTTTTTGTTCATTTTTTAAAGGTTTAAGCTAGGGTTTGGGTTAGCGTAAGGTTTGGGGTTTAGAGTAAAATTTGACTTTGAGTTAGATTTGGGTCTGAATTAATAAAAAAAGTGGATAAAAATTTTTGGTAAAATAGTCTCGTCCTAACAATATTGCCTAGTCTACTTAATTATTCTCAAAAAGAGTATAAATACGGTGAGATACGGTATCATTGTTTTACAAGCCCTGGGCAGGAGAAGAAGACTGCATCTTGTTTCGTTTATTCACGCCTGGTCAGTCACGGAGCCAGGATTTCTCAAAGGGGGGGGGGGGGGCTTTTTTCGAAGTTTAATTCAACCGTAAACAAACTTGACCCAAATTTTCATTAGTCTTGAATTAGATTGAAGCGTTTTTTTCCTGACAATTAGGTGATCTCCAAAAAAAAAGTCTTCACCGAAATTCGAAGGGTTTTTCCGGCCGAAATCAGGTGATCTCCAAAAGAAAAAAAGGTCTTCACCGACTTTGGGTGAGCTCCAGAATCAAAATTCTCCACTATTCTGATCCAAATAACGGCAAGTCCTTTACAACTTCTGCTCCCAAATCCCATTGGTGGGGGCTATTTTCATTTTTGGAGCAAAAATCGGCCTCAAAAGCACAAAAAACGTGCTATTTTGCATACTTTGCAGGACAATGGAAGAGGCTCGAGCCCCTCCCGCCCCCCCCCTCTGGCTACGCTACTGCGCCTGGTAACGAGCATTCAATCGCTGTGACTGTCTGACCACATCACAGTGCCATCGCTACAGGGGGTAGTGCCCACCCCCCTAATTACTACTTGTGCCGCCCCATTTTGGTTTATTCAGAATACTTTTTTGAAGCATCACTTGAGGACAAGACAACAGGCAATGATAGAAAAAAGAATGATAACGTTCAAACGTAATTCCCGTTTAAGTTTTCTCTATTCTTTGCGAAATTGCTGGCCACCAACTGATGCAGGCTGTACATAAATGTGACGCAATAATCCGTCTTATTACACGGCTTCACGCAGGCGCGTGGCCAGAAATTCGCAATGGGGGGCTGTTTGGGGGGTCTGGGAGCGAAGCTCTCAGCTACCAGAGGCAGGGGGTTTTGGGGCAAAGCCCCCAGCCGCCGGATGCACGGGGATCTGGGGGTGGAGCGCCCAGCGCTCGAAAATTTTGCATTTTTTTGCAAAAACAACTTCATTTTAGGCCTATTTTGATAAAAAAATAATGCCTTTAAAACGTGGCTTAGAAATTGGCAGTGCAAACATAATTAAACTAGTTGCATAAATGGGCTATTTGGGAGGTGGCTAATGGTAAAAATTTAGTTCTCTTATTTACTGTAGATGCTGGTAAATTATAAAACCGAACACTTCAATAAAAAACCTCACACGGAGTAATCTATTTCTCTACAGTTTATAAAGAAAATTAATTGGGGGGGGCTAATGAAAAGAGATTTGAGAGAAATGAATGGAAATTATCTAATACTGCATGAATAGCCCTCTCCTATTCCTTAGTTTATAGTATGTTTGTTGATGACACCTAAGTTTAGCATTTTTGCACTCGCGATCAAATTTGATTGCGTATTTTTGACCATTTTTCAAAGTTTTTATTTATTTGTTAGTTTTATTTTTAGCAAATTAGCCCCCCCCCTAAATATATGTTTTAAAAGATGTTTTAAATCACTGTTTAGTTCACTCTAGTGCATAAAACAGTCTCAAAAGTGCTAAAAACGTAGTGTTTTTCTCATCTCAAAAGGCTATAGCCCCCCCCCCTGGCTGCGCTACTGCCTTTACGGATGTGTCGCGGAATAGGGATATAAGCCTATAGAATCGTTAACGGTACTTTGTTAGTGATTATGACCTGAAACAATACGTGAAAACATTTTTTTAAAAGACCAGCTGTTTTTTTGTTTTTTTTTTAGAGCGCACTTAAGATTTTTTAGGTCGCAGTCAGTTGCGTAACCAGGGGTAAGGGGCTAAGAGGGCTTCAGCTCCTTTTAAGCAAGTCATTTAGAAAATATAACCCCAAAAACAACGTTTGAACGTGTTTCGGCCTTGAACTTACGTATAAGGGGGGAGGAAGGGGCTAGGCAATTTAAATCTTTCAATGACTTCTGAGTTTTAGCAATTTGCTCTAGTTATTCATATGGCTTCAAAAACGTGCGAAATGTGATTAAAATAGCGTTAAAGTTGCTATTTTTTGCCGCAAAATCAAAAAATCACCCAGCAGCTGGGGATCTGCCCCCCCCCCCAAGGCCCCCTTCTGTGATACACTTAAGTTGCATCGGTTTGTTCAGCACGGGGTCTAAATTAGACAATTTTTGTACAAGAAAAATTTACTTTGGGTTAAAGCCCCCTGCCTTTTAGCAAAATCTTGGTTGCGGTTCTGGTCGCATTCACTGCTGCAGACAGATTTTTCAAGCGATTGAATGGGTCGCATGCAAACGAGCTAATAAACGCTGCATGGGCTTATATGTCTCTTTTTTTAAACAAGAATTCGAAATGTTTAAAATAGCGCATAATTTGTAGCCACATAATATCAGTTTTTATGTGCAAAAGTTCGGTCTATTTTAGTGCCCCCCACTTTAGGCTAGTTCCCCCTCACTTCTTTTGCTCTGGTGACGGCACTGCCACACCAACACAACCTATAGTCCCTATTTTGGCTCAGTTTGCGAGTACGTCATCAGACTGGGCAACCACAAAGAGCAGAATGCTTTCCCGGCCAGGCCATTTTGATGCATTGCCAGTTTTGGAATTGAATCGGTCCAGTATTTTTTCAATCAATAATTTAAAAATGATGATAGATCCCAAGCAGCGATTTTTTAAAGCATGTATTCATAGTTTCCTAAGCTACTCCTTGGGCTTTGCTGTTTACTCTTACGACTCAAGCTGAAACACAATCAAGCATTTTGAACGCTTCTACCAAAAAACATATACCAGTAATTATGTTTCATGCCACAAAAATTAAAGCACTATTGAAAAACAATAAAGTACACGATACATAATCAATATCCTCCAAAATTAATATCAACAAAAATCTCGGGTTTTAGTGCTTCAATAGGCAGTGCTTTTTGATTCAAATACAACAGATTAGCTATAGAACCGCGAGTTCTACTAAGAACCAAAGTTTTTCGTAATGTAGACCAACATATTGTAACTATTTATATACCGCATTCAATAATCCATACCAGTTATTCTACTCTCAAGATCGTTTAGCAGTTCTTTATACGAATCGTCTTCGCTTGCAGTGCTTTGTGTATATGGACTGCAAAAATATACAATGTACTGTACATACATAGCACGATTATCTTGTGGCATTTTGGCACAGTGCCAGGGGCCCCGCGCTTAATTATTTGATCTGTTGTTAAAAGTACATAAATCGTCAACTTAGGCCGGTCTACACTGTGCGTAAAATCCAGTGTATTTCGAGTTTATTTCAAACAAGAAATTTGGTGCGCCCGGCTTACCACTTTACCAGCGTACAGGCTGCCAGTTGAATAAAATAAACCAAAAATACGCTCGTACGCTCACGATTTTACACGCAGTGTAGACCAGGCCATAATCATGAGTTTCACGGCTGGTAACTTTTATTTTAACAGTGCTGCTACAGTAATTGTGCTGGTGTGTTTGAAGTAGAATTTGCAGGGAAGCGTGGTTTTTAGTCAACTTAGAACACAAAAATGCAGGCTTCTAAACGCGTTTTGGATTTGACTAGTTACAAAGGGGAGGGAGCAGAAGAGGCTCAGAAATTAGATTGTTTAAATAGCTTCCAATTTCAGCAATTTGGTCCTTTCCGTTGACTCAAAAAACCCGCAAAATGTAATCCAAATGCAAAACAATTAAATTTTTTTAAATCACTAAATTCGCCAGCGCAAACGCCCGGTGCTCAGTGCAGTAGATCCGCAATACAAGACTGCAGGTTCGAATCCTGTATGAGGACAACTTTTTCGCGTTGCTTGTTGTAAGCAACCGCCCTTATAGTGACTTTTCCCTTGGCTTCCGCGCTGGTAGCTTACCACCCCAACGATTAAACAAAAAAGACAAGTGCAGTGTTCTCTCTAAGCTATGCGCGCTCATACAGATTTCAGAGACTGCGCACAGGCATAAATTTGCTGCGCACAGACATATGGTGGCTCAGTCATATTGTTGTTAATTACAAAATTGCAACTATAAGACAGACAATAAAGTTTTCGGGCACAAAAACCGCTCAATTCACGCTGAAGATCTTTGTTTTTCTTTTTTTTTTTGGTCTTCACGTAATTTGGGGGAAAAACACCAAGTTTCGGCGAAGACCTTTTTTTTTGGTCTTCATTCAATTTCGGCGACGGTATTACATAATTTTCACTGAAGTACTTTTACATGGCAAATGCGTTTGGTCGAGGCTGCAAAAGCGCCCCCCCCCCCCCCCATGCAAAATGTTACAATTTAAGTACTGGTTTGGGGAAACCGCCCCTCCAGAACCTTACCGAATGGCCCCCGAAATAGTAATTTTTTGAACGGCTTGAGCTAGGGCGCTAGTTTTTTGTTTTTTGTTTGATACCAGTAGATAATTAAGATTCAAATGTTTTTTACATAGTATGGGGATACCAACCCCCAGGAACCCCCAAATGGACCTCTTCAAAAATCACTTTTTGAAAGCTAAATTTAACGATTGATTTTAGTCAGCTGGGTTCATGTGCTGTGCTGGCATAGCAATTAAAGGGGCCACGGTTTGAAATTGTCGTGATTGAACAAAGCTGGGTTCAAATACTTAGTTGGACATCCGTTTCACCCAAACCAAAAATGCTTTGAAATCAATATTTTTTTTCATCAGACAAAGTCACTCTGTTTAGATTCCATACGATTGAGTTTTACAGAAATATGGGAGCCTTCGAAGTATGAAGGGTAGAATGCTGGTGAAAAGCAACTGGCGGAAGTCCTGTATTATTTTCCTCCGGAAAAATGAGAATCTGGTTTCTAGTTAAAAAAGTTCAAAAAATTATGCTAGCAAAGTAGTTCAAAAATTTTGTTCGGTTATAAGTATATTAGATTTTCACGTTGCCTATACTTACTTGTATCTTCTTCGGTCATTTCTGCTGTTGAATGTGACAATACTTTGGGATTGTTTATAGTCATATTGCGGAATGTGGTCATGCCATTTATATTCATTTTCACCATCATCTTCACCACATATGCTGATTGCCACAGCACTCAGAACGAAGAGAATTGCTAAGAATACCTTAAGCATTGTCCTCTTTAAATATTTCTTTAATCAGTACTCTGTAAATGCTGTTGTAAATTTATTATGATTTCAACGACCTAATAATAATAAGCTATTACACTATCGAGAGTCTTATCGGCACAATCAAACCTTTGGTTAACACCATTAACACATAAGACATATTGTTTTGAAATCGACATTCGTCTTTTATTTCTCGTTAGCATAGCTAAAACTACAGGTATGAACATGAGCGTAGAAAAGCAAGGAATTGGAAATTAACCAGATCATGACACAATTTTTTTCCCCAAAAAATATTAAGTAATCACAATATTACAAGAGATGATTCTAATCGTTCAATTCAAAATAATTTTCAATAGCATGCCTTAGACATTGGGTAAGATTTTTGGTTAGTTTTATTGGGTAAAGATTTTTCAGTTAAGATTTACTTACTTTGTTAGCTAGTGTATCGTTCTTCTGAGGGCTGTAAGGTAAAAATAGTACTTTAGTCGGTAAAGATTTGATTTATAGCAATAG
This sequence comes from Trididemnum nubilum, assembly GCA_963965965.1. Taxonomy (NCBI): domain Eukaryota; kingdom Metazoa; phylum Chordata; class Ascidiacea; order Aplousobranchia; family Didemnidae; genus Trididemnum; species Trididemnum nubilum. Next base: position 9,655,473 of record OZ014477.1, on the reverse strand, counting down.
TTTCATTCGGTAAAGATTTAATTGATTAGCTTTAGTTTCATCGGATAAAGATTTTTCAGTTAAGATTTACTTATTTTCGCTAAAATTGGCTGAATGATGGGTAAAGATCGATATATTATGAACGTAATCGGTAAAGATTTATTCATTAATTGGTAAATTGGTAAAGATGCATGTTTTCAAGATTTTTACCACTGGTGATATTTGTTCTTTTGGCTTTGCTAGCCTAACTGATGAGCCTTGAGATTGGGTGAAACAGCTGTCGAAGGCATGCTAATGGAAGTTATCTTGAATTGAACTATCAGAATTATTTTTGTAATATTGTGATTACTTAATATTTTTTGGAAAAAAAATTCTGCCATGATCTGATAAAATTGCCATTTCTTGCCTTTCTACGCTCATGTTCATACCTGTAATCGTAGCTATACTGACGAGGAATAAAAGACGAATGTCGATTCCAAAACAGTATGTCTTGTGCTGTTAATCAAAGGTTTGATTGTGCAGATAAGACTCTGGATACACTCTATAGCTTATTATTAATTTTCTCAGTACATTGTTCTTAATAATAATCAGTTTATTAATGCAAATGAACTGCGTACTCTGTCAAGATACGCTCGTACGCTCACAATTTTGTGTCTGTTGCAGACCGGCCTCAGAGTTGCAAGTTGGGCTGGCCTTTTGAGTCGGGCTTGGGCCGGGATTTGGGCTTAAAATTAACAAAATGTAAGGCTTAATTCAAGGCTGATAAGTTCATTAATTAGGTTTTAGTAGCTCAATAAGCACAGTGCCGTTGCTACGGGGGGCAGGGGGCCACCCCCCCTCCCCAACGACTGCTTGTGCCCCCCATTTTGGTTTACACAGAATACATTTTTGGAACATCACGTTTTTGGAACACCTGGGTTGCTGCTTGACTTGAAGACCATTGGTCCTTTCGCAGCCTCCCGTTGCTGTTTGTCATTATGCAATTCTGTGTTATTTTGGTATTTTTATTGGCAACAAAAATAAAGTGTTCTGTTCTGTAACGATAACACAACAGGCAATAAAGGAAAAAGGAATAATAACGTTCAAACATATGCCGCTTTCACACTTTGGCGACTTTGACTCCACTGCGTATCAATTCGCAGTGCAGTCTCAACGCAGTCTTCGTGGAGTCTCCATTCGCAGAAGATTTGCCATGCTCTGCTCCTTTACGGAGATTCCGCGGAGACTCTACGGAGACTGCGCTGAGACTGCCTTTATTTATGTGCCGCGAAGTAGGGATATAAGCCTGTAGAATCGTTACCGGTACTTCGTTGGTGATTATGACCTGAAGCAATATGTGAAAACATGTTTTAAAAGACCAGCTGTTTTTATTTTTTTAGAGCACGCTCAAAAATTTAACCCCAAAATATTAGCGTTTAAACGTGTTTTGGACTTGATCTTAAGTATAAGGGGGACTGAAGGGGAGAGATAAGTTAATTTTTTTAATAACTTCTGAATTTCAGCAATTTACTGTGGTTATTCATATGGCTTCAAAAACGAGCGAAAAATGATTGAAATGGCGTTAAAATTGCTATTTCTGCCGCAACATCACAAAAATCGCCCAGCGGCTGAGGGCTCTGTTCCCCTGGCCCCCTTTGTGCTACACTTGAGTTGCATCAGTTTGTTCCGCATGGTTCCTAAATGAGAAACTTTGTGCAAAAAAATTCTAATTTCGGTTAAAGCCCCTTCCTTTTTAGCAAAATTCTGGTTGCTCTTTTAGTTGCATTCACTGCTGCAGACCGATTTTTCAAGGAACTATGGGCAGCAGACGAAAAGAGCAAACAAACGCTGCCGCAGAGGCGCTGCTAAAAATGGTGGCACCCAGGGTGGGATTTCGTGGTGGCACCCTTTTTCGTTCCAAAAATAGGTGAAGACCAAAAAAAAGATCTTCGCTGCAAAATAAGTGGGTTTTCTGTCCAAAAGTATGTGAAAATCAAAAAAAAAAGGTCTTTGCCTAAAAATCGGTGGGTATTTAGTCCAAATGAGGATGGGGACGACCAAACAAAGTGAAAAAAGTAAGGTATTTACCACAAATCGGTGGAGTTATGGTTTCACATCATAACATGGTGTCACCCCAAAATGGTGACAACCGGGGCGGGCCGCCCCCCCTAGCGACGCCACTGCGCTGCCGGCCTTATGCGTCTCTTTTTTCAGACGTAAAAACAAAACTTTTAAAATAGCGTATGATTTGGAGCCGTAAAATATCAGTTTTTATGTGAAAAAGTTCACTCTATTTTGGTGCCCCCCCACCACTTTCGGCGAGTGCCCCCTCACTTTGTTTGCTCTGGCGACGGCACTGAATAAGCATAATCAAAACAACTTTGCGACTCTGAATGACGACTTCATTTCAACTTCAATTCGAGTATTATTACGCAATTATTATTATTATTATTATTATTGCATCACAGACTATCGTTTGTAAGCAGTTTTACTCGTATAACTTTTTTAGACCTAACTTCACTTTCGGGCTTTTTCGTGCCTGGCTCAAAATGTTCGCAAATCAGCTCGTGTCTTCGAAAAACTTCACGAGCGCTTAAAACCACTCGCAAAGATTTAGTAAGATTTTTTGTTAATATTATACGCTTGCTTCGCCGGCTGTTGGTAGATAATAACAGAAAAAAGAGCGAGGCACAAATTATTGCTTGCATTATCATAGCTTTGTTGCGTTAATTCAAGAATGAGCAGAGAAATTTTGAAACACCTGGAAGGAGGTACGGCATACTATTGGAACTTGGGCTGGATAATTTTGCACAACAAATTTGTTGGAGTGGAACCCCGGTAACACGACCACTATTGCGGCTGTGAAAAACTGGTCGTCTAACCGGGGTGGTCGCGTTACCGGGATCATTATTGTATGCGTCATAATTTGAATACGAAGTGCTGCTGTATTTGATTTGGCATAAGGTGCAGATTAGTTAAAGTTTATTCCGTTTGGTCATTTTGCTATACCCATGAGTTTTCTCACGATTACGCAATTATTTTCACTCGCAGTCACTCTCTTAAATGCGCAGTTTTTTGAACAGCAGTGAACATATCGTTTATAGAACTTGAAAACTAGGATAGCATAACGGTTAGTCGCGCTACCGAAGTCAAAACAGCCAGTTGGGACTGATTAACGACGGTCGCGGTCCGAAAATTGATGTGGCCGCGTTAGCGAGTTTCCAATGCGTTTAAAATGATAAGATGTATGTAGCGCCGTTTTGTTAAGTATTGTTTTATTCAAGATTCAAACCCGGACTTGTTTATTTTATGTATATTGGTTTACTCGTTTATTTTATGGACGTAATCATTGCCAAATTTGGACAATTTAATTTGCACAAAGCACACTATTTGACTTCTGCTGATTTTTAAATTCTACAAATCTGGTTGCTTACTATTGCTTGTTTGTTCTTTTATGACGTAAAAGTGTGTAAATTTGTTGGTCTTGCAAGCTGCGAGCTTGTGATGCACAATCACTCATGATTTAGTGCCATCGAGAGAGGAAGCATTTTTTGTTTTCCAGAGAAGCAGGCGAAGACCTGTAGTCTGAAGTACGTCAGCAGTTTACTATCCTATTTTCGTGAACTGAAAACTTGTCCTTTCCAGAGCCTTTATTGCTCAATTGTTTTGGAGCCCCTTTACTCGGTATTTCAGAGCTGTTGGCTATTAGTCTGCTGATTTGGCACCCCTTTGACAGTGAGCAGTTTGAGACTCCCGTGGCTTTCGGGGCTTTCTCCTTCTCTCTCGTGAGTGATTTGGTACCAAGTTTCAGTTGCAAGACCAGATTATTTACAATTGGACTCAGCGTCAACAGCAGCATACTCATTGGTGAGTTTTAATAGTTATTACATTTGGATTCTCTATACTAAATTACTACTGATTATGTTAATGTTACAGTTGAATACTATTTGCCTTTGTTGCTCGTGCTAAACATTGTTTACAGTTTCTGAATTATTACGTTTAATTTTCTTCCGGTAAATACTTTTTACGTCCGTGAGTTTTGTGTTTCACGTAACGTTGGTGTTTTTTGTTTGCGTTTTTAAGAAACGGCTTTAAATCGGTTTATACTAGATCGTTTAAATTGGATTTAACTGAATCGGATCAAATTGGCTATAAGAACAAGCGTATTACGATTGGCAAGTAGACGCTACTTAGTCAAATCGTCAACAATGTATATAATTCGAGACTATATAAAACTGGTCGTCTAACCGGGGTGGTCGCCAACTGGGGCTCAACTAGCAGTGTTTTTTCAATAATATTGACATTTGTATCATTTGTTATCAATAACCCATTGTTATTTTCCTTCATCATACGTTTCGTCTTGCAGGCTGTAATTAAATGCAAAAGTTAATAAAAAAGTCGTCTTAATTTTGACTAACTTTCTAAAAGTCTACAAAAATACACAAAGATTTTCTATACTTTTCTGAGTACATATCTATGCGACTTATTTTCGATTTTAATTCGTAGACCCATATCAAAAAACAACATCCGAATACAAAGTTTTTTCAGATGTTACTTTTTTTCACCAAATAACTACTACGAGCAGTAGCGTAGCCAGGGGGGGGCGGGGGGGCTCGAGCCCCCCCCATTGGCTTGTGAAGTACGCAAAATCGCATGTTTTTTGTGCTTTTGAGGCCAATTTTCTGTAAAAAATGGAAAATAGCCCCCCCCATACGAAATGAGCCCCCCCTCAAACGTTTGAACTTGCGAAATTTTGGAAGAAAAATCGCCCTGAATTTTGGCGAAGACCTTTTTTGGCGGAAAAAACCTTTGAATTTTGGATCTCGGCCGAAAACTCACTCTGAATTTCGGCGAAGACCTTTTTTTTTTTTTTTTTTTTTTTTCTTTTGGAGATCACCTGATTTTTGGCGGAAAAAACCTTTGAATTTCCGATCTTTCCGAGACATTTTGTCTCAAATTTCGGACAAACCGTCTGAAACTGATTCAAGGTCAATGAAAATTTGAGTCAAGGTCGTTTGCACACTTCTCACTCTTTCAAAATAGCCCCCCCCTTTTCCAAATCCTGGCTACGCGCCTGACTACGAGGATAGTAAAATTTTAATTTTACGACAAAAAAAGTTTTAGCTTTTAACAAAAATTTCGCTAAAACGTGTCACAAACAAACAAGTGGAACACGAATGACTTCTGAAACACGAACATTCGTGTTTTTCTGAAGACCATATATACAGTAGTATGTGGCCCGGCCCGTAAACGCCCTTACAAAGCTAAAATTAATCTGAACGACAGTAGAATTTGCCTAATTCGTCACCTCAAGCGGAATAGAAAAAAGTGACGAATTAGGCGAAATGACAATTTACGCAAACAGGTAAAAACTCTAAAATGGCTTGTTTACGTGGCCCTTATTTTGCTCTCAACGGAGTTTGTTACGTATATTGTTGAATATAATGCACGTTTAATACTGCATGTAAAGCGATATAAGCTTGCGTAATTCAATCTTTTATTTGACATTGATTTTCTATAACTTCGCTCTGACAATAATCCTGAAATAAAACGCAAAAAGCTCAATTATACCTTTAACTCTTAATCGTAACTGTTCAAACTGTAGTTGCTCTTTTTTTAGACTTAATCTTTATTTTACTGTACTCCGTTTAAACTCTTCTACACTCTCAGTTGGAAGTTAATGTTCTATAGTTAAAACGCGCCTAGCACTTCATCCTTTTCCGTTGCTGCAGTGAGATTTCGCTGTAGACTGTTAATCGATAAGGATTCCATGTCTGTTGGAGATCTCACACATGTTGAACTAGCCACTGAGACTGCATGAATCAATCCATCCTGCAGTAACAAACTAAGCTGGAATATCGCTTGAACATTGAATCGAATTAGCAAATGACGAATAAGCCGAACAAAAAGTTTCTCGGAGATATAGAGAGGTGACAAATTGAGGGAAGTGACGAATTAGATGATGCCGAATTAAATGAACTGGAACGCATGCAAAAGATAAGAATTTTGCCGAAACTGAGAAAAATGTAAAGAATTAAGCGAAATGACAAATTAAACGATGACGAACTAAACGAATTTTACTGTATTATAGCCAATGCATTCAGCTTTTACTGTTTTTCTTTTCATCTGATAGATTCTGCTGTAACTTGAACTTGTAGAGTAACTTACACGACTTTCTACATGCCGGAGTGTATTTATGTTCAATCTTTGGGTTATAATTAATCGATGGGAGCGGAAATCCTGTCATAGCCGATAATTCAAAAAAACGAAAAGCCGCTTGTTTAAAGTTTTAGATTAGGCTTGAGAAGTGATTGATGCGTATCAATATCATTGGCTCCGGCATTCTTAACTCCTTAGCACTACATACATTAGCATTTCCCAGTTCATTTAAACTTTGCTGCAACTTGCACAAACAGCGTATATCGATAGAATATACATTAATGTTTTTTAAAAAACCGTCAAATTGTTCACGCTTTTGTCATGTTATCCAACACTTACGATCCCATATGTTGATGACCACCGTTCCAGTTTAAAAGCTTCCCTGCACAAAAAAGCAAATCCATTACATGATGTCATCCATTCAATATGAATAAAGCTATGTTCAGACGTTAGATGCAGTTGAGTGTTTGTTTGTATATATTCTAGCTTCTACTGAAAAGAAAAAGATGATATCCAATAACTCATACTGCACATCACTTTTAGTGTCATCAGCAAACACGTGTGACGTGTCATTAACGAACAAAATTATTACAAATAATATTTTTTAGTTAATTACATCACCAGTTTTTGGGGTCGTTTTTGACAATGAAAAAAAACAAAAAAACGGAAGAGTATCGGAATAAGTAAACACTGGCCATAAATAAAGTTAAAAATCAGTTTCAAAGGACAAATCCTCAGTGGTGCAGGGTTTCTGTTGTGGTCAAATTCGCTTCTCTAGCATTGCTAAAATTTGAAAGCAAAAAATGTATTTACTTCGTACCGTTAAAATACCTCTCAGGATCTTCCAACATTTCCCCAGCTATGACGTCATCATTCTTGATAGATCTTTGTTGTAACGGTACGTACGGGCTGTGGAATAATTAATGCTCATATAAGCTAATATTAGTACCGTTACTTTTTTATACATGTACACTTCCGAGGTGCTTTTTCTCGTTGCTTTTCGAATTTTTTTTCAGTTTCTTAAGTATTGTTGTTTCTCTTTTTCGAAAAAAAGTCAAAAATGAGCCAGGAAAGTGGGCGTGTGACAAGGTTGACAAGTTTCAAGTTGATCAAATTTTGCCACAAAAAATCTGCATTAAGTGCAGCAAACAATTAAATGGCAAAGAGACTGCGAAGGAGGGCCCTGACGCATAATTCCGAAGTGTACCTTTTTTTATCACATTGCTTTACTATCTCCCACGCTGGCAAGCAGCCCGAATCCTAACTATAATGCAAGATTCTAAAGAAGAATAAAAGAACGCAGCGCGAATCAAACTCCAGTCAGAGATTTTGTTTTACTTGCGCCTTAGAGCATTAATATCGCATAGTCAACGCTTTCGGTTATTGAATCGTTGAAGTATCATGCGTTGAGATAAAAAAAGAAAAACAACAAGTTTTCACGGATTTTCAGCCTCATTGTTCTTATATTGTTCGTAACTTTATTAGAGAATACTGTTCTGGACAACATTCCAATTCCAGGGTTGCCAATAAATTTATTGGAGTCTGATTCGAGTTTTGTGATTCTTCGTAAAAAATAAACACAAAATTAGTAAAAGCACTAAAAAAAGCAATAATAATTCGATACACAACGTTATGCAATAAGTAGTTTAGTACGGCATATTATCCAAATTCAGATAGATTAAGAATTAGCAAAATCATTACCGTAAAATGCAAACAATTAGGATATGCAGTTAATTAGTGTACATAATGATTTACAGCAGTGGTTTTTAGCCTGTGGGCCACAGAAGTATTTTGCAGTGAGCCACAGAGCAGTTTGGTTTGAAAAAGTCATATTTGCACGATGAGCTGTTTATTCCCTGACATTGCCAGAAAGTTGCGGCGAATAGCGTGTTGACTTGTTTTTTTTTGTTTGGAGATCACCCGTTTTCGACCAGAAAAACCGCTTGAATGCTAATGAAGTTTTTTTTTCGGAGATCATCTGTTTTCGGCCGGAAAAACCGTTTCAATCTAATTCAAGACTGATGAAAATTTGGGTCAAGTTCGTTTGACGATGTTTCAAGTATCCAAAAAAGCCCCCCCCCTTTGCGAAATCCTGGCTACGCTACTGCTCAGAATAGTGGAAAATTGCAATTGAGCAATACTTTGAGAGTAGGGCCATGGAAAATTTTCAAACTGAAAATAAGCCACGGTTAGAAAAAGGCTGGAAACCACTGATTTACAGTAATAGTGAAATGCACAATAATAGATAGACATTAGCCTCCAATCAATGCAATAGATTACCGGTAGCAAGCAAATAAACGAAAGGTAACACTTACGAAGTAAGGTCCACGCAAAAAATAAACCGGTGGCAAACAAAGTAGTTCTGGCTAATCCAAATAGTTCTCTCAGTTCCCAAAAGAGTAGTAAATCAGAACTCAGCCCAATAGCAAATCACATAAGCTTTTCAATATCAACGTTAATCCAATAGCTTACGGAAAGAAAATTAAACATAAAATTAAAGCACTAAAAAATACTCGCTAACTAAAGCTGAAACCTAGACGCTAAAGTTACGTTTAGACGAAAATCTGCATAGGCGACCATGTGCGTACGATCTATCTGCACTGCAAACATTTTATCATCATTTTGCCAAACTCTGAAATTACAAACTTAGCTCGGCGGCCAGACCAGGAAAGAAAGAAAAAAGGAAGAAGTTAAACGAGCTAAGCGAAATTTAGAGGTTGTCAAAGTGATGGACGAAACTATGGGGTGCGGTTCGTCTAAAATATTTTTTTCATTTTATAAGGACAAATTTTGCTACGATTTGACATATTTACTGCAATATGACATATAGCCACAATATGTAACATATCTACTGTAATATGACATATTGCGCTGCACTACGTAACATATCTGCTGCAATATGACATATTGTAAGACTATGTAACATATCTACTGCAATATGACATATTGCAACAGTATGTGATATATTGCAACGATATGTTACATAATGCAACAATATGTCACATATCGTTGCAATATGTCGCATTTCGTTGCAATATGTAACATATTGCGCTGCAATATATCACATATTGTTGCAATATGTCATATTGCAGTAGATATGTTACATAGTCTTACAATATGTCATACAGCAGCAGATATGTTACATAGTGCAGCACAATATGTCATATTGCAGTAGATATGTTACATAGTGTTGCAATATGTCATATTGCAATAGATATGTCAAATTGTATCAAAATTTGTCCATATAAAATGAAACAAATATTTTAGACAAACCGCGCCCCATACGAGACTACGATAATAACTACAATACGGAATGACCACCCAAGTTGCGAAGGAAGGCAAATGAGGTTCCAAGCACTGCAGTGGCTAATTTGGAAATTTAAGTCAGTACAGAAACACGAATACCGGTACACTAAGATTTAAAACCATGGGCAAATTAAATCACTTAAAGCAATAGATTGTTTTGTTAGTATGTATGGCAAGGGATTGTGCACAAACAAAAGAACCGAAACAAATACAGTGTCACAAATTTGTTCTTGCTTGGTTAAAACTGTTGTATTTTGCTACAGATCGTGACTTTTACTAGGGTTTTTGACTTTTCTTGTTTTTGGAGAAGTAAAAAAAAACAAAAAAACTGCTGATTACTTGAAATACATTGTGCTAGCTAATGTTTCTAATCATTTTTTCATGCTGAACCTGGCATTGTTCTTAAATTGTTTTTAAACTTTAAGCAAAAATTAATCTTTGTTCTTACAAAATTGTTATAAAAAAATGGGTTCTTATGAAAAATACAAAATTGTTCTAATAAAAAAGAAATTTATCAAAAAAATGTAAAAAAAACGATATGCCACAAGCAACATACTCAATATTCTGTATCCGATTCCTGCTGGCAACTTTCTACTTGGGTTGAATTTGTTGTTCACATATGATCTAATATCCTTCACCGTAATTTTTATATTTTTGGTAACGTTGTTTGCTGATTGCCAAGACACTTAGAGCCACAAGCATCATTAAGATTATTTTAGTCATTGCCACAGGTGGGCACTAGTCCGTTAATCGTTAATCCGTTAATAACGAAGCTAACTTTTTCATTAACTCGTTAATCCGTTAAAAAGCTTTTTCATGTTAACGAACTAAATTAACTTCCGTTAAATGCTGTTAACGGACTAAAGTAACTTCCGCTAAGTTCTGTTAACTTCCGTTAAGGTTTTTATCGTTAATATCTTGCAGCTTCGTTGGGCATTTGAACTTGCTTTTATCTTGAAATTAGATTAGACTGTAAAATGTAACTTTCAAAACACAAAAAAACCACCATAGCAATAAATATTTCCTTACAATCAGCTCAACAGCGTCAATACGTGTTCTAGAACCGAGTGAATAAAACGAAATGCAACTTACACGCAAAATGTTAATGGATTAACGGACTTTATAACTTCCGTTAATTAAAGCTGAAAATAACGGATTAACGTTAACGGAGGTGTGAAGTTTGTTAACGGACTAGTGGTTAACGAAGCTAACGTTTTGCATTAACTTGCCCACCTATGGTCATTGCTATTTTAGAACATTTGTTACCAAAAACAGCTACCTATATAGCAACTATAGCTAGCCGTAGAATCAGTTGACTAAGTTACAACCAGTAGCGTATTAGCGACCATTGCGCGATGCCCCTCTTTTGAGTGAGTCCATTTCTATATTATGGACAAATAGACGGTAAAATTCAGTTGTGCCTCTTCCTACTCTTTTGTTTATCACCAATCCATCAACAATGTAAAACAAAGCTGAAATGCAACAAAGACTTTTTTTTCTTCAAGTAGTTATCTCCACAAAAAAAAGCTCCGTTAAACCTAAAGTCGTTTTTGATCTTCAACTACTTTTCAGGATAATATGAGATCAGTTCTAATTAAAAACCTTTTTCTAGTCTTCGGTTCGCTCCCACCCCACTCCCCTCTCACCCCTTCGACTTTATTTGGGAAATCTTGCCTATACGCCACTGATAACAACTTATAACCGTTGAATCTCCAGACACAGTATTTGAAGTAGAGTACTTAAATTACAGTTACTGAAAAGTCACATGTTCAAAATAGATTGTTGGAGTGAATTATATATAGCGTGGATAATTTGTCTCAATTTAAAATAATAATTGGGGTCAACCTATTGCAATCGTCATTTACATCTATCCTGTGAAAATTTTCCAAATGGGATTGAGTGAAAATCTTCCAGATGAGACTCAAACGTTTCCATACGCCCCTCTCTGCCTACTGCCCTGGTCTCATCCTCTTGCTTCCTCCTCAGAAAATTACGGGCTATCCTGCTAGTCATAGGCTTTAATAGGAAACAGAATGAAAGCGATTCCTCCAAGCACGATGAAGTCACTAGAACGAAAAGTGTGTGGATCGTCCAATAGTGAGTGTCTGACGCTGTCCGTTTATTGGAAGACAAATTTGCTCTAGAACAACTACACTACCCGTTCATTTAACAAAAGTCAAAATTTATTTGAGGGAATTATAAATAATAGATCTGTTCTAATTATTAATTTATTTTTTAACTTTTTTTCTGAAAGACCTGCGAGTTAAAAGTCTAGCACGAAGGTTTAAGCAACAGTGATTACAAACCCTATGCACTGCTTTCACAATGTACATCTTTGAAACCATGAAAAACAAAAAGCCATTTTATCATTCTTCACTGTGGATTTTCATTTTCTTATTTCTAGCTTGCCTTAGTAGTGCTGTTTTACCTGTACCAACACGCCGGCAACTATTGAGCCACTAATATTCCAGTTAAGACTGCTTAGTTTTTTAATAGATTTGTGTTGCAAAAGGATGTGCTTTTAAAAGAATACAAAGTCTAATGTTCTTTTATAGCATAACGTCACTTGCCATAAGTTTAGGATTACCGCCTTCTTAATTAAAAATAAAATTTGCTTTTCAATTGAGTTAAGCGCTAAACCCATACTTTTTTCAATTTCCACAAAAACATAATTTTTCGAAAAAAAAAGCAACAATAAAAAAAGTAAAAAAATTCAATTTCCATTTTTTTAGGAAAAAATCGTTCTAGTCAAACACCTAAATTCGGAAAAACATTCGAGTCAATGGCGCAACAAGGGGAGAGTGTGGCTATAAAGGGGCTACAGCCCTCCCTTAGTCAAGTGACTCAGAATAGTTAATCTAAAAAATTAAGCCATTAAAAGTGTTTTGAGCTTTACCTGTACGTAAGGGGAGCTGAAGAAGTGAAAAAGATGTACGATCCAATTCTTTCAAATGACTCCCGAATTTTTCCAAATTACAGTAGTTCTTTCAAATGGTTTCAAAAACATATGAAATCAAAGTGAAATGGCGTTAAAATGGCTATTTTTTTTTTTCGAAAAAACACAAAAATTTACGGTGACCGGGGTAACAAGACCTCCGTTTGTGATAATCTTGAATTGAACCTGCTTGTTCAGCACGTCGCCTGAATGAAACATTTTTCGAGCCAAAAAATTTAACTTCTAGTTCAAGCTCCCCCACCTTTTGCAAAACCTTAGTTGTGCGTCTAATTCGAGTTGTTTGTTTTAAATTCAAAGTCAAGTTTCCTTCTCTGCTATTGAGTCCTATGTAGGTTACATGCCTACAAAAAACGTTCTTCCTGTAATTGAATCAAAAAGCGAGATTTTGTACACCAAGTCATATCAAATTTAACCATACATTGTATCATTCAGAGGTGGAGTCCTTGAGGACGTCCTTGCCCGCAAGGACTCATTTTGAAGTCGTTGGCCTTGGTCTTGAAGGTCGAGTCCTTGGCTTTAGCCTCAAAGCTTTTTAAGTTCCTCAAAAATGCCCTGTTCTCGCCGAGGACAGCTCTATGTTTTGATTTATTAAAATTGGGCCAAGGTTATGACCTTTTTTTTTCTTCGTCTGAAATTTCGCGGGAAATTTGCAGTTTTCTGCTCAAAGACTTTTTTTTGAGATTGCCTGAAATTTTGTGGAAAATTTGCGATTTTCGCGCAAAGACCTTTTTTTATTTATTTATTTTTTTTTGGAGAGCACTTGCGCGTTGTGACCTTGATCCTTGGCCTTGGTCTCTGGCATTCCTTTGCTTGGCCTCGACAGAGTTTGTTCTCGGAAAGTCGGTCCTTGGCCTTGGCCTCGGATTTTTTTAGTGTCCTTGGCCTCGAGCCTTGTGTCCTCGACTCCACCTCTACACTGTATATTCTTAGAAGAAACAAGCACAATGCTCTTTCAAAAAACGTTTATATTGCAGGTCAGCAGCAAAGAATTTCAAAAATTAGAGCTAATATGTTGTTCAAAAAATACAAACTAGACCAATTGCATATCAGCAGAGCAATCAACATGTTTGTGAAGATTTAATAACTGTCATTCTTAAGTTAACATAATTGCTGGGTTTTATTATAGTGACACATAGAAACTTTTAATCAGCTTTGTCAAGAACCTACGATACTAACAGCTTTGCAGCATGTGTAATTCGTGCATTGTGCAGTAAGTCGAAGCACTGCCTAAGCAAATTTCAGCTTTACACAACCTATTTTTCTGAGTTATTTCATTTCAAAGTTAGAAGATCTCCCCAACAGTGTTGCCAGTTAAACTTCTACTTTTTATAAAAAAATGTTTCAAGCTATCTTTCACATTGATTTGAAAGCTTCTAAATGCCAGGCTTCAGCATGAAATTGCGTTTCAACAGAACTACTTATACTGGTTATCAAAGTATGTTTCCCCAGTATTAAAAGATTAAAAACCTTTATAGCCCAACAGTCTTTTTCACCGGTAAAAACGGTAAAGATTTACCCCTGAGGATCTCATTTACGGGTGAAACAGATTTCATTTACTATTGGGTTTTATCGGTTTTTAATTTTTAATGTTTTAATTCTGCGGTAATCTGCTGTAACATTCGCTTTAACTTTTGCTATCAAGCAGTTTTTTAAACCCTGATATCAACCACAGAGTACTTTTGCGGGTTTGATAGAATATCCCAATTTCTAAAAAATTAGGTTTCAACTGGCAATACTGTTGGAGAGATCTCTTAAACTTCGCAATGAAATATCTCAAACACGAAAAGTTGAAGAAAGTTGATATTTAGTAAAGATAGGCTTAGATTATTATTTATTTTTTGCAAATAAATCCTTACTGGATGCTTCACCTCCTTTAAGGTACATTCACGAGTGCTATTACAAATTCTATTGCTTTTGCAGCAAAAAAAAGGATTTCACTACGAACGCACACGGTTGGTTGAGCAGTAAGATGATATCTGTTTATTGATATTTATAAATCATTACGACGAAATCTTGACAAATTATCCACATTCATGTTGTCACATCCATAAGCACTTCCTCTATGTCACTGAGTTCATTGCGAAATTCAGAAAGTTTTTCTGTACAAAACAAACAACATTAATCAATAAAAATATTGGAGTGAATTTGGCTCAGAATTAATAAAGATTTGGGTCAGAATTAATAAAAAAAATGGATAAAAATTTTTGGTGAAATAGTCTTTCCCTAACAATATCGTCCAGCCTGCTTATTATTCTCAAAAAGGCTATAAACACGGTGAGAAAGGGTATCATTGTTTTAAAAGCCCTGGGCAGGAGAAGAAGAGAAAAAAAGACTGCATGCATCTTATTTCGTTTATTCACGCCTGGTAACAAGCATTCAATCGTTGTGACTGTCTGACCGCATCACAGTGCCGTCGCTACAGGGAGCCTGGGGGGCAGTTCCCCCCCCACAACCACTACTTGTGTCCCCCCCATTTTGGTTTTAGTCCGGTGGAAATACGACAAAATACATCGAAACCCGGAAAAAATTTATAATAAGCTGAAATTTGGCACGGTGACTCAGAACCATGTCCTGAGCCACCCAAAAAAATCCCCGTGTTTTGGACGTGGGACTTCCCCTCTTTTTCGGCCTTTAAAGTCTGCCATCTAGTGTCAAAGAGTCTTTACTGTTCAACAGCCAATCCAAAAGCTATGGAAGAGTCAAATTTTGAATTGCAATTGATTTTCAAGTGCAGGTATAAACAGTTTTTTTTAGAATTGATGACGTCATTGTTGGTAACGTAATTGCGACATTTTAAGTTTTGGAAAAATGTCGTATTTTGTATGTATTGATGACTCAAACTGTGAGTGAGAGTTAGGTTTTTGGTTTCAAACCAAAAGTTGCTTAAATCAAAGTCATGACATCACAAACGTTTTGATGACGTCATCTGTCAAGAGTTTTTATCGTAAATTTGAAAAAAAGAAACATTGCAACACTTTGAGAATATCTGCTTCATCATTATTTTGACATTCTAAGGCATCTTTGAATCCTTGGCCGAGGACTTGCATCATCCTCTTATATGCAGTTGGTTCTAAAAAAATAATAACTAGCTCAATTATATGCAAATACGTCTCGAGCACGATAATATATCCGATAGGAACAAAATCTCCACCGTTTTGCAATGCCTGACAATATTATTATCTTATGCCTAGTACTATGTTAGCATACTTTTACAATCTGTGGTACTAAATGTATTCTAGAATAGGCCTGGCATCTAAACTAAACTAATCCAAGCAATTAGAATAATATTTGAACAAACTTGTCTGATTAATCTAAAATAATATCTGATCAAA
Organism: Trididemnum nubilum; assembly: GCA_963965965.1. Taxonomy (NCBI): domain Eukaryota; kingdom Metazoa; phylum Chordata; class Ascidiacea; order Aplousobranchia; family Didemnidae; genus Trididemnum; species Trididemnum nubilum. Next base: position 9,639,762 of record OZ014477.1, on the reverse strand, counting down.
AACTTATCTAGTCAGCTAGATTCTTGAATAACGTCTGAGCAAAACTTAATTAATCTATAATAATCTCGCTACTATTTGACAATTTGCAGTCTTAATAATTTTTTTATCTTTGCTAATGCTTGCATTTTAAACTGAAATTGCCGATTAACCTTAACTGCGCGAGAGAGCTTTTGGATAAACATTCATAGGCTTTCTTGCTCTAATTGCAGAATGCACTATTTTATTTTTATCCGATATTGGGTGGTGTAAGTTTTATCTGCTTGATTACTACCACTGGTGCAGCCAGAAATAAAAAAAAGGGAGGGACAAAATTTTTATGATTAAAGCGTATGCAAATCGGAAAGTTTTTATTTAAGCAAATTGTATCAAACTACTGGACAAAGATTAAGCGATAGCAGGTTGAAGTCCTGCCGTCGTTCATGCAGCAGACGTATAAAAAAAATTAAAAAATGAAAAAGAATAGAATTAAAAGTGGTTTCACAATTCTACTTTATTTGATGATGCAACAGCTGATACAAAAAAGCGCGTTTTTAAAGTGCAGATTGCCGTTATTATTCAAGCAAGCTGGCATAATAATATTTCAATTTTCGAATAATTATAGTTACATTTTATTCACCAAGTCGCCATGGCCAGGGGACAGCAAAGGGACCTTTCGGTCTTCGAGTCATGCTGCCACCTGCCCATCTGTCTACCACAGTATATTGTAACAAATTAAGAACAAATGAAAGGCAAAATTCGCAAAAGCATACGAACAAACCCCATCTACACCCGAAAATGATTGGTTTTTGAAAAAAATAAGTGCTCCCTATTATTATTTATGTTGACTGACAGTTGACATCACATACTGCTTGCCATTTTCGAACAGAAAAAATGCGCTGTATTGTGGTTTGTCAATACAAAGTTTCGTTTAATCGATTGCTGTACCGTTATTATTATCGTAGGTAGGAAATAAAAGTGTAAGCATTAATCCAAAATAATGCGATAGCGATCGACCAATTCCTTACATGCGGTTGTTTTAATCAAATAATGCGAATCTAAACGCGGCGTTCGCGGAAAAATGGTTATAACGAAATACAATGGGTTTATTTATATGGCACGCCCGCGATCAAAACTTGATTCGCGCCCAAAACTGCGTATAGAATGCTTCCAGAGCGAATTTTTAGGCGCGGCCGTAAAATCGTGAACGTACGGGCATATAGTTTGTTTGTTAAAAACAACTAGCTGCTTGTACGCTGATAAGGCGATACGCCAAGACTGCAAATTTTGGGTTAAAATGAACTAAAGACGAGCTTTCGCGCTCACGATTTTACGCACAATGTAGATCGGCATTAGGCGGACGGCGTCTGCGCGACTTTTTCTCGCAACCAATTAGCACGCTCAATTTAGACTTCGACACAATTTGGGCTACGTCGCCGGACTCGCTACTCTGATAGACAATGAGAACATTGCTTGCTCATAATCAACACAGCCAGAGGCGCCCGCAGAATTTTTTTCAGGGGGGGGGGGAGGCAAACGACGTATCCAGTATCTACTGGATAAAATAAAACTTCACAGCTACAACCAGGATTTTGCTATGGGATTGGAACCAAAAGTTAACATGACCTGTTAAAAAAATCCTGCAATTTGGGCGGCATGTTGAACAAACGGATGCAATTCAAATGTATCATGGACGGGGGTCTGGGGGCAAAGCCCCCAGTTGCTGGGTAATTTTCGCAATTTCTGGAAAAAAATAGCCACATTAACGTCATTTGAATCTCATTTCGAACGTTTTTAAGGCCATTGGATCGAGCAAAGTTGCTGATATTAAGAATCTACTTGAAATTTTTTCATTGCCTTGCCCTTTCAGCCCTCTTTAATTGCAAATCGAATTCAAACCACGTTTAAACGTTCGTAGCCGAAAATTCGCAATGGGGGGCTGTTTTGGGAGTCTGGGGGCGGAGCCGCTAAAAGCTATTGGTGTCCAGAAGCTAAGCCCCCAGCTGCCAGAGGCTGGAGGTCTGGGGGCAAAGCCTACAGCCGCCAAAGGCATGGAAATCTTGGAGCGGTGCCCCCAACGCTCGAAAACTTTGCATTTTTTTTCAAAAATAACTTAATTTTAGGGCTATTTTGATAAAAAATGATGCTTTTTAAACGTGGCATAAAAATTAGCAGTGCAAATATGATCAAACTGGTTGCTTAAATGGTCTATTTGGGAGGTGGCTAAGGTGAAATTTTAGTTCTCTTAGCATGCTGGTAAATCATAAAATGCTATTGTTCGATAAAACTCACACGGAGTAATCTATTCAGTCTATATTTTATAGAGCAAAATAATTGGGGGGGGGGCTAATGGAAAGATATTTGAAAGAAGTGATTGGTATATAACTAATCCTGAATAGTCCCCCTCTCCCTATTTCTGAGTTTATAATATCTTTGGTAATGAAACGGTGTTCAGCGATTTTACACTACCGATCAACTCTGATTGCTTATTTTTGTACATTTTTCAAAGTATTTATTGCTTATTGAGTTTTGTTTTTGACAAATTAGCCCTTCTAAATACATGTTTCAAAAGATGCTATAAATCACTTTTAATCCATTTTAGTGATTAAAACAGTTTCAGAAGAGCTAAAAACGTGGTATTTTTCTTAATCTGCATTTTGGTCGACCGGCCAAATGGGGGTGGAGGTATGGCTATAGCCCACCCCCCAACCCGACTACGCTACTGTATATGAGATTAGTTTTCCAAGTGACTTGGAAAAGGGGAGGCTAAGATCCCTCACCCCCTGGTTGCCCCACTGATTGCACCCTAAATTTTGTTTAAGGGGGGGGGTGATTAACCTAAAGATTGATTTTTTTTTGCAAAATGTCTCAATTGGGCAGCGTGCCGAGCAAACAGGTGCAACTAAAGTATATCACAGACCGGGCTGTTGGGGCAAAACTCTAGCTGCTGGGCAAATTTGGTGATATTTCAGAAAAAAATAGCCATTTCAACGCTTTTCAAATCAAACTTCCCATCTTTTTAGAGCCATTTAAAAAACTAAATTGATACACTTTGAAAGCCATTTAAAAGAATTAAATAGCTCAGCCCCCTCAAACCCACACGTTACTCATAGTTTAAGTCCAAAACTTGTGGTAATTACATAAACTATATGCTGAATAGTCCCCCTATACTTTTTTTTTTCTATGAAGCTTACGTTAAGCATTTTGCATTAAGCGATCAATTTTGACTGCTAGTTTTTATCCATGTTTTGAAGTTGTTATCGATTAATTTGTTTGCTGTATTTTTGATAATAATAATATTAATAATAAGTGTTTTAAAAAAGGCTTTGAACAACTTTAGAGGCCATATTACTGCAAAAAAATGCCTCAGAAGGCCAAAAGTTGTGACATTTTATTTATCGCGCACTTTGGTCCACAGCAGGCCAATGCAGGTGGGCACAGTGATCCCGTTGGCTACGCTGTTGATTGCAAGTTTGGTTTTGATTTCGGTTCTGGGCCAGATTAATTTAATGGCGGAGTAATTATTATTTTGGTGTTTATATACGCGCAGTGTAAATTTGAAACATTAAACAATTTATTGTATTTAGATCCTATAAGAGCTCATTGACAGAATACAGAAACGTTTGATATTGAAAATTATTTTATCAAACAGTTTAATGCTTAATCCTGGAGCATTGCAGCTTAAGCTCGCCTTTAAGACAATGCTGTATGATAATTCACGTAAAATGGGCGAGGAAGGCTTTATTTTACCGGAAATTTTTATCTACTTTTCTATTAATTCTGACTCAAATCTAACCCGAACTCAAATGCTTACGCTAAAACTATCCCCGAATCGAACCCTAACCCAAACCCTAATCTTAACCCTAAAAAAGCAAATGAAAAAAGCGCGGATGAATATTTCTCATTTTTGTTTTATTCTCTTTAACTTGAAAATTTTCGCTGAAATAGTCACTACCAATGGGTAATCCTATTTCGCCTGCCCCCGCCCTCTGCACCATGGCAAAAAAGCTCCACAAAGAGTTGTTTTCTTAGTTAGATGGATATATTTGACTTAGTTTGCAAAATTAAACATAAAAAATTCTTGACATCCTACTTTCCAGGGGGGGGGGCAAGTGCACCCTCTATGGTGTAATATGCGGACATAGAAATTGATCGATAAACATTTCCTAAAAATAAATTAGCATACTGTTTACTGTATTAAGCATTTGGCATCACGCAGATTGAAGTTGTTAGATTAATTCAAACCAGCCGATCGCCGTTTCCTGACTCCAGCCAAAAATAAAATTAAAGGATCAAGCTGACATCGTAGTTTCGCTCTTGGTAATTAACAAAAACTTTTTAAGCAATATTATTTTGATTCCGTCGTTTATCAGATAAATGGGCTCATTAGGCTGTTGGTCTAATTGTAGGCCTACATAAAGCGATTTAGAGCAATTAGGTCTGATATCTTATTCCATGTAAACGCAAAAAAAAAGAAAAACAGCCAAACGCATGCAATCAAATGACATGCGTATATTTACACGCATAAATACTCGTGATCGGGAAAACGGACCTAATACCGTATAATAAAAAATCAATTTCGACGTTCAAAATGAAAAGAGAGTCATTCTCTTAAAAGAAATTTGCTTTCCTTCTGCGATTAGTGTTTTTTCCGAATGTTTTCAAATAAATATTTTTGAAATTTATTAGAGTCGAAATACGATTCGACTATGGTGATATTTAATTCGTATACTGATACGCGTCAGATCTCGGCCGCCCTAAATTCTCGCCGGTATCTGATTGTACTTGTTCCATTTTGGACAATGATGGGTTTTGAACAAATGGATTGCGTTTTTTGGAGCGAAATCGCGCTGCTTTCTGTCTCGTTCGCGCTCTCCCGCAAAAGCAATGCGGTATGCTGACTAGACATTATCATTCCACGACAGCACGAAACGAGCTACGCAATGATCTTACATTTCGATTAAATATCAAGACTGAGTATGCACGCATTCTCACTTCAAAAGTTTTGACGTTGCTGATTTGCAACTCAGGGTAGAATTACACTTGAATTAAGCGTTTTTAAATTACCGTAGTTTTTTTGACATTTTACTTTTTGAATAACTTTTGTGAAGTTGTGCACTTTCAAAAAGGAGGTAACTGGTCCCCCTACCCCCCCCCTGGCAGTGCATGTGCCTACTAGGCCAGAGTTTTACTGACAACACAGTTTTTGACTTTCAATCGACTGAATTCATAAAATAATTCTTCCTGGTGTAAAACTAATAAAAAAAGTTTTGCAATATTTCGTTTGGTCAAACACTCTTTCAAATTTACCTTTAAAACTCGTGACAGATGACGTCATCAAAAATATTTGTGACGTCATCACTTCGATTTAACAATTTTTGGTTTGGAACCAAAAACCTAACTCTCATTTACAATTTGAGCCATCGATACGTCAATTTTTCAAAAACTTTGGCAATGACGTCACCAACAATGACGTCATTAATTTCAAAGTAATTTTTTTTTAATCTGAACTTGAAAAACAACTTTTATGCAAAACTTAGCACTTTTGCAACTTTTGGATTGGCTGTTGGATGGTAAAGTCTCTTTGACACTAGATGGCAGACTTTAAAGGCCGAAAAAAGGGGAAGTCCCACGTCCAAAACATGGAGATTTTTTGGTGGCTCAGGGCATGGTTCTGAGTCATCATGCCAAATTGCAGTTTATTATAAATTTTTTCCGGGTAAAAGCTATTTCTACAGGACTGTTTGTTCAGAATACTTTTTTGAAGCATCACGTAAGGACAAGACAACAGACAATGATAGAAAAAAGAACGATTACGTTCAAACGTAATTCTCGTTTAAGTTTTTTCGATTCTTTGCGAAATTGCTGGCCACCAACTGCGGCTGTACATAAATGTGACGCAATAATTTGTCTTATTAACACGCCTTTACGGATGTGTCGCGGAATAGTGGTATAAGCTTATAGAATCGTTACCGGTACTTCGTTAGTGATTATGATCTGAAACAATACGCGAAAACATTTTTTTTAAAGACCAGTTTTTTGTTTTTTTTTTGGAGCACACTCAAGATTTTTTAGGTCACAGTCAGTTACACAACCTGGGGTAAGGGGCTAAGAAGGCTTCAGCTCCCTTTAGCCTAGCCATTTAGAAAATATAACCCCCAAACAACAACGTTTGAACGTGTTTTGGACTTGAACTTATTAAGTTTAGAGGGGCGGAGGGGCTAGGCAATTAATTCTTTCAAGGACTTCTGAGTTTTAGCAGTTTACTGTAGTTATTCATATGGCTTTAAAAACGTGCGAAATATGATCGAAATAGCGTTAAAATTGCTTTTTTTGCCGCAAAATCAAAAAATCACCCAGCAGCTGAGGCTCTGCCCCCCCAGGCCCCCTTTTGTGATACGCTTGAATTGCATCGGTTTGTTCAGCACGGGGCCTAAATTGGACAATTCTTGTACAAGAAAAATTTACTTTTGGTTAAAGCCAGTAGCGTAGCCAGGGGGGGGGCGGGGGAGTCTATAAACCCCCTCCCCCCCCCCCATTGGCATGTCGACCAAAATGCAGAATGAGAAAAACACTACGTTTTTAGCACTTTTGAGACTGTTTAATGCACTGCAGTGTACTAACTAGTGATTTAAAACCTCTTTTGAAACATATACAATATTTAGGGGGGGCTAATTTGTTAAAAATGAAATTAACAAATAAATAAAAACTTTGAAAAATGGTCAAAAATACGCAACCAAATTTGATCGCTAGGGTAAAAATGCTAAACGTAGGTGTCATCAACAAATATACTATAAACTAAAGAATTGAGGGGGGGGCTATTCAGTATTAGTTAATTACCAATCATTCCTCTCAAATCTCTTTTCGTTAGCCCCCCCCCCCCCCCCCCAATTACTTTATCTGTAAACTGTAGACGAGATAGATTACTTCGTGTAAATGTTATTGTACTATTCGATTTTCTAATTTACCACAATCTAAACAAGACAACGAAAATTTTACCACTAGGCACCTCCCAAATAGCCCATTAATGCGACCAGTTTATTCAGGTTTGCTCTGCCAATTTCTAGGCTACGTTTTAAAATCATTATTTTTTAATCAAAATAGCCCTGAAATTAGGTTATTTTTGCAAAAAAATACAAAAGTTTCGAACGCTGGGGGCTCCGCCCCCAGACCCTCGTGCCTCCGGCGGCTGGGGGCTTCGCCCCCAAAACAACCCCCCATTGCGAATTTCTGGCTACGCGCCTGATTAAAGCCCCCTTCATTTTAGCAAAATCTTGGTTGCGGTTCTGGTCGCATTCACTGCTGCAGACAGATTTTTCATGCGATTATATGGGTCGCATGCAAACGAGCTAATAAGCTTATATGTCTCTTTTTTCATGAGCTGCATGAGCTTATATGTCTCTTTTTTTAAACAAGAATTCAAAATGTTTAAAATAGCGCATAATTTGCAGCCACACAATATCAGTTTCTATGTGCAAAAGTTCGGTCTATTTTAGTTCCCCCACTTTAGTCTACTTCCCCCTCACTTCTCTTGCTCTGGTGACGGCACTGCCACCCTAATACAACCTATAGCCCCTATTTTGGCTCAGTTTGCGAGTATGTTATCAGACTGGGCAACCACAAAAAGCAGAATGCTTTCCCGGCCAGGCCACTTTGATGCATTGCCAGTTTTAAATCGGTCCAGTATTTTTTCAATCAATAATTTAAAAATGATGATCAATCCCAAGCAGCGATTTTTTAAAGCATGTATTCATAGTTTCCTGAGCTACTCCTTGGGCTTTGTTGCTTATTCTTACGACATAAGCTTAAACAAAATCAAGTATTTTAAACGCTTTTACAAAAAACATATACTGGTAATTATGTTTCATGCCACAAAAATTAAAGGGGAACTCCGGCCTAGCGAGACTATATATCATAAAATACCCCACAAAATTCTAAAACTTTTGCAAAAAAAACGAACTTGCTACGTTTTATAGTTTTGATGAAATCCGAAAAAAACTGCCTAAACTGCAAGTCTGATGACGTAGGTCTGTACTTTATTGTATCTGTACATTATATTTTTTGGACGTAAAATTGCTAGTTAAGTCTAAAAACTTGTAAGCAGAAGCGCTTGTATTGCATTCTTTGCTAAAATAATCAACCTACTTGCAATCTTCAGGCCTAAGATAGTGACTATCAGCGAGAAGTAAAGTACAGACTTACGTCATCAGACTTGCGGTTCACGCAGTTTTTTTCGGATTTCATCAAAACTATAAAACGTAGCGGGTTCGTTTTTTTGCAAAAGTCTTAGAATTTTGTGGTGTATTTTATGATATATAGCCTCGCTAGGCCGGAATTCCCCTTTAAAGCACTATCGAAAAACAATAAAGTATACGATGCATAATCAATATCCTCCAAAATTAATATCAACAAAACTTTCGGGTTTTAGTGCTTCAATAGGCAGTGCTTTTTGATTCAAATATCACAAATTAGCTATAGAACCGCGAGTTCTACTAAGAACCAAAGTTTTTCGTAATGTAGACCAACATATTGTAACTGTTTATATACCGCATTCAATAATCCATACCATTTATTCTACTCTGAAGATCTTTTAGCACTTCTTTATATGAGTCGTCTTCGCTTCCAGTGTTTGGTTCATATGGACTGCAAAAACATACAATGCACTGAGCAGGATTATCTTATGTCATTTTGGCACAGTGCCAAGCGCCCAGCGCTTAATTATTTAATCTGTTGTCAAAAGTACGTAAATTGTCAACTTAGGCCGGTCTACACTGTGAGTAAAATCGAGTGTATTTCGAGTTTATTTTAACTCTTTCAGATACCGCGGGATATTGTTTAACCCACCAATCTTTTGGGCGAATGTGCTTACGGGACACTTTTCAACCCACTGACAAAAAGTCTTCTGCTTAAACGCTTAGCCGTACAGGAAACATCCCGTTTCGCTAGGCATGTTTTAATAACATTGACGTATTGTTTTAACCTGCTGTGAAGTTTCAAAATCTTAGGAATTTCTCATAAATCAAAGTTAAACCTAGACTTTGAGTGAAATCGGCTTTCAAGAATTGAGCAATATTCGGGAGTTCGACAATCTGTCAATTATTCAGGAAATTGCTTCTGTGTCTTTTCAATAGTAAGCTACATTCATAACAGATAACACCGTACCTTTGAAGAAGGAAAAACACTAAAATGTGGTTAGTCGAAGCGAATTTATCGGAAGTTAAAAAATGTCCCACCGTGCAGTTAAAGCAATTCAAGCGCACGTAAGGCATGTATTAGCAGCAGCCAAAATCAAAAAGAGTAAAGGTCTTTCCAGATATCATACTATGATGCCTCAAAAAGGGGGTAGGGGAGAGCAAAGCGTTACATCCAATGCAAAACATGGGCTATGGCATCAATTGACATGATTAAATTTGGCAAAAGCGTCTTTATGGTAATTGAACCGCCTCTCAGTTGCATTTTACCAGAAATGTTAGATCATGAGTGACTTGACTTATATTTGACAAGTTGAAACATAAGATTAAAAGTTTATGATAAAAAGTAGAGTATTTACAAGAAAACAAGTTTTTAGGGGCCGTTAAAAGAGGAAATTTTAGAAGAGCGGAGTTGAAGACCTAGTTGGCTTTCATTTTATCACTTCCTTATATTCTGCAAATTCATTTGCAGTAATCTGCAGAATAGAAAAACTAAACTTGTCACTATTTTGCTCAGAATATAATGCGATCAATTAAAATAAAACGTTCGCTTAGATTACATGATTTAGTTGTTGGAGAAGACAAAACGAACAAGTTCGGTCAATAACTAGACAGGAGTTTGCCAGCAAACCCAGTGAACGATCGACGCGTAGCTAATGCTGTCACGCTCAAAAATACTTTTCGTCTACCGTAAAATCAGCAATGATTCAAAAATATCTGATTATGGGACCTCCAGAAAAGTAAAGTCAAAATATTTGTCAGTTAGATATCTGCTGATTCATAAAACACTGGCACCCTAGCTTGGGCCGTTCAAAAAATTGATTTTCGGGGGGTCCATTTGGGGGGATCCCCGGGAGTGTGGCACCCCCAAACTATGTCAAAATGTTTGTCTGTTAAATATCTGCTGATATCATAAAACACTGGCACTCTAAGTTAAGCCGTTCAAAAAATTGATTTTTGGGGGGTCCATTTGGGGGTCCCTGGGGGGGTGGCACCCCCTAACTATGTCAAAATATTTGTGTGTTAAATATCTACTGATATCAAAAAAAAGTAGCGCTCTAGTTTGAGCCGTTCAAAAATTGATTTTTGTGGCCCCATTTTGGGGGGCTCCCGGTGGAGTTGCCCCAAAAAATTTCGGGAGAAAAAATTGCGTTTGCAACTCAACAACTTTACACAAAAATTAAATTTCGATGTTTTGTGGTCTGGGAGAAGAAGAGCGTACAAAAATTAGGAAGAAAAAAAAAGGAAAAAAAAAGAGAAATGAACCTCATCGCGGCCGGAAGTGGGTTGGTTGGGATGAAAGGGTTTCTTAAGACATACAACCATATGAAATATTTTTTGCCGTACTTAAGCCGTTTTTGACTGAGACCGCTTTTTACGCCAAACTTGCGGGGCGGTTTTTAGGGTTCTGAAACCAAAGTCACGTGACCTATTGCCTCGAAATTTGGTACAAACATATAACTCATTATTCTCAAACTGCTGTCAAAATTTCATGTAGCTAGACCCAACCGTTCTCGAGTTATAAGCAAAAGTTTGAAATTTCTCACTTGTTAGATGAAAAATGGCTGAGTAAAAACAAAGGAACACGCGACGCGAGCGTCAGTCGTTCCAATGAAAGTGAAATATAGTAGTCTGATATTTCAATTTTGGATTCGAAATCAGATGCATCATAATACCCAAGTGACGGAGAAGGCTCAAGTGTATTGCTAACTTCTCGATTTCATTAAACCTCGTCTTCTGATTCATATTCGTCAAAGTATGAGGTACCTGTCGCCAATCTTGTTGCTTCAAATCAAAAGCAATGAAGCAGTGACAATGTGATTTGGAGTAAATCCGGACTTCCTAATCAGTCGTATCCGTTCATCGCACCGCATGGTCCAACTAATATTGTTCCTCATACTGATTGTTTGTACGACAAATTTTGTCTATTCTGCATGGTGAGACATATTTTGAACAATTTTTTGACGTCATTGTTGCCATAGAAATAATGCAAAAAACAACATTTTTCAAAATAAATGTGGTTTTTAAGTTTATAGATCACTTTATTTATGCTTTTTTTTTTAATCTTGATTTAAATTTTTGTACATTTTGAGCAATTTTTTTCCGAGTTTCGCCGTACCTGAGAGAGTTTAACAAAAAATTCGATACGCCCGATTTATCACTTTACCAGCGTACAGGATGCCAGTTGAATAAAACAAAGTAAGGATACGTTCGTACGCTCACGATTTTACACGCAGTGTAGACCAGGCCATAATCATGAGTCTTACAGCTGGTAACTTTTAATTTAACAGTGCTTCTACAGTAATTGTGCTGGTGTGTTTCAAGTAAAATTTGCTGGGAAGCGTGATTTCCCGGCATTAATGGCGCTTCTAGGAGAGAGACTTAGGTGGCCGAAGCCCTCCCTATGGCCAAGTCACTTAGAACTCCAATATGCAGGCATCTAAACGCGTTTTGGATTTGACTAGTTCTTATGGGGAAAGAGCTGAAGAGGCTGAAAACTTAGATTGTTTAAATCTCTCCCAATCTTAGCAATTTGGTTGTTTCTATTGACTCAAAAAACCTGCAAAATATGATCCAAATGCAAAATAATTGAATTTTTTTTAAACCACAAAATTTGCCAGCGCAAACGCCCGGTGCTCGGTGCAGTAAACCCGCAATACAAGACTGCAGGATCGAACCCTGTACGAGGACAACTTTTTCGCGTTGCTTGTTGTAAGCAGCCGCCGTTATAATGACTTTTCCCATAGCTTCCGCGCTGGCAGCCTTAGGAGGGAAACCACCTAAATGATTAAACAATAAAGACAAGTGTATATAGTGTGAATACTGGTGCATGGCAGGCGTAGGTTTTTGTGTTAGTATTAAATAAGTAAATGTGTTGCTAACTGCATAGGTGGGCACAAGTAATCGTTAATCCGTTAATAACGAAGCTAACTTTTTCATTAACTCGTTAATCCGTTAAAAAGTTTTTTCATGTCAATGGACTAAATTAACTTCCGTTAAGTTCTGTTAACGGACTTAATTAACTTCCGTTAAGTTCTGTTAACTTCCGTTAAGTTTTTTATCGTCAATATCTTGCACAATTTATTCATCGTATTGGTACAAACCAATTTGCACTGGGAACACTTGTTGCGTATTAGCACGAGTTTTATAGAAGAGAGCGAAGAAAGCTCTTTTTTGGGGCAAATAATAAGCTGCAGCCTATTAATTACTGCTTTTCACAATTTCCAAAGATTTTCCGATCGCAGCTTTGTGAGTGCATCCAAACTTATTTTATCGTGAAATTAGATTAGACTGTAAAATGTAATTTCCAAAACACAAAAAGACCGCAATAGCAGTAAATATTTCCTTACAATCAGCTCAACAGCGTCAATACGTGTTGTAGAAGCGAGTGAATAAAAAGAAATGTAAATTACACGCAAAATATTAATGGATTAACGGACTTTATTAACTTCCGCTAATTAAAGCTAAAAATAACGGATTAACGTTAACGGAGGTGTGAAGTTTGTTAACGGACTAGTGGTTAACGAAGCTAACGTTTTGCGTTAACTAGCCCATCTATGGATAAATACCGTAAAATAGTTACCTTTCATATTCCGGATCATTTCTGCGCCCGTGATGACATTTAAAAACCACTTTACGCTTTTCGGTTTCTTCGTCGTCGGCCGGAATTGCATTTTTTTTCGGGTAACATTTTCCGATTTCTATTGCGCCCAAAATCACTCCAACCAGTAAAATTATCTTGTTCATGATGTATTTATTGTAACTTACAGAGAAATGAAAAAACGAAACAAGTCAGGAGAATAAGACTTGGTGTAATGAAAATAATTTAAATATATTCTACTGAATCAGTCAACCTTGGTTCGATTTCCACAAAGGTCAACCAAATCCTTTAAAGAAAAGGGTGAAGTTTTATCGCCCGCTTGGTAGACAGCTAGAGGAGGCAACTTTACTCCAATTCCCAGGGGGTCCTTTTTTTGTTTTTGGTTAAGGCAACTTGGCAAATAAATACTAAAATACTAGCCCCAATCTCCCTAAAAAGAACACAACGTTACTATTTGATCCACTTCCCTCCCCCCCCCCACACACACACACAATTTCAACTTTAGCACACACATACGATTATAGAATCAGCCAGGGCCGTGGCTAGGTGGTTCGCCCCCCCCCCCCCCCCGAAAACTCAAGAAGAGGCCCCCTCCGAAACGCTTAAACTTGCACATTTTTGCAATCGGCCAAAATAGTTACTTAACTCTCACATATTTAAGACGAACTACTTTTCCAAAACCAGGATTGTAGGACAGCACGAAAATTTACAGTTAAATTTACATTAATGATATCCAAAATATAAAATAAACCAGTTTAATCAATAAAATTATTGTTTGAGAGAGAGTTTTATTGAATTCCAAAGACCATTAATACTGTATTGTTACTATGCTACGTGAAAAATAATTTGGGTAGTAGAGCTGTAATTATGAGTTAAAGATGCGATCCTTGTAAACGGCTGTAGTGACATCAATGATCCTAAAAAGATCTGTACTGAACTCTAGGAACTTAGGGTTTAATGAAATAAATTTAAATTTGTTTGCTAACATCCAAGCGCGTAGCCAGAAATTCGCAATGAGGGGGCTATTCTGGGGGTCTGGGGGCCGAGCCCCCAGCGCTCGAAATTTTTGCATTTTTTGCAAAAATAACTTAATTTTAGGACTATTTTAATAAAAAATAATGCTTTTAAAACGTGGCATAAAAAATTGGCAGTGCAACATGATTTAACTGATTGCATTAATGGGCTATGAGGGAGGTGGCTTAGAATAACATTGTAGTTCTCATGTTTGCATGCTGGTAAATCACAAAATCCTATTTTTCAATAAAACTCACGCGTAGTAATCTAGTTCGTCTATATTATATAAAAAAATGATTGCGGAGAGGGGCTAATGGAAAGATATTTGAAAGAATTGATTGCTAATTAACTAACACTGAATAGCCCCCCCCCCCCCTACTTATTTCTGAGTTTACAAAATATTTTTTGATAAAGCCTATGTTTGGCGTTTTTACACTAGCGATGAAATTCGATTGTTTATTTTTGGCTATTTGTTAAAGTTTTCATTGATTTGTGACTATAATTTTTTAAAAATTACCCCCCTCCTTCCCAGAATGTATGTATCAAAAGACGTTTTAAATCACTTTTTAGTCCATTCCAGCGCAAAAAACATTCTCAGAGGAGCTAAAAACGAGGCATTATTCTTCATTTGATTGACAGGCCAATGGGAAGGATATAGGATAATTTTTACAAATTACCCCCTCCCCCCCTGGATACGCTGCTGCTGACATTTGAAGGCAATCTGACTGTAACCATAACTAGACTAACTCTGGACTGGTTGTAGTACAATCGACTAGTAAGCTGAACATCTGAATTGATTAACTAGGTAAGACAAAGCGATTGTGATTCTATTGCACCATAGATGAAATTGTAACGCAGCAGCAGAGACACATACGGGTACAGCGAGCGTATTTTCAGTATCTTATGCAATTTCAAATTTACTATAAGCTTTAATTTTGTTTTAAATATTGCGAAACATACTAGCACTGATCAAAAATACCCACTTTTAAAGTATAGTAGTAAAGTAAAAAGTAGGGCCCCCATGTTGGCTTGGGCTCCCCGACCGGGGGGTTTGGGGCTGCCTTGTCACGGCCCTGGAATCAGCATCATTAATTTACAGAATTTGCAAATTGCAAATTCACAGCCAACTTTCTACGGTGACGCATCATTTGCGAGTTTCAAAAGTCTTCAGGACAAAGACCCGGTTTGTCCTGACAATCTCCAATAAGCAAAAGCTATTTTTGAATCATCTTTATTACCTATTTTTTGTTGTTATCTGCCCCAGCCTGCTACTGCAATAACTTTAGTAAATGAAATTTACTTCTTCATGATATTTTATAGACAAGAAGGGAAGATGCCTGTCGTTTCACCCGATGCACAGTGCACATCATATTGTTTTACCTTGATTTATTCGTAACAAAAATAAATTTTTCAAATTTTAATGGATTCTGAACTAAAACAGGATGCTAAAGACAAAAACTGATGATAATCTTTCATCTATTCAGTAGGACTTTTTTTCATAACATAGTCAAGTTTTGTTTTCCTGTATCCGACTACTGAATCAAAACCGGAAGGTGGCGCTAGTAGCAACGATGCATAGCGATTTTCTGTAAACAAGTCATCATTAATCATACTAATAAATAAAAGAACAAACAACTAAAAGATCCTGTTATGGGTAAACAGACTGTAGGCCTGTAAGGCTTTTAATGTTTTCATCTGTAGTGTGCTAAATAATTAAATGAAAAAACAAAAACTCAAATTTATCTTATTTAGGGTACACTGTAAATATGATACAGATCTTTCGTTCGTATGAACCAGGCACTCTGCGTCTGTCTAACCACACCAACGCAGAGCACCTTTTTTGGGTTCTTTTTGCAAGTGTTTTGCCAGCTGGGCCACCTTAACGGGTAGACTGCTTAGTCAAACTAGGAAATTAGCGAAATCACCTTTTCCAAGGAAACAACAATGCATTGTCAGTTCCGGAATCGAACCTGGGGTCAGCAATCTTTTGTTCACTAGCCCGATACTCTACCACTGAGCTATCGCCGCGGCACACACTACTGATGTCCAAAAGTTTCGAAAATAATAGAGCACGCAGGAAGCGTGAAGGCCCAGTTTACTTTTCGCCCATAATGATAACCGTCCGAGATGTCCTTGTTTGACAAATTTCTCGCTAGTGTGGCAGAGCACCAAGCGAAGGGACACTAACTTCAGTCCGTGTTAGGGATTTATAGACCACAATAAGAGGATGTGAAAGTTTTTTTACGCTTGATTTTAGAAAATCTAATAAATTAGATAATAATTTAGCTGCTTTTGTGCATAATCAGATAATCACTAATAATTGTCATTCGAATATTGCACAAAAGCAGCTAAATCGTAATCATGCTATTGGCCTTTCCAATGTCAAGCGTGAAAAAAAGGTGTCTCTCTATCTCGGTCCAAGCTTGCCGAATTCTTGGTTGATATGAATGAGGTATGCGCCGGTACGTTTATGGTTTTAGCTCAAGTGCTCATCCAACTAACAGTAGCGTAGCCAGGGGGGGGCGGGGGGGCTCGAGCCGTTTTTAATGCTATTTTTTACAAAAAATCGGCCTCAATAGCATTAAAAACGTGCAAAATCGCACGTTTTTAATGCTATTGAGGCCGATTTTTTGTGAAAAATTGAAAATAGCCCCCCCTGAAACGTTTGAATTTCCGCATTTGGCCGAAAAATCAGACTCAATTTTGGCGAAGACCTTTTTTTTTTTTCGGAGACCACCTGATTTTGGGCGGAAAAAACCTTTGAATTTCGGATGGCGGCCGAAAAATCAGATTCAATTTCGGCGAAGACCTTGTTTTTTTGTTTTTTTTTGGAGACCACCTGATTTTGGGCGGAAAAAACCTTCGAATTTCCGAGCTTTCCGACAAATTTCGTCTGCATTTTCGGACAAACCGTCTGAAACTGATTTACGAACAATCAAAATTCGGGTCAAGGTCGTTTGCACTTTTCTCACTCTTTCAAAATAGCCCCCACCCACCCCCCCCTTTTCCAAATCCTGGCTACGCGCCTGCCAACTAATATAAGAAAGCTTTGAAAAAGAAAAAAATACAAAAATTAAAACCTAATTGCTTGCAATACCGAAAAAAAAATTAATATAGGCTATAGACAAAAAAAGATACGACGTTTTTATTATTTTCTTTTCCCAAAGCTACCACCTGCTCATCAGTGCATTATCACCAATAATATAGACTAAAAGTGGATTGAAACGTTATCCGTTTTTCGTCCGCTTTTGTCCGTTTGTGTATGTTTTTTTTTCTCCATTAAAAAATGCTGTATATGTTCTTTTTCGTCCGCATTTTTTATATGTCCATATCCACACTAACCAAACTGTCACATACTGGACAAAAGTTTTCCGAAAAAAATTTTTTATAAAGGGGTACCGCCCTATTTTGAACTATCACTGTCATCATTCATATACACAAAATTTTTATCAATATTTAACAGTTTACTTAGTGTGGATATGGACTTAAAAATGCGTACGAAAAAGTGCATACTTTTGCTTGGAGAAGCAAAAACGTTAAAAAACGAACAAAAACGGACAAAAACAGATACTGTGTACATACGCCTTAACGCCGTCCGCTTAACGTTAAAAGCAGGAAAGCTTTCAACGTCTTTGGTTTAGCCAGACTTGGAATCGAACCATTTCTACCATTTCAGTAGCAGACGCTCTATTAACAGATAAAATGCATTGTTTCTCCAATTTTAATACAAGATTTTTTGTAAAAGCCTGTCAAAACTTCAGGGCTTGGTCAATTAAACTTAGCCAAGCTTTTTTAGTTTACAAAATTATTCAACCGCTTTGGAATTGTGACGCGCTGTTTTTGCTTGAAAACAAAAAGCACCGAACAAGGAGCAAACGATTTCATTATGAATACAAACCAGATTTAGACGAAACAGAAGGAAAGCTTGAAAAGAAGCTTTGGTATTACGCTCTTTTTTTCTTAAGAATGATTTTACAAAAACGAAAGGCTCACTTTTGCTCAAAATTTTGGAACAAAAAGCTAGCGTAGGCATGAAAAAAATATCAAAAAACATGGGCTATACAATACATTCGTGTGTAATCAGCAGAATATAGTGCCATTGTAGATCAGTCGTCTTACAGTAATCATATGATCTAAATGACAACTTTTATCTGAGCAAGAATAAATTAATGCGAGTTAAATTATTCCTGAAGTGAAATAGACAGAACTAATTTAATAGTTCACAGAGATTTTACGTGTCACTTAGTTCTTTGTTCTTCAGTGCGTATGAAAACATTTCTTCTTTTACGAAGTGACTTCACGCAAGGAACGTGCGCAGTTAAATAAACACAGATTCCGGTGACGTCACTCGTTTTCGGAATTTTTTGTTTTGATTATTGCAGTTATAGGTTTGGGTTAGGATTTAGATTAGGCTTAGGGTTACGGCTAGGATTAGGGTTAGGCAGTTAGGTTTAGTTTTTTAGGCTTTATTACGAAATGTCAGCGCGCACGGAACGTGCGCCAAGCCTTTTCCTATTCTTTATTGTTTAAATTAGTGTCACATTATTCTTCAATAAAGTTAGAAACAAATGAGGCCGAAATTTTAGCTAGCTTCAACCCAAAATTCACTGGTTCTTATATAAAAAGCGTATTTTTACAGAAAAAAAAAACAAAAAACGTTAGAATAAACTTATTTTGTGGCATTGTCCGAATGGTCAAGGCCACAAGAAATTGTAAACCATTATAGATTGAGATTTGCATACAAGAAACAATTGGCAACACCACAATCAAAAGTTTTGTAGATACAAGCACAAACATTGCAAAATTATGCCAGATTTACGATAAAACTAATATTGAAATTTTACGACTACTAGTTAAACCATAAAAATGCTCTGTGATGAGATTGTTTATCAGCTCACAAACCTACGTTTAGCATTATGCAAACAATCGCGGTTACACAGCAGCAGTATGGTTTAAAACTTCAATGAGAACCTAACTAATCGCTAGTTGTGCAGCACATTGGGTAAGTAAAGGTAATACTCGATTTCATAATTGAAGGTGAAAATTGACTTTAACAAGTTAACCATCCGTCTTTTCCATAGGTTGGCAAGTTAATGCAAAACGTTAGCTTCGTTAACCACTAGTCCGTTAACAAACTTCACACCTCCGTTAACGTTAATCCGTTATTTTCAGCTTTAATTAACGAAAGTTAATAAAGTCCGTTAATCCGTTAACATTTTGCGTGTAATTACATTTCTTTTTATTCACTCGCTTCTAGAACACGTATTGACGCTGTTGAGCTGATTGTATGAAAACACTTATTGCTGTGGCGGTCTTTTTGTGTTTTGGAAATTACATTTTACAGTCTAATCTAATTTCGCGATAAATACAAGTTCAAATGCACAACGAAGCCGCGACCCAAAAATCTTTGGAAATTGCAAACAGCGATAATTAATAGACCTATGAGGCTGCAGCTTATTATTTGCCCCCAAAAAGAGCTCCTTTCTTCGCTTTTTTCTATAAAACTCGTGCTAATACACAACAAGTGTTACCAGTGCAAGCTGGTTGGTACCGATCCGATGAATGAATGGTGAAAGATATTTTCGATAAAAACCTTAACGGAATTTCACAGAACTTAGCGGAAGTTAATTTAGTCCGTTAACATGAAAAAACTTTTTAACGGATTAACGAGTTAATGAAAAAGTTAGCTTCGTTATTAACGGATTAACGATTACTTGTGCCCACCTATGCTCCTTTCACATCCCACTTATGACTATGGGCTTTCTGGGTTTGCTGGTTGAAACTTAATGTTCGTTGCAAAGTAATTACTTCCCATAAACAATACTGGGATATGAAAAAGAAGGAAATAATGTCGAATCAAAAATTGGTTTGAGGAGACGTCAAGATAAACTTTGACACTAAGAAAGATGTTCAACTCAATGTAGCCAGAATGCAGTTAGAAAATATGAAACTGCTTTTTCATTCAGCCCATCTTAAAAGAAAGCTAGTTATGGATGCGCAACCTTTCCAAATCAGCATTCAGCAAACTAATGCAACAATAGTGAATTTATTATGAATAGAACCGTCAACTTAGTGAATCGCATTCCTATTCTTACCACTTTGCCATCCGAATATTTGGGAAAACCGGAGGATCTTTTCAGAGGTGGAGTCCTCAAGGACAGATTTTGAAGTCCTTGGCCTCGAAGGTCAAGTCCTTGGCCTTGGTCTCGAGGCCTCAAGTCCTCGAAAATTGGCCTGTACTCGGCTCGAGGACAGCACTAGTTTTTGAATTGTTAAAATTTTGGGGAGCGCTTGAAAAATTTTTGTGAAGACCTTTTTTTTTTTTTTTGGAGATCGCCTGAAAAATTTTTGTGAAGGCCTTTTTTTTTTGGAGAGCTCTTGCGCTTGTATCCTTGGTCCTTGGCCTTGGCCTCGACCATTCCTGTCCTTGGCCTCGAGAGTGTCTGTCCTCGGAAAGGATGTCCTTGGTCTCGGATTTTTTTTGTGTCCTTGGCCTTGGCCTCGAGCCTTGTGTCCTCGACTCCACCTCTGCAATGCGTGCTACTAAAACAGGAAAAGGTGCCTTCAGTTCAAGTTTATTTTTTCAGAATTCGGAGCATCCTAGAATCGGCTATTTTGGCTACAAGAAACTTAGTTTTGATCGGCTGAACGTGTTTTTTTTTGACACCAACAAAAAGATTTTGGTTTTGGTAGGCTAGACTAGGAAAGGTTTAAGACGTTGGATGTGCAGGGGTGCCGATCTTCGTTGAGCATTGGGGGGGATAACTTGCAATTTTAACCCAATTTTGCCCTATTTTCAACTTTGAGGGGGATGAACCTCGACCATGATTTCTTTCAGGTGAGCAAATTAAGTGAAGATCAAAAAAAAGGTCTTCACCTAAAGAAAGAAAACTTTGTTCTCCAAATTCTAGTGGAGACCTGCGCTCAGATGCACACCAAAGTCAAATTATTGGGGAGATGCAGGTGCAGACTACACTCAAATTATTGGGGGAGATACAGTCAAATTTGGGGGATATATCTCCCCATCCCCCCCTGGGTTTCGGCAACCCTGTCGGTGAGAAGATGAAACAAAGGCAGACAAAAGTAGAAGAAACAGATTTGTTGGAAACAATCATCAGAGTAGAGGCACAAAACAAAGCCTAGCGACACACCCTCCCTTTACGCAGTAGGCTTAGCCTGCCTATAGTATTGGTACAAGCCCAAGGCTAGACAACAGTTTCTACTACACATGGGCTTGCATTTCAGAGTGAAAGAGTTAGTTCAGTGTAGCCTATTCTTCAACAGGTCATGGCATCAAGAATTAGGCTTTTGGTCCTATGTCTGGAGCCTATCTCATATACGCATAGGTGGGCAAGTTAATGCAAAACGTTAGCTTCGTTAGCCACTAGTCCGTTAACAAACTTCTCACCTCCGTTAACGTTAATCCGTTATTTTCAGCTTTAATTAACGGAAGTTAATAAAGTCCGTTAATCCGCTAACATTTTACGAGTAATTTACATTTCTTTTTATTCTCTCGCTTCTAGAACACGTATTGACGCTGTTGAGCTGATTGTAAAGAAATATTTATTGCTATGGTGGTCTTTTAGTGTCTTGGAAGTTACATTTTACAGTCTAATCTAATTTCAAGATAAAATAAGTTTGAATGCACCATAACGCACTAACGAAGCTGCGATCGGAAAATCCTTGGAAATTGTGAACAGCGATAATTAATAGCCTATATGGCTGCAGGTTATTATTTGCCACAACAAAGAGCCCCTTTCTTTGCTTTCTTTTATAAAACTCGAGCTAATACGCAACAAGTGTTACCAGTGCAAACTGGTTTGTACCGGTACGATGAAGGAATGGTGCAAGATATTAACGATAAAAACCTTAACGGAAGTTAACAGAACTTAACGGAAGTTAATTAAGTCCGTTAACAGAACTTAACGGAAGTTAATTTAGTCCGTTAACATGAAAAAACTTTTTAACGGATTAACGAGTTAATGAAAAAGTTAGCTTCGTTAATAACGGATTAACGGACTTGTGCCCACCTATGCATATACGTAGTAGCAAAATTATTCCACAATCCAACACACATGTAAACGGCAAAGGTATTAATACATAGGGTAGTGTCATACAAGTGTAGTAGCTTGTGACAGCATGCAGAGTACGTGATACCTTATATTTCATTAATTGAGCTACTGGTTCAGGATTAGTACAGTAGTTGCGTGAAATCATTAGGTAGACTGGTACTGGGTAGATTGTTTTTGATTGCCAAAACATGGTTTAGAAAAACTGATAGCAAGCACACACAAGGCAGATTTAACCTGAAAGCCTATAATTGAAACGACTGATCTCACGTCGCATGTTTTTTAGTTTTTACTCGGCCATTTTCAAAGTTAACGAGCGCAAAGTGTCAGACTTTTACTTATAACTCGATAATGGTTAGGTCTAGCTGCATGAAATTTTTTGACAGCAGTTTGAGATTCATAAGTTATTTGTGTGTGCCAAATTTAAGGCAAAGAGTTCCGTAACTTTAGGTTTAGAACTTGAAAACTACTTCAAAAGTTTGGTATAAAAAGCGGTCTTAATTAAAAACGGCTTAAGTACGGCAAAAAATATTTCACATGGTTATATGTCGTAAGATACTCTATCATCTCTATCTACACTTTTAGCCGCATTGAGTTTTTTTCTTTTTTCATTTTTTGCTTTCTAAATTTTGTGCACTCTTCTTCTCCTAAACCACACAGCATTTATATCTAATTTTTGTGTAAATTTGTTGGGCTGCAAATGCTATTTTGTCTCCTGAATTTTTTTTGAGGCTTCTCCCCTGAACCCCCCCAAAATGGGGCCCTAAAAAACTAATTTTTTTAATTGCTCAAGCTGGTGATAGTTTTTTGTATTTATTGGTAGATATTTCAGCAACAAATAGTTTGACATAGTACAGAGGTACCACCCCCCCAGGGGCCCCCAAATGGACTCCCCAGAAATTAGTTTTTTGAACGACTCAAGCTAGGGAATTACTTTTTTTTATACTGGCAGATGTTTAAAAAACAAATATTTTGACATGGTTTGAGAGAGCGACTCTTTTGAAAACTCTCCAAAATAATGCCCCAAAAATCAATCTTTTTATATGTCATAAGCTAGAGAGCTAATTTTTTTCTGATGTTAGTAGAAATTTAAAAGATATTTAACTTGCGGTGCGGCACGGTGTAGCGTGAACTTAGTTGTGTTTGAATGCGGTGCGGTGCAGCATGCGGACAAAGTTTGCGGACGCAGTGCAGCATGCGGATGCATTTTTTTGTTATCCGCGCCATCTCTATCAGACAGGGCCAAGTCAATTAAATTCGGGGGCAAAAATCTACCACAGTTCTGTTCCAGTGACTTTTGCAGTTGGATGTCTGACATGTCTTTCTTTTTTGATTAAACCTACTCCGTTTTAGCTTTTCCTGCAACAGGTCCTATGCTGAGGCAACAAAACACTCGTCAGAAGTAGGGGGGCCAAGCGCTAAGGGGCCTGCCCCCCCCCCCCTTAGCGCCGGCTCTGTATGTTATTGTTGTTTTGTTTGGTTACTGGTCAAACTCAGAAAGCCTTCCAGCTTCCTTTAAGTACGTGGCAAGTATATTAATGTTACATTTCGTTACTACAGTGTGAACAGTGGTTTTGGTGATTCCAAAATATTTAACACGAATATCTTGGTAAAGCTTGCAATTACCTACATGATGATTTGGTGTTAAATCCTCTAGACTACATTGTATGGACTCAAAGAAGTCTCAGCACGACCTGTAGGTTTCTTGTGTCGTTGTAGATTGCAGTGCCCAGTTAAAACTTACACTATTCTATTTAATTGAGACTTCTTAAGGTTAAGGAGACGTATTGTTAGTCGAGAAGACGTCCAACCTGCAGACTCGCTCATCCTCAAGCAGTCCTTCCGTTCATTCCACTCAGATTTCCATATATCTGTGGACCGGTCCTTAACCGCACTAACACAGCTGGCATACGGGACTGTAATAAAAGGTTCAGGACCACGTATTATTGATTTAGATCCTGACTTGGCTAGATAGTTTGCCACTTCGTTACCATGTACCCCTGCATGTTCAGGAATTCAGGCATAGGTGGGCACAAATCGCTAATTAGCGAAACTAGCATTTTAATTAGCGGATTAGCGGTTCCGCTAACGTTCGAAAATGTTAACGTACTGGTTGTCCAAGCTAATTTTTTTAGCCAATCCGCTAAACGACTAGAAAAAAGTAGTTGCAACTGTGGTTTCAATAAAGTATAGTCTAAAATTTAGCACATTTAGTCGTTTTTTCTTGGCAGAGAAATATGTACTTCAAGTATACGATGTAAGTCGTTTTTCGAACGGTAATTATTGTCGCAAAAATCGTTCTTCGATATGGTAATGCTTTTCCCGCGTTGGTAATCACTCCAGTCTATGACATCATAATGCTGGCCAAGCGCGATCACGAGCCAATACGAGGTCAAAATTTCCAAACCAGCATTTTGAAAAAGCACGACTAAAACTGTTCGCGTCGTATTGATTTTCAGTTAGTTTGTGCTAGCCAGCGGGCTGCCGCCACCTACGGATTATCAATTCAGCAGAGCGCTGTTTCATTTTTCATGCAGAGCGATCGTTTAGCAAGAAGGAGCAGGAAGATTGAAATATTGTATCTGGAAGCAAAGTTGCAGTTAAAGAGAGCTACAGTACGTTGCCGGATTGCCTAGATTTTTGAGGCTGAGCAGTTGGCTATACCCGTTGTGGTTACTGCTTAGCACTCTGACTGAAGAGCCCAAACCGGGGACAATTATACCCCTTGCGATTGAATGAACTTTTGGAATTCGAAAACTTCGGAGGTGCAATATGTTTAGATTTGGCTGATCAACTGAAAAACGCGAAATTAAAATGATAGGTACAAGCAGTGGTGGGCAAGTTACTTTGTAAAAGTAACTAGTTACAAGTTACAGTTACTTCGCAAAAAAGTAACTAAGTTACAGTTACAAATTTGAAAAAGTAACTAGTACGGTTACAAGTTACAGTTACTTTTAGTGATTAAAAATTTAGACTAAAAACAGGCCTGTCGCCACTTGCCAGGTTACGTCTGTTTGTCTCAAAAGTATATTAAGACCAAACCAAGGATGTTAAGACCAAACCAAGGCCAACAGTGGTACTATCGTCCACCGGTACACTGTAATGTAGCATCGTATCAGTACCGGTACGAGGCAGCTAGATAACATAGACTCCAGAACGCAAAAAGTATCTCATGCGATACCTGTAATCAATGTGCTTCCGGTATACAACAGTTGGGTAACTTATGGGGGTTATTTAATGTGATATCAAACTCTTAAAACCAAACTCTAAAGCCTGAAAGCTGGTTTGAAAACGTGTTATCGATACCAGAACCTATCAGTTTAAGTGGAGGCAAGAGGACGGTGCAAATCAATACAGAACACCTGGAAGGTTGCATGACACCCTTCCTAAAACTCAAAGACTAGACCCTAACCCAAAATTCCAACCTTTTTTTTTAAACTGCAAAACTGCAACCCACAATCCATAGAACCAAAACCGAACTTTAACTACAAACTCCAAACACGAAACCTGGAAACTTAAACGTTAATCTTAAAGTTGACCCAGAAACTTGATCCAGAACCCCAAACACAATTTTACCAAAACAGTCAGATGAAATAATCCCTAACCCTTCCAATTCTTCTAGCTCCAGCCTCTTGAACTAGGTTGCACTGATTAGAAATGCATTTCACTGAAATTGCAAACAAACACTGATTGCTAGCTTGCAAGCCCAAACACAATTTTACCAAAACAGTCAGATGAAATAATCCCTAACCCTTCCAATTCTTCTTGCTCCAGCCTCTTGAACTAGGTTGCACTGATTAGAAATGCATTTCACTGAAATTGCAAACAAACACTGATTGCTAGTACACGTACAGCTGTGCAGTAGGCCTACTCAGCACTGAATCCCCAAACGGTTTCAATCACCAGAAAGCGAAGTTGGAAAACTATCACTGCCTAATTCACTCTAACCAGCAACTACATGTATAGTCCAGTGAACACAGTGAAGAAAATATGGATAAAAGGTTGTGATTGATCAGACATGCGACTGTGCGTCCTGTGTTGCCAGTGTAATACAATTATTTTGATTGGAATTCATAAAAAATCTGTAACTTACTTCAAAGCATGTAGTACAAATAGTAACTGTAACTTCTTTTAGGGCTCTAAACTGGTAGCTAGTTACAAATATCGTTACATCTGAAAAAAAGTAACGAAGTTACAGCTACAGCTACTAAAAAAGTAACTAGTTACAGTAACTAGTTAAATTTCGTAACTTGTACCCAGTGGTGGGCAGTAACTAGTTACAATTGTAACTAGTAATTGTAACTAGTTACTGCCCACCACTGGGTACAAGTTACAAAATTGATTTTTTGTTTTTTCCGTCTCATATTGTGCTTTTATGGTTAATTAGCGTTAGCTTCCGCTAACGAAAAATTTGTGTCATTGGATTGGCGTTAGCAAAGCTAATCTTTTCAATTAGCGGAATAGGTTTTAGCGGAGCTATTTTTGCGTTAGCGGAGCTATTTTTGCGTTAGCTGTGCCCACCTATGAATGCTGGCAATACTGACGTGGTTTTGTTTACCTAACTGATTTGGGTTTCTAATGCAGTTGAACATTGTAATTGATGTTACAGTGCACTTTGTGGGTGCTTTGATAGCTGCTGGACTATCAACCAGCACAACAATACTTTGATTGTGCATTTTTTCCAAAAGCTGGTTCTTTGCCACTTCTGAAAAAGCAAAGACTTCTGCCTGGAACCAGGGTGTCGAACCGAACCTGAACCATAAACCCGAATGAACCGTTTCATTTTGGTGAACCCGAACCGAACCTGAACCAGCAAAATTTTACTTCAGTGAACCTGAACCAAACCTGAACCCTCAAAATTGTGCTTAAGTGAACCCAAACTGAACCTGAACCCCTAACAAAAGTAAAAATATATTTTTCCATATCCGGATGCAGCTGGCGCTGGTACACGCACAATAAGAGCAATGGTGATCATCAACAGGATCAGCAATTTCTCCTTTTTTTTTCTGGACGAAACAAGTATAACGACAGTTAAATTTTAAGTCAATGAACCCGAACCGAACCTGAACCAGTAAGAGTTTACTTGAGTAAACCTGAACCAAACCTGAACCTCGAAAATGGTGCTCAAGTGAACCCGAACCAAACCCGAACCGCTAAAATTTTTTGAGCAGGAGCTAAACCTGAACCCGAACCGTTATTTGAAACGGTTCGACACCCTGCCTGGAACTCAGTGCTGGAAATTCCAAGGTGGAAAAATGCTTGTTTGGGGGAGTTGTTTGGATATTCTGCACAAAAACTCTCACCTACTCTCCCTTCTAGTTTTTAGCCATCAGTGTAAACCTTGACAGTGTTCGACTTTAGAACGCTTTCAGATCTGATAGCATTCTTTTTATGCATTTTTTGACATTCAAAATTTCTTTCTAATACTCTTGTTTTCTTTATTCGGTCAGCTGGTATTTGCAGCAGAGGTAAGAATCTTCTAACATCACTGCAAACATCAACAAGGCTTTTCGTTTTCCCAAAGGAACCAACTTGGTTGGAATGCCAAAGTCCACTAACAGTGATTCTGTATGACCCTCGCACTGCATCAGCCAATAAGAATTTCTCGATGGGAGTTATGTTGAGCAATACTTCCAGAGCACCAGTAGGGGTGCCAGGAAAAGCTGTTGAAATCATCAGGCAAGCAAGTCTCTGCACCTTTGTGAGTTTCCTCTCTAGATACTTTTAGTTGAGACCGCCTGCCCAGGACACACATGCATACAACATGATTGGACGTATCATAGCTGTGTATATCCATTTCGTCATAGATGGTTTTATTACCCACGTTTTACCTACAATTTGTCTACATTGCAATAATGCTGTAGTTGCTTTGCGGGTAATTCCGGTAATATGTGGTTTCCAAGTTAGCTTTCCGTCCAGAATAACATCTAACAGCCTTGCTTCCTTGAAAAGTTCAAGTTTTGAACCATTCATTGACAAGGAATCCAAATCTAGATTCTGTTTGTGAGTGAACAGTACAATTTCAGTTTTCTTGCTGCTAAACTGTAGCTCTTGTTCCGCAGCTCAGTTTGCAGCAATATTTATTGCTTTCTGGGCCATACCTCTGATCCAAAGCATATCAGCACCAGTAACCAACACTGCTAGATCAGCGGCATAGGCATGAACATTAAAAGCCCCTGCTACGTACGTAACTCTAGCACTAGCAAAAATTTTTTTGATAACCTTTTTTTTTGGAGATCGCCTGAAAAAAAATTTTTTTCCGAGAACACTTGCGCCTGTGTCCTTGGTTGGCCTCGAGCATTCCTGTTGTAGCGATAGCACGTTTTGCCGCTTCCTTAAATTGCGCCATTGTTTCAGTTTCTCAATTACAGCGCACCAATCAAATTTGCCTATTCGTTTTATGACTGTGACGCTCTTGTCAACTTGACGTAACAATGATATACAATGGCGGTTGGTATATAACGCTGGAGCTAGCCGTCATTAACTTCCTTACTCAGACAGTCAGAGCAACAAAATTCGTATGCTGTGCTTATTACGAATAAATAAGCGGTTTAAACTTATCGGTCTGTTCGACGTTTTGCTAAAATACATAGAGCCGCTAAACTGTCCTTGGCCTTGGATTTTTTTGGGTTCTTAGCCTCGAGCCTTGTGTCCTCGACTCCACCTTTGATTAGAAAAAGGTTGGGAACCACTGATTTACAGTAATAGTGAAATGCAGTGCTGCGCACCGCAAGTTTTTTTTTGTAATCCGCAGTCAGCAAATCCGCAACCGAATTTTAATTTTCTTAATCCGTAACCGCAAGTCCGCAATTGGACGTTCAAAAGCTTAGTCCGCAACCACAAGTCCGCAGCGACGTTTCAGAATTCTTAAATCTGCAACCGCAAGTCCTCAACTTCGTAATTCTTGAAGTCCGCAACTGCAAGTCCGCAACTTCCTAATTCTTAAAGACCGCAACAGCAAGTCCGCAACTTCTTAACATTTGAAGTCCGCACCGCAAGTCCGCAACTTTTCGTGAACCGAGTAGAAGAATTTTGCAATCAACCACGTCCCGAAGTGATATGCTCAAAGTTGATTAGCAAAAATAAGTCAAAGGTTGTGACTTGTGGGAAGTATAGCAAGTGTATGGTGGATACATTCCACGCAATAGAAGAAATTACTCACAATCGTTGATTGTGGTAAATGTACCACAGCATGACTTGTTATTGAGCTACTTTTTCGGATGGCAAACTTAAGAATTGCCCAGCCCCTCTCACTTTCAGGTCCAACTCAAAACAGATTTAAACGCTTGTTATTTTTGTCAAAGTTTTTAAGTGACTTGGCTAAGAGGGGGTTTAGCCCGCAGCCCTCCTGGTTGCGCTACTGCTTATACAGTAGGTGCCTAAACTGCATGGAAGCATAGTGCACAACCCAACGACGAACCCTTAAAAATGCTACAATGAAGCTAAGGATTCTAAGATTAAAAGCCATTGGATTACAGTGAGAAGCCATCAAATAGCAAAGCACAATCCGCATTTCCGCTTGCAAAAATATATTCTAAGAAAACAATTTTTTTCAAGGCAGGAAAAGGCAAAGACAGTAGAAGGCAAAAAAAACATTCATATCACTAATCGTTCCGCTAAATTTTTAGTCCCTAGTTTCAATAAATACTCTAAGGACGAGATAACCAAACGCTACCAGCAGTGCCGTCACCAGACCAAACGAAGTGAGAGGGCCCTAGCCGAAAATGGGGGGACACTATAAAATGGACTGAACTTTTGCACATAAAAACTAAAATTTTAAAGCTACAGTTTTGTATTCATCTTTGAAAAAAGATACTGTACATATAAGCCCGGCAGCGTTTATTAGCTCGTTTCGCATGCGGCCCGTATAATCGCTGGAAAATATGTCTGCAGGAGTGAATGCGACCAGAAGCGCAACCAGGGTTTTGCTAAGTGAGAGGGGGCTTGAACCAAAAGTAAAATGTTTTTTTGCACAAAAATTGTCTAATTTAGGTCCCGTACTGAACAAACCGTTGCTACTTAAGCGTGTTGAAAAGGGGGCAGAGCCCCCAGCTGCCGGATGATTTTTGCAATTTTGCAGCAAAAATAGCGATTTTAACGCCATTTAAATCACATTTCACACGTTTTAAAACCATATCAATAATTATAGTAAATTGCTAAAATTCAAAAGTCATTGAAAGAGTTAAATTGTCTAGCCTCTTGAGCCCCTATATACTTCAGGTCAAGTTCAAAACACGTTTAAACGCTTTTTCTTTTTTTGATTATATTTTTTAAATGACTTGGCTAAAGGGGGCTGATGACCCTTTAGCCCCTTCCCCCTGGTTGCGCCACTGACTGCGACCTAAAATAAATCTTGAGTGTACTCTAAAAATAAAACAGCTGGTCTTTTAAAGAAATGTTTTCACGTATTGTTTCAGGTTTCGCGTTATAATCACTAACGAAATACCGGTAACGCTTCTGTAGGCATACATCCCTATTCCGCGACACATCCGTAAAGATGTATTAATAAGACGGATTTTGGGTCACATTTATGTACAGTAGCGCAGCCAGGGAGGGCGGGGGGGGGGCTTGATCCCCCCCCCATTGGCCTGTGAAGTATGCAAAATCGCACGTTTTTGGTGCTTTTGACGCCGATTTTTGGTGAAAAAATGAAAACAGCCTCCCCCCAAAGGAAATTTGGTGCCGAAGTTGTGAAGTACATGTCGTGATTCGACCCTGAAAAAGCTTGTGAATTTCCGATCTTCGCCGAAAAATCCGTCTCAATTTCGGTGAAGACCTTTTTATTTATTTTTATGGAGATCACCTGTTTTTGGGCTAAAAAAGCGTTTGAATTTCCGATTTGGGCCAAAAAATCCGTCTCAATTTCGGTGAAGACCTTTTTTTTTGTTTTGGAGATCACCTGTTTTTGGGCTGAAAGAGCGTTTGAATTTCCGAGTTTTCCGAGAAATTCCGTCTCAATTTTCGGACAAACCGTGTGATTCTGATTCAAGAACAAGGAAAATTCGGGTCGAGGTCGTTTGCAGTTTTCTCACTCTTTCAAAAAAGCCCCCCCCCCCCTTATCAAATCCTGGCTACGCGCCTGTTTATGTACAGCAGTTGGTGGCCAGCAATTTCGCAAACAATCGAAAAAACTTCAAACGAGAATCATGTTTGAAAATTATTCCTTTTTCCATTTTTGCCTGTTGTCTTGTCGTTACGTGATGCTCTAAAAAAGCATTCTGAATGAACCGAAATGGGGGGGTACAAGCAGTCGTTAGGGGGAGACGGCGCCCATGGTCCCACCGTAGCGACGGCACTGGCTACCAGTACAAAAAATGATACCCCAGTGGCTAATTTTGTGAACTCACGGTAAAAAACAACAAAGCCATACTTTGAACCAGGGCTGCAAATTCGAACTTAAACTCAAAAAAAGTCGGTTGTTTTGCCAAACTCGAAAAACAGTGTTGACTCCAATTTGGATTAGGTTAGACCCGCTTCTAATAGCCTGTCTCGCCGCGCGCCGTATCCTTCATATTTCTGCAGTCATACCACACTTTGGATATAAATATAACAATGTTATTCCTCACAGAACATCAAAAATTTAATTCACCAAAGAAGCACGGCAAAACAAGAAGTCAATTATCAGCTAGCCAAATCAATATCAATTAACTAAAATTTACTAGACCAAAATTTACGCTATTGATTATACTAAAACTATGCTAGACTATGCTATTAAAAAACTGCTTCGAGGTCCCACTATAGAAATAGAAACATCAGCACGTTAACATTTTACATAACCAACTTACTACACAGCTAACTTGATACTCTAAACTACGAAAATTTGAGACACCTATCACTCGTGCTGTTGAATACTATTTAATCTGAGCACTAGTTGCAGACTTAAAGATTATGAGATTAAAGGTTTAAAGACAATGCAGTTAAAATTACAACAAAGACAGTTCTAGAAGATTCTTAAAACAAGCACAAAAGCGAGTTCTAAAATGTTCTAAAAAATTAGCCAACTATTTGCGTAAAAGATGAGAACGCGCATGATTCGTTTCTAGCGTTACCAAACAGCATGTCAACAAAAAGGAAGCGGTTAAGTCGAAAAGCAGACTTTAGTATTTATGTCAGCCTGAACTCGAAAAACTTGATATTTTTGCCGAACTTAAACTCGAAAAAATGTAATTGATTTCTCATGTTTGACCGGGTAAAAACTTGAATATTTTACGAAAATAGAAAGGAATTTCAATATTTGTATAAAACTTGGGAAATTGCGGACTAAAATTAAAAATAGTCCGCTACCGCAAGTCCGCAATTTAAACTGCTGAAGTCCGCATGTCCTCAACTTTTTTCATTAGTCCGCAATTGCGGATTTGCGGACTAACTTGCGGACTTGCCCAGCTCTGGTGAAATGCACAATAATAGATAGACATTAGCCTCCAATCAATGCAATAGATTACTGGTAGCACGCAAATAAACAAAAAGTAACACTTACGAAGTAAGGTCCACACAAATGATAAACCGGTGGCCAGGAGCGCCGAGAGCCGAACGTGGGCCCGGGGCCAGCTCAAATATGACGGATTTGAGGTTTTGTGAACTCCAAAACAGACGGAGAAGATGCCGGAGTTTTGTCCGAATCAGTAGCGTAGCCAGGGGGGCTATAGCCCCCCATTGGCATGTCGATCAAAATGCAGAATGAGAAAAACACAACGTTTTTAGGACTTTTGAGACCGTTAAATGCACTAGAGTGGACTAAATAGTGATTTAAAACATTTTTTGAAACATATTTCGGGGGGGGGGGCTAATTTGTTGAAAATAAAACTAGCAAATAAAAGAAAACTTTGAAAAATGGTCAAAAATACGCAATCAAATTTGATCGCAAGTGTAAAAATCAGAGGTGGAGTCGAGGACACAAGGCTCAAGGCTAAGCATACAAAAAAAATCCGAGGCCAAGGACAGCCTTTCCGAGGACAGACCCTATCGAGGCCAAGGACCAAGGACACAGCCGCAAGTGCTCTCCAAAAAAAAAGGTCTTCAAAAAAGTTTTTCAGGCAATCTCCAATTTATAGGCGTAGCCAGAATTTTTGATTGGGTGAGGCCTAAACCACAAATCACATGCAATGACGTCATCAAAAATTTGCCTGCGGTTACTTAACCAGGATTTTGGAAAGGGAAAGGGCTTAAACTAATATAGTTGAAAAGTGCAAATACGTAACTTTGGAAATGTTTTAAGAAAGCCAGTGTAACTCAAACGTATCACAGACGGGAGGTCTGGGGGCGAAGCCCCCAGCTGTTGGGCGACTTTTTGGAAAAAAAGCTATTTTAATGCCCATGAATCACATTTCGCACGTGTTTAGAGCCATTTGAAAGCACTAGATTTTTGACATTTGAAAGCCAATTAAAAAAATTAAATTGTTTAATCCTTCTTCTAGTTGCAATTTAAGTCCAAAACACGTTTAACATCTTGCATTTTGGTGTTAAGTTTAATTGTACGTGATTTGGTCCAGGTATAGGGGGAAGTAAGGTGCATTGTCTCGTGCAACATTTTAGCATTAAATAATTATCCACTCGAAGATTTTCCTTAGAGATTTTTGTTTTGTCATGAAAATAACAAGTAATGGAAGTGCATGTTAGGCCAGGGGATCCAGGTCCCCCAATTGAAGTTCAACGATTTGTTCAATCAGCATTTTCCATGGCTAGTTTTTTTAAAAGTATTTTGTGCGTAAAAACTGGCGAGGTGGAGTTGAATTAATGAATTGTTATTGAAAAATGGTACAATAGATGGTTACGCTTACTAACCATGTTATTGCCGGGCCGGATTTACATCACGCTGGGACCCTGGCACTTTGGAGATCTTCGTCGCAACATCTTTTTTCCAAATGTAGGTGAAGACCATAAAAAGTGTTAAGATTTGAGCACAGGGCCCTTAGCTGGTACTGCGCCATATTGTGGTAAATCCGGCCTTGATTAATGCATTACGTTCATAAAAAGGCTAGATGTGATCCTGAGATAGCAACTTTTAGGACAAAAAATATCCATTTCTTCCAGGTTTACGTTTAAATTGGCTGGCAAAAATTGATTTGAACAGGTCCCGGGGCCCGTGGTGTTCAATATTTTTGTTCGCTGCTGGTGTAAGCGAAAAACGCTAAAAAGAAACTGAAACTGAAGAAACAATCGGCTTTTTTGTCACATTTTTGTCATTGGTGAAATTTTAATTGGGGGGGGGGAGGCACGCTTGGCTAAACCTTTGCTCCAATTGCGGAAAACAAAAAAGGTATTTTCAAATTTCCCGCGAGGTTTCTGGCGTTTTCCAACGAAATTTCAACGGTTCAAAAAACAGTGCTGTCCTCGAGCCGAGGACAGGGCAATTTTCGAGGACCTAAGCCTTCGAGGCCAAGGCCAAGTTATTTTTGCAAAAAAATGCAAAATTTTCGAGCGCTGGGTCTCCGCCCCCAGACCACCAATACAACCCCCCATCGCGAATTTCTGGCTACGCGCCTGGTCCGAATTATGATGTAATCTCCAAAAGAAAAAAAAAGGTCTTCACCAAAATTCTTACGGTTTTTCCGGTCGAAATTAGGTGATCTCCAAAAAAAATAATAATAAAAGGTCTGCATCGAAATTTTAACAATTTTTCCGGTGGAAATTTGGTGATCTCCAAAAAAAATAATAACAGATGGACATTAGATTAGATTACCGGTCTAATCTAATAACAGATAGACATTAGATTAGATTAGACTACAGAAAATAATAAAAGGTCTGCATCGAAATTTTAACGATTTTTCCGGTGGAAATTTCGTGATCTCCAAAAAAAATAATAACAGATAGACATTAGATTACCGGTAGCAAATAAACGAAAGGTAACTCTGACGAAGTAAGTTCTACACAAAAGATAAACCGGTGGCAAGCAAAGTAGTTCTGGCTAATCCAAATAGTTCTCTGAGTTCCCAAAAGACGAGTAGTAAATCAGAACTCAGCCCAATAGCGAATCACATAAGCTACTCAATATCAGCGTTAATCCAATAGCTTACGGAAAGAAAATTAAACAAAAAATTAAAGCAATAAAAATACTCGCCTACTAAAGCTGAAACCTAAACATTAAAATAGTCGCTCACTAAAGCTGAAACCTAGACGCTAAAATTACGTATATAGATCAAAATCTGCAAAGGCGACAATGTGCGTACGATCTTTCTGCACTGCAAACATTTCATCATCATTTTGCCAAACTGTGAAATTACAAACTTAGCTCGGCGGCCAAACCAGGAAAGAAAGAAAAAAGGAAGAAGTAAAATGAGCTAAGCGAAATTTAGAGGTTGTCAAAGTGATGGACGAGACGACGATAATACCTACAATACGCAGGGTTCCCAAGCATTTATCTACGAAAAATTTCCTGCTTTTTCCATATCTAACCTTCAGAGGTGGGGCCCTCGAGGACACTTTTTGAAGTCGTTGGCCTCGAAGGTCAAGTCCTTGGCCCCAAAGCCTCAGCCCTCAAGTCCTCGAAAATTGCCCTGTCCTCGACTCGAGGACAGCACTATTTTTTGAATGGTTAAAATTTTGTAAATTGGCTGAAAAAAAATTTTTATACCGTTGTTTTGGAGATCGCTTGAAAAAAATTTTTGGAGACTTTTTTCTTTCTTTTTTTTCGGAGAACACTAGCGTTTGTGCCCTTGGTCCTTGGCCTCGAGCATTCCTGTCCTTGGCCTCAGGAGTGTTTGTTCTCGGAAGGGCTATCCTTGGCCTTGGCCTCGGGTTTTTTTTGTGTCCTTGGCGTTGGTCTCGAGCCTTGTGTCCTCGACTCCACCTCTGCTAACCTTGCTCAAAACAAACTAAACTCTAGTCGAACGAAATACACAATTTTGCAGTTGTTTTATCAGAATGCAGAAACTATCTCAACAGAACTCAATTGCTACATGAATAAAGACGACTAAATAGCCTAAAGTAGTGGAAATTTCCTAAATGCCAAGTCATTGTTCATGGTGTTTGGATTCATACAAGATGGAGGCAATGCGACATAGTGTTTAGGCAGGGGCGTATTTAGGGGGGGCATTGGGCCATGCCCCCCTTTTGGGTCGCCAGGATAGAATAATTAGTATAGAATAGTATGCAAAATTGCGGCATGCCCCCCCCCCCCTTTGTAAGTTGGGCAGAAGCTTTGAGCACACAAAGGGTAGGCGAAGACGTTTGTGTAAGGCCTGTACCCAACTTTGGGCAAATAATGGGACTAAATTTGAGTGAAGACCTTTTTTTTGCTCTTCACCTAATTTTGGGCACAAAAAATCGGACTAAATTTGAGTGAAGACCTTTTTTTTCTCCTCACCCAATTTTGGGCAAAAAATCTGACTGATTTTGAGTGGAACAATTTCTTATTTTGATCTTTGTTCTTCTCAAATTTTCTGAAGTTCCTGGCCCCCCCTTTTCAAAATCCTGCGAACGCTACTGTGTTTAGGCCCAGTCAAACAGTTTACTTGTTGTGGTTGAAAGGTGGTACGAGGTATAGGCTACTTAGCACCACATGAGTAAGAGGGGTGCATATTGCTCTTGATTGAACACAAAAAACACTTTTTGGGCAACAGTAGCGTAGAGCCAGGGGGCGGCTCGAGCCTCCCCTCCCCCATTGGCCTGAAGAGTATGCAAAAGACCCTTTTTTTAGCATTTTTGAGGCCGAATTTTGCACTAAAAACGAAAATACCCCCCCCCCCCAATAGAATTGGGCGGTGAGAATTGGTCAAGAACCCGATGTGATATCGACCAGAAAAACTCGCTTTCAGCTTGGATTAAGACCTGTTTTTTTTTTGTTTTTTTTTTTTGGAGAACACCTAAATTTGTCAGAAAAATCGACTAAATCTGAGTGAAGACCAATCAAAATCTGGGTAAAATCGTTTGATTTTTTTCCAGCCTCCAAAGCAGCCCCCTTCCCCTCACTGCAAATTCCTGGCTACGCTACTGGTGGGCAATGAATGCTCCATTCTGAAATGCTTATAATTCTGTATGTTACAGCAACTTTCACATGACGTAATTTTGGTTATCTTGTTTTTGTTTTCTCAAAAAATTTACCATGATATCATTTGTTTACTTCGAATTGCAGTTTTTGTTGGGAAATTCGGTTACCCGCTGCTATTACGTAGTGTTTTGTCCTTTAGGATGTGTCGTAGTTTTCAATAAGTTAGGATTTTCATTTTACGGGTTTTTGGGTGCTTGCGTATCTCGACGCCAAGTTACGTAGTTTTGGTCGTTTTCTCCGTTTTGTCCTTTAGGATGTGTCATAGTTTTCAATAAGTTACGATTTTCATTTTGCGTGTTTTTGGGTGCTTGTGTATCTCGACGCCAAGTTACGTAGTTTTGGTCGTTTGCTCCTTTTCTACGAACTTGGAAATTTACTAAGCGACTTGCCGCTGGGTTAGGTTATTTTGGGGCTTATTTACAGCGTTTGCTAAGTTGTTTTTCCTGAAACCTTTCCGTTTCTCCTCTTGTACTCGTACCTTCACGAAATTGACCACGTGCCTTTAGCCTATATACACGTCTGTGTGTTTCCTTTAGATTTAGTGTTGAACTGGAGTGTTGGACTGAAGTGTTAAATAATCGTTCGCCGTGCCCCACAGTGTTGGTCTGCACGGCAGGTTGAGCTGATGTATGTTCTGGAATTGCTACACTGGGCAGTCTTTTCCGACGAAGTTAGGTGTTGTTCGATTCGCTGGGTCTTGAAGAGCGGCTACCAAGTCAAGAAGGATGAAGAGCCGCATCTCGACGGGTTGTGAATTGGGTCGAAGAAGTCGATTGCGTCACACTCGTTTGCGAAGACAGAAGGTTGGTTGTCCTCGCGTTTTGGAACTAGCTAACAATCGCTCTCCGCTACGTGAAGGAAGCGTAGTACGGTATCCCCGTTGTTGGATTGACGCCAGCTACCAGTTTTCTCTCAATCAAGGACTTTGGTTGATTCCCGGTCGATTTCTGTTTGTTCCATTGCCGAAGACAATTTGGTTCTCAGTTTAGACTTTGTTGGACTTTGGCCGTGGTTGGTTGAAGGAAGGTACTTTCTCTGACTCCTTTTCTCTAAAGTAAATTCTCTCTTTTCTGTAACTTTTTAAAGTA
The DNA here is from genome assembly GCA_963965965.1 of Trididemnum nubilum. NCBI lineage: Eukaryota > Metazoa > Chordata > Ascidiacea > Aplousobranchia > Didemnidae > Trididemnum > Trididemnum nubilum. Next base: position 9,601,837 of record OZ014477.1, on the reverse strand, counting down.
TTTTTTTTTGTGATTCGTAATTTCAGGGTTTATAGTTGAATTCATATATAGTGGGATATTTATTGGGTTTAATTGCCGCCATTTGCTATTTTATATGTGTGTAGGATTATAATATTTGTGTAGAACTAGAATTTGCTTTGATTAAATTTGTTCCTTTTTTAATTTACTTTTTGCTGCTAACGATTGAACCAAGGTGTTTTAAATTTTGACGTAATTCATTTGTTTTCTGAGGCTTAATAGATTTTTTTGATTGATTTAACTTAGCTGTGCGTCGTGTTTTCTTTGAGCAGAGCGCATTCTTAGACTTCAAACCGCAAGTGTAATTTGTCAGAGGACAACCGTAAATTGCGATTACACTGTAGTTGACAAAATAACAAGTACCTACACATGGGAGTCGGAAGCGTGGCAGGGGGGTGCAACTTCTGCCTTGCCTTTTATTTCCTCCCATCAGGGGAAAAGGGGAGTAAGTCTTTGCCCATCTAAATTAGCACTACATCTACAATACGAATACAAAAAAATCAGACGTGAACTTCTAACAATAAATTTTGAAATTTAAAAAGTGCCCTTTTAACATCTTAACTTCACTTTTTTTAAATTTTGCAATTCTAACAAAAAAAATTCCTGCGCCTATGTACCTATGCAAAGTAGTCAGCTCACAAATATTTCGCCACAACTTTCACGTTAGTATGTCAGCTGATGTTATGAAGAACAGAAATTAATAATCAGTTGAATTATCAACGAGTCTGTCTACCATCACATCCAACAACTCAAGAAGAGTATCCGCTATTCATTTTGTATACGGAGTGACTATTTTACTAAAAAATCTATAATGAAAGAGAAAAATAGAGAACTGCAGCGCATCGTATCTTGTGCCGTTTTGTTGATTGTAAATTTTCTGTGAAATAGGCGCTTCCCAGAGCCGGCGCTAAGGGGGGGCCAGCCCCCCCTACTTTGATAGCTTGGCCCCCCTTCTTCTGACGAATGTTTTGATGCCTCAGCATAGGACCTGTTGCAGGAAAAGCTAAAACGGAGTAGGTTTAAGTAGGTCGTAATAATTTGGCCCTCCCACTGAAAATTTGGCCCCCTCACATTGACAGCTCTGGCGCCGGCACTGGCGCTTCCTTTTGTATGTCTGCAATGACCTCACATTCGATACCGCTCTCAACCATACATAGGAATAGAAAACTCTGCAGCCCCTATATTGAGAACTAACAGTTGACTAATTTGTTATATTATATTCTTAATTCTCAAATAATATTCTTAATCTGTGTTTTGCAGTTAACTCAAGAGCTACCCTTCTCTCATTTTTCTGCAGGTTACCTTGAACCTGTGAACTGTTTATGTAAAAAAATGAAGTAGGTACATTGCACGACTTCAATTACTTATACTTTTACACGAAGCATTTAATTATGTACATTAAAACTTGCTAATATTTTTTGAACAGTAATGCAATCATGCTAACAGTTAGGTGTGTTATTACTGTTTTTATGCGATTAACAAAAAGTATTAGAAAGACACACAGGATATTTAACATTTATCCGCTCCAATCGCGTTAGTTTCTACAGGGTGTAGTGCGCTATTTTTGCCAAACTGTTTTCCATACTTATTCAATACTATCACTTTTCCCGGCTTTTTCCCGTTCGGGAAATGCCTTTACAAAATTCCCGTCTTTTTCCCGATCGTGGAAACCCTGAATACAGCATGACCACTCCAGTTGCGAAGGAAGTCAAATGAGGTTCCAAGCACTACACGTGGCTAATTTGGAAATTTAAGTCAGTACAAAAACACGAATACCGGTGCACTAAGATTTAAAACTGTTGGCAAATTAAATCACTTAAAGCAATAATTTGTTTTGTATGTATGGCAAGGGATTGTGCACAAACAAAAGAAACGAAACACTTCCCCTCAGCGCGGAACGAATGGCAAAGTGAGCAGCGATAAAAAAAAATCATAGTAAAGCTTAAGTTTGTGCATAATCAAAACGGCAATGACACGGAAAAAAGAAAATCCAGCAAGGCAAGAGTCGCGAGTAGGCACAGAGGTACAATCCTGAGTCGCAAATCTACCAATCGTAGGAAGGGTAAGGCAAACAGGAGGGGCAAAATACCACCTGGATAAGCCTACACAAAAAAGTACGCGATAGTAACTACACAAAGCACAGAAATGAATGCAAAATGTTTACAAGATATTGATCAAACAATAAATCAGCAGTTCAGCAATCAAAATTAGCTACTTATTGGTTTGGCTGAGCTCTTTAGCCGTGGCAATTAGACATAGTTTGTGTTTGGGTCTAGATAGCTTACGCTGGCCGGAAAGTCGCAGCTCAACTTTCTGTATAAGACCGTCGCGGCCAGGCAGCGTTTTCTTCACCATAGCAAGTTCCAATAAATCACAAGGCGCTAGTGAATTATGAAGCCCTGGTTCCAGTACAATAACATAGTCGCCCTCTCGGAGATTTTGGCGAGTTTTGAACCATTTAGAACGAAGCAAAAGTTTTGGGAGCATATTTCTCACCCAAGATTCCAAAAAAAGCTGCACAAAGTTTTGGGCCATTTTAATTGAGGTTCGCGGGTCGACAAATCCTTCGGGCTGTGGTTGTGGTAAGGTGGGTTGGCCATGCGGATACAGCAAAGTATTTCCACTGAAAAGTTCCTCATCAAGTTCGCCGGCATTTTGTGGAAACATGGGCCAAGAATTAACAAGATACAGTAGTTTGTATCTGCAATTACAGTCTCCCACTCTGAATAACTGTACGTTTACTTCCGATAGTTCAAAGCACTTTGCAGTCCTTTAGGACAAGTTTTAACAAGCGATTCAACAACGCCATTTATGTGACTAGCTCGGGGCACATCCAATTCCCACGTAAAATCAATAGCAGTGACACCAGATGCTAAAAAATCAGCTACTCCTAGCTTTGTCCCAACCACTGATCCAAGCCTTAATTGGGCTTGATGCGCCAATAAAGTTTTTGGCCTGATCACTAAAAACATGGACAGGGTGCACTTTTCTTTGGTAAACAAAACGTCTCCAAGCTTGGAGAAAGTCATCGGTTGATGACGTTTCAGCGATTTCGAGGTGAATCACTCGCGTGGTGGCACAAGTGATCAGCAAAATCGATGCCTCAGTAACAATTACTTCTAGTTGTGCGAATTTTGATAGGGCCAAATGAGTCTAAAGCAACAGTAAATGGAGGCGTACAAACGTTAAATTTAAATTCAGGCAATTGCCCCATTTGTTGCTGTAGTAACTTACGCCTCGAAACGCGACCACGAATGCAGTTAGCAGTTATACTTTTAAACAGTTGTTTACCACGTAGGATGTAGACAGAGCTGGGCACCCGCTACTTGAAAAGTAGCGGCGCTGCCGCTGTCAGGCCGGAATCACACGATCAAGTTTTTTGCACAATTTTCTTTTATTAATGTTTTTTGAGCTATCACACCTGGACGCAATTTTTTTTCTCAGCTTCCTGCCAGACAGAAGTGTCTGGGTTTTTCAACAAACAAATTGCTGAAGCTATCACTCGTATTTTTTTCTCTGTAAAAGCATTTATTTGCCGCCGCAATAGTAATTTATGTGCTTTGTCGATTCATTATTTCTCGTTTACCAAAATGATGCGAGCACATTCACAAAAGCGAAAAGCTGCAGCTAAATAAATAAATAGTTATTTGAGTTCTGCCGCAAATTGCGTGTGTAGACTATGAAATTTTTTTTCGACCTGCAATAAAATGAAGTGGATAAATGGAAAATGTCAAAAATCTTTGCTTGTGTGGAACTCTTTAGCGTATAGCGTGGTTTTTTTTATGCTATGTTATCTATCACGAATAAAATTTGCATAACATTGCATGATTGATCAAGTACTGATAAACACGTATGTTCTTTCCGGTCGGCTACTTGCGGTTTCAGAGGACTCAATGATTTGATGTCAGGGTAACTTAAAACCTTATTATTTTCAAATAAGAATAAAAGCATTTTTGTTTGGTTTCTTGTAAAATCAGCGTGAAATAGCTGAAAATTATCTAAAAATTACTTTAAAAACGCAAAAAGCTCTTTTGCCAATGGACATGTCAAATTTTAACTAAAAAAAATTAAAATTATCACAAATTCGGCACTAGCGAAAACTGGGCAGGAAACTTTTTTCCGATCAGAAGGAAATTTTCAACATCTTGACTAAAACCAGATAACACATTAAATACTTAGTAAAATTTAATTATTACTAAATAGCATAGGTGGGCACAAGTCCGTTAATCGTTAATAACGAAGCTAACTTTTTCACTAACTCGTTAATCCGTTAAACAGTTTTTTCATGTCAACGGACTAAATTAACTTCCGTTAAGTGCTGTTAACGGACTAAAGTAACTTCCGTTAAGTTCTGTTAACTTCCGTTGAGGTTTTTGTCGTTAATATCTTGCAGCTTCGTTGTGCAGTTGAACTTGTTTTTATCTTGAAATTAGATTAGACTGTAAAATGTAACTTTCAAAACACAAAAAGACCACCATAGCAATAAATATTTCCTTAAAATCAGCTCAACAGCGTCAATACGTGTTCTAGAAGCGAGTGAATCAAACGAAATGTAAATTACACGCAAAATGTTAACGGATTAACGGACTTCATTAACTTCCGTTAATTAAAGCTGAAAATAACGGATTAACGTTAACGGAGGTGTGAAGTTTGTTAACGGACTAGTGGTTAACGAAGCTAACGTTTTGCATTAACTTGCCCACCTATGCTAAATAGTGAGCAAAAGCTTTTCTCCATTTGATCCCATTAAAAGTTCAATTGCATGAGTTGACCAGGACGGCATGTTCATAGCTATACTGCAGTTCTGGTTAATATTGTAACATTTCAGAATGAATTTGGAAAAGGCCAAACACAAGTCTGAATAGGAAGAATTGGGTAATATGCGATCATAAACAAAACTGCAGGCAACGCATGTAAGTCTTTGAAGAAAAATGAGAAAAGAGCAGGCACAATGTTATAATACGTCACTTTCGATCAAATCAAAAGCGGTAAAATTTCTTACCACATTTTTGCTTGATAATTGTGACGCATTCGTTTTTTGCGTTGACTTCGGCGGTTTTTTTTATATTCTGCGGCTAAATATTTTCAAAAATACGACTAAAAGCTTAGTTTTCATCGTTGAGAACGGCGGCTTTTAAAAAACTTGCTGACAAAATAGAGCTCGGTTCTATTTTACCTGCAAGAACTCGGCAAGACTTTCTGAACTCTGATTTTCATTTTCACACGGCTGTAAAATAAAGTTGCCAACAGGTGCCCGCAATAGTGAAACATAAACTTGCGCGACCTTTCACAAGATTGATGCAAGAAAATTATGCAAAAAACTTGATCGTGTGATTCCGGCCTGATGCAAAAAAAGCAGCGGCGCTGCTGCTTATTGCTACTCAATTGAAAAAGTAGCGCCGCTGCCGCTACTTGCATGCAAAACAGCGGCCGCTGCCGCTACTTTAAAAAAATAAAGAGAATAAAAGCAATGACATTTAAGTACGGTACCTAAAGGTGAAATTTCAACTTTATTTACAAAAGTAAATTATTCAAGCTTTTAAAATACTGCTACAGGTTAAAATCGGCATTAACAGGCTTAAATGGTAGACAAGTAAGTAAAAGTTTGACCCAAAAGTACATCGAGCGTTTAAGATATTGATGTTTACGAAGTCGATTAGTAATGACGTACATGTTAAGCAAATGATTCTTAAAGCGATACATGTTACACGAAGTATTTTTTCTACAAATATAACTCCATAACTAAGTTTTCTTTAAAGCTTATTTATTACTTGGTTCTATTTCTTTGTTCTATTCTCAGCGTACTATAAATTCAATTCTTAGTTTTACTGTTTACTGTTGTAGCAAAATTTATCTTACTACGCCTTGATGTAACTACTCAGGCCCGGCGCCACGAGACATAGGCGCAGCCAGAGGGTGGTATGAAGCCCGGGCCCCCTTCAATTGAAATGCGACCAATGATAAAAAATGTGACAAAAAAAGCCTATTGTTCGTCAGTTTCAATATTTTTCAGTGTTTTTTGCGTACAACAGTACACGCGTACAGCGGTAATGGACAATAATATTGACGACCAGGGGGCAGGGCCCCCTCAATTTAATTTTTGCCAATCAATTAAAATGAATAATCTGGCTGAAACTAAGGGTTTTTATCTTAAAGTTGCCACCTCGGGCTCTCATCTAACCTTTACAAAAACGTAATGCAATAACCAGGGCGTGATTTACCATATGGCACAGTACCAAAGGCCCTGCGTTCAGATGGTAAGACTTTATTTTTGGTCTACACTTATTCTGCGAAGATCTCCAACGTGCCAGGGGCCCCGCGCAATGTAAATCCGGCCCGGGCAATAACATGGCAATTAGGAGTAACCATCTATTGTACAGTTTTTAATAACAATTCACCCCCACCTCGCTAGTTTTTATGCAAAAAAATACTTTTGAAAAAAAATAGCTAGGAGAAATGCTCATTGAACAAGTTATTGAATTTGAAATGAGGGGCCTGGAGCCTCTTGACTGTACATGTACTCTTACAACTGGTTATTTTCACACCAAAACAAAAACCTCTAAGGAAAATCTTCAAGTGGATTATTATTTACAACTAAAATACTTACAAAATTTAACCCCAAATGCAAAGTCATAAACGTATTTTCGACCAAATTATAAAGAGGATTGAAACAATTTAATTTTTTTCAATTGGCTTTCAAATGTTAAAAATCTAGCTCTTTCAAATGGTTCTGAACACATGCGAAATGTGACCCAATGGCATTAAAATAGCTTTTTTTCCAAAAAAACTCCCTAGCAGCTGGGGCTTCGGCCCCAAACCTCCATCTGTGACACGTTTGAGTAAACTAGTTTGATTACACACGTTTACCAATTCACATATTTTCATTTTTAACTTTTGGTTTAAGCGCTCTCCCTTTTGAAAACTCTTTGTTTAGTGCCAAACCAGGCCACGGCTTCTGATCATACATTCTACGATATTTTTAAATAAAACCGGGTTCATCTTTTATTGATTGGGTAGCCTTGAAAAAGGCTGTTTTAAGGTTTAAACGCTTTCGTCTAGCTCTCTTTAGAAACCATCGCTAGAAAAAGATAGAATGAAAAAAATAATGCGGATTCATTTATAAAAGCAGAGAAAATCGCTGATTCGTCAAATAATCATCGCTGATTGGTTGATTTGTGTCGTTTCGTTTGCGTACAGAAGTAGCGCTTGTGTGTTGAGAAGAAAAACAAACTTTCATCAAGATAGATGCTGATTGGATCAAATCGTTGTGTTTCGTTTGCGTAACAAAAATAGATGACCTTGTGATGAACCTAAAATAAAACCTAAAACAGAATTTGGTTTGTTAAATTGTTAAGTTTCGTGTGCGTTCGAATTATCAATGAATTAATTGAAGGGAATAAACAAATTCCTTTTGCCTGCACAATTCTGGTTTTAGAATCCGAATGAGTGTTGCTTCCAGTGTAGATATGTGAAATTGCGTTCTTGCTTTAGCCAGAATAGAAAACTGGTTGGTGTTAAAGTTGTTGGCACAGGTTTTGTTTTGCAGAAGATGCTGTCCAATGGCCGAATCACAGTTAATTTCTGTTGAAGTCTTTTTGCAATTTCGTTGTGGTTGGAATTTCTGTTGTTGGTGTCCGGTTCTAATACTTTTAGGGATATGTTGATTGATTCTATCCTGCAGTCTTTGGGTTGTACGGCCCACGTACCGACAATCACAGTGGCACACGTATTGATACACGATCATACTTTCTTGTGAGGTGGGCAGGACATCCTTATGGACAGCAGGAAGAATCTTCTTAGTAGAAAAAATGACGCGTGGATCTACTGCTCCATAACATTGATTAACTGCTGATTTGGAAAGCTTTTCAAATTTTTGAGACACTTTGCCAATCCATGGGAGCCGAAGGTAGACGGGGCATTTTTGAGGTCCTTCTTTCTTTGCTGAATTAAATTTAGAAATTTTCTTTGAAATGCTGGTGTTGATTATGTATTCAGGATAACCATTATTGAGCAGAATAGCACGAATTTGATCAAGCTCTTGTTGAAGTTTTGGTTTAGAACAGATTTTTAAAGCTCGATGTACGAGAGTGCCAATTAAATTAGTTTTCCGTTTCGTCGGTCCAAAAGAATCCCAGCGTAAATATTGTCCGGTGAAAGTTGGTTTCCTGTAAATAGAAGTTAAAAAATAGTTACCACTCTTTTCAATAAAAACATCCAGAAATGGCAAAGATTGATTCGCTTCTTTTTCAAAAGTGAAGTGTAATGCTGGATGTAAAGAGTTTAAACTGGAGAGAAATTTATCGCAGTCTGATTCCAATTTGAAAAGGGCAAAAGTATCATCGACATATCGGTAATAAACCGTAGGCTTGTTTGTGGTTTGGAAGAGTTGCTGTTCATAAAATCCAACAAAGATATTGGCAAGTGCAGGTCCCAGAGGGCTTCCCAAAGAAATTCCATCTATCTGTTTGTACATAATGTTATTGAAGCTAAATTCCACTGAGCTGGTAGCCGTGTTCATTAATTCAATAAAAATGTCTTTAGAAAAGGGGGGAGAATTTTGCTCATTTTCATATAATTTATTGGCACAAATTTGAATAGTTTCGGTCAAAGGAACATTAGTGAAGAGACTTGAAATATCAAAAGAACATAAATAAGAATTTTCAGTTGAAATGGGAAGTTTTTGAATTTCTTCAGCAAAAGTAAAAGAATCTAAAATACAGTAATTAGAATAAAAGTTAAGAACCGGTTGGAGTAATGCAGCAAGAAATTTAGCCAGTTTGTGTTGAGCAGAGTTAATCATGGATAAAATAGGTCGAAGAGGGAAGTTCGGTTTGTGAGTTTTTGGTAGTCCATAGAGCCTCGGTCTTTGCGCGCCAGTGGGACGAATAGCCTTGTAGACGGATTCCGTTAATTCATCGTTGTTGTATAGTTGTAGTAATCGTCTTTGGAGTTTGCTTTCAATTTTTGCTGTGTTGTCGTTTGCGTTACAGGGACCAATACGTTGAAACTTCTTGTTATCATCGAGAATTTTGCCCATTTTCAAAACGTAATCTGATTTGTCCAAAATAACCACACCACTTCCTTTGTCGGGTTTGGTAATTATGATGTCACTATTGGTACGGAGAGATTTGATTGCTTGAAAGCATTCACGATGCACAGAAAAATCACTTAAGTCAATAGGTGTTCCACAAAAAGAATGGGCAAGATCGCTGAGCTTGGCTTTTAGAGCATTTAAATTATCTTTGGATTTGGGCGTATGGTGAAGGAGTTGTCCGAATAAAACTTCAAACTCAGCGAATACTTCTTCACGTCTGATATTAGTTGGAGGTAGACAAAATTCTAATCCATGACTCAATACAAATCTCTCAGTATCGGATAGTTGGTAACTGGATAAGTTGCAAATGTTCTTGCCAGAATCAGTCATAAAAGAGCCAAATCGTTGTTTGAGAAGCCAATTTAGATTGCGAAAATGTTTTGCTTCCACTTGTTCACGTTTTCGTTGATCAATTTCGGATAGATAAATTTCTGATGATGTCATTGCATGTCATTTTTGGTTTGGCCCTCACCCCAATCAAAAATCCTGGCTACGCCAATACACGGTGGGAGGGGGACTTTTTGGACCGTGCTCCCCCAAATCACTGCTTGTGCCTTCCAAGCGAGAGTAAACTTTTGTACTAGTACAAGAGGACCAGCAAACTTTTACCCAAAAATAGGTTACCACAAACGCTTTTTTTCTATGAAACAGCAAGACAGACAGAGTGAATGTGATCAAGTAGCCTAGATTTTGCGATGAAGACCTTTCTTTTATTTTTTTGGTCTTCACCTCCAAATTTGAGGGCAAAATCCATACCAAAGGAGGATAGCATAGGATTTGGAGCAAAATATTCACCAGATTGCTGAGGCATTCCAAAGGCGTCTGGTCTCGGCTGCGTAAGCGTCCCCCCAAATTTTTTTGCCCCCGCCATCCAAAAACCCACTAATCTGGCTCCGGGCCTGTTACTGTACTGTTCTACTTGCAGTGCACGAACTGTATTGTGGTCTGCGACCAGATAGCCAACAAATCATCTTCATTTGTTTTACTAAAACCGTCTTTGCGATTTGAAAGTTTTTAGCAATTTATCGAACTGTAATTATCGCATTTTCGTTAAAGAGATGCTGCTCGAAATCGGCTTTATTGAAATCGGTTTTATCAGTTCAAATTGGACCGCTACTAGCCACATTATTCGTTCAATTTTGGTTCAGAAAAAATAGGACCACGTACGATAAAACTTGCCTACACATATGCGAGCTACGACAAAACGTCACAAAGGTAACCTGGTATGTTCCACTAAACTAAAATAACGTGGTAGCAAGAGCAGAGTGAAAACACACGTGGAGCAAAGACTCCAAGCGGTAACGTGTGAAAATGTAAATCAAAAAAGTCTTGGAAGGAGTTTATTAGGAGTAGCAGCAGCGACAGAATATATGCTTAAAAAACAGCGCTGAAGCGCTGTCGCTTTTTTGGTTAAAAAATAGCGGCGCTGCCGCTTGTTGCTGGTGACGAAAAAAGCAGCGGCGCTGCCGCTACCGCTACCTAATAAGTATCGGCCCTAGTAGCGCTGCTGGTGAACTGCGCCGCTGTGCCCATCACTGGAGATAAATGCCTTGTTCGCACAAATTTGTCACAGCTACGCGATAGTCCTGGTGCCTGAGTGATTGATGAACACTTTTAGCAAAAAGTCCTACGATTCCACTGGATGCAGGTAAAGCAATGGGTTTCGTGGCTTTAGCTCTGCTGGCAAAATTGGATAATCGACCTTGGATGCGTAGCAACTTTGTTTCATCACTGGTTGGTGCAAGATTAGGTTTCTCTCTTGTCTTTTTCGCTTCAGCCGATGCAGTGGTACCTGCGCGATGAAAAACAAAGACAATTTGGCCTGTTCTACCGCGGATAAATGCACTGTAATACAACTACGATCAATCAAAGGTCTTCGCAACCATGCCACCACTCGAACGAGTCGGTGCCAATCAGATATTGTGCTCAATAAATAGTGTTTAAAAGTCTCGGTATCAATTGATTGTCTTAAAGTCAAAAGTTTGGGTTTTTTCTCTTCCCTTTGCGATTTAACTGTTCAATGTTGAAAGAAATTTCAGGGTTCATGGTCAAAATCTGATCATTGTTTTTCAAGAAATCGGGGCCCTCGTGCCAATCAGCAAGTTTCGTAACAGCAATAGGCTTAGTTAAATCGTCAGGAGGGTTTAAAGCAGGCTTAAAATACCGAAAAGGTGGAGTGTCAGTAAAAGTCTCATTAATTTCTTGAACTCTGGTAGACACAAACGGTTTAAAGCAGGTGACTGGTATCTTAAGCCAATGCAACACAATAGCGGTGTCCGTCCACAATGTAACGTTAGATTTAGAACAAGGTAAAGCGTCACAAATGGTTGCAATTAGGCGTGTTAAGATTACTGCAGCCAATAATTTTATTCTCGGTATACACTTCTTTTCAAAGGAGAAACAAAAGATTTCGCAGCAGCAAAGTTCAAGCAAAATCCGTCATTAGTCGGTACTAGCATCTAAACAGCAGCGCCATAAGCTTTTTCACCGCCGTCACAAAACCCATGTAGTTCGATTAAGTCGTTGCTAGGTGCGGATATGATACCATAAGATGATACAGCGATTAAACCAAAATGACTGTAGCTGGTCGATGTCTTCCATTTGTTTGACAAACTACGAAGCGGCGTCTTCATCCACAGGTTCATCTCAAGTCAAGTTTCTGGACCACAATGACTGCAAGAGCATACGTAAGCTCTCCGTGACAGGTGCAAGAGCTCCCAAGGGGTCCCATAGTTTGGCAATACATGAGAGCATGGCTCGTTTAGTGATCACTTTTGGCGCAGTAAAAGTAGGAATTTTAACTTGCACGGCGTCCAGTCCCTTGTTCCAGTGCAGACCTAGTACATCGGTGAAACGTTCATCGGGAAATTCATCCACATCTTTGATATTTGAGTGCCAGCCCTTGATAGCAAACTTTCCCGAAGACAAAATGATGTTGAGCTCTCTTTTCAATCGCAGGACGTCTTGATTAGATTTCACGGAAAAGGCGAGATCATCCATATAGTTTTTGACTTTCCGCAGCACCGGGGAAGGTAGCGGAAAGTTTGTCAGTCAAGAAGTGAATTGCACTAATAGGCAAGTCCGGTGCCGGTTTGTCTCCAAACGGCAGTCTCTTCCATTGATAATCTTTCGGCGGTTGAGAAGAGTCTTTATTCCTTCACAAAAATCGGTGATAAGCTCGGTCGGGAACAGACATTTGCACTTGATTTAACATCTTCCTAATCAGTAGCGTACGCAGGATTTTGAAAAGGGGGGGGGGGGGCCAGAAACTTCAAAAAATTTGAGAGGAACATAAATCAGAATTTGAAATTGTAACACTCAAATTTCGTCCTATTTTTCGCCCAAAATCAGGTGAAGAGCAAAAAAAAATAAAAATAAAAAAAAAGTCTTCACTCAAATTTCGTCCCATTTTTCGCCCAATATCAGATGATTTCGAACCCAAAGCCTGATGCCCAACTTGCAAAGGGGGGGGGGGCCATGCCTCAATTTTGCTCACTTTTCTATGCAATTTTGCAATTCTGGCGACCCAAAGGGGAGGCCATGGCCCAATGCCCCCCCCCCTTAAATACGCCCCTGGGCTCTTATAAAAGAGAAATATAGAAACAGTCAGGGTTAAGAGCATCCAATGCGTTTAGCGTTGAGTCACGATTTTAAAAATTGTTGAAGCGAAATGGTGATAAATGTTGTGAAATAAAAGTACTGCTTTTTTGTCTTCTGTTTTTTTGTAACTACTTAGTTAGGTCGTAGCTGTTCTTGCAGATAGCGTGTTTAAACGAGTTTGGGTCGCAGAAAAAAATGGTTGAGAAACACTGCGTTAAGCCATTGAAAAGTCAATTGTTAGTGTGACGTTGCGTCAGCACTCTTTAAGTAGAAATATCCACCCGATGTCGTTTTGCAAAATACGTTTAAAAGATGAAAGATCGCATATTTGGCTTAAATCTTTTCAGCGACTTGGTTAACAAGAGAGCTTTAGCCCTTTTAGTCTCTCCTAACTGTGTCACTGATTAAAGCATATTCTATTTTTTCATAAATCATCAATAAGAAGTGAAATGTTTAGTTTGCGGCTAAGAAATCTGAGTTGCAAGTAATGTAAAAATGCAAGATTCTATACTATAACTGCTGTTCAGTAGCATATTGCAGATGCTAAACAAGCTTATTAAAATTGCTTTACCACTTGCCAAAGTGTGTTTTAACCAGGCGCGTCGATTCTCGGGGGGGGGGGGGGTCGGGAGGGGGGTCCGGACCCCCCAAAGATATGCATTGGGGGGGTGCAAAAAGTAAAGGACCCCCCAATAAAAATAAACATGTTTGCTATTTATCATGGATACTAACAAAATAAAATTTCTGTCTTGACTGATATTTCTTGCTCAAAATCTTGAAAACTGCATATCATAGCGCTAGACCTGGGTTTTATAGCCATAATCACAATACGAGTATGTTTATCACCTTGCCAATATATTGCACAAGTTTTATTTGTGTACATCACAAACTCATTTTTGTGACTGTGTGTCTGTCAGTGAAGTCCAAATGAGGGAAAGTTCTCACTGTTACAGCAGGGCACTGAAGAGCGAGGGCATACTGATACTCGCAGCGTCAGAGCATATCAGCATAGTCACTCAATATTACAATGGTGCCATAGTAGCGTACGCAGGATTTTGAAAAGAGGGGCCAGAAACTTCAAAAAATTTGAGAGGAACATGGATCAAAATTTGAAATTGTCACACTCAAATTTCGTCTCATTTCTCGCCCAAAATCAGGTGAAAAGCAAAAAAAGGGGGGACTTCACTCAAATTTCGTCCCATTTTTCGCCCAAAATCAGGTGAAAAGCAAAAAAAAAGGGGGGGCTTCACTCAAATTTTGTCCTATTTTTCGCCCAAAATCAGGTGAAGAGCAAAAAAAAAAGGTTTTTACTCAAATTTTGTCCCATTTTTTGGCCAAAATCAGGTGATTTCGAGCCCAAAGCCTGCTGCCCAACTTGCAAAGGGGGGGGCCATGCCTCAATTTTGCTTTTTTGCAATTTTGCAATCTTGGCGACCCAAAGGGGGGGCCATGGCCCAATGCCCCCCCTAAATACGCCCCTGTTCCTAATGTCTCCTACCACGGCTGACTTTTCAGAACGCCAAGCTACTAAAACCATAAAAAGATTATTCAACAAGTCTGGACCTTTGAAGAGGCCGTCGTTGAGAGCAAGACCATCATAAATAGCGGCAGAGTTCCAGATGACACGGCACGAAGTTGACTTGCCGGGGCGTAAAACAGGGAAGTGATTTAGGTACCATCCTCTTCTTTGAGCAACACCTTCTTCTGAAACTGGCTCAGCAAAATCACTTTATATAGCGCTAATCTCTTGCTCATCGGTGTCAGCAAGATTTGTTTTCTCCAACCGTCGCTCCAGGGAGTAAAGTTTTGACATGGCTTGGTCTCCATTACAATTCAAGCGGGAAAGAAAACCTTCTTTTCAGGGTAGTGATACTTCGACTCTCCCTTCTTCTGTCTGGCGAATAGTGTCTTTAACATGCTTAGGAAAGTATGACTCCTTGACCTCCTTGTCAGAACAAGCACAGATACGCGTTGGTTTAACTTCGCATACATCAGCTTCATACAAAGACCGAATGTTTACCGGATCGTCCTCAGGGGTTCGCAAACGCAGCACATTGGCGTGATGATGGTTGGTGGTATTTCCCACAGGACCAAATATGTACCAACCCAATAATGTTTCCGCGGCTTGAGGGTAGTCTTCACTGTTGTCGGTATGCTGAAGGTAGCTGATAGGAGTAGTTAGGCTTGCGTAGTCGTACCCGATAAAGATGTTCACCTCTGTTGATTCTAGAGGCAAGCAAGACTGGACAGATTCCATGTAAGGATACTCCTCGAAGATTAGGTCCCCCATGCAAGGTATTTTGTGAGCAGGTCTTTCAAGTTCAATCGCAGAGATGTTGAATCTCGATGATGGCTCGTCACAGCGTCGAATCCACAAGTAGACCAAAGCAGCATCGGCCAAGCAGTAACCACCTCCTGCCGTTCCGAAAGTGAACTTGCGTGGCCATCTTTCCAATTGGAGTGCTCTTGCAACTTCTTTCTTGATGAAGGTCACGTCACTAACCGAGTCAAACAATGCGACAGCTCTTCCCCAGACGCCATTGCTACCTAAAAACTCTTCGTAAGTTGTGGGAGAATACTTAAATTTAAGTTAAATTTTAGTTTGTTTACAGTCGTGACTTTAAGTACGGAGTTTGTAGACTCCGCGGAAGGCTGAAACTCAGATCCAAAAGAGCTGAGAGGAGAGCTTTTTTGGTTGTGGTAGGGGGTCGCAGGCGCATTCGAAACACATGCCAAAGTCGTGTGGTGGGACTTACCACAGTTCGCACACTTGCGCCTAAACGGGCAGTCTCTCGGTTCCCGGTGTTTTTTTGGCCAAACTCGTAAAACACCTGCCAAGACGTTTCATAGCATGTGTTCGTTCAAGAAAGGGTATATGCTTTGAATTTAGAGCAGTCTATAAACCAGTGAGAAGATAATCCGCATATTGCGCAACAGTCTTTAAGTTCAGAGCGGATTTGATTGACTTCAGAGTGCGTAAATCGTTTAGGTGTAATGCTCTCGTGTGCCATGTTATTACTTTTGCCAGCTAAGCTTTCTTCAAGTTCAGTTTCACGTTGTGAAAAATTAATCAAAAGTTCAATAGTTACATCAGCAGCATCATGTTCTTCACGAACCCAACGTCTGAATTCCAGAACAAGATTGTCAGACAGTTTCTGCTTAATCAAATCGACACTAGCGAAACAATTTAAGTTTCGGGCGCATCAGCCAGCCTCTTTAGCGTGTCGAGCATAAGTTTTCACTTGTTCAAGAACGCGATGCATTTACTAGGCCAAACTACTGCTCAAAGATTTTGTTAATTTCAGCTTTTTTAAAATAGCTTGGGGAATTGAATTAGGAGGAAATTGCGAGTCTAAACTTTCCCAAATAGAGTCCGTTGATCTGCAATCTTGAAAGGTTGCTTGCAATTTCGGGGGAAAAACATACTCATACAATAAAAGTACCAATTGTTCTTAGTCATTCGTAAAGCCAGTCAGTTTAAAGTACTCTCTGACTCGATTTTTCCAAGCATTATAGTTCACAATTTCGCCCTCCCATTTCGGCATACACAAGTCTCTTGGTTTAAATTTAGGTTTAGATTCAGGGATTTCGTTCACAACTCTAGTTTCTTTTACTGCAGTTACTAGTAGCGTCAGCTTTAGTTTCAGCGTTCACTAAAATATCGAAAGCGTTTTTGAGTTTCGCTGCAGCAGCTTCTCGTTTTTCTAAGTTAAGTTCATTCGTTTCTAAATCCTTAGCAGCGTCCTCGTAATCGGTTTCTGGCAATTCCATCAAAGTGCTAGATATTAAAAGCAAGTTTTCTCTCAGGCTTTTAAGATTAAATTGCAAAGCCGAGCGTTGGTCTTCGAACACAGCTTCGCTTGGTTCCGCCTTATTAAGGTAGCTGTTTAAAGTCGCAGTTTGGCGGGTAATAGCAGATTTTAGAGCAGTGCGACGGGTTTTTAGTCTTTCATATTTTTCCATATTGGTTATGAATCAAATAAAAAGCAAATAGGAACAAGCTCACCAGTACAAATAGGTAGTTGATCCAGTTCTTGAGAGGAGCCAATTCGAATTACTGTTCCGGACAACACTCCAATACCAGGGTTGCAAATGAATTTAGTGGAGTCGTATTCGAGTTTTGTAATTCCTTATAAAAAAATAAACACAAAATTAGTAAAAGCACTAAAAAAAGCAGTACCGTAAAAGCAATACCGTAATGTGACAATCAGTTTGGATTCAAATCTGGACATAGTACAGATTCTTGAGTATTTTTGCTGAAACAAGCCATTAACCATTACAATCAACATGATACTCCCCTGTATGCAATTTTCCTGGACTCCTCGAAAGCTTTTGATCGAGTCTGCCATTATATTTTATTTCAGAAGCTTGTTGAAAAGAAGGTTCCTTTAATTTTGGTGCGATTTATTATGTATTGGTATAAAAACCAAATGATCACTATTAAATGGAATAATGTCTTTTCTCACAGTTTCTCCATAACCAATGGGGTCAAACAAGGCGGCATTTTGAGCCCTTATTTGTTCAATATCTACATGGATCAGCTTTCTGTTAAGTTAAATCAACTGGATATTGGTTGCTGTATTTGGGACAAGTGTTTAAACAATCTTATGTACGCTGACGACATTTGCTGCTTTGCTCCTAGTTTCAAAGGCTTACAAAGGCTTGTTGATACTTGCGTCGAATTTGCTGCAAAGCACAATATTGTCTTCAATTGCAAGAAAACCAAAGCTATGTATTTTCCTTGTAAATTCTTCAAAACCACTGATCATAATCTAACCGTGAATGACCAGCATGTTGAATTTGTGAATAGTATTAAATACCTTGGTGTTACAACAGTGGCGTAGCGTGACATTTCAGACAAGGCATGCAGTTATGATGACGTCATCAGTTTTGATGACGTCATTAATTATCAGGCAGTAAAATAAAAAAACAACTTAACAATAATAAAAGTCTGGTAGGTATTGCAACTAGGCCTCCTCTCTCAAGCAGGGGCGCCGAGAGCCGAACGTAGGCCCGGGGCCAGCTGAAATATGACGGAATTTAGGTTTTGTGAACTCCAAAACAGACGGAAGCAATGCCGTAGTTTTGTCCAAATTATGATGCGATCTCAAAAAAAAAAGTTCTTTACAGGAATTCTAACGGTTTTTTCATTCAAAATCAGGTGATCTCCAAAAAGAAAGTCTCACATGCTCATTTCTAAATGTCATTTGATGGGCCCCTTTCGAGCCATGGGCAGCCTCATGGGCCCCCCAAAGTCCATGGGCCCCGGGGTCATTATACCGCCCTGCTCCCCCCCCTCTCGGTGGCCATGCTCTCCAGTACACATTGGTGTGTACTGTACATTTACTGTCGCAGTACAAGTCTTCCTTGTGTTACTACAGACAGTGACAGGTCTAGCAGTTTCATATGGGCCAGTAGCCGGTTACCGGTACCATACTAGGCTAACATTAACAGTAAAGTAGGCTTAATAACATTGAAGCAAAAACATTAATTGCAGAACTAAGCTAAGCAAACTTGCAAAATTGCAAAACATTAATTGCAAAACTTGCTGAATAGCAAATACATAGCCTACTTTCAAAGCCTCATACCGGTATATCGAAGCCTGCTGGCAACAGCCAGCGATGCTATACAATATTAAGTAGGCTAGTGGGCTCAAGGCTAGTCCAATGTATATATGATTAAGCCTGGCCTTGTTTAGTTTATTTAAGAACCAGTAAAGCACTAGCAAAGTAGCATAACTACCAAACGGTAATTTATTGATAGTCCTAAAAACTTTTTCGCAAACCAAGTGTAAATTCTACGACTAGCTTTAGCTTAGGCTAACTAAATACTAACTGAACCAACTACAGGTAACTCTTTGTTTAAATTGATTTCACATCTTGCTTTCACTTTTATAGCTCAACATTTAGCCTGAATAGTGCGAACAGTACTCACTCTGACTTACATTACTTAAAGCCAATACCAACCGGCTATCACGGCTTGGTTTTGCCGCTTAGTTATTCGCTTTTTTCATATTGCTAAATCACATAAAATAAATGGCAACACGCATGCAATATTTAAAATTGCATGCTTTGGCGCATTGTTTGGGGTAAGGTTAGAATGAATATTATCAACCTTTCCAGTCACATCACGTGACCAATCCAATTTTGATAAAAGCACTCTTTTTGGTCTAAATTGGGGTTGAGGGAATCAAATAAAGTGTATTTAATCCCCCCAACTCTATTTCATCACCCCAAACCCAAAATAAATGAAAAAATGGGGGATTTACCAAAATTGGCTTGGTCACGTGATGTGACTGGAAAGGTTGATAATATTCATTCTAACCTTACCCCATTGTTTGTGGCCTGTCTTAAGCTAATTTACTGTAACAAATCTAAAATCAAAATAGAGACTATATTTTACGAAAACAAGAAACTAGACAGATAAAAGCACTTTTGCAGCAAACAATGCGCCAATCAAAGCTTTCAAACCTATTTAATTTTGTTCGTAATCGTATCGAAGCACAGTCATCTTTTGAGCCGTTGAATGCAATTTAAAAATTACATGCGTGTTGCCATTATTTTTTGTAATTTAGCAATATGCTGAAAACAGGCTAAAACTGAAATCAATGAATTAAGCAAGACTATTTATAGCTACTTCGACTTGAAAGTGAATTCCTGTAACTGTGGCAACTTACTTTCATTTTGTTTTAAATTTTTACATGTACTTATTAAAATTATTATTATTTTTTTTTGGCTAAATGACTAGGCATGCAATGCATGCCTTGCATGCATGGAGAATACGCCCCTGTGTTACAATTAGCAGTGTTCTTTCTGATGAACTTGATATTAAAGCTCGAGTAAGATCTATATATTGCACAACTAATATGCTTCGTACTAGGTTTTCCAAATGCTCTGTTAATGTAAAAAACATTTTGTTTCAATATTTTTGTTCCTCTATTTACGGCATCAATCTTTGGTGTCGTTATCCTCCGTCCGGTATAAATCATCTTCGTGTAGCTTACAACAATGCTTACCGTATACTTTTTAATCTCCCTAGAAGAATACACATCAATGAAACTATGGTTAATAACGGCATCTCGACCTTTTTATTCGTTAATGAGAAAACATACTGCAAATTTCATCACAAGATGTAAGCACTCTCCAAACGCTTACATTCAACAAATTTTTGGCTCTGCATGTTTTCTTGATTCTGATTTTTCAGTACATTACTCAAAATTACATTTTGGCTAAATTAGCACGCATGTTTATTGTTTATGCTTTGTGTTGTGCCTGATAAATTTGTGTATTTTTGTTTTTCGTGTTATTATGGACCTTTGTTGAGTCTGACACGAAAAATAAATAAATAAATCCGATACACAAAGTTATGCAATATGTAGTTTAGTACGACAAATTACACTGAGCAACAAAATTTTTGCTAAAAAGTAGTGAGGAGGTGCCCGGGAGTGAATTTCGGGCGCTTATTTCAAATCTGCCCATATTTTTGCTCTAACACGTCACGTTTTCAAGTTGTTAAGAAATTGTCATTTTTTTTACTAAGGGTTTTTGGGCTTTTGCTTATTTCTTTATTTTTCATTAATTAATCAACTGAAATGAAGTCTACTCCAAATTTGCTTATTTCAACTAATAAACGATACATATTATTTTACGTAACCAACTCTTATTTACACCGAAATTCACAATAATGCAAACACGTTTTGACATAAGGACCTACAGTGTGATCAGAAAGTCACTGTGCGCCTAATATTATTTAGATGTTATTATGGCATTTTTAGCAGTTATTGTGAGTGGCATATCGATAAAATTCTTCATTACATAGCAACTGATCATTGTTCTAAACAGCAAACCGGTTTGTTTATACTTGCGATTATCGATTTCTAAAAGACAGAATGTTGTTTATGCATTGGGATTACAGGTGCACAGTGACTTTCTGATCACACTGTACAATATGTGTCCAACATCACACAAATTTTTGTCGTTTTGATTTGCGCTAATGTTCTTGTGTCACTTTCATTTTGCAAAAACCAACAATAATCTGCCATTATGTGCTCAGTAACCTTTCCTTGGTAGCGATTTTCCATCTGTTTTATTTCTTGGTGAAATTGTACAGTTGTACACCATGTTCATTACTAATATCTCCCATTTTTGAGAGGAAAAATCCAAATGAGAGTGTATTTTTAACGACATTCTTGCTACAAGTTCTTGAAAGGCTTGTAGAAAATTGGTAACCATCTGCACGTAGTTGGGAGATTTGTAATTACCCAAGAAATTTTTTCCAATCAAGCAAAACTGATCCCATCCTGCCAGTGGTGCCGATCTTTGTTAAGCATTGGGGGGATAATTTGCAATTTTACCCCAATTTTGCCCTATTTTCAACATTGGGGGGGATGAACCTCGACCACGATTCTGTTTAGGTGTGGAAATTTAGTGAAGACCAAAAAAAATAAGCAAATGGAACACTTTTTCCCCAAATTCAGGCGAAGACCAAAAAAAAAAGGTCTTCCACAAGAATAGAACACTTTTTCCCCCAAAGTTACACGCTCAGTTGTACACTCATTCAAATTATTGGGGGGGATGCAGATGTGGACCATTCTCAAACTATTGGGGGGTATACAGCCAAATTATTGGGGGGATATATCCCCCCATCCCCCCCTGGTTTCGGCACCCCTGCAATCTGCTTTTTCTTTTGAATCTAGGTTTGCATCGAACTTTTTATCACCCATTAATTTTCAAATTTCTGGTCCAATAAATATTCCTACTTTTAATATCGTTTCACTTTTGCTTGGAAACCTATGTCTCAAATACAAAATGCCATTGCCAATTGAATCCATTGCTTTTACAAAATTGTTGAATGAACCCAGTTTAAAGTGTAGTGGTGGGAGATATATCTTTTATGGATCAACCAAGGGTATGTGCTGAACATTAAATCTTCCTGGTACAAATTCCTTTCGTGCAGACCATTCTTTTTGATTGTAATGACGACTGTCATCCCTACTATTCAACAGACACAGAAAACATTGATGTTTCGTATAACCCATTTGCATTCCAAGAAGTTAGCCAATTACTTTTAAATCTCCACAAATGCTCCATTTATACTCACAGTATTTTATTAATTACAAGATAGTCTCCATTGACTTGTACTTTTCTTTTAAACCATCAGCATATACCAGTGGAATAGAAGGTTTTTTATTGCCATTATGCAATTAAACTGCCTTCAGGCTAGATTTACTCGAATCAATAAACAATCT
Organism: Trididemnum nubilum; assembly: GCA_963965965.1. Classification (NCBI taxonomy): domain Eukaryota; kingdom Metazoa; phylum Chordata; class Ascidiacea; order Aplousobranchia; family Didemnidae; genus Trididemnum; species Trididemnum nubilum. The sequence goes on along the minus strand of OZ014477.1, from coordinate 9,579,878 downwards.
CCATTCAGCAGGATCATGCTCGAAACCAAATTGTTCAAAAAGTCCGGGAATATCCGAGCAATAACAAACATCATTATCAGCTGCAAAATACTTTTCAAGTTGAGCATGACGAGTACGATAAAAAGTACTTTTAACACCTTTTTGCAATAAATTCTATTGTTTTAGTCGTGAGGCGAGAAGTTCAGACTTTTTTGGTTAAACCCTAGTCCCTGACCAAGTCATTTAAGTCACGTTAGTCGAGTAGGTGAGGTGTCAAAGAAAAAAAGTCATCAACGCTCTGAGCTGTATCAGTGCCTGAAGTCTCAGATAGTACCTCAAAGTGTGCAGAAGTATTTGCACTTTCACAATTTCGTCTGAACGTAATTCTAGCTGTGATGGAGGGCTTGGAACTGGAATATTCTCAGATGCATGAGCTACTGGCCGCAATGCAGAAGGACAATCGGGATAAACAATTTTACTTTTCTTGAATGACCTGATACCTTAGTTAAACAAAAATAGCAATCCGAAAAATGGTTTGTAGGTTCACGCCACACCATAGGTACAGCAAAAGGCATGCTCTTTCGTTTTCCATTTAACCACTGAATCAAGGATGCGTAGCAATTTCTGCAACATATATGGGGGCCCAAGATTTTTCCTGCTCTCCCACTTGACATCCAAAATAATGCTTGTAAGCTATAGTCACTTTACTTGTGATATTTAGTCTTTGAGATTTTGGAGTAAACTTGCCACAGATATAGCAAAAACTATCCGGATGGTTTACGCAGGATCTACGACTAGCCATAATACCTAGTACACGCTTTTCAAAGTAAGCTGAAACATATCAAGACACAATTAGGTCTGGAGGCTGACAACAAGCTGGTGCTGCAAATTGGTAAAATAACTAACTGTTTTGTACATGATTATCCTGCTGCAATTCTAGCTTTAGTTTTCATTCGGTAAATAGGCTTCTTTTATCTCAGAAGGATTTTTCTATGCCGTCACTAAGGCTTGTCTAGAACCAGTCGTCTTTTTCGCACGCAGATAAGAAAAAGTGTTGAGAGCAAAAGATTTGATTGTAATAGTATTGCAGATAGAAAATGGATAAAATATATTCAAAACAACCCAAAGACGATGCAATACTTGTAATCAGCAGGTTAAAGCACATAAGTATGCACTATGTACGTTAACAACTCCACAAAGCATCATTTTGTTATCGAATGTTGGTTTAAAATAGCCTACAAAAGACCAATCAATTATCTCAATAAAAGAATACTTTGCAAAAAAAATAAAAGTTAAATTCAAAAAATCTAGACGTGATGGGAGAAAATGGATAGCATATTTGGATTCAGCGCCCAAAACTTAGTCGAAAACACCTAAACAAATTTAATAAATATGACAAAAATTTTTTTTTGTTGTTTCATGTTATCCAAATTCAGATAGATTAAGAATTAGCGAAATACTTACCGTAAAATGCAAACAGTTAGGATATGCAGTTTTAGTTTACATAATGGTTTACAGTAATAGTGAAATGCACAATAACAGATAGACATTAGATAACCGGTAGCAAATAAACGAAAGGTAACTCTGACGAAGTAAGTTCTACACAAAAGATAAACCGATGGCAAGCAAAGTAGTTCTGGCTAATCCAAATAGTTCTCTCAGTTCCCAAACGACGAGTAGTAAATCAGAACTCAGCCCAATAGCAAATCACATAAGCTACTCAATATCAGCGTTAATCCAATAGCTTACGGAAAGAAAATTAAACAAAAAATTAAAGCAATAAAAATACTCGCCTACTAAAGCTGAAACCTAAACACTAAAATTACGTATGAACCAAAACTGCAAAGGCGACAATGTGCGTACGATCTATCTGCACCAGAGATGGAAACCGGTCGGGTCGAACGGCCGGTCAGGACGAGATTCTTTGACCGGCCGGTCAAGCCGGTTGAAACACCGGTCAAATTCTCCTTTCTTGCAACTAAAAGATTACCTGGCATTTTAGCATCATTTTAATCAGCTTAAGAGTAGAAATGGCGCGTAGATTTCAGATTTTATAGTATATGCTAAAATCTTGCCGCTTTAAAAAGCTTTTTTTAACTTAAATTTCCCTCACTCTACACTGGGCAAGAAAGACACAGCTCTTTTTTTTATCTAACTAGCCATGGCTTGTTCTGAAGTAGCAGCATCTCTACAAATTGCTGGGGCACATGATATTTTAATATTTTCTAGCCACGTCATAACAGTTTAGTGTTTGCTGCTCGGCAAATTGCACGTATTTAGCTTGTTCCCTCCAGTTCTTTTTATGCTTATTTTGTGCAGGTTTTGCGCTGCTCAAAACAAGTCTTTCAAACCGAAATTTAACCTAAAAAGGTCTTAAAATTGAGTTATTTTGGCAAAAAACGCAAAAATTTTTTTGCGTTTTTTTTCTGAGACCCCCGTCCAAAGTCACAAATTTGAACACCTCATCCATACTCTCCCCCTTCAGAAAATTTTTCATTAGATACACTGAACAGTGAATAAAAACCTTCGGTAGAAAACCGGTCAACCGGCTTAGATTTTGAAATTTACCGGTCGGGTCGAGAAAATCCTGACCGGTTTCATCTCTGATCTGCATTGCAAACATTTCATCATCATTTTGCCAAACTGTGAAATTACAAACTTAGCTCGGCGGCCAAACCAGGAAAGAAAGAAAAAAGGAAGAAGTAAAATGAGATAAGCGAAATTTAGAGGTTGTCAAAGTGATGGACCAGACTACGATAATAACTACAATACGGAATGACCACCCAGTTGCGGAGGAAGTCAAATAAGGTTCCAAGCACTACACGTGGCTAATTTAGAAATTTAAGCAATAAGCAGCAACTTTTTTGGATTTAACATTTTTATTCAAAACAAAACATATCAAACGTTTTCGGCTTAAAACAATTAAGCCCTCTTCAGGATATTATAAACAATAATACATAAACATCTGTAAAAGAAATAGAAGCATTACGGCAACATAAATTACGTATACCTGACTAATGACGTACATTATATGAGGAAATACTTAAAATTATTATCTAACAAATTAAAAATGCCTTTCCGGTTTTGGAGCAAAGCAATCAGATTAAAATTACAGTCAAACAAGCAACAGCATAAAGTTTTTAGCGTGAAATAAACCAATCTAGTCAGAATAACTATTAATGTGATGGTAAAGGTGAATTGAATTAAAGAGAAAATCAAGTCAAATCAAGGTAAGAACTAACTTATGATATTATGACGTAACAGAAAATTTGGGAAATTAGAAAATACTTAGCAAGAAAGAGGCACCTTTAGCATAAAGTTGCTTATTTAATTTAGGATTTAGTTTTTTAATCAACAGAGCTTCTTGGATTTTAGTTTCATACTCAGTATGGCAACTTTTTAAAATCTGGAAAGAGTTTACGGTATATTTTTCCTCACGGCAAATGGCACATGCGCGTATGTGTTCTTTTATAGCGCTCTTTTGCGGTCCAGCTAAAACCAAATGTTCGCAAGCTCTTGCAGCCAAATGTCGGGTAGTCATGCCTACGTAGGCAAGGTTCGTATCACACGAACATCGAAACTGGTACACGACATTGGAGCAGAGAGCATGCGGTGTTTTTGTTTTCAGCTGGAAGTAGCGATTGATCTTAAATGTATCGTAAACTACTTTTAACTTTAAACCAAATTCCCGATAAATAAGTTTAGACAGACTTTTTGTAAATTGTTTGGATGCAGAACCTATATACGGAACTTTAAAAAAGCAAGTCTCGCATTCATCGCTGTTTTCGTTTTCTTGAGTATGATGGGATGAAAGTGCAAGAAATTTGCGCAATATTTTATCAAAGAATTGTGGGGGGTAATTGTTAGATAAAAATAACGATTTAAGAATTTCAACCTCTTTGAAAAACAACCAATCACTTGAACAAATTAACTTGGCACGGTGGAGCATACAAAATACTAAACCAGATTTCCATTTAATGGGACATATAGCAGCAAAGTTAAGGAATAAACCCGTATTAGTAGGCTTTCTCCAGACCCATGTATCAACAGTATTCTCACTAATTTTGATATCAACATCCAGAAATTGCAAAGTGTTTGTGGACTTTTCAATAGTAAATTTAATATTATCATGTTGGCTGTTTAGAATCTTCAAAAAGACGAACACGCGTTAACATCATCAAAAACAGCAAACACATCATCAATATAGCGAACATATAATTTAGGGTGACAAGACATTTGATCTTTGAAAATTAACGTTTCCAGGTGTCCCAAAAAGAAATTAGCCATAGTGCAACCAAGTGGGGATCCCATACCAATACCATCTACTTGCTTGTACAGTTCATCCTTGAACAGAAACATACATTCAGTAGCCAGGTGCATCAGCTTCACAAATACCTCTTTAGTGATGGGAGGATGATCATTACGGTCAGAAGAAAAAATGTAATTAGCAATGATATCAATAGTTTGGCTTAAAGGAACGTTAGTAAATAGCGATTTTACATCAAAACTGACCAGAAATTGATTAGATGAGTTGAAATTGAAAGTATTAATTTTGTTTAAAAATTCTTCACTTGATTGAATAATGTACGAATCAGGAATGTAGGGTTTGATGATGGAGTCCAAAAATTTTGCTAATTTATATTCAGGAGTACCGATCATGGAAACCACAGGTCGAGCTGGATTGCCATCTTTGTGAACTTTTATTAGGCCATACAATTTTCCAGGATTGCTTCCTGATGGAATTAAGCTTTTGATAATTTCATCACCATAACCTTTTAAATATTTGCGAACATAGTAACGAATTGAATTTTCTTTTGCGATTATTGGATGAATTTCTTGTTCTGTATTAATTTTGATGAATTTAGATTTATCTGCAAGAATGTTGTCTAGTTTAGCGTAATAATCATCGGAGTTTAGTATTGCCACACCACGACCTTTGTCCACTTTGCAAACTTTAATATCGGTATTATTGGAAAGTGACTGTAATGTTCTGTGGAGAAATTGATTGCGTTTCGATGCACATTGGTGTTCAGCATTTAAAGCAAATTTTTGAAACAAATTTCTGAAGAGGGCTTAATTTTCTGAAGAGGGCAAATTTTCTGAAGAGGGCAAATTTTCTGAATGCAAATTTTCTGAAGAGGGCAAATTTCTGAAGAGGGCTTAATTGTTTTAAGCCGAAAACGTTTGATATGTTTTGTTTTGAATAAAAATGTTAAATCCAAAAAAGTTGCTGCTTATTGCTTTGATATGGTTCTGCAAATCAACCTCTTTGCCTAAATTAGAAATTTAAGTCAGTACAAAAACACGAATACCGGTACACTAAGATTTAAAACTGTTGGCAAACTAAATCACTTAAAGCAATAATTTGTTTTGTATGTATGGCAAGGGATTGTGCTCAAACAAAAAAAACGAAACAAATACAGTGTCACAAATTTGTTCATGCATGGTTAAAAGTTGTATTTTGCTACAGATCGTGACTTTCGTAGTTTCGTTAGGGTTTTTGGCTTTTCTTGTTTTTGGAAAAGTAAAAAAAAAATACTCTGCTGATTACTTGAAGTACATTGTGCTAGCTAATGTTTCTAATCATTTTTTCATGCTGAACCTGGCACTGTTCTTAAATTGTTTTTAAATTTTAAGCAAAAATTAGTGTTTGTTCTTACAAAATTGTTCATAAAAAACTTGGTTCTTATAAAAAATACAAAATTGTTCTCACAAAAAAGAAACTTATAAAAAATACAAAAAAACGATATGCCCCAAGCAACATACTCAATATTCTGTCTCCGATTCCTAATGGCAACTCTGTAGTTGGGGTGAATTCGTTGTTCACATTTGCTGTAATATCCATATCCTTCACCGTAATTTTTACATTTTTGGCAACGTTGTTTGCTGATGGCCAAGACACTTAGAACCACAAGCAACATTAAGATTATTTTAGTCATTGCTATTTTAGAACATTTGTCACCAAAAACAGCTACCTATATAGCAGTAACGTAGCCAGGGGGGGAGGCTATTGCCCCCCCCCCCCCATTGGCATGTCCACCAAACTGCAGAATGAGAAAAACACTACGTTTTTAGCACTTTTGAGACTGTTTTATGCACTGGAGTGGACTAAATAGGATATTAAACATCTTTTGAAACATATATTCGGGAGGGGGGGCTAATTTTTTAAAAATAAAACTAATAAACAAATGAAAACTTTGAAAAATGGTCAAAAATAAGCAATTAAATTCGATCGCAAGTGTAAAAATGCTAAATATAGGTGTATCCAACAAATATACTATAAACTAAGGAATAGGGGGGGCTATTCAGTATTAGTTAATTACCAATCGATTCTCTCAAATCTCTTTTCATTAGCCCCCCCAATTATTTTTTTCTATAAACTGTATACGAAATAAATTATTCCGTGTGAGTTTTATTGAACTATTCGATTTTATTTTATCGCCCCCCCCCCCCCCCCCCATTGGCCTGTGAACCAAAACGCAGAATAAAAAAATACCACATTTTTAGCTCTACTGAGACTGTTTTTTGCGCTGAAATGGACTAAAAAGTGTTTTAAAGCAACTTTCGAAGCAAAGATTCAAGGGGGGGAGGGCTAAATCGTCAAAAATTAAAGTCAGAAATCAATAAAAACTTTTTTAAAATGCCCAAAAATAAACAATGAAATTTGATCGCTAGTGTAAAAATGCCAAACATAGATTTTATCAATAAACATATTATAAACTCAGGAATAAGGGGGGGGGGGCTATTCAGTTTTAGTTAATTACCAATCACTTCTCTCAAGTATCTTTTCATTAGCCCCCCCCCCCCCAATTATTTTTCTTTATAAAATATAGACGAAATACTCTGTGTGAGTTTTATTGAATAATAAGATTTTATGATTTACCAGCATGTATAGAAGAAAACTACAGTGTTATCATTAGCCACCTCCCACATAGCCCATTAATGCAACCAGTTGTACTACCAGTTGCACTGCCAATTTTTATGCCACGTTTTAAAAGCATTATTTTTTACTAAAATAGCCCTGAAATTATGTTATTTTTGCAAAAAAATGAAAAAATTTTCGAACGCTGGGGTCTCCGTCCTCAAACCCCCGTGCCTCCGGCGGCTGGGGTCTCCGCCCCCAGACCCCCATATTAGCCCCCCCCCCATTACGAATTTCTGGCTACGCGCCTGCTATATAGCAACTATAGCTAGCCGTAGAATCAGTTGAATAAGTTACAACCAGCAGCGTATTAGCGACCATTGCGCGATGCCCCCTTTTTGAGTGAGTCCAGCACTTCTATATTAAGTACAAATAGGCGGAAAAATTCAGTTATGCCTCTTCCTACTCTTTTGTTTGTCACCAATCCATCAACAATGTAAAACAGAGCTCAAATGCAACATAGACTTTTTTGTCTTCAAGTAGTTATCTCTACAAAAAAGCTCCGTTAAAGCTGAAAGTCGTTTTTGGTCTTCAGCTACTTTTCAACATAAAATTTGATCCGTTCTAATTGAAGACCTTTTTTTAGTCTTCGGTTAGCCCCCATACCACTCCCCTCTCTCCCCTTCGACTTTATTTGGGAAATCTTGCCTATACGCCACTGATAACAACTTTGAATCTCCAGATCCAGTATTTGAAGTCAAGTACTTAAGAAGTAATATTGCAGTCACTGAAGAGTTCCATGTTCAAAATAGACGGTTGGAGAGAATTAGCGTTGCTAACCTATTCAAAAAAATAATTGGGCTCAACCTATTGCAATCGTCATCTACATCTACCCTGTGAAAATTTTCCAAATGGGATTGAGTGAAAATCTTCCAGATGAGACTCAAACCTTTCCATACAGCGCCCTCTGCCTACTGCCCTGGTCTCGCCCTTTGGCCTCCTCTTCAGAAAATTCCGGGCTATCCTGCTAGTCATAGGCTTGAATAGGAAACAGAATGAAAGCCAGGTGCGGATTTCTCCAAGCACGATGTAGTCACTGAAATGAAAAGTGTGTGGATCGTCCAATAGTTAGTGTATGACGCTGTCCGGTGATAGGAGGATAAATTTGCACTACAACAACAACACCACCCGTTCGTTTCAAAAAAAGCCAAAATTTATTTGAGGGAATTATAAATAATAGATCTGTACTAATTAACTTATTTTTTAACTTTTTTCTGAAAGACTTGCGAGATAAAGTCTAGCACGAAGATTTAAGAAACAATGGTTGCTAACCCTATGCACTGCTTTCACAATATACATCTTTGAAACCACCGAAAAGAAAAAGCCATTTTATCATTCTTCGCTGTGGATTTTCTTATTTCTAGCTTTCCTTAGTAGTACTGTTTTACCTGTACCTACACGCCAGTAGCAATTAAGCCACTAATATTCCGGTTAAAGGCTTTCTAGTTTTTTAATAGATTTGTGTTGCAAGAGGATTTGCTTTTAAAAGAATACAAAGTCTAATCTTTCTTCATAGCATAACGTCACTTGTCATAAGTTTAGGATTACCTCCTTCTCAATTAAAAATAAAATTTGCTTTTCAATTGAGTTAAGCGCTAAACCCATACTTTTTTCAATTTCTACAAAAAACAATTTTCAGAAAAAAAAAAAAACAATAAAAAAAGTAAAAAATTCAATTTCCATTTTTTCAGGAAAAAATCGTATTAGTCAGACACCTAAATTCGGCAAAACATTCGAGTCATTGGTGCGATCAGGGAGGGCTATAAAAGGGGCTATAGCTCTTGCTTAGTCAAGTGACTCAGAAAATTTAACCTAAAAAATTAAGCGTTTAAACGTGTTTTGAGCTTTGCCAGTGAGTAAGGGGAGTTGAAGGAGTGAAACAGCTGTACGATCCAATTTTTTTAAATGACTCCGAATTTTTGCAGATTAGCTTTTTTAAATTGTTTCAAAAACGTATGAAACCTGAGCCAAATGGCGTTGAAATGGCTATTCTTTTTTTTTTTTCGAAAAAACACAAAAATTCCTGGCGGCCGGGACGACTCGAGACCTCCGTTTGTGATAATCTTGAATTGGACCTGTTTGCTCAGCACGTCGCCTAAATGAAACATTTTTCGAGCCAAAAAATTTAACTTCTAGTTCAAGCTACCCCCCCCCTTTTGAAAAATCTTAGTTGCGCATCCAATTCGAGTTGTTAGTTTCAAATTCAAAGTCAAGTTCTCTGCTATTAATTCCTATGTACGTTATACAGGCCAACAAAAAACGTTCTATCTGTCATTGAATCGAAAAGCGAGATTTTTTGTACTAAGTCGTTTCAAGTTTAATCAAACTAATTAGAAATACACTGCATCAGAGGTGGAATTTTCGAGGACGCCCTTGGCCTCGAGGACTCATTTTGAAGTCGTCGGCCTTGACCTCAAAGGTCGAGTCCTTGGACTTAGCTTCGAAGCCTCCAAGTTCCTCAAAAATGCCCTGTCCTCGGTCGAGGACAGCACTATTTTTTGATTTATTAAAAATGGGCCAAGGTTATGACCTTTTTTTTTCTTCGTCTTAAATTTCGCGAAAAATTTGCAGTTTTCTGCCCGAAGACTTTTTCTTGCAGAACGCCTGAACTTTTGCGGAAAATTTGCAATTTTTGCGCGAAGACCTTTTTTTATTAATTTTTTTTGGAAAACACTTGCGAGTTGTGACCTTGGTCCTAGGCCTTGGCCTCGAGTATTCCTGTCCTTGGCCTCGAGAGGATCTGTCCTCGGAAAGTCGGTCCTTGGCCTTGGCCGAGGATTTTTTGTGTGTGCTTGGCCTTGGCCTCGAGGCTTGTGTCCTCGACTCCACCTCTGCACTGTGTGCTCTCAGAAGTAACTATCACATTGCTCTTTCAAAAAACGTTTGTATTGCAGGTTAGCAGCTAAGAATTTCAAAAATTATAAGAGCTAATATTTTGTTCAAAGAATACAAACTAGACCAATAGCATATTAGCAGAGCAATTAACAAGTCTGTGAAGATTTAATAACTGTCATTCTCAAGTTAACATAAATGCTGGGTTTTATTATAGTGACAAATAGAAACTTTTCATCAGCTTTATCACGAACCTACGATACTAACAGCTTTGCAGCATGTGTAATTTGTGCATTGTGTCGTAAATTGAAGCTCTGCTTAAGCAAATTTCAGCTTTCCGCAACCTATTTTTCTGAGTTATTTTATTTCAAAGTTAGGAGATCTCCTTAACAGTCCTGCCAGTTAAAATTCTGCTTTTCATAAAATAATTTTTCGAGTTATCTTTCACATTGATTTGAAAGCTTCTAAATGCCAGGCTTCAGCATGAAATAGTGTTACAACAGAAATACTTATACAGGTTATCAAAGTATATTTCCTCAGTATTAAAAGATTAAAAACCTTTAAAGCCCAACAGTCTTTTTCACCCGTAAATGGGAAAAAGATTTACCACTGAGGATCTCATTTACGGATGAAACAGATTTCATTTACTGTTGGGTTTTATCGATTTCTAATTTTTAATGTTTTAATACTGCGGTAATCTGCTGTAACATTTGCTTTAACTTTTGTTATCAAGCACTTTTTGAAACCCTGATATCAACCGTAGAGTACTTTTGCGGGTTAGATAGAATATCTCAATTTCTAGAAAATTAGATTTCAACTGGCAACACTGTTGGAGAGATCTCTTAAACTTTGTGATGAATTATCTCAAAAACGAAAAGTTGTAGAAAGCTGATATTTAGTGAAGATAGGCTTAGATTATTATTTGTTTTTTGCAAATAAATCCTAATTGGATGCTTCATCTCTTTTAAGGTATATTAGGGAGTGCTATTACAAATTCTATTGCTTTTGCAGCAAAAAAAAAGGATTTCACTACTAACACACACGGTTGGTTGAGCAGTAAGATGATATTTGTTTATTGATATTCATAAATCATTACGACGAAATCTTGACAAATTATCCACATTCATGTTGTCTCATCCATAAGCACTTCCTCTATTTCACTGAGTTCATTGCGAAAGTCAGAAAGTTTTTCTGTACAAAATAAACAATATTAATCAACAAAAATATGGGAGTGACTATTTTACCGAAAATTTTTGTTAAAGAGAATGAAATGACAATGAGGAATGTTCATTCGCACATTTTTTGTTTATTTTTTAAAGGTTTAAGCTAGGGTTTGGGTTAGCGTAAGGTTTGAGGTTAGTTTTAGAGTAAAATTTGACTTTGTGTTAGATTTGGGTCAGAATTAATAAAAAAGTGGATAAAATTTTTTTGTGAAATAGTCTCGTCCTAACAATATTGCTCAGTCTACTTGATTGTTCTCAAAAAGGCTATAAATACGGTGAGAAAGGGTATCATTGTTTTAAAAGCCTGTGGCAGGAAAAGAAGAGAAAAGAAGATTGCATTTTGTTTCGTTTATTCACGCCTGGGAACTAGCATTCAGTCGCTGTGAATGTCTGATCACAGTGCCGTCGCTACAGGGGTCAGAGGGGCAGTTGCCACCCCCTTAACCACTACTTGTGTCCCCCCATTTTGGTTTATTCAGAATACTTTTTTGAACATCACTTGAGGACAAGACAACAGGCAATGATAGAAAAAAGAATGATAACGTTCAAACGTAATTCTCGTTTAAGTTTTTTCGATTCTTTGAGAAATTGCTGGCCACCAACTGCGGCTGTACATAAATGTGACGCAATAATCCGTCTTATGATATAAGCCTATAGAATCGTTACCGGTACTTCGTTAGTGATTATGACCTGAAACAATACGTGAAAACATTTTTTTTAAAAGACCAGCTGTTTTTTTTTTTTTTTTTTTTTTTTTTGAGCACACCCAAGATTTTTTAGGTCGCAGTCAGTTGCGCAACCACAGGAAAGGGGCTTCCTTTAGCCAAGTCATTTAGAAAATATAACCCCCAAATATCAACGTTTGAACGTGTTTTGGACTTGAACTTAAGTATAAGGGGGGCGGAAGGGGCTAGGCAATTTAATTCTTTCAATGACTTCTGAATTTCAGCAATTTGCTCTAGTTATTCATATGGCTTTAAAAACGTACGAAATGTGATTGAAATGGCGTTAAAATTGCTTTTTTTGCCGCAAAATCAAAAAATCACCCAGCAGCTGGGGCTCTGCCCCCCTTAGCCCCCGTTTGTGATACGCTTGAGTTGCATCGGTTTGTTCAGCAAGGGGCCTAAATTAGACAATTTTTGTACAAGAAATATTAATTTTTGGTTAAACCCCCCTCCCTTTTAGCATTCATCGCTGCAGACAAATTTTTCAAGCGATTATATGGGACGCATACAAACGAGCTAATAAACGCTGCATGGGCTTATATGTCTCTTTTTTCAAATAAGAATGCGAATTGTTTAAAATAGCGCATAATTTGCAGCCACACAATATCAGTTTTTATGTGCAAAAGTTCGGTCTATTTTAGTGCCCCCCACTTTAGGCTAGTGTTCCCTCACTTCTCTTGCTCTGGTGACGGCATTGCCACACTAACATCACCTATAGTCCCTATTTTGGCTCAGTTTGCGAGTACGTCATCAGACTGGGCAACCACAAAGGGCAGAATGCTTTCCCGGCCAGGCCACTTCGATGCATTGCCAGTTTTGGAATTAAATCGGTCCAGTAATCTTTCAATCAATAATTTAAAAATGATGATCGATCCCAAGCATCGATTTTTTATAGCATGTATTTATAGTTTCCTGAGCTTACTTCTTGGGCTTTGTTGCTTATTCTTACCACTCAAGCTTAAACAAAATCAAGTATTTTGAACGCTTTTACCAAAAAACATATACCAGTAATTATGCTTCATGCCACAAAAATTAAAGCACTATTGAAAAACAATAAAATATACAATGCATAATCAATATCCTCCAGAATGAATATCAACAAAAACCTCGGGTTTTAGTCAGGACCGGCGCCACGGGGGGACATTTTGGGGCCGTGCCCCCCCAAACAAAAATTGTGCCCCCCGTCCCTAGCGAGGACTGCGCCTCGAAGAAATTAACAGGCTCGGGGCTATTGGAGTTCAAATCGACGCCTAAGACTACCAAATTAGTATTTACCGCCTGTATTTTTGCAATTTTTGTGAACTCACACCGGATTTCATAAAAGTTTTGGGACGCAGACCATTTTTTTGGTCTTCACTTAAGAATTCGTGAAAAATCGCAAGAATTTTGAGACCATAACCAGAATTTGTGGAAATTTTTGAACTGAAGACATTTTTTTTTGGTCTTCACCTTGTTTGTTTGATCCACACTGGAATAAAATTCTCGTGCCCCCGTGCCCCTCTCAAATTCACGTAAATAAACTTCTCGTGCCCCCCCAAAATTTATTTCTGCCCCCCCCTCTCCCCCAGTCACTCTATCCTGGCGCCGCGTCTGGTTTTAGTGCTTGAGTAGACAGTGCTTTTTGATTCAAATACCACAAATTAGCTGTAGGACCGCGAGTTCTACTAAGAACCGAAGTTTTTCGCAATGTAGACCAACATATTGTAACTGTTTATATACCGCACTCAATAATCCATACCAGTTATTCTACTTCCAAGATCTTTTAGCACTTCTTTATACGAATCGTCTTCGCTTCCAGTCGTTTTTTGCCATGGACTGCAAAAATATACAATGTACTGTACATACGGAGCACGATTATCTTATGGCATTTTGGAACAGCATCAGGGGCTCCGCGCTTAATTATTTAATCTGTTGTTAAAAGTACGTAAATTATCAACTTAGGCCGGTCTACACTGTGTGTAAAATCGAGTGTATTTCGAGTTTAGAATCATTAAAATTTTTGATCGATGATTGTCAACCTAAAACTACAGGTTTTTTGTGTTTCAACCAGTACTTAGGCCATCTTCACGGCTTGCATTTAGAAGCATAAGTTATTCATCTATACAATTTATTACTGTAATACACAATGCGAATGAGCTATCGCGACGCGTTTCGACGTTGCTCAAGGGTCTCATCAGGCGAAACGAATGACACATATTTAAACATGCAATGATATAAAACTGCAACTAAAAAATTTGGAAACAAAAATTAGCAGCAATTTAGAATCATTAAATTTTCAAACATGCAATGATACAAAACTGCAATTACCAAATTGCAGTTTGGTAATTGCAGTTTTGTATCATTGCATGTTTGAAAATTTAATGATTCTAAATTGCTGCTAATTTTTGTTTCCAAATTTTTTAGTTGCAGTTTTATATCATTGCATGTTTAAATATGTGTCATTCGTTTCGCCTGATGAGACCCTTGAGCAACGTCGAAACGCGTCGCGATAGCTCATTCGCACTGTTTATTACAATAATAAGTTATATAGATGAATAACTTATGCTTCTAAATGCCAGCCGTGAAGATGGCCTAAGTACTGGTCGAAACACGAAAACCTATAGTTTTAGGTTGACAATCATCGAATAAAAATTTTAATGATTCTAAATTGCTGCTAATTTTTAGTTAAGTATTTCGAGTGTATCTTAACTCTTTCAGGTACCGCAGGACATATTTTAACCCACCAATTTTTTGGGCGAATGTGCTTACGGGACACTTTTCAACCCACTTCCAAAAAGTCTTCTGCTTAAACGCTAAGCCGCACAGGAAACATCCCGTTTCGCTAGGCATGTTTTAATAACATAGACGTATTGTTTTAACCTGCTGTAAAGTTTCAAAATGTTAGGAATTTCTCATAAATCAAAGTTAAATCAAAACTTTGAGTGAAATTGGCTTTCAAGAATTGAGCAATATTCGGGAGTTCGACAATCTGTCAATTATTCAGAAAATTACTTCTGTGCTTTTTCAATAGTAAGCTACATTCATAACAACGAAGCATAATGTTCGGAACATCGAAATATCTTGAGTATAAAACACAAAGCCAAAATAACTGGAAACATATCTTCACATTTCGTAAAACTACTTCTCACACTGTCAAAAGTAATGAATGGCAAAAAACACAAAGCACAAGCATTTAAAGTAGGGGCGTCCAACACGCGGCCCGCGGGCCACTTGTGACTCGTCGAAGGTTTTAAAGTGGCCCGCCAAAGATTTCTACATTGGTTGGGTAATTGATCGTTACGCACTGGCATAGTGAATTACAGAAGCAAGTGCTTAAATTTATTTTGTATTTGCGCTTTAGAGAACACCACAAAATCTATCGGAATCGGTATAGACTGATGACCTCTTTTTCTTTTTTTTTGGTCTTCATCTAGTTTTTGGCAAAGGAAACCAATCCAATCTGAGTGAAGACCTTTTTTTTTTTCTTTTTGGTCTTCACCTAGTTTTTGGCAAAAGAAACCAATCCAATTTGAGTGTAGACCTTTGTTTTTTTGTTTTTTTGGTCTTCATCTACTTTTGAAAGAAGCTTACCTAAGACTAAATTTTGGCTCGCAAAAGTTTTGGAACTGCAAATTTGGCCCGTGACTGAAAAAAGTTGGACACCCCTGATTTAAAGCATCAAAAAGAAGCAACAGCAGGGTACAGATTTATTCATATTGCTCATGTGTTAAACAAATACAGTGGTATAGAGGTCCTGTCAACATTTAAGTTGGGATTGTGTTTTTGAATTAGTAATGTTTCAGTGATCAATAATTTTCGCCAGTGATTGGTTTGAGCCATTATTTCTGTTTCGTCAAAATCAATTTTTGATCGGGGGTTATCTGTCAAATGTTTGGATACATTGGTAACTTGTCTATTTGGTGAAGTGGGATCGTGGTTTTTTAACTGAGTGATTAGATTCCTGGAAATCTGACCAATATACGTGCTTTGGCAGCTGCATGTGATACGATAAACCACACTAGAACGATGTAACTTATTTTGGCGCTCTTTGAATGTAAAAAGACGCTTTAAATTGAACGTTTCGTTGATTAAAATAGATGTAACTTTAAAGTCCAATTTTTTTAAAAATCCATTAATTTCTTTCGGTATATGGCCGTTCATTTTTTTTATGTAGGGAAGTTTCATGAAAATCCGTTTTGTGTCGTCCGTTTGTCTGTTTTGGATTTTTTCGACTGCTCTTTGGCAAGAAAGTGTTGGATTTGCCGGTTTATGTAATTTAAGGGAAATCCATTTTTCTCGAGAAGGTTTGAAAATTTTTTTTCCGCAACTGTGAACTATTACAAATACTATATTCCCGGAGCAGTAACGTCCAGACCAAGTTTTGTTTGTATCGATTCGGAACATAGCTGTCCCATCTTGTGTAGATGCCTAAGTTGGTATTGTTTCGAAATATTGATGTTTCAATGCAATCCGAATTTTTTGTGATTTGGACATCCAAAAAAGCCAATTTATTGTTCTCTTCGTTTACTTTTGTAAACTTGATTTTCTGGTGTATTGATTTTACAAGATCAAACGATTCTCAAACCAGTTAAATCTGATGACAATATCAGCAAGCTTTCAAAATTTCAAGGGTTTTTATACAGACTTAAAGCAAGCAAGCAATTAGATGATGAAATACATCATTTAATCAGACCTACAGCTGCATCTACCCCGATGCTTTATGGACTACCAAAACTCCACAAGGACGGAATACCTTTGCGACCAATCTTGGCATCTATCTACCGGAAGTTTTAATTACCAAAGTGCTGTTTGGCTCAACAAAATTTTAATGCCTCTGCGCGAGCACGATTTCAACATAAAAGACACATTTGATTTCCAAGAAAAACTTTTTAACATGGTTAATTCGAATACAAAAACACTTGCAAGTTTCGACGTAAAGAGTCTTTTTACGAATATTCCGGTCGATTTTGCAATACAAATTATTCTCCAAAAACTTTTTCCCGACAAATCGACAAGATTTTACGGCATGAATAAAAGACAATTTAGAAAACTATTAAACTGGACATGCAAAACAACAACACTGCAATTTGATGGAAAATTTTATCACCAAATTGACGGCATGGCAATGGGTTCGCCATTGGCCCCTGCAAAGGCCGACATTTTCATGAACTGGCTGGTGGAAACTGCTGCTACTAAATCAAATCATCAGTTTACAGTTCACCGTTACGTAGAAGATTTATTTCTGACCTTTGATGACCCCAACCACATCGATCATGTTTTTGGTAGTTTCAATTCAATACACCAAAAAATCAAGTTTACAAAAGTAAACGAAGAGAACAATAAATTGGCTTTCTTGGATGTCCAAATCACAAAAATTTCGGATTGTATTGAAACATCAATATTTCGAAACAATACCAACCCAGACATCTACACAAGACGGGACAGCTATGTTCCGAATCGATACAAACAAAACTTGGTCTGGACGTTACTGCTCTGGGGATACAGTATTTGTAATACAGTCAAACTTCGATACTATGCCACCTCGCTACTATGCCACCCTCGCTACTATACCACTTTTGATCGTCACCAACTAAATTCAATAGAAAATATATTTACTATGCCACCACTTACCCTCGCTATACTATGCCACATGAGGTACAGTATTGCAGTGTATTAACGAAACAATAAACGCTACGAACGAAACAATTAAACGGCTGTGAAACGGCAAAAGTATACAGTATGTGCATGTAATATGTTCTCTCAAGTTATCTACTGTAGCTCAGCCCAAAACTCTGAGGAATCGTCAGCTGGCACATGTTCTTTCTGCGGATTTCATGCACTTGGTCGTCTAGCCGATCGCATGCTTGCATCACACTGGCCTTCCCGAAACTACTGCACTGTACTGTTCATTATACTGAAATACATGTAAATTATAATCGTACAATACAACGTGGCATTACATTGTTACATCACAAGGCTGTTTTTACAAATTCTTGTTACTATGCCACCCTCGCTACTATGCCACTTTCTCTCGGTCCCAAAGGGTGGCATAGTATCGAAGTTTGACTGTAGTTCGCAGTTGCGGAAAAAAAATTTTCAAACCTTCTCGAGAAAAATGGATTTCCCTTAAATTACATAAACCGGCAAATCCAACACTTTCTTGCCAAAGAGCAGTCGAAAAAATCCAAAACAGACAAACGGACGACACAAAACGGATTTTCATGAAACTTCCCTACATAAAAAAAATGAACGGCCATATACCGAAAGAAATTAATGGATTTTTAAAAAAATTGGACTTTAAAGTTACATCTATTTTAATCAACGAAACGTTCAATTTAAAGCGTCTTTTTACCTTCAAAGAGCGCCAAAATAAGTTACATCGTTCTAGTGTGGTTTATCGTATCACATGCAGCTGCCAAAGCACGTATATTGGTCAGATTTCCAGGAATCTAATCACTCAGTTAAAAAACCACGATCCCACTTCACCAAATAGACAAGTTACCAATGTATCCAAACATTTGACAGATAACCCCCGATCAAAAATTGATTTTGACGAAACAGAAATAATGGCTCAAACCAATCACTGGCGAAAATTATTGATCACTGAAACATTACTAATTCAAAAACACAATCCCAACTTAAATGTTGACAGGACCTCTATACCACTGTATTTGTTTAACACATGAGCAATATGAATAAATCTGTACCCTGCTGTTGCTTCTTTTTGATGCTTTAAATGCTTGTGCCTTGTGTTTTTTGCCATTCATTACTTTTGACAATGTGAGAAGTAGTTTCACGAAACTTGAACATATGTTTCCAGTTATTTTGGCTTTGTGTTTTATATTAAAGACATTCATTACAGGTAAGACCGTACCTTTGGAGAAGGATAAAGTCTAAAGTGTTTAGTCGAAGCGAATTTATCGGTGGTTAAAAAATGTCACACCGTGCAGTTAAAGCAATTCAAGCGCACGTAAAGTGTGTATTAGCAGCAGCCAAAATCAAAAAAGAGTAAAGGTCTTTCCAAATATCATACTATGATGCCTCAAAAAGGTGGAGGGGGAGAACAAAGCGTTACATCCAATGCAAAACATGGGCTATGACGTCAATTGACGTGATTAAATTTGGAAAAAGCGTCTTTATGGTAATTGAACAGCTTCTATGTTGCATTTTATCAGAAATGTTAGATCATGAGTGGCTTGGCTTATATTTGACCAGTTGAAACATGATTAAAAGTTTATGACAAAAAGTAGAATATTTGCAAGAAAACAAGTTTTTTGGGGCCGTTAAAAGAGGAAATTTTAGAAGAGCGGAGTTGAAGACCTAGTTGGCTTTCATTTTATCACTTCCTTCCTTATATTCTGCAAATTCATTTGCAGTAATCTGCAGAATAAGAAAACTAAACTTGTCACTATTTTGTTCAGAATATAATACGATCAATTAAAATGAAACGTTCGCTTAGATTACATGATTTAGTAGTTGGAGAAGACAAGCGAACAAGTTCAGTCAATAATGAAAGTGAAATATCGTAGTCTGATATTTCAATTTTGGATTCGAAATCAAATACATCATAGTACCCAAGTGACGGAGAAGGCTCAAATGCATAGATGGGCAAGTTAATGCAAAACGTTAGCTTCGTTAACCACTAGTCCGTTAACAAACTTCACACCTCCGTTAACGTTAATCCGTTATTTTCGGCTTTAATTAACGGAAGTTAATAAGAACGCTTTTTAAAAACGCTTCTAGAACACGTATTGACGCTGTTGAGCTGATTGTAAGGAAATATTTATTGCTGTGGTGGACTTTTTGTGTTTTGAAAGATACATTTTACCGTCTAATCTAATTTCAAAATAAAAACAAGTTCAAATGCACAACAAAGCTGCAAGATATTAAAGATAAAAACCTTAACGGAAGTTAACAGAACTTAACGGAAGTTACTTTAGTCCGTTAACAGCACTTAACGGAAGTTAATTTAGTCCGTTAACATGAAAAAACTTTTTAACGGATTAACGAGTTAATGAAAAAGTTAGCTTCGTTATTAACGGATTAACGATTAACGGACTTGTGCCCAACTATGCTCAAATGTATTGGAAATTCTCGATTTCATTAAACCTCGTCTTCTGGTTCATATTCGTCAAGGTATGAGGCCAATCTTGTTGCTTCAAATCAAAAGTAATCAACAAAGGTGGGCAGTAATTAGTTACTGTAACTAGTTACTTTTTTAGTAACTGTAATTTAGTTACTTTTTCAAAAAAGTAACGAAAGTGGGAACTAGTTACTATTTGGAGACAATAAAGAGTTACTAGTTACAGTTTCTTTTAGTTTTGGTCCGGTTAAAAAAGATTCTTTGATTGTTAGATTTTGGTTAAATAAAACACTTCTATGTAATCTCTGTTGGCGCTACGGATTACAGATTTTTTATTGTGCGCTAACGAGGCAACCCTAACCATGCTGTGAGAAGACATTAGATCGTTTTTAAATTAAAAACCTCCTTTTAATAATCTAATAAGTTACGTTCCAATATCTTCCATGCAGGGATTGTTTTGATTGCGTAATTTTTACCAATAGCGTGTAGTGTTCGTTCAGCAGATAACGTTGTTGTTAATATAGCCGCTTTACCCCTTTTGTTGCTTTTCGTTTTAAAAAAACATTTTGAAACCCAAAGACAGCATGGGCAACGACATTTTGAAGCCCAAACGTTTTGGTCTCAGCAATGAACATTTTGAGATGCTTGCTTTCTCGAAAGGCAAATAAATTAAGTGCATCAATGCGTTACGTTGTGTATTTTTGTTATAACAACAGCCACAATGGCCATAAGCAGCGTGAGCAGAGGCACCACATAAAAATTAGAAAATGAGTAGAGAAAGAAATCTGTTAATACCGGTTCCAAAATACAAAATCAACATTTTTGATACTTAATTCATACCGGTAACTAGAATGTGACATCGCAAGCGATATCCGGGGACTTCGCAAAAGTATCTAACTTTACTGAACTAAAGAACTTTACAACTGCGTTAAGCGTGTTTATGGTTGTTGATAGTCAGATCTGAAATACTCTACTTTCGAATTTCATAATGTTCCATTAACTTGATCAGATTTGTGGTTAACAGCTTTCAAAATTTCGCGTTATATTCCCATAATTACTTTCTATAATTAAAAACACGATTAATTCGTAAAGTACTAAAAACTATAGGATACCAGTAAATCAACACAAAAGTATTGTCGACCACTAATAAGCTATTCTTGCCGTCTACTAATACGTCTTTTCTGATCGAACTTCGATTGGTTATGTGTCTTTGTTCAGATAAAAGCTACAAATTATTGTCTATTTTAAATCGTGTTGACAGATGAGGGCATCAAAATAATGGCATAGAGAATAAGCTTTCGGCATAAAACGATCGATTTAGTAAAGTCTCAGACAAGAATGACAATTGGGAAATCATAATGCTTACGTAAGTTATACACTGAAAAATTGGATTGCGATTAGCTTACAGGACCCATTTGGCATGGTCTTTTCAATGTGGTCCACCAAACTTTGTTACCTTTAATCTTGGATTCATATTAACCTATTCAATAGATTTAATTTGTTTAGCTTTTGTAGTTAATGGGGGCAGGTGTCAACATAATTGGAGGACCTCTATGGTATGGCATCCCAAAAATTTTTCATGTTTTCGTATTAACTATGTTGAAAATATCATTTTTCTTTAAGCTTGAGTGGTTAAAATTTTTGAAAGACATGTTTAAGGAGGACTACCTAATTTGTGGCAATTGAAATTAGTCATAACTTTATCTTTTCCTTTCTATTCTTAATCTTTTTTAAGCCTAGCTTAAATGGTTGAAAAGGTTAAATTTTTCAGGACCTATTTGAGGGACCCCCATTTTGGCTATCCAGAATTTTGTCATATTATAACTTTCTGTTATATTTACCTATCCTCAAATTTACATGCGTCTAGTTTAAGTGGATAAAAACTATTAATTTTGGCAGTGCTGCTTGAGGAGGACCTCTCCGATGTGGTACCCCAAAGTTTTGTCGAATTTTTTTTTTCTGCACATTAGTCTATCCTGAAAATTTCATGTGTCTAGCTTACGCAATTAAAAAGTTTAAATTTTGGCATCCTCGTTTAAGGAGGATTCCCCATTATGGTACCTCCAAATTTTGGCATATGATATATCTTTTACATATATTTACCTATTCTGAAAATTTTGTCAGTCTAATTTGAGTAGTTTAAAAGTTTGAATTTTGGCAGCCCTGTTTGAAGAGGACCCCCTCATTTTTAGTTTTTCTTTATGTTTGCCTACCCTAAAAATTTTATGTGTCTAGCTTAAAAAGTAAAAAAAACTTAAATTTTGGCGACCTTGTTTAAAAGGGACCCCCTCATTCTGGTACCCCCAAATTTTGTCAAATTTTAAATTTCCTTTATATTTACTTACCTTAAAAATTTCATTGGTCGAGCTTGAAAGATAAAAAAGTTTAAATTTTGCAGGGCCCATTTGGGGGGAAACCCTCCATTGTTGCACCCCCGATTTCAGGCGGGTACCAGTACTTTTGGATATCTATATAGCTCATAGTATGATTCATGTGCGGTTTGTGGTTTAAAAGGAGATAGTGATAGAAGAAAAAATAAATAAATAAGGAAAATTTTTATCCAAGGCGAAATAAATGAATATGACCATAATAAAGGTCGCAAGTAGTATGTTCATAAAACACAAATTTTTTTTCGTTAGTGTTGGTAATAACCGAAATATACCGATTTAAAATTGTCCACTTTTTGCTGATTTTTGGCCTCTGAAATCGCGATCACTTGACTAGGCGCCTCCAAACTTTGTGCACATACAATTTCTATCTGCATCCAAGTTGTGCTCAAATTTCAACGTTCCACACTCAGCAAATTTATAGCTATAAACAAATAAATAAATTTTCGAGACAAAAATGGCAGTTTTTTCTCAAAATTTAGAGTTTCTAAATCACGATGACGTGACCTAGATTCCTCAAAATTGGCATACATGATGCTTTTAATTATTGTCATATTATATCCAAAATTCAACTTTCTATGTTGAACCTTTTTTAGTTACAAGCAAATCAATAAATTTCTCTGCTTATCTATCAAAATGGCCGAGTAAAAACAAAGGTCCTACGCGCGCGCGCGCGAAGTCCCAATTGAATTTATTAAAAGTAACTGTAACTTTAGTTACTTTTTTGCCAAGTAACTGTAACTCAGTTACTTTACAAAGTAACTTGCCCACCACTGGCTATCTAGCAGTGACAATGTGATTTGGAGTAAATCCAGCCTTTCTAATCAGTCGTATGTCCCGATAAAGTCAACCTCAAACCTCCACGTGGTGTCGGGTGGAAACAGTGGAAACACTGGCTAACTGAGGCAATGGCAACCGGCTGATGAAGATGGGCGAGGCTAAGAAGCGCAGGAATTAGCAACCAGGCAATAGCGCAAGCGAAGGCCTGACACTGTGACGTCCTGCCTTCTAATTTTCCGACCCCTGATTCAAAGGCCAACAGGAGGTTGGGGGCTAATATGGAAACTGGTAGTGATAGGCCAATATTGTGACGGAATGTCAATGCGAGTATAGAGTACAGCGGATAAAACGCGATGCCGTGTCACGGCCACAGGATAGAAAGGATGCTGGTCCTAGTCTAGCCAACATAGGACTTCGTGTCCATCAGCTTGTGAAAATCCCCGTGCACCTGTAGTTCCAGATGGCACCTGGGTAGGGGTCTGCAGCTGTATTGGGGGGGCTCCGCCGAGGCCAGTGCTCCAGAGATAAGTCTGTCGTTTGCAGTGTTGGTGTGTCGTTATCGGTAAAAATGGCAGTCCGTAGCCTTCTGTCTGTCTGAATAATCTGGTCTTTGGGACTTTTCCCAGTTCAAAGAAAACCAACATCATGAAAATGTCGATACATAGAACGAAGAAAGTAACACGGATTACATCCCTAACTTCAGAAGAAGTGGCACTGTCACAACCAAGAATCAGTGAGTTCTTGAGTGACAATGCCAAAAAAGATAAAACTCGGTCATCTGCGCCTTCTAGCCCAGATGCCGAAAAAACATCAAACATGAGCCCTCAAGTTGAGAAGGTTCCTTTGCTAAAGGAATCGGACTCAACAGCAACAGAGGGTACAGCTAAAGGGGTTTGGTCGGTTGTGAAACCGAACACCTCCTCAACTCCCCCTGTGGAGCCTCAGAATCCAAGTAACTCCTCGGATGTTGCTTGCAGGTCTGAGGTGAAACGGGGAAAAAATTATGAAAAAAACCGAAAAAGAAGAGAAAAGAAGCGAATGATGGTGGGTCTGGCTGGCATGACACTTGCTGACCATGACCTCGATTCGTCTGCTCACTTCTCCGGTCAAACTAAACGAGGCAAGGAATCTTCGGACTCTTTGTCCTCTTCAACAAACCTCCCGCAGAAGCGTGGGCGGCATGATGTCGCTCACGGCAAGCAACGAGGCAAAGCTAAAGAAATGACTGCTGGCACGAGCACTCCAACTAGCTATGCTGGGGCGGTGAAGGCCAGCAATCAAAAACTAACAATTACACGAAAAGAGTCTGAAGGAGACGGTAATATGAACAACATGGATCTTCGTGAAGTTCAAAGCGCCATCACCAAAATGATTCTTCGTGCCGATCCGGGTTTTCTTGTCCGTATCGAACGCACTTTTATCTTTGAAGGTAAAGTGCTGATGATATGCAAGGATGAGAAGACCTTGGAGTGGGCAAAACATGTTGTAGAGGCCATTGTACCGTCCTTGGTAGCTCACCAAGGTTACGATGCAAAAGGCCCAAAAGACATGCCTCCAGCGAAAACCTTCGGAATCTGGCTGCCAGAGGATGAAGGCTTAAGCATTTCAGATACCCTTACGCTGGTTTCCCGATGTAATGCGAAAATCTGTCGTAGGGATCTGGAAGCAAAGCATGAAGCGAAGGGAAACGGAGGGGTGCTACATGTAATATCCGTCCGGGAACCTTCGCTAACCACGCTGAAGGAACTGCACTTCAACCCATAAGCTGGTTATCGTCGGATGCAGTTCCATAAGAAGAAAAGTGCCAAGCAGTTTCAGAACCCGGAGACGTCATCACGATCGCCGAAGGACGATGAAACTCGCGAGGCAGTTATGGATACAGCTGAGCCTGGAACTTCGGCAGATACAGAGAAGCCGGCGACCTCTAGTGCATAGAGGTCAGAGCTTTTCTTTGCAGTAAGGAAGTAGCCATATCAGCTGTTCTAATAATAAAGCGCTCTGCTTGAGTACATCTATCAAATAGATAAGAATGGCTCAGGATTACAGCGGACAACTCGATAAATCAAATAAAGCCATTACGGCACATAAGTTATGCTCTCATAATTTAGAGTGTTGGCAAATTAACCTACACAGATGTAAAGCAGCAAGCTACAACATGTGTGAAGTAATGAAAAATGTACGTTCCGGGTTAGTGTTAGCTCAAGAACCATGGACGTATGTCACCAAAATCAGGAGTAAGCTACGGGGATGGAACCTCTTTCAAGGTATTGAAAAGGGTAATCGCCCTCGGGCATGCATTTACGCTACTCCTGATCTCAGCTGTTCTCTAATTCCAATGTTCTCGGACGAGGATATTGTGGCGGTTAGAGTTAACAATGTGTGCCGAAAGGGAGATTGTTTTGTTTTCGTATCGGATACATGGCAGCCGAACAACCAGCTCCACCCACTTTGTTGAGGGATCCGTCAATATTCACTGAAAATGAACAAATTCCTACTATAGTAGGAACCGACGCAAATGCACACCACACTATTTGGGGATCCTCAGATATAAACCCTCGAGGAGAGGATCTGCTGGCTTTTTGTGTTAGTGTAGACCTGAATTTCTGTAATGTAGGTAATAGACCAACTTACAGAAACAAAATACGTGAAGAGGTTCTGGACTTAACCTTGGTGAACCGGTGCGCGTGGGACCGAGTAGTTGGTTGGCATGTTAGCAACGTGCCATCATTCTCGGATCACATGTATATTAGGTTGCAGGTCAAAAGCAGAATCCAAAAACAAGCCAAAATGTTCCGAAATGTCCGTCGTACGTGCTGGAATAAGTATGTAAACGAACTAGAACAAAAATTAAATGAACGAATATTACCACCAGTACCAGTGCCTTCATCAATAAAAGACATTGACGTGCTGGTAAACAAGGTTCATTCAGTGATAACTAAATCATATGAAGCTGCTTGCCCGATGCGTAAGTCACTTCGTAAGAAAGATAACATCTGGTGGAACTCTGAGCTAGCAAGTCTTCGAAAAGAAGCTCGCCGAGCTTGGAAAAAAGCCATTGAAACAAAACAGGAAAATGATTGGGTGGCTCAAAAGCTTCCCCTATCTAATTTTAAAAAAGCAGTCAGAAGACCGAAACGCGATTCATGGCGCAGCTTTGTGGAGAGTACAAGTAGTCTAACAGCAACAGCTCGGCTGGTTAAGATTATTCGAAACAATGAAACGGTGCGTGTCAGCAACGTAATTAAACACGACGGAGAATTCACAAAGTCTCCTCTAGAAACAATGAACTATCTGCTAGATATCTTGTCACCGGGTAGCCAGCAGACAGAAAATCATACAACCAGGTCTGATTTAGTGGATAACCCATTCGTGAGACCTGAAGACACTGAAATGATTGCAAGCATATGCTCACTCGAGCGTATGGAAGCAGCTATCAACGAATTCCAACCATTCAAAGCCCCAGGGCCAGACGGGCTCTATCCTGTTCTGTTACAGAAAGGTTGGAACCAACTAAAAGACTATTACCACGTCATTTTTCAAGCATGCCTGAGACACAGTTATGTGCCAATGGCATGGAAAGAAGGCACAGGTATATTTCTCCCCAAACCCGGAAAGGAAAGCTATTTCGAAGCTAAATCTTTCCGTATGATCACCTTAACTTCTTTCCAACTGAAATGGCTGGAAAGACTAATTCTGTATCATATTAATGATGACAAAAACGTGCAGGCAAAGCTTTCTGCATCGCAGTATGGATTTCGTGCAGGTGTTTCTACGGAAACTGCTATTGCATGAATTTGTGCGCCGTGTAGAGCAATGCCTTGTTAGAAAAAAGCCGGCTATGGGTATTTTCCTGGATATTGTCGGCGCCTTCGATAATGTCACCTTCCGTGGCTTTGCCACGGCTCTGCGAGGGCTGGGCATTAGAGATGGCGCGGATAACAAAAAATGCATCCGCATGCTGTGCTGCGTCCGCAAA
The DNA here is from genome assembly GCA_963965965.1 of Trididemnum nubilum. Classification (NCBI taxonomy): domain Eukaryota; kingdom Metazoa; phylum Chordata; class Ascidiacea; order Aplousobranchia; family Didemnidae; genus Trididemnum; species Trididemnum nubilum. The sequence continues at coordinate 9,552,992 of OZ014477.1, read as the reverse complement.
CTTTGTCCGCATGCTGCACCGCACCGCATTCAAACACAACTAAGTTCACGCTGCACCGCGCCGCACCCCAAATTAAATATCATTTAAATTTCCACTAACATCAAAGAAAAATTAGCTCTCTAGCTTATGACACATAAAAAAATTGATTTTGGGGGTATTATTTTGGAGAGTTTTCAAAAGAGTCGCTCTCTCAAACCATGCCAAAATATTGGTTTTTTAAACATCTGCCGGTATAAAAAAAGTAATGCCCTAGCTTGAGCCATTCAAAAAACTAATTTCTGGGGAGGCCATTTGGGGGCCCCAGGGGGGGTGGTACCTCCATACTACGTCAAACTATTTGTTGCTCAAATATCTACCAATATAAACAAAAAACTATCACCCTAGCTTGAGCAATTAAAAAAATTAGTTTTTTAGGCCCCCATTTTGGGGGGGGGTGGGGAGAAGCCTCAAAAAAATTTAGGAGACAAAATTGCATTAGTAGCCCAACAAATTTACACAAAAATTAGATTTCGATGTTGCGTGGATTAGGAGAAGAAGAGTGCACAAAATTTAGAAAGCAAAAAAAGAAAAAAAAACTCAATGTGGCTAAAAGTGTAGGTAGGGATGAAAGAGTATCTTACGACATATAACCATGTGAAATATTTTTTGCCGTACTTCAGCCGTTTTTGATTAAGACCGCTTTTTACACCAAACTTTTGAAGTAGTTTTCGAGTACAAAACCTGAAGTTACGGGACTCATTGTCTTGAAATTTGGCACACACAAATAACTTAAGAATCACAAACTGTTGTCAAAATTTTATGTAGCTAGACCAAACCATTATCTGTAATTGAGTTATAAATAAGTAAAAGTCTGAAACTTCGCACTCGTTAACTTTGAAAATGGCCGAGTAAAAACTAAAAAACATGCGACGTGAGATCAGTCGTTTCAATTATAGGCTTTCAGGTTTAATCTGCCTTGTGTGTGCTTTCTATCATTTTTTCTTCACCATGTTTTGGCAATCAAAAACAATCTACCAGTCTACCTGATGATTCCATGCAACAAGTGTAGCCTACTAATCCTGAACCAGTAGCTCAAATAATGAAATATAAGGTATCTTGTGCTCTGCATGCTGTCGCAAGCTATTACACTTGTATGAAACTACTCTATGTATTACACCTTTGCAGTTTACATGTGTGTTGGATTGTGGAATAAATTTTGCTACTATTGCTACTACGTAAGCTATTTTGTCATTGGAAATTTGTGTAGCCTAGTCTTCGTACTCTAGGCCTACTACATACAGACATAGGTCTACCAGATCTGAGATAGGCTCCAGACATAGGACCGAAAGCCTAATTCTTGATGCCATGACCTGTTGACGAATAGGCTACACTGAACTAACTCTTTCACTCTGAAATGCAAGCGCATGTGTAGTAGAAACTGTTGTCTAGCCTTGGGCTAGTACCAATACTATAGGCTTACTGCGTACAGGGAGGGTGTGTCGCCAAGCTTTGTGTTGTGCCTCTACTCTGATGATTGCTTTCCACAAATCTGTTTCTTCTACATTTGTCTGCCTTTGTTTCATCTTCTCACCGACAGGGGTGTCAAAACCCCGAAGGGGGGGATGGGGATATATATCCCCCCATAGGTGGGCACAAGTCCGTTAATCGTTAATCCGTTAATAACGAAGCTAACTTTTTCATTAACTCGTTAATCCGTCAAAAAGTTTTTTCATGTTAACGGACTAAATTAACTTCCGTTAAGTGCTGTTAACGGACTAAAGTAACTTCCGTTAAGTTCTGTTAACTTCCGTTAAGGTTTTTATCGTTAATATCTTGCAGCTTCGTTGTGCATTTGAACTTGTTTTTATCTTGATACTAGATTAGACTGTAAAATGTATCTTTCAAAACACAAAAAGACCACCATAGCAATAAATATTTCCTTACAAGCAGCTCAACAACGTCAATACGTGTTCTAGAAGTGAGTGAATAAAACGAAATGTAAATTACACGCAAAATGTTAACGGATTAACGGACTTTATTAACTTCCGTTAATTAAAGCCGAAAATAACGGATTAACGTTAACGGAGGTGTGAAGTTTGTTAACGGACTAGTGGTTAACGAAGCTAACGTTTTGCATTAACTTGCCCACCTATGTATCCCCCCAATAATTTGAGTGTGTCCCTCCCAATAATTTGAGTAATGTCGGTATCTGCAACCTCCAATAATTTGACTTTGGTGTGCATTTGAGCGCAGGTATCCACTACAATTTGGAGAACAAATTTTTCTTTCTTTTGGTGAAGACCTTATTTTTTGGTCTTCACTTAATTTGCTCACCTGAGAAAAATCGTGGTCGAGGTTCATCCCCCCTAAGTTGAAAATAGCGCAAAATTAGGGTAAAATTGCAAGTTATCCCCCCAATGCTCAACAAAGATGGGCACCCCTGCTCACCCAACGTCCTAAACCTTTCCTGGTCTAGCCCACCAAAACCAAAATCTTTTTGTTGGTGTCAAAACAGCTGACCAAAACTAAGTTTCTTGTAGCCAAAATAGCCGATTCTAGGATGCTCCGAATTCTGAAAAAATAAACGAACCGAAGGCAACTTTTCCTGTTTTAGTAGCATGCATTGTCTTCAATTCATATAATAGCTACATCCAGATTCCAGACTAACCATTGTTGTTCATAAAGAGAAAATCACCAACAATAATTGTAAAAAAAATGTAAAAAATTTTTGTACGCGGCGCTGCGCTGATGCTGTGACGTAATGCAGATTTTAGTTGCCACGCTGCGCGGCGCGGTGCACCAACAACAGCGCGCGGCCGCGTACGCTGCGCTGTTGCCATCTCTACTGGGCATGTCCGAGATTCTCACCTCATGGATAGAGAATTTGCTAAGACATCGCACAGTCCAAGTAGAACTATATGGAGACAAAGGTAAAAGGGAAGTTATGAAGGGGAACCCACAAGGTGGTATCCTTTCGCCTTTTCAGTGGAACTGTGTTTTAAACAACCTATTGCTAGAGTTACGTAGCAGGGGCTTTTATGTTCAAGCCTATGCCGATGATCTAGCAATATTGGTCACTGGTGCTGATATGCTTTGGATCAGAGGTATGTCCCAGAAAGCAATAAATATTGCTGCAAACTGGGCTTCGGAACAAGAGCTACAGTTCAGCAGCAAGAAAACCGAAATTATTCTGTTCACTCACAAACGGAATCCAGATTTGGGTTCCTTGACAATGAACGGTTCAAAGCTCGAACTTTCCGAGGAAGCAAAGCTATTAGGTGTTACTCTGGATAGCAAGCTAACTTGGAAACCACATGTAACCCGAATTACCCGCAGAGCAACTACGGGTTTAATGCAATGTTGACAAATTGTGGGTAAAACCTGGGGAATAAAACCATCTATTATGAAATGGGTATACGCAGCTGTGATACGTCCAATCATGTCGTACGCTTGTGTGTCCTGGGCTGGCGGTCTCAACAAAAAGTACCTAGTGAGGAAACTCACAAAGATACAGAGACTTGCTTGCTTAATGATTTCATCAGCTTTTCCTGGCACCCCTACTGGTGCTCTGGAAATTCTGCTCAACATTACTCCCATCGAGGAATTCTTGTTGGCCGAAGCAGTGCGAGGGTCATACAGAATCTCTGTGAGTGGACACTGGCATGCCAAGCCCGTTGGCTCCTTTGGGAAAACGAAAAGTCACGTTGATATTTGCAATGAGGCTAGAAGATTTTTACCTCTGCTGCAAATGCCAGCTGACCGAATTAAGAAAACAAAGGTATTTGAGAGAAACTTGGAATGTCAAATCATGGATAAACAGAATGCTATCAGATCTGAAAGCATTCTAAATCACAACACTATCAGGGTTTACACTGATGGCTCGAAACTAGATGGGAGAGTGGGGGCGGGTTTTTACGCAGAATACCCAAACAACTCCCCAAAACGAGCATTTTTCCACCTTGGAATACACAGCACCGTGTTCCAGGCAGAAGTCTTAGCTATTTCAGAAGCGGCAAAGAACCTGCATTTGGAAAAAATGCACAATCAAAATATTGTTGAGCTGGTTGATAGTCAGGCGGCTATCAAAGCACTCATAAAGAGCACTGTAACATCAATTACAGTGCTCAACTGCATCAGAAGCCTAAATCAGTTAGGCAAACAAAACCACGTCAGTATTGCCTGGATTCCTCGACATGCAGGGGTACATGGTAACGAAGTGGCAGACTATGTAGCCAAATCAGGATCTAAATCAATAATGTATGGTCCTGAACCTTTTATTACAGTTCCGTATGCCAGTTGTGTTAGCACGGTTACGGACTGGTCCACAGTTAGATGGAAATCTATGTGGAATAAACGGAAAGACTGCTTGAGGATGAAGGAGACTGTAGATTGGACGTCTTCACGACTAACAATACGTCTCCTTAACCTTAAGAGGCCTCAATTGAATAGAGTAGTGCAAGTTTTGACTGGGCATTGCAATCTACAGCGGCACAAGAAAACTACAGGTCGTGCTGAGTCTTCCCTGTGTCCAAAATGTAGCCTAGAGGATGAAACACCAAATCATCATGTAGGCAATAATTGTAAAGTTTACCAAGCTATTCGTGTTAAATATTTTGGAACTACCAAAACCACTGTTCACAATGTGGTAACGAAATGTAACATTAACAAACTGGCCACGTACTTAAAGGAAGCTGGAAGGCTTTCTGAGTTCGACCAGTAACCAAACAAAATACACCAACTTAGCAGCTATAATTGCAATGGGCCCAAATGAGGCCTACGCAATGTGTAGGTGGACTTTACCTAATTGGTAGCAGATTCACTTGCACCGCTGCCCTTTAATAATAATAATAATAATAATCAGTCGTATCTGTTCATCGCACCGCATGGTTCAACTGACATTGTTACTTATACTAATTGTTTGTACGACAAATTTGGTCGATTCTGCGTGGTAAGACATATTTTGAACAATTTTTTGACGTCATTGTTTCAATAGAAATAGTGCAAAAAAACAACTTATTTCAAAACAAATGTGGTTTTTAAGTTTATAGACCTTTTTATTTCTGCTTTTTTAAAAATAATTCTTGATTTAAATTTTTGTACATTTTGAGCAATTTTTTTCCGAGTTTTGCCGTACCTGAAAGAGTTTAACAAAGAATTCGATACGCCCGGCCTATCACTTTACCAGCGTACAGGCTGCCAGTTGTATAAAACAAACTAAGGATACGCTAGTACACTCACGACTTTACGCGCAGTGTAGACCAGGCCATAATCATGAGTCTCACAGCTGGTAACTTTTAATTTAACAACGCTTCTACAGTAATTGTGCTGGTGAGTTTGAAGTAAAATTTGCAGGGAAGCGTGGTTTCCCGGCATTAATGGCGCTTTTAGGAGATGGGCTTAGGTGGCCGAAGCCCTCCCCTTGGCCAAGTCACTTAGAACTCCAATATGCAGGCATTTAAACGCGTTTTGGATTTAACTAGTTCCTATGGGAGGGACCTGAAGAGGCTGAAAAATTAGATTGTTTAAATGGCTCTCAATCTTAGCAATTTGGTTCTTACTATTGACTCAAAAAACCTGCAAAATATGATCCAAATGCAAAATAATTAAATTTTTTTTTAAACCACAAAATTTGCCAGCGCAAACGCCCGGTGCTCGGTGCAGTAAACCCGCATTACAAGACTGCAGGTTCGAATCCTCTATGAGGACAACTTTTTCGCGTTGCTTGTTGTAAGCAGCCGCCGTTATACTGACTTTTCCCTTAGCTTCCGCGCTGGTAGCCTTTTGGAGGGAAACCACCCAAATGATTAAACAAAAAAGACAAGTGTGTATAGTGTGAATACTGGTGCATGGCTGGCGTAGGTTTTTGTGTTAGTATTAAATAAGTAAGTATATTGATAAATGCCGTAAAACAGTTACCTTTTAGGTTTCGGCTCATATCTGCGCCCGTGGCATTTAAAAACCACTTTATGCTTTTCGGTTTCTTCTTCGTCATCGGCCGGAATTGCATTTTTTTTCGGGTAACATTTTCCGATTTCTATTGCGCCCAAAATCACTCCAATTAGTAAAATTATCTTGTTCATGATGTATTTATTGTAACTTACAGAGAAATGAAAAAACGAAACAAGTCAGGAGAATAAGACTTGGTGTAATGAAAATAATTTGAATATATTCTACTGAATCAGTCAACCTTGGTTCGATTTCCACAAAGGTCAACCAAATCCTTTAAAGAACAGGGTGAAGTTTCATCGCCCTGCTTGGTAGACAATTAGAGTTTACTCGAATTCCGAGGGGGTCCTTTTTTTGTTTTTAGTTAAGGCAACTTGGCAAAAAACAGTAAAATACTACCCACCAATCTCCCGAAAAAGAACACAACGTTACTATTTGATCTACTACCCCCCACACACACACACACAATTTCAACTCTAGCACACACATACGATTATAGAATCAGCATTATTAATTTACAGAATTTGCAAATTGTAAATTCACAGCCAACTTTCTACAGTGACGCATCATTTGCGAGTTTCAAAAGTCTTCAGGACAAAGACCCGGTTTGTCCTGACAATCTCCAATAAGCAAAAATTATTTTTGAATCATCTTTATTACCTATTTTTTGTTATTATCTGCCCCAGCCTGCTGCTGCAATATCTTTAGTAAATGAAATTTACTTCTTCATGATAATTTATAGACAAGAAAGGAAGATGCCTGTCGTTTCACCCAATGCACAGTGACATCATATTGTTTACCTTGATTTATTCGTAACAAAATTAATGTTTTCAAATTTTAATGGATTCTGAACTAAAACGGGATGCTAAAGACAAAAACTGATGATAATTTTTCATCTATTCAGTGGGACTTGTTTTCATAACACAGTCAAGTTTTTTCTTCCTGTATCCGGCTACTGAATCAAAACCGGAAGGTGGCGCTACTGACAACAATGCATAGCGATTTTCTGTAAGCAAGTCATCATTAATCATATTAATAAATAAAAGAACAAACAACTAAAAGATCCTGTCATGGGTTAACAGACTGTAGGCCTGTAGCGCTTTTAATGTTTTCATCTGCAGCGTGCTAAATAATTAAATGAAAAAACAAAAATTTAAATTGATCTTATCTAGGGTACCGCGTGAATATGATACAGATCTTTCGTTCATATGAACCACGCACTCTGCGTCTGTCTAACCACACCAACACAAGTACTTTTCGGGGTTCTTTTTGCAAGTGTTTTGCCAGTCTGGGCCCCCACAACGGGTAGACTGCTTATTGAAATTAGGAAATAAGCGAAATCGTCTGTTCCAAGCAGGAGTGCCGAAACCCGAGGGGGATATATCCCCCCAATAATTTGACTGTATCCCCCCAAAAAAATTGACTCTGTTGTGCGTCTGAGCGCAGGTCTCTACTTGAATTCGGTGGAAAAAAAATAATAGAGCAGGCAGCAAGCGTGAAGGCCCTGTTTACTTTTCGCACATAATGGTGATCGTCTGAGATGTCCGTGTTTGACAAGTTTCGCGCTCGTGTGGCAGTACACCAAGCGTAGGGACACTAACTTCAGTCCGTGTTCAGGATTTATAGACAACAAAAAGGGGATGTGAAAGTTTTTTTACGCTTGATTTTAGAAAATCAATTAAATTGGATAATATTTTAGCTGCTTTTGTGCATAATCGAATAATTGCTAATAATTGTCAATCGATTATTGCACAAAAGCAGCTAAATCATAATGATGCTATTGGCCTTTGTAATGTCAAGAGTGAAAGAAGTGTCTCTCTATCTTTGCGCAACCTTGCCGAATGTTTGGTTAAAATGAATAAGGTATATATGCCGGTACGCTTATGGTTTTAGGGAAAGTGCTTATCGAACTGATATAAGAAAGTTTTGACAAAGAAAAAAATTCAAAAATTAAAACCTCATCGCTTCTAATACCAAAAAACAATTAATATAGGCTATAGATAGACTTACCATACGTCCCAGTTTAGCCGGGACAGTTCCAGTTTTAAGGCCATGTCCCGGGGTCCCGGCCGGTTTGCCGAAATGTCCCGGTTTTTTGTATCGAATTGAAGGTCACCTGATAAATGGAAAAGAAAAGTGGGCGGCTGGAGTGAAGACCTTTTTTTTTTGGAGATCACCTAAAAATTTGCGCAAAAACCGTGGGTCGCTGTAGTGAAGACCTTTTTCTTTGGAGATCACTTGAAAAATTACGCAAAAACTACTCGAAGACCTGATTGTTTCTTCGTCTGCAGTTTAGTGCATTTGGAACACTGCGGTTCCCAGTTCTCTGTCCGAAAAATATGGTAACCCTAGCTATAGACAAAAAAAATACGAAGCCGTAATTATTTTCTTCTCCAAAAGCTACCACCTGCTCATCAGTGCATTATCAGCAACGATGTAGACTAAAAGTGGATTGACACGGTATCCGTTTTTCGTCTGCGCTTTTGTCCGTTTGGGTACGTTTTTTTTCTCCATTAAAAAATGCTGTATACGTATGTTCTTTTTCGTCCGCATTTTTTATATGTCTATATCCACACTAACCATACTGTCAGATACTGGACAAAAGTTTTCCGAAAAAAATTTTTTTGTTAAGGAATAGCCTACAGCTACAGTCCAATTTTGAACTAACTCTGTCATCGTTCATATACAAAAAAATTTTATCAATATATAACAGTTTACTTATAGTGCGGATATGGACTTAAAAATGCGGACGAAAAAGCGCATACTTTTGCGTGCGTGGAGAAGCAAAACGTTAAAAAACGGACGAAAAACAGAAAGTGTGTACATCCGCCTTAACGCTGTCCGCTTAACGTTAAAAGCAGAAAAGCTTTCAACGTCTTTGGTTTGGCCGGACTTGGGATCGAACCATTTCTACCGTTTCAATAGCCGACGCTCTATTAACAGATAAAATGCATTGTTTCTTCAATTTTAATACAAGATTTTTTTATAAAAGCCTGTTAAAACTTCAAGGCTAGGTCAATTAGACTTCGCCAATCTTTTTTAGTTAACAAAATTATTCAAACGCTTTGACATTGTGACGCGCAGTTTTTGCTTGAAAACAAAAAGCACCGAACAAGGAGCAAACGATTTCATCATGAAATGCAAACCAGATTAAGACGGAAGAGAAGGAAAGCTTGAAAAGAAACTTTGATGCACATGTCATTGCGCTTTTTTTGCTTCTTAAGAATGATTTTATAAAAACGAAAGGCTCGCTTTTGTTCAAAATTTTAGAACAAAAAGCTAGCTTAGGCATGAAAATAATATCAAAAAACATGGGCTATGCAATGCATTCGTAAGTAGTCAGCAGAATATACTGCCATTGTAGATTTGTCGTCTTGCAGTAATCATATGATCTAAATGATAAGTTTTATCTAAGCAAGAATAAATTAATGCAAGTTAAATTATTCCTAAAGTGAAATAGGCAGAAATAATTTAATAGTTCACAGAGATTTTACGAGTCACTTTGTTCTTTATTCTTCAGTGCGTACGAAAACATTTATTCTTAATTCTTTAAATTAGTGTCACATTATTCTTCAAAAAAGTTAGAAACAAATGAGGCCTAAAATTTAAGAATACCTAGCTTCAACCCAAAATTTACTGGTTCTTTTATAAACAGTAATTTGTGCGAAAAAAAACAAAAAACGTTGGAATAAATCTATTTTGTGGCATTGTCCGAATAGTCAAGGCCACAAGAAGTTGTAAATCATTATAGATTAAGATTTGCCAACTAGAAACAATTGGCAACACCACAATCAAAAGTTTTGTGAACACAAGCAGAAACATTTCAAAGTTATGCCAGATTTACGATAAAACTAATATTGAACTTTTACGACTACAAGTTAAACCATAAAAATGCTCTGTGATGAGGTTGTTTATTAGCTCACTAACCTACGTTTAGCATTATGCAAACAATCTCGGTTATACAGCAGCAGCAGCAGTATGGTTTAAAACTTCAATGAGAACCTAATTAATTGCTAGTTATGCAGCACATTGGGTAAAGTAATACTCGATTTTATGAATGAAGGTGGAAATCGACTTTAACAAGTCAGCCACCCCCCTTTTCACATCCCACTTATGACTTAGGGTTTTCTGGGTTTTTTTAATTAAAACTTATTGTTTGTTGCAAAGTGATTACTTCCCATGAACGTTACAGGGATATGAAAAAGAGGGAAATAATGTCGGAGCAAAAATTGGTTTGAGGAAACGTTAAGATAACCTTTGACACTAGAAGAAAGATGTTCAACTCAATGTAGCCAGAATGCAGTCAGAAAATATGAAACTGTTTTTTCATTCAGCCCATCCTAAAGGGAAGTTATGGAAGCGCAACCTTTCCAAATCAGCATTCAGCAAACTCATGCAGCAATAGTGAATCAAAATTATGGACAGAACCGTGGACTTAGTGAATCGCAGTCCTATCCCTATCATTTCGCGAGCCGAATATTTGGAAAAACCGGAGGCTTTTTGACGGTTACTAAACCTATTCTCACTGGTAGAGGGCTGGTTAGGATTTTGTGATGTGGGAGTCTTTGTTTCGAAATTAATGTAAAGACCAAAAAAAGGATCTTCACCTCAGCAACGGTAATTTCTACTGGATTTGGGATGCAGACCAAAAAAGAACAAAAAAGTTCTTGAATCTTTTAGTTGACGCCGAAGTCAGGTTCTATCAATCGTTCTGCATATATTGTTTGCAGGTCTGCTTCCAAAGAGGGGAGAATTGCGAAAGGGGCGTGGCACAACGCCAAACTTCTCTATCACGCTACTGCTAAATCGGTTACTATACTAAATCTCGCAATTTTTTTTCTTTGCTATCTTGCAAAACATTTTGCTAAAACCTACCATTTTTAGTTGTTAAATAGAATTTGATACTTTTTTGCTTTTGTTTCAAGTGCAAATTAGTTGTATATTGCTTTGTATTTCTAAAAAAATATGGAAAACAGTGCGTACGAAAGTAAAGAAGAAGAAACAAACGAATACAGAAAGAATCGTTATGATTCGGAGTCGGATAAATCCAGCTCCGACGGAGCTTTTGATGATTTGGAGGAAGTTTTGCGCGATCCAAATAAAATAAAGTAAGAATATAAATTTCATAGATTGAATATGGCAACAACCTACAAAGTTTATATTTAGTTCGAAAATGATGTAAGATTTTGCTTATTGCTGCGTTATTTTGATGAAGCAGACATTTTGATTTACTCATACTTAAGCAGCATAATAACCGCTAAGGCGCTATTTAAGATCGCAGTCGGGCCTATACGGAAGGCAATTGAAACGTACTTATATATTTTTTCATTTACACTTTTTTACGAGAGCCAGTAATTTTTAGATTGAGGCTGGCTGTTCTTAAGTTTTTAGGAATTGCAATCTCAAACTTTGTTCTTAATTTGTTCTTTATAACCGATCAGTAACCAATGCAGTGACCGAGTGAATTAAGCGTCTGCTACTGAAACGGTAGACTAGGGTTCGATTCCAGGTCGAGTCAAACCAAAGACTATAAACTTTCGTATTCACAGTTTTCCTGCTTGACGTATAGCATTAAAAGGGACAGTGTGAAGCCTCCACCGTGTGTGGTAGACAGGTGGACAGGTAGCAGCTTGACTCGAAGAACAAACGGTCCCTTCACTGTCCCCTGGTCAAGGCAACTTGGTGAATAAAATGTAATTATAATTACAAGTACTTGAATTTTGTTGGAGAATAGAGTGACACAAATTTATTTTAGCTCAGTTCAACGTTATGGATAGTGATTGATTAGAGTAGTCCAACGATGGCAATAGCGACGGTGATAGCTCAGTGGTAGAACGTCGTCTTAGTGATTGAAAGATTGCCGACTCTGGGTTCGATCCCCGAACTGGGAATGCGTTGTTGTGTCCTTAGGAAGTACACTTTACTCTAATTTCACATTGGGGCCAAGGAGTCTACCCGTTGTGGTGGTTCAGCGTGACGAAAGACTTCAACACAGAACCAAAAAAATTGCTCTACCTTGGTGGGATTATATAGACGCAGAATGCCTGGTTCATACGAACAAACGAACAATGACAATCTGAAAAAGGCCAAGAAAACTCGGCGTTTTATAATTTTGGTTCGTGTTGTAAAATAATTTTTTTGTGCCGAGTCTAGCACTGTTTTTAATTAGTTCCGAAAAAATGAACCTCGTGTTCTTATACAACAACAATTAGTACACGTAGAAGAACTCGACTTTTGCAGAAAAAAGTGTTTTTGGTCTTCATCTATTTTCGCGGTCAAAATTGTGGTGCTTTTTTTTTCGGCGCCCATGGATGAATCTTTTTTGGGAACCCGTTTTGCTGGTGCTGGCCCAGGAGCAATCGCTTTCGTTGCCCCCTTCCCCACTGCGGCCCAGATAATAGTTACTAACTGTATTGCATTATTTATCTAGTTGTCATAGCCAGAATCTTGTTTGTTTTTTTTTTCGACTCCAGTTTCATCTATTGACTCTAGTTTCATCTATTGTAACACCCATGACGGATACTTCACAGTTCGCGTTGTTTCAATTTTACTGTAGTTTTAAGACGTATCTTGAACTTTGCATAAGCAGGCCCTGCTGGGAGAGAGCATACTGTAATAATCAATATTTTTTTCATTCTCAGAAAGGAAAAGTTTCGAATCATGAAAAATCTTCTTCTCATTTGTTTTGCGTTTCTTTGTAATTTTACTGCATTTGGAGGAGCCTCGAGTCTCCAGTCGAGCTTAAATGATGATGACGGTCTCGGTACTGCGTCACTGGCCGTTATCTATGGCTCCCTTATTGTGTCAGCGATGTTCACCCCCACTTTGGGTGAGTGATATAACCTTTGTTCCGTATATTAGAGCAAAGCTTTTGCGAGATATTTGAATAAATATTTAGCAATAAATATTTTATAACCAAACATCCCATAATAAATGTATCTCTGGTTGTTCACTTTTTGTTCAATGTCACTTCTCTCGTTTTTTTTTTTTGCTTTAAAGTTACCGTAAAAAGAGTAATGTTTTTAATATTTTCTACATATTGACGTGACCATTTTGAATACAAATATTGGCAAATTCAAAAACTGATGGTGTTTTTCCGGCTTTACTTCCATTCGAAATAAAGTGGTTCTACCTAAATTGCACTCATCTAAAATTAAATAAAAACTTCTTAAATAAGTAATCGTTTGTTGATCAATACCGATGTGACAAAGTTCTCCTGATTCGTCTTCAACAGTAAATTAAAAAGTTTGAAGCTTGGGTGTGATTTTAAATTTCTAGGCAATTTTGAATTTTATTGCCCTGAATACCTTCATGACAACGACATCGAAGCTTTACAGCATGTTAAAGCATTTTACATTTGGGTTTATGTTGATTTTACAATTTGTTATGTTGACTTTTTCATTTTAACCGTTGCAAACCAATAAAATAGTAATGGCCTACTTTGAAAACATGTTTAGACATGATTATTTTTGGTCTAATGTTAACCAATTCTCAATGCAAGTGCAGTATATTATGCAAGGTAATCTACGACAATGGATGTTTTGGTACGTTTTTTCGGACTTTTCATTCATAAATCTCAGGTATACAGTCAATAAGAAACTTCTTTTCAAATGAATAACGATTTCTCAATTTATTCAAACAAAAAAGAGTACAAGTTTACTAGGAAAATGTAAGGTCAATTAATTAACAAATTCAAACTGCAGGCAATAATTTTCCCTGAGTCGAGCGGTAACGCGTTCGTCTCTGTAGCGGGAGGTCTGAAGTTCAAATCTCGAGCCGGTCAAATTGCACACAGTGTTGCCAACGGCTCGCCACCGTTGCGACATTTCTTTACTAGAAGTTGTGTTGTCCGAAAACGGAATGACGCAGAAATGATCCCCGCAAACTCGTTGCACGCTTCGGCGTAATAAAGCGAGTACAATGAAAGTTTTGATTTAAAAAAGGACTAGAAGTTTGCTTCCACCACCAAATAATAGCAATATCTGGAGAACGCCAACTTCTCATTTTAAATTTGTAGAGTAGTTACTACCTGATGATAGCGAAATATGGCAAAAAATTAGAAGTGACAACAAATTTGTACATTAAACAGTGGTCGAGTGTATCAAGTCGGCTACTGAAACGGAGAGACTGGGGTTTTATTCCCAATCGGATCAGACCTAAGACTCGACCGAAAAGGTCCCTGTGCTGTTTCTTGGCTGAGGCAACGTGGTAAAATAGAGATGGAATAACAATTCCAATAAGTTTTTACTAAGGCTGCAAACTCGAAGAACTCGGTCTCTTTGCAGGACTCGACCTCGAAAAATTGAAATTGAAAAAGCCAAACTTGAACTCGGACTTTCAAATATCTTGTGAGCTCGAACGCGGTTAAAAATCGATTGAGTTCGCAGTTCTGCTTTTTACTTATCTTGAATTATAAGCTTTGCATCTCCTCTGCATTTTTTCTGTACTCATTATATGAAGCAAATTGGCGACATTGTTTCGAAACAGGTCTTATACGTAGAATTTTTTGGTATTTTTTGCTTGTTTTATGAGGATTGTTTATACTGGAAATTGTTGATAACAAAATTTTTTTTTAAATAAATGCACAAAACAAAGGCAGTCAATACCTAAAGATCAGTTTTATAAATAAATTCAGGTCACAACATTTTAAGAGATTGAGTTTCAGGCTCGTTCTATAATCTATACGATTAAAGATTTGACGAGGGAGATTGTCGCGTATCCTTTTCCCTTTTTCGCTCACCTCTCTCGAACAATTTAGTATAGCACAGAAAAAAAAAAAAACTTTTTTTCCTAGCATTATTCAATCATTTTGTGACCACGCGAACAATGTAACTGTTTTGGTAAAACCAGCAACAAGACAGTCACTTTTTCATAATTCCAAGAAATCAGAAAAACTAAATACGTTTGATATTTAGTTTTGTGGAATAATAATGTTGGTGTTGCTTTAACCAACTATAGTCGAACTTTGACAGTTTGACAAAGTGTTTGTTAGGATTATGGCCACTAAATAACGCAATGGTTAGGATAGAGTCGAAAATTTTTGTAAGATATAGAGTGGTATTTATTGTAGGGTGGCAATTGAACTTATTTTAAGTTAAATGTGGCTGCTTTTATCGACCTTGTATCTTTAAAAAAATTATAAAAATATCAGCATTTGTTTTTAGTTTTCCGCAAATCTCTTCGTTCTTCCATTTAATAAGTTTCTAATGATGTTCTAAGTTTATTGCTTTCTGCGGTATTTCTATCAGTTTTGAGTCAGTAACAAAAATACAAAAAGAAAGTAAATTCAAGATATAACACTACCTTGAATCTGTTTTGAAATTTTCTACTTAAAAATCTACATTATGAAATTACAGCCCGAAATTTTATTGCTCGTTTATGTTTCAGTTATTAAATGGCTTGGATGCAAATGGACAATTTGTGCCTCTATCATTGGTTACGTTACATATCCATTGGCTAACTTTTACCCCCACTGGGGAACTTTGATGCCTAGCTCAATTATTGTTGGGTTCTCTGCTGCCCCCTTGTGGTCTGCGAAATGTACCTATCTGACGTTATCCGCAAAAAGGTTAATCTTCCTGCTCCCTTCTATCACATAATCACGCTGCAATTAAACAAAATTAAAAATCATTGAAAATCGGTAATTCTAATAATTTTTTAAATAATTAAAATTTTTCTTGTTTTTAAATTTCTTACAGAAAAAATTAATTGAAGTGAATAATAAATAGCAAATGGCGTGATTGGCTTTTTTAATTCGGCGGAGTTATAGCGAATAATTCTTGTTTTTACGTATATTTATAACTCTTTTTAGACTTTTAAGAAACGTTTAGTTCTTTTTTTTATAGGAAGGAGGACCAAAATATGTTAAAATATGTAAGACTTTTTTTTTTAATTTTTATCAATCATTTGCAAGTTTAAACAATGCCACTTAGGATAATTAAATCAAATTACAAACAACTTTTTCGCGTAACTGCGGCCAGCCGGAATCTGTAAGCGACTTTACGTTTTTAATTCAACGGACTGTTCAAAAGATATCAAACGGATTAAATCTGTTTTCGCGGACAAAGGAAAAAGTGGAACAAGGTAGTTGTCATTTTTTCAGTAAAACCGATCTCGAAGAGTATCTCTTTGAAAGAGAACCAGTTGAACCAATTAGGTGTCTGAGTATAAATGGGTTGATAGAAAGGACAGACAAGATTTCTGCTGGCAGCTTTTATGCACTGCCTTTCTTATGTTGTGTGTCCCCAGCTTGTTTAAAGAAAAACCAAAATGAAATTATGCAATATGCTCAATATAAGGGTGTTGAGGTATAGACTACATTCAGCGAAAAGGTTTTCTTAATTTTTTTTGTTTGTTTTTTATGTCATTTTTTACTATTTATTTTGAAGCTTAAGAAGTCAAATTTTCTTTGTCTATAGGTATGCCCGACTGACGAACGAAAAAACCGACACAGTTGTTAATCGATTTTTTGGAATATTTTTCCTGTTCTTTCAATTCAACAACATCATTGGCCAGCTTATTTCATCCTTTGTTCTTTCCAGTGGAGATGCAACTAACTTAGGTTTGTTTAAATTTGCTCTACCGGTATATTTTCATTTTTTTTTTCACTAACCTTGTATTTCTTTCTATTTAATCGTTTGGGAAGGGGCTGTAGTGCAGGGCGATTTTTGGAATTTCATGAAAAAAATTATTCTTTTCACACCATTCAAAAAAATTATTCGCTCGGAGAGCCATTTGAAAGAGTACTTGATGAAAGAGAAAATCTTTCGCCTATCTAGACCCCCACTGAGTGTTCAAGTCCATAATAGGTTTTAAAGTTTACCATTTGGTTTAATTTTTCAATAGAATTGTTTGCCTCCCGAGGGACTTCTTGTAGCCCCTCTTGGTTGTAAATACTAATAGCGAATTGGTGGGCGATAGCGAAACCTGACATAAGGGTGCAGACAAAAGTCGCAGGACATAAGAGCGCAGACATAAGTTCGGAGGGACATAAGGGCGCAGACAAAAGTCGCCGGACATAAGAGAGCAGATATAAGTTTGCAGGAACACAAGGGAGCAAGGACTTAGGGGCGCAGGGACATAGAGCGCAGAGTTGTAAATCTGCAATATGCGTTAACATTTTCGTGCTTACACGCCTTCGGCTTAATAGAGCGAGAAATTGAAAGATTTAATTTGATTTTGCTTCGTAGCGGGACAAAAGACTAATTATAATTGTTTGCTCAACCGATTAAGTGCAACCGTTAAATGACTGCGTTTAAAAACAGTTAAATGATTGCGTTTGAAAACAACCGCTGACGTGGTTACGTAACGCAATTAAACTCATTAAAAATAAACTTCTTTTTAAATGTTTGTCCAAGATTAGTGCACGGCGACTTAAAAACAGTTTAAGGGTAGAGCTGTGCAGATAATTGGGAATTGAAGGCAGGAAGCGAATTCAAAAAACTTCTTTCAAAACTTAACTTTCAAAAATTAAATAAAATACTCATTAATCAAGTTCGTTTCTTTGATTACATAATTATTTCCGAAGCACGAAAATGCATGCGCAGATTGCAGATTTACGTCTCTGCGCCTTTATGTCCGTGGGCCGTTATGTCTGCGCCCTTATGTTCTGAGCCCTTTTGTCTGCACCCTTATGTCGTAGATTGGGGCGATAGACATTGAGCAGGTTGGTAACTCAACTTGATGACAGTTAAGTTCTGGCCCAAACAATTGATTTTGCTTGATAGATAGTTAGAAACTTAATATGTAATCAGTGGTGCAAATCTTTGTTGTACTTTCGGGGGGATAATTTGCAAGTTTACCCCAATTTTGCCCTATTTTCAACATTGGGAGGGATGAACCTCGACCAAGACTTTTTTCAGATGAGCAAATTAAGTGAAGACCAAAAAAAAAAGGTCTTCATCAGATATAAAAACACTTTTTTTCCCCGAATTCAGGTCAAGATCAAAAAACGTCTTCACCCGAAATGGAACACTTTTTTCCCCGAATTCAAGTACAGACCTGCGCTCAGATGCAAACCAGAGTCAAATTATTGGAGGGGATGCAGATGAAGACCATACTGGGGGGATACAGTCAAATTATTGGAGGGATATATCTCCCGATCACCCCCGGGTTTCGGCACCCCTGTATGTAATCCCCATTTTCGAGTGGTAAGTTTGCAAATAAATTTTGTCTTTTAGTTTATTTCTCTTCCACTAGTTATTTATTTGTCTTCTATTATAGGTAAAATCTCATTTTCAAATTATAGATTTTCCAAGTTGCTTTAACGAAACCTACGTTCTTAACAACTGCGGTGCAAACGACTGTCAATCAGATCTTGACGAAGCCAGAATCGCATACAACTCGACTAGCTGCCCAGTAAACGATTTGCAGTCGGACGGCCCAGAGGACACTCTCATTTACACACTAATGGGTATATACGCTGGAGTAGGCTTTCTTGGAGCTGCGGTGATGGCTTTTCTTGTTGATCCTATAGTGGTTCGGTAAGCTTCGGACTTGAATAGCGAGGCGCGTTGCCAGAAATCTGCATTTGGGGGGGGGCTGTTGCGGAGGTGTTGGGCTAAAAGAAATTGGTCTTCACCTAAAATTGAAACGATTTTTCTGTCTAAATTTAGTTGAAGACCAAAAAAAAATCTTCACCGAAAATTGAAACTATTATTCTCTTCAAATTCAGTTGTTCACTGAACAGAAAGAAATAAAGGTCATCACCTGCAATGGTAAATTCCGATTGAGGGGCTATTTTCCATTTCAGTGCAGAAAACTGGCTCAAAAGTGATAAAAGCGCGATATTTTTTATATTTTTAATGTCATGTTCTACATAAATAGCTCTCCCCCAGCTCTCCTCCCCCATTTTCCTCTGGTTACGCTACTGTAAATAGCTATTTTAGATAAGATTGGGCAAACTGTCTCAAGATGAAGGCATAAGATATTTTTGTCGTTTGTCAAAGTGCAGTAACAGAGCAATACGATATACATGGACAATGATGGTCAAACCTTGTTATTTTGTTACGATACGGCAATGTGTATCAAAAATTGATTGTTTGTTTTTCTAATTTGGCCAATATTTATAATTATTTTTTCATCCCGAGGCTGGCATTGTTATTAATTTTGTTTTTAATTTTTGTGTAAAAATAAGCCTCATATTCTTTAAAAAAAAGTGCACTATTTTTACTTCTCCAAGCATTATCATTTTTCTAGGAGGTTGTTCGTACCTTTTTGCACGATTACTCTTATTATTATTATTATTTTTTTTTCATTAAAATTTTGATTTCTTAAAGCAGTGATGCCAATTGGTTTTGCATTGACAGCTGTTTTTGGGTCTGGGCATGTGCCATTCAGCAAAATAAGTAGACGCCTTCTCATTGACAAGATTAAACTACTAAATAAACAAAATTTGCCTAATAGAAAAATAAACTGCTCCAGAAACTTTTATTGGGCCCCTTTTCTAGAGCAAGACCCGGAAAGTGAACATATAAAAACCTAAATGTGTGTAATTTTACAGCGAAAAAGAGGACAGAGGTTTCTTTGGTTTGCTAATAGCAACATTCCAGCACATGAAAAATTACAGACAAATACTTTTGATTGCAATCACTATGTACAGTGGATTTGAACAAGCGTTCATGACTGGCGATTTCACTAGGGTAAGAAAAAGAAATATTTAAGATTAATGAAGTAGGTAGACGTTCAAGAATTATACTATTCATAAGTGATATAAACACATTGCTGAGACTGTCCAATGCTTTTTGATGAAAGCAACACTTTTATTGTTTTCTTTAAAGTTATCCTGAAGCATGGATAGGTATATTTTAGAATCCCCCTATTTGACTTTGTTTGCCCTATTACAATTTTTTTAGTTTGTTTATTAAATATGCGCTCCCAGTCAGTAATAAGCGATTGATGGTACGTAAGTCTTGCCAGATTCTAACCTTAGCCGGTTACTACGGCAGTATATAAATTAGCCAATACCGAAGTGTCACATACTACTGGCAGGCTGACAATGACGTATTTTCAAAATCACTTTTCAACTACTCTTACTCAAACAATTCAACAACATTTTGATGTAAAAAAACACGAGTTTGAAGAAACGATGCTCTTGTTCCTTTGAAACACCATAAAAATATGACCAGGTGGTATAAATGCGTAAAAAATTCGAATTTTGGAAAATATCTATATTTTTCAATGTCATAAGACCAACATAGTATTAACTCCCGCACAAGATATTTTGATAAATAATCACATCAGTTCTGTATTTCCATGACTTTGTACAGAGGAAACAACAACACAAGAAGTCGAATACCCACACAGTCATCAATTCGACTTCTTGCAGCTTTTATAATCACGGGCACACAACATTATTTTGCAGTCATTCGTCACGTGCCCTCTAGCGGTTAACTGGGTGGGATTTGTTCTGATCTGCTTTGGGGCTTGCGATTCCTTATGTTCGTTTCTGTTTGGAAGAATAGAGAAGTACACCGGAAGAATACCGCTATTTTCAATGTCTTTTCTCATTAACCTAGCTGTTATCATCGTATTCTTGGCAAGTATTTTTGCTTTTATTGTCCGGCGTCAAAATCTAACATCGATTCAAAAACGGCCAGAGATTCGTTTCGCGGTCAATCAATTTCAGGACTTTTAACCTAGTCTGCCCTGTGCGTAAAATCATAAGCGTAGTAGCGTATCCTTATTTTAATTATCTGGCAGTTTCTACGCTGATAAATCCGTACGGTAGGCATACGCTAACGTTTTTACGCTCAGTGTAGACGAGCATTGTGTTATATGCTCCGCCTTTTGTTTATGTCTACCATATTGTATAGCATTATAAATATCCATTGAAAATCACTTATGATCCCCTTAGTCTGTCTTCTACTCTTTAACGGTGCTAATAAACGATAAAATGGGGAGTTGACCCTCTCTTTGAGAAGACCTTATATTTCAGCATGAAATAGAGCTTCCAAAAACATTTTTTGTTTGGCAGCAAGTTTTCTGCTCAAAATACGTTCTGCTCAGGCCGCCATCTTTTTTTATCTTCAATTAATTCTCGCATAAACCACGGCTCGTTCTAGCCTAGGATCTTCATTTCGATCTTCGACCCCCAATCGGAAAATCCTGCCTACGCCACTGGGGTGAGCAAATTTAAAAGCCAGACTGGAAGAGCAAATTTTACAGTAAGAAAAGAACAGTAGATCACTATGATCAAACTATGTTCTAGACTTGGGTTCCTTATCCTTCTGATCCAGCTTTATTCTTTATTTTGCCTGCGCTTTGGGGAATAGCAGATGCTGTTTGGCAGACTCAACTGAACGGTAAGTTTTTGTTTTCGTAAACAGTATGATTATGAAATTAATAAACAAGTAAATTTTAAGCACAACCACTGGTCAGTAGCCCAGACTTTACAATTAAGTTACATCAGTCGAGCCGTAATGCGTTCGCCTCTGGAGTGGAAGGGCTGAGGCTCAAATCTCGGGCCCATCAAATTGGACACGGTTGCTAACGTCTCGCCACCGCTGCGACATTTCTTGGAAAGGAGCTGTGTTGTCTGTAGGCGCAATGGCGCGGGGATAGGCCCCGCAAAGTCGTTACACGCTTCGCCGCAATACAGCGAGTATAATGAAAATTTGATTTGCAAGATGCAACCTTTTCTACCGCATCATAATCGGATAACGATTTCCAACGGTATTTTGTCGCTCAACCCAAACATCGAGATAAACTGTGATGTTACAAAGTAGGTGAAAGGTGGAAAAGAGATGTATTCAAAACCGTAGAGAGAAATTTTGGGCCCGGGACAAGAACTACGAAGAGGCCCCATCATTGAGAGAAATTCTGGAGCCGATTACCAAATGAGAAAAAGTCTTCCCAGGGTTTCAACCATTTCCGTTCTCTCCGGAATTTAACGTGAAGTCAAAAAAATCATAATAGTAAAAGATCTTTATCGGTTTTGAACATGTTTTCCTGATCAAAAAATTGTCCTCGAGTTTAGTTCTGAGCTCGACAATGAAACCGTTTGGGCTCCGAAATTTTAGCGGGCTCCCCAAAATTGCCACACCTAAGTACTTTCCCCCGTAATAACTTACCCCTCTTCAACGGCCCTAACTGTATTCAATGAAATTGAGTAAATACGAAGAAGTTGAGCATTTGCTTTGTTGGTTTGTTGCTATCGACCTACGGTCAGAAACTAAGAATTAATAATTTCAGCTTCGTACACAGCTCTGTTAAAAACCAATCAAATTTCAGCTTTGTAGGCTACCGAGTTCTGTTTAGAACCAATCAAATTTCAGCTTTGTACGGAGTTCTGTTTATAACCAGTTAAATTTCAGCTTTGTACGGAGTTCTGTTTATAACCAATCAAGAGGCATGTTTCGCGAACTATAGGCTGTGGGAATCACTTGGATTTGTCATCGCTTTCGCTTACCAAAACTTTATTTGCGTCTACGTCAAGTTGTACGTGCTACTTGCAGTGCTTCTGGTTGGAATGGCGTTTTATTATTATGTCGAGGTAACTAAATTTACAGTATTCTGTTTTTCACAAAAAGCATGCATTGCATAGGCTACGGTATGCTTAAGTAGTATTTTTTTCACAACTATTAGGATGAGCAAGGTAAGAATAAATTGAGGTAGCCTACGTGATGGAGAAAATTTCCCCAAAATTACAATGTCTCTTCAATAACTGAAAGTTGTGAAAATCCTTAACTTGTTTATAATCTATGTTTTGTTTCTTTTGTCAAAAACAAAAGAGTGTTCAAGCAATACCGTCTTTTGTTGGTTTAGTAACATATTGTCATTATCTTCAATTTTTTCCAACTTCGGCGTGAAAAAAACTTTTCTGTTGGGAAAGTTTCAAGATGGTTTATACTTGGTGCAACGTTTATACAATTTTTGCCAAAGTTTTTTCAACAATTTGTCCAGTACACTTTGCTAAAATTTCAAAACTTAACAAAAAATTGTCTTAACGCAATTTTGAAATTTTTTTGCAAATCTAAAAATTTGCCCATGGTTAACCTTGCCAAAACTTTAAATATTGACCAAAAATCGACTAAGTTAAATTCGAACGTTTTGTTAAAATTTGGTAAGCTTAGTTTGCCTATGGTTAACCTTCCCAAAGATTTAAAAACTGAAAAAAATCTTCTGAACTCGATCCCGATTTCATGCTAAAATTTGCTCGTTGTTAATCCTGGTAAAAACTTAAAATTTGACAAAAAACAAAAAAACAACAGAACTCAATTTTGAGTTTAGTTAATCTTGCCACAAATTCAAAAAACGCCAAAAATCGACTTAACAGGTTTTTAACTCATTTACCACTTTCAATTGAACATTTTGATCTTTTCCGAACGACTTCAGATTTTAAGGATTTACCTGTAAACAAATCGAAGTGCCGTGGTGTATTTTGACAAAAAAAAAACGTTTAGAGTTGGCTACCCAATCTAGCCGAAGCTCCTCGATCGGGCATTATTCTAAAAAGCATTTTCGGAAATCTTTTTTAAAAACCCAAACTTGTACAGCAGCTAGAAAATCAGTAGAGATCATTGAAGTAAAACGCAAATTAAAAAAAATTTTGATGTGGAAATGGCACATTTTGTCCAACTAAAACTTGTTTTGATGTTTATTTCAGTACGATGCCAAAAAATACGGAATAGACGAAGAAAAAGTGAAAACCAGTGAAAGTGGCCAGAATAACGAAGCATTTGTGCGCTCCTCAGAAAATCTCAATCAGGGCAAAATATCGAAAATGTAAAAAAATGCAAAGAAATTTGAGACATTCGATCATTTATTTCATCACACCAATCACACCGCGCACTTTATTCAAATTCTCTTCTTCACTTATCGAACTGTACAATTGTTTTGTGAACAGTTTCTTAAATTTTTTTCAATTTTGGAAAATTCATACACTCTGTTGAAATGACCGTACTTTTTTAATGGAAGTAATGCTTTTTTACTTTTTCATTTGTGTAATAAACTGTGTCAATTTTGAACAACATGTTTCAGCCAATTTTGTTTCAGGATTTCAACTCTAGTGGGTAACTATTTCATATTTTATGAGAGTTTTCTTTTTATCCGATTCTAAAACAAGTTTTTCATTGCATAAATTTTGGCTTTAACTGTAACACCATACCGTGCTATTGCCAAATAGGGTTTGCCTAAATCAACCGCTTTTTTTTCAATAAACCCCAAATCTTCCCGTTGTTTATTAGAACATTAACTGCGATAGATTTTAGTATTTGTCTTTATTATATGTAGATTAGTGATTGGCTGAGGTTTTCATTTTTATTATTGCATTCACGTTAAATTACAATACATGGTGTAGAACAATTAATGTTTTATGTAGTGGCGCTCTCAAGGGTTAAGAAAGCTTATTCTTTCAACAATATCATTCAAACGACTTAATCGCAAAGGTAATATTTTCTCTACTGAAAGAGCAAAACTAATAATAACCTTTCAATTTTATTTACCAAAAGATATTCGATAAATTACTCCAAGAAAAAACCGACATCGCTTCGATTCTGGCAAAAACTGTCTCAATTTAATTCCAGCAAAACGATTTAAAAATCGCATTAATTCAACTTGTATGTAATAAAAATTCTCCAAGTATCAATGTCTTCTTTTTATTCCATAAATTTTCCGCCTTTTTGTGTTCTGTTTTTGATTGTTGTTGTTGCCTACGTTCTTGATCGAGCGTGTATGCAAATCGTAATTACATCATTCAAATTGACTCCCAGTTCTGTTGTTAAACAACATTTCAGGCCCAGTGCAAATTATAAAATCAAAAGGCTTCTCTATTGGTATTGGCAAATTTCCGATGCAGCTTACAGCTTGACTAACTGGATGCTTTACACTGAGAATCTGGGATGGCGACAAAACACCGGAAAGAGTGGCGGCTTATCTGCTGCTACCGCAAACCTCATCGAAAAGCGAGTAATGAAGACATTTCCAAAGATATATAAACATTGAACAGGTAAAAACAAGACTATTTTATCGTAATAAAAATGCAAAAATCTCAAAAATTTGCCCGTTGACTGATAGGTTCCACCGTAACAAAATTTCAATTGGATTCAAGTACAGCATATTGTATGCAGTAAAATCAAGTCACTAATCGGACCATGTCACAAGTTTTAAAATACATCATAGAGTACAAAAAAGCATTCTTTTACAACAATCACAGATTGGCAAGATCACCACCTTTTGGTGGTCTTGAAGATCAAGATCAGATCATCCAAAAATGTGATCTTCAAGATCAGATCATTGAAATAATGTGACCTTGAAGATCAAGATCGTGCAAGAGGCGCTACCGAACGAAATACTCGTTAAAGACAAGAGGTTATTTTTACATGTGCATCTGAAGCTCTGAGAACTGGGTAGTGGGTAACGTCATTTTCGCTCGCTAAGTTGCTTGGATCGATTGCGAGATAGCCTACAACTCGAGTAAAAAAAACGTCACATTTGCCTCGCCAACTTGAAGCACTCTTTAAGCGTTACAAAAATCTTTTCTGGTTCAGAAATTTAATGGCAAAATGTTGAAAACTTTTAACTAAAGCAAACTTTTGCTGAAAATAAAAGTTAAAATCGTCGCCACGTTTGCTAATACACTGCTAAGAAAGCGAATTGCATTGAGAACCACTTGCTGTTTTGACTGTTAAAGAAATATTGCGTAGTGCCAGTTGACAAAAATAACAATACACTCTTTTTATAACAACAATTTTCTAAGAATACGAGGCTCATTTTTGCTCAAAGAACAAATTAAAAACAATGCCAGCCTCGATAGAAAAATGAACTAAAAACAAAAGAAAAAAAAATTCAAATAAATGAAAGAAACTAAATTTTGTGCGGATTCAAAACGATAAAATTTTAGTGATTTTCTTGCGTTTGCAAGCAAAACTGAACTATTTCAAGATTAGAAAGCGCTGTTGCTCTGCACAAGCAATTGAGAAATATTGTTGGAAGTTGATCAACCTGAAAAAAAACTTTGCTTTTTCTCTTTTGCAATTTTAGGGTGATGTAAAAGCAGAAAAAAAGCCTCTACTCATGCTTCAGAGCAATAGAAATTACACAGAGTTACAAACATGGTCGCTAAAATTGACATAGATGCTCTAAAAATTTTTTAAAAATCAAGAAATGAGACTGAAAATCGGCAAAAAATTGAAAACAGCCAGTCTCAACCCCAGATTTACCGGTTCTAAAAAGGAAGAGTGTACTTCGACTTGCTCACTTTTGAACATTTTTGAAACCAAAAGTGACTGTTAACATAACTTTACCCACCAACAACCTCAAGGGCGCTTTACGTCATTTAAAAAACTACAATATGGAAAAAGTAGTTCTTTTTCAACTCTGATCCAAAGATGTAAATAAACTCTGTCGTTCATGAACTGATTATTATCAGTTGAGGAATTTGCAGGCTTAGAATAATAACGCATGGCTAATATTATCTTTGTCCACAACTATTGCAATACACACAGTACGCCTGAACGCATTATTTTGAAGTAGAAATACATCTGACGTCACCATAGGATATATATTACGTATTAACGCAGGTTACGAATATCTCGCTAAGAAATTCGAGCGAGCAGTTTCAACGCATGTCGGGCGAGACTGTTTGAAAACGGCAGTTCGTGTACGACATTCAAAAATGAAAGCGATCTTGATCTTCAAGATCGAGATTACACAAAAAATGTGATATTCAAGATCAAGATCAAATCATTAAAATAATCTGATCTTGAAGATCAAGATCAGATCATGACCACGCCCATGTCTGACAACAATAACAAACATGCAATCATTGACATTGAAAAACACTGCAGTTAATTTATTGCATTAAAAAATTGCTGAACTCATTTCAGCTAAATTAAGATCATAATGGCGTTTCAATCACAATCCTAACAAATACAAAAGGGTAGCACTGGGGGAGCAATTGTTACGAGGTGCTGGAGGGAGGACTAGACGGTTTTCTTAACATGATAAACACAAAAACCGTAAATTTTTTTCCGGCAAATCTCTTCATAAAAAATGCAGTCGCACCTCAACCACATTCAACTCTAAGCTCGTTGGTACAATCATGTAGTAGTTAAAATTAATTCAAAAAATAAATGAACCACCACATGTCTGTCATGATAGCCTACCCACAAAATATAACACCACATGTCTGTCATGATAAACTACCCACGAAATATAACAGCCTAGTGCAGGTGCGTAGCCAGAAATCTGCAATGGGGGGGGGCTGTTACGGGGGGGCTGGAAGCGGAGCCCCCAGCGCTAAAAAATCTTGCATCTTTTTGGCAAAAATATCTTAATTTTAGGCTTATTTTGATAAAAATTGATGCTACTAAAACATGGCATAGAAATTAGAGGTGAAAAACATAATTATACTACTTGCATAAATGGGCGATGTGGAGGTAGCTATTGCTAGAATTTCAGTTCTCTTATTTACAAGCTGGTAAATCATAAAACCCTATACTGATAGTTCAATAAAACTCTCAAGAAGTAATCTATTTCGTCCATATTTTATAGAGAAAGATAAAATTAGAGAGGCTAATAGAAGGAAATTTGAGAGAAGTGATTGGTACTTAACTAATACTGAATATCCCCCACCCTATTCTTAAAACTAATATATTTTTTATAAAACCTATGTTAGGCATTCTTTCACAAAGCGATGAAATATGATTACCAATTTTTGGCCATCTTTCAAAGTTTTTTTCTGATTTATGAGTTTTATTTTTGACAGATTTGCTCTTCCCCTCTTCCTAAATAAACATTTCAAAATATACTTTAAACCATTTTTTGAGTCTATTCCAGTGCAAAAGATAGTATCTAAAGAGCTAAAAACGTGGTATTTTTCTTCTGCATTTTGATCGGCAGACGAATAGGGGTGGGGGCTGTAGCCAGTGATGGGATTCAGGGGGTTCGCACGGGTTCGCGCGAACCTGTTCTTGGAAAGTCAGGATAATCAGCGAACCCGTTC
Organism: Trididemnum nubilum; assembly: GCA_963965965.1. NCBI lineage: Eukaryota > Metazoa > Chordata > Ascidiacea > Aplousobranchia > Didemnidae > Trididemnum > Trididemnum nubilum. Next base: position 9,525,124 of record OZ014477.1, on the reverse strand, counting down.
TTGTTTTTTTTACAGACATTAATTAGACCTTTGTTTCTCAATCGACTGTCCGCCAAAAATATTCCAGTTTACGCCTCAATTGCAAAATTGTAAGGCTTATCGGTTATTACGGAATAAAACATAAAATTCAAAGCTGGTTGAAAACTACATGTTCAGTAATTTACAGCATTGTGACGTAAAACAATGCCCGAATTTCTACAGAAGTGTGGTACGCAGAACAAAGCATTTAAGACACTAAATACTTCATAGACAGTGAACTAGCCTAGAAGTCAGTAGGTTCGCTTCAAAAAACTTGCAAATAAGGCAGATAGTTATTTTGTTTTCTCAACGTTATTTATTATCGTGTTTTTGTATCGTATATTAATATTATCAACTGTTTTTTTTTTCAATTTAGTAGAGATGATGAGATAATTAGTTTTAGAAGGAAATGAGCGAACCTGTTGTTAGTAAGTACGATACAAAAGAGAACCTGTTCTTAAAATTTTGAATCCCATCACTGGCTGTAGCCCCTACCCCTGGCTCCTCTACAGACCTAGTGAGTAAGCTATCAATACAGACGTGGTACAACTCATGGAGTAATTGTTGAAAATTCTTTTCAAGAATTTTCCTCACCAACTGACAGAGTTACGAGCCTGTCATCTTTAAAACAGTCAAAATTAGATTGCACTAATGGAATATCACTTGTCATAAATAACTTGCTTGTAAAATGATGACTATAATGCCTGTTGAAAACCGAAATATTCGCAGTAATTTTCAACATTTTCTTTTTTATGCTAGTTTACTAATTTAGTTTATTTCTTAACTAATACGTAACACAAGACGAACAATAAATTGCACTCTATGCACCATTAATCGTAAAAATGTACAATTATTTGACTGTGATTAGTAACGAAATAACAACACCTTAATATAAAAATTAATTTTGGGCACAGTGTCACAATTTGAGTATGACTTTGAATTTAAAAAAAGTTAACAGTCAGGGCTCAAAGTAACGGAAGACTTTTATTTTTTGCTATTGACGTGATTTTAGAAAAATTTTGGGTTCGAAAATATTGAAACCTTTTTGATTTTTCGGTATTCACTTGGTTTTAGTTAAATTTCTTTGGACTTTTTCCACGAAAAAGTTTTTAATCGGAATTTTTAATCGTTTGTCAACTATTACAAGCCACAATGAATTACAAACCATAAAATTCTTGCAAAAAAAACTGCTCAAAAATAATACATAAAAAAAGAAAAAAAGAGTATGGGACAGCATGCGAGTACCATACGAGGTCACAAACCTTGGCAAATAATTACTATAGGGCGTAGGTTTTATTCAAAAAAAAGGTCTTTTTCTCACAGGTTCATAAGTGCATAAATTTTAGAGAAATTGACACGATGTCTCTTAAAAAATTGCAGCATTACTGAATATTCCTTCTACATCTGTTGCAAAACGTTTAATGATACCGGTTTATACAATCGGATATGCTGATCCCACGAACAATCTCCAACTAAACCAGGTATTAAATTACTGAAATCCAGACCATAAACAAATTCGGTATGGTGCTCAATAACTTCAAGCAATGGAGTGAATCCTTGAGGTTTCATATAGTCCCATGTTCTAGAATTATAAAGTTCGGTAACAAAATGCATTAAATATTTAACTGCGGTAGCATACGTGCGGTCAAAAAAATTCAAATACGAAGCCACGAGATGGCATTTAATATACAAAAGTGGGTAAAGATTTACACTGACAAGCAGATTTGACACAGTAGAAGATGCCGGATTTCTTCCACAATATAGGAAGCCTTTTTTTTAGAGAATACACCCTAATAGGTCACTATCAACTGAGATTCTATATTCATGGATAAAAAAAGCTCCCTAACCAAAAACGGAGCTGTCACAAAACAGTACATGCACATTGGTCAAATCTTTCGACATTATATCTTGATTTAAAAACAAATTTAATACCTGACAGTGAAATCATAAGAACTCGTTGCAATATGTTGACCAGTATATGGGGAGCACTTTACGCGCCTCACGGCGTAGTTATGACCGAGCATTTGACAGAGGAATCTCTTCATATTTCGTAAATCCCAAACTCTAAAACAAAAAAAGCTAGATCGTTCTATTTACCATTTGAGCTGCTAACTGAAGTGATAATTACTAGTTGTCTAGCTTTACAAAGTCAATGATATCGATATTGCTCTTCCTTTAGTAACAACAAACAATACCAAGTAGCAACTTTAATTAAACTAAGCAACACGATGGGTAATATTATTTGTTAAATAATTTTGAGTTTGGTGCTTCAAATAGAATAAAAACAATCTAAGAATTTGCGCATTGTAAGTATTTTAGACGCAAAATATTTTTGAAGATAAAATGCAACTTAACTTACCTTACAGAGCAATCAACTGATCCAGTAACAAAAACATTCGAGTTATATTTTGACCAATCACAGGACAGCACTTCGGTGTCATGTGCGCTGATTACACACTGAGGCATGTAAGGTTTACGTGAATCCCAAATCCGAGCAGTTCCATCAGCTAAACATAAACAAGCTTTAAAGTAGCACATGCTAATTGAAAGATATGATAGTGGAATAATAAAGATCGACTCTAGCACAACTAAACATTGGTGGCAGCTTGGTATAAAGATCGGAAGGTCATTTTACTATCTTCTGACCAACCCAGCGGCCAGCACGGTAAATAAAAGCAAAGTACCGCAAACAATTTTAATGTTGTTTAATCGTTTTGCGTGCTTCTGGCCTAAAGGCTACCAGCGCGGAAGCCCTGGGAAGCGACTACTGAAAACAAGCAATGCGAAAAAGTTGTTTTCCCACAGGATTCGAACCTGTGGAAAGACAACTTTTTCGCATTGCTTGTTTTAAGAAGTCGCCGATCTGGTGGCTATACCCAAGACTTCCGCGCTGGTAGCCTTTAGGCAAGAAGCACGCAAAACGATTAAACATTAAACTCTGGCCTGCAAACGTCAAAAACATCATAATTGATTTATTATTAAAATTTTTATGTTGCTACTTATTTGAGTGGTAGCTGGACAGATAAACTTAAAAAAATGCTTTAATTTCGGATCGGTGCGCCCAATCATTTCAGCATATCGTAGAGTGGAGTACAGGAAGAATTCCTTAGGGGCCATCAACAATTCAGAAATTAATAGTTTTCTTTTAATTAACTGAAAGTAAAACCATTAATAAAAACCTTAACAGATTTGTACAAACCGAATCAACTAAAGCAACTGACCGCGAACCAACCGATGGTTAACATTAGGGTTACAGTTAGTTGGCGATCAATTGGCTCGTGGTCAGTTTGCGGCGGTCAGTTGTCGTCGACCCAGTACAAACTTGAGTAGTAATTTTTTTTGATAGTCATATTAGTCCAAAAACAAAAGTCAAAAATCAAATTTAGTCAAAATTTTTCTTGATAGTCATTAAACAAACAAAAAAATAGGTTTAAATTTTTAATAAACAAATTCAAAATTCTACCACACTACTATTACATTATTTAAGAGTTCATGACACTAACCACCAACTAACCCTAAAGTTGGAGGTCAGTTGATTCAGTTCGCACTTTTTATTTTACTCTATTCAAACCTGAAGCACTTCCAAACATTCCTAAAGCATGAGGAGACCAAACAGTGCTGTAAACAACGCCATAATGGCCTTGGTAAGTGTCACAGCATCTTCCTGCTTCGATGTCCCAGACTTTAGCAAGATTGTCCCATGAGCCAGATACAACAAGGTTTTTGCCACCTAAGTGACTCCAATCAACTGAATAAACTTCTTTTTGATGCTCTCGAAAAACCAACATTGGTTCCTTAAAAATGAACAATTGACCATGATTAGACTAACTAAACAAAACAATCACATATTCGATCATTTAACCACATTAATCAAGCTTCTGCAATCGAAACGGCAGATTCAGTTTGATCCCTAGTTAGGTCAAACAGAAAGTGATGAAGTTGGCATTTACACAAAAGGAAGAGTAAGTTGTAAACGTATGCAGAACAGCAGTTCGTAAAGTATGGGACAGAAAGGGTTAATAACTGGGTGGAGCAAAAATTATCTTCTAAAACAAAAAAATAGATTTAAATTTTTAAAAAACAAATTTTCTTTTTCATGTTTTTTCTTATTCTATCAGACAGATAGACGGAATTATTCAGCATAAGTTTCGCCCAAAAATATAAGTAATAAGTTATTAATTCAAGGGTAACATGCTATTTAGATTTCTAAGCACTTGCTGAAACAATTTTTCACTGAATAAAGTCATGTTGATTTTTTTTTAATCTGAAACCTCTGGAGTCAAAACCATGCAAAGCTTACCAACTATTTCCCTATCATATAATGAAAAGTAAACCCAATTGAACTATACTAGCACTTTACCAGTGACCAAAGAAAATCGATCAGGCCTACCTAGTCAGTTAGGAGTAGTAGTACTAACAAAACATTTTGTTGGTTAAAACAGTAGAGTGGCAATCAGTTTGAGATGCAATGTCAGGAGTCTAACTTAGTCAGGCATAAAAACCATGGCTCTTAATCACCTTGCCACGTCTTGTACATTGAATTTAGTAAATAAAGCTGTGCACTGAAAATATTATAAAGAAGAAACTTTAATTTCACCAATCTCACTCAAGTAATTAATCAGATGTCAATAACCTGCTAGCAAGCATAACACCTTGATCCAAATGCCAATACCCATTTTACTAAACTGTTGTCTTGTCTAACAAAATCTAACTATGACCATCTTCGTTATAAAATCAGCAGTTGACAAAAAAACAAAAACAGTAAACAACTTACAGGTTTAGCATCATTCCAAAGTAATATTGATCCATCTCCTGAAGCTGTGCAACAAACTCCAGAAACTTTTTCGCTCCAACAAACATCAAATAAACCATCTGGCCACTTGTGTGTTTGAACTACTGTCATAGGCTGAATTAGGTTCGGATCAAAATCAATGATCATCAAAACACCTTCTCCTGAAGATAACAAAAAGAACTAACTCCTTATGCCTGATGTTGAAGAGTAGCATAATGGTAGAACCATTGATCTAGTGATGCATCCTTATTTCAGTCTTATAACAAGAAAAAATAATTGTCAGCGATTATCATCAGAAAAAATGACTGTCAACTAAGGATGTCCATTTTAGAATATCAAATCCTGCGGAACCGAATCCTATTTTGAACCGGTTCCATTTTTAGGATTCAGTTTAGTTGTGAAGAAAAACTGTAAGTGATAAATTTGTTCAACTGAGCCGGTCAAACGCATTGGGACGCATCCTTTTGACAAGGATGTTACAATGGAGTGATTTTCTCTAGAAAGCTAAGCCAAACTGGTTGCAAGCCTGTTTTCTTTCCCAGAAAACAACTAGAAATGATGGTTAAAATGAAAACAAAAAATTCAGAGAAATTAAAGAAGCATTGCAGAATGAGAATATCTAATAAATAATAATCATGTGATTTATAGTGCTGTAATCCTTGTACTGGCTATACATTCATTAAAAATTAAACAAAATGTTGGACTTTTTTTGTTTTGCAGTAGTTGAGCTGTTAAGCCATTGTATAGATTTATAATTCGGTAAGGATTCTGGATTCAAAAAAAAGATTCGGAATTATTCTAGTATACCTAATTATTCTGAAATGGACATCCCTACTGTCAACAACATTAGTCCCAGAAACCGATTGTCAGCATGTTTAGTTTCCCTAGATTAGAGATACTACTTGTGGGGATGGCCACATGACGGGCTCGAGGGACTTGATTTTATCCCCAGCAAGCTCCAGAGACCTGCTCCAAATTTAAATCACCCCATGGAATAGTGGGACCAGTTTCTTTGGATTCCAACAACAAGCCTTACCTGATTAACCAATGCGCTGACATTTGAAGCAACAAAATAAGATACCATCACCAAAAAGCAACAATAATGCTACCCTTGGGGCAAATTTGCAAAACTTTTGAGTTGATCAATTTTCAAATTTTGTCGTTGTTGTGCCTCTTCTTTCCAGTCATATTTACTGTTAGTTTGAAGCCATCAACTATCAAGCAGAAATAATCATTGTAAAGCACTTTGTCTAAGGCACAAGTTCATTGTGATCAAGGTGCAAATTGAAACTAAATCATGTGATTAGGGACATAACAAGGGAAAGAACAAAATATAAAGGCATTTACATTCTCAGCTACGCAGCTGATAACATTAGTCAAAATCAATAGTTAAATGTTAAGTAGCTCACTTAACAAATCATCAGACATTAGGTAACCTACTGATACACTTTGTAATTTTAACTCATAAAGACATTTCATAATAAGCCATTTTAATTTATTTCAAATTTTATTATGTGATGGAATCCTACCATTCCTGATTCAGTCAATAATGTGGCTCAGGGGACAAGGGCTTTCTTTTTGCAATGATTCAAATCGCATGATCTAAGCTTGACCTGCACCTTAATCATGTTGTAGCATCCTTGTACAAGATACTTTACAATTATTATCCCTGTTTGATCGCTTTGAACCAGCAGCAAATTCAAAAAAATTCACAGAAACATTGGATGACTGAAATCTTTTTGAGTAGCTATCTGCAGATCATTCAATAGTTTGCGTCTTATGCTGTTCAGTGACAGGAGGATAAATGTGCAACAACAACAAATCAAATGTATAAAATCTGCTGGATGGGCTTTACTCATTACTATTGAATAGTTTACAGTACATACCAGAAATTCCATAATTTTGACACAAAGCACATGCTAGGCGATTAGCAGCAAATGGTGAAAATTTGATCGAGTATCCATGCAGACCAGGTGTGACAAAATCTGACATTTCAGTTTGTAGTAGGCTATGCTATACCAGAACTGAGAACAATAAGTCCAGACATATACTATAACTGATAAACTTCTTGTACTGTACGTTAGTAAATTCAAAATAAACATATTGTTACTACTACAGTATCTAGCCTATTACCAGTACCATTTCAAATTTTAAAGGCATTTGTAAATTTTTAGTTTAAAAAGATACAAATTCTAGTGAAAGGCTACTTAAAATCAAAAAATCTTAAGAGCTTAGCACTGTGCTGAATAACGTTTTTTCTAAGTTGTCTTTCACAACACTGTGTAAGGAACTAAAATTTTGTGGAACTAAAAGTGTAAGGAACTTATACTTGATACCAGTATGATACCAGTAGACAGTCTGTACTTGACACTGGCTACTGGGCATTGCCAGTGATTTCGTCACAAAGTGATTTTGCCTCAAAGTGAGGGTTAGGGTAGACTGGAAGAATATTTCAGTGACCCAACTTCTGAGTCAATGCTTTAATTTTACAGTAGTAGGCTACTGCAATAGAATGATGACGGTTCAGGGTTGTCAAATAGGTCAATTCTGTCTGTCTCTAAGCTTGAAGCAGAATGAAGTCTGCCACGTAATCACTTTGTGACAAGATCACTGGCAACCCTTTTTAGTAACCCTCCAATGCTGAATGATATGGTAGATCACACTCAGTGAGCTATTTCTGAGTTACAGCAGCAGACAGAAGTTACACAGTCTGACAGTAGGGCCTACAGTATTTTTCGATCAGTGTCTGAAGACTGTCCATTAGTGTCCAAGTCTATTAAATAGGCTAGTCTATTAGATAGGCCTACACTAATTTAGTAATAATTGGGTGCTTAATACTTCTTGCACATGTGCTTCTTGTTTCACGCAAACAGCTACTCAAAGCAGTATGACAGAAAAAACAAACACAGCAGGCTTGAAGTAAAATAACGTCACACTATCATCAATTACCAGTATATGATTCATCAACCAAATTTATTTGAGTATAAGGCGCATTTTTTTGTACCAAAATATCATCCAAAAAGTCAGGTGCGACTTATACACGAATACATGAAGTGCATTGCATGCCAAACAAAATTTTTTGAGGTCTTTCCTTTCTATCGATTTCTATGCTGCCTCCTTTCATACGATCATGTCACTTATTGCCTTCCATGCAAGTAGTGTTGCACTGTTAACGCTGTCACCTTTTTTTCATGTTCTAATAGGCGGTTCACACTAGACGGAAAAACGGAAAGCGGAGAACGGAAAACGTAATTTCCGCGTCGGACAGCAGCAATTTTTGCGCGCTGATGTTCACACTAATACAAGCGCAACGTGAAAGGTTGTCATCCATGGTAGCAATTGCCAAAGTCAAAAAAGCTGTTTTGCAACGAGAGATGATATGATAAAAACCACTTTGCCAAGTTAATGACTGTGTGTGTACAAGTTTGTGATGAAGTGAGAAAACTTCAAGCTATCAATTAAGCAAAACTGTTTAGCAGGTAAATGCTAAATAAGTCTACTCTATACACTGTCACATGTTTGATTGTGCAGCAGTAGCGAAGAGAATGGAGGATTAGACCGTAGGGCGTAGCTATTGGATTACAGCCAGTTTCAGTGCAGTTGCTTACTTTGTTTGTTGCCTCGGCCACGAAAAACACCTTGCGGCCAAGAAAAAAACCTGAAAACTTTACCGCTTCTCTTTTGTCCCTTGGATGTTGCAACTTGCACTTATTAATGGCAAGTCTTTTTACAGTCTTGCTTCGTAGTAAACTTCATTATGTTGAGCTGAATGATCGATTATTATGTGTATTATACAACTAATACAAGAGGAGCAGGAATAATACATCATTTGATGTCTATGATACAGGGTAGCAGACCCGGCGCCACGGGGGGCATACCGGGCCGTGCTCCCCCCAAATGACTGCTTGTGTACCCCAAACAAAAATTGTGCCCCCCCTAGCGAGGACTGTGCCCCGAAGAAATTAACAGGCTCGGGGCTACTTGAGTGCAAATCGAGGCCCAAATTGGTGTTCTTTGTGAACTGACACCGGATATCATGACATTTTTGGGATGAAGATCTTTTTTTCTTTTTTTTGGAGATCACCCATTTTCGGTCGGAAAAACCGCTTAAATTTCTGATTTCGGCCGGAAAATCCCTTGCAAATTTGGAGAAAAGCTTTTCTTTTTTTTGGAGATCACCTGTTTACGGCCGGAAAATCCCTTGCAAATTTGGAGAAGACCTTTATTTTGTTTTTGGAGATCACCTGTAAAAGCCGCTTGAATTTCCGATTTCGGCCGGAAAATCCCTTTGAATCTTTGTTTCTCACCTTGTTCATCTGATCCAGACTGGGATAAATTTCTCGTGCCCCCCCATAATTTATTTCTGATCCCACAGTCACGCTATCCTGGCGCCGGGCCTGCAGGGTAGTGCCATTAATTCTACGTAATGTTGAATTCAAACTCCACTTATCATAATGTCGGGTTTCAATAGCATGTTTGCCTAGCTTCCCCCGCAAAAGACAGCGAAATTACAAACAAGTCTTCCCAATCATCACCTGTCAAGTGCTAACGTTGTAAGTCTTTCCGCTGTCGGTTAATGAACCTCATACAATCATTTAGCCTTTTGATTTGACTTTAACAAGGCCAACTTTGAAGTGCTTATTCCCCCCAGTTACACCAGTGAATAGGGAGATGCGGATGAAAGGTTTACAAACAACTGACTCCAGCTAATGCGTCTCATTGACTCCAATACAGACCATACTTGCTTTAATGTGAAACTATCCAATGGCAGAAATTATCGAAGCGAAGATTGATTTTATTGCAAGTATCGTGAACACAGTTGTTACTGTAGTGGGAAAGTAGATATAACATATAAACCTACAGGTAGATCGCTTAAAAGCGGTAATATTTTGCTAGCCCACTAGCAATGCTGCTTTACGATCAAGCACTCAGTGGCATCGCTAGGGGGTAGGCGGGCGGCCCGCGCCGGGTGTCACCATATTATGATTTGAAACCATAACTCCACCAATCTGTGGCAAATACCTTTCTTTTTGTTTAGTCCCCATCTTCATTTAGGCCAAAAACCCACTGATTGTTAGGCGAAGACCTTTTTTTTTTTGGTCTTCACATACTTTTGGACTGAAAACCCACTCACTTTGCAGCGAAGACCTTTTTTAGTTTTTGGTCTGCACCTATTTTTGGAATAAAAAAGGGTACCACCACGAAATCCCGCCCAGCGTGCCACCATCCTTAGCGACGCCTCTGCAAGCACTACTTACATTCGTACATTTCCTGGAATATCATGAAGTACAGTGCTTAGGATTCGAGCCCAATAGTAATTTGAACAGTGAACAAAATTACCACTTAAGATCATCTCAATGCGAACAAGCTTACCGCCATTAAGAACGGCAAAGTTGCTTATCAAAAAAACACCCAAACCAACAAGTAACTATCAAAACAATTTTGGGCAAACATTTAGTTTTTCTAAAGTGCCTTTGAAAGGAAATCGAGACTGGTTTTCAATGCTACTTGGGCAAAAAGTACAGCACAGTAAAATCATTCGCGTTGATTTAAACATGCTAGTTGCTGCCGTTTCCAAGATATTTGCACTTCTGGTTTTGTATCCTTACAAGTTTATATGCTATTTCGTCGTATAAAATCGTAGAGATAAAATAAAACGGCAATCAGCAAGAAAGTTCAAATCAACGCGAGTAGATTTTACTATGCTCTATCTTTTTCCAAAATAGTATTAAAGTTCAGTCTCCACCTCTATTCTAACTTTGGTCCCAGGCTGTATGTAGATGAGATATATAGGAAATAATAAGCAGGGCAAGCAATAAAAAGCAAATTTTGGGATAGAACGTTTTAAAGCATAGAATTAAATATTAGGATGACCGAGTGGAAGCTGGTCTTCCATCACATTTCCTACAACAACATATCATGAAACATAACATAAAGTGGCTCGTAGCCGAAGTTTAAATTTTAAAATTTAATTAAAGGTCGTGGAAGAAAATGTCACGATTGAATAACGTCTTCCATTATGTTCCATCAAACGCCATACCAATAAGATAAAATTCTGTTTTGGCATCGTCTGGGCCAATGATCAATATAATAAAAGCTTGCATTTGACGTCATTAAAATTGTACTGTACCGACAGCATCAATCAATGAAATTTTGTGTATAAACAGTATAAATACAAGTATACACTTCTTATCAACGGGTAAAACAAATTTTAATTTAACGGAAAAAAAAGACTAGTGACCACAGTGGTCAGACTACAAGACTACCTGCCGGGCCTTATTAGCAGCAGGTAACATAGGTCATTGTCACTAACAGTTTATTTACAATAAAGTTAACATTATTGTTTTTGTTGTTCTTTATTCTAGTAACAGCAACAAGAAGTTAGCTCGAATAGCTTTTAGCATTTCTCAACAGCAAGAGAATGTCACTCATCAGTCTTCCTGCCAAGCCGCTAGATAGCTTAAGCAACTTTGTGGCTAATGTGCAGCAGAAAAATTCGACATCGTCGAAGCTTGATTGTTGGTCTACAATTTCGGGGTTATGTTGCAGCAACTCCAGTACTTTTTCCTAAAACATATTATTAGATCACCTAAGTGAAGATATCAGAACTAACACTTTTGAAACCTAATATACGTACTGGTTTAGCATGTACCACTCTCCTGAAAATTATGTTACGTGTAATTTTGCATTGAAGTTAAAAATAGTTAAAGAATCTCATAAACTCCGCTCTTAGTTCCCACCAGAAGATGTGAAGTCTTTTTTCTCTCAATGGTTGTAAAAGAAATGACTCTTTTCCCAAGTAGACATCGTTTTTAATAAATATTTATGACGGCCATTTCAAATTTAAGAAAGCTAAAAACCATAATTGCCTACACACCAGTTGAAAAGTTTCTAATCATTATTGAGTTCCTCGTATGTATAATCAGGTCTTATTGTTGTAAAACTTTGCTTCACTCGCTTAGTTGATTATTTTCGCTTTATCAATCGTTGATTTTAACCAGTTACCAACTTAAACCAACCAAGAGAAATGTGACACATGTTCTTGAAAATCTTGCAACTTGACTCTTTTTCTAAACTGGTATTGTTACTTAAAGAACTTTCATTAACACTTGCTGCTCTGACTATACCCTCGCTTTGCACTGAAAATAACAAAAAACGTAATAGTGAGCTATTGTTATAAAATAAAAGCTATAAAAGTTTAAAAAAGCCATTGCTACATAAAGGTTTGAGATTACACAAAAACATAACATTATGTAAATGTGTGCTAGCTGCTCACATTAAAAAGCTGAAGTACTTTTGTTCCACTGTGATATTTTTTTAGGCTACAAAGGTAATAGCTGCAGCTGCTGCATTGTACAATGATGTCAGCATGAAAGTGGTTTCAAATCACATGATTACAGCTTCCAAAGCCTTCAACTAAAGGTTTTAAGCAGCAGCAAACTTGGATTCAACTTTATTATATCAAACAAAAAGTATGGTGCTTAACTATTAGCTAAGAATAGTTAGTAGATCACTAGTCCATGCTTACAAATCATTTGGCTACATTCTACTGATTAGTACATACAATAAACAAGGTTTTCATCACCATTCTGTTGCGTGAAATCAAGAGCTTGAAGTGTATCTTCATTGAGTTGGTAATTACTAGCAGTGCTAAAAAAATCATCTTGTATTATAATTAAAACGATCAGTGGTCAAGTGGATAAAGCGTCTGCTACAAAAGCTGTAGACTCGAGTTCGATTCTCGATTGGGTCAAACCAAATACTACAAAAATTGGCATTGATAGCTTTCCTGCTTGACGTTTAGCAATTAAAGGGACAGTGTGACGCCTCTGCCATGTTTGGTAGACAAGTGGGCAGGCAACATCTTGACTCAAAGACCAAAAAGTGCCTTCGCAGTCTCCTGGCCAAGGCAAGTTGGTGAATAAAATGTAATTACAATATAATACCTTTCTTATTTATATCATAATTTACACTAGTGCCACTCATCTGTTGAAAATCAGGGACTTACTACATGAGTTTATGCTTATATCAATGTTATATAACCAATATTGAAACTGGAACCAATCTAGACTGGATCACTGGCTTTAGCTCAGTCACAGGTACTGAATGTAGCCTCTGCAGTCAACAGCCAGCTACACAGTACATTTGAATATGACTTTCAATAAAGTCGATTTTATTTCGCTTTTGCAATAAGCTTTTCGGATAGAACTCCAGTTGCGATCTCTGTCTGGTTTGGTATGTGGTAAGCAGGATGTTGCTTGCTCCCCCTTACCAAACCAGACAGAGATTGCAACTGAAGAGTTAGTTCTATTCGAAAAGCTTATTGCAAAAGCAAAATGAAATTGACTTTAATTAAAAGTCATATTCAAATTCTGCACCACTTCAAAATTGTTCATCTACACAGAATAGTTTGGTGCTGCATTGCTCCTTGAAATGCATATCGCTTAGCAAAAATCTAGAAGGCATTCACAAAAATTTTGCTTACAATTCATGTAAAATATTTAAAAGAGTATGTTTAGTGCGTAAGTCAAAATTACAAATATTTCGAAAATTTAAAAGCATTTGAAAAGCTAAGTATATGTTTTTTAAACTACTGGTACCCAGTTTGGTTCTGTTAATGGCTTGTTTATGCTGCATCAATAATTTTGTATTGTTGATGTAACAGTATACGCTACAGATTTAGATACATTAAGATGCTGTACCTTATATAACTCATACAACATAGTCCTGGAAGACGATAGTCAACGTTTAGCTGAAGAATTTTTTAAACAAACTTTCATACCTAGGTTGTAACAAATGATCATCTAAAAACTCAAGTAGTAGAAACAATCTTCATTTCTTTTTTTCGGTGCTGCAGAACCACTTGGAAGTTTGAGCGCTTTTTTTCTTTAGCATAGCAATCGTGTAATGTCTTCCATCGTACTGAACATTCCTCAGCTACACATTAAGTACAACAAAATGTAACAAAACTGCTAAACATCTTGTTTGTAACCCAAGGTTGCACCAAGTGACAACTGGCTAACATGTAGTCCACTGTCACCCACTGCTATTGCCCATTAATTACCCGATCCTTTGACCAACAGAAAATCTTTATCAAAAATGACTATAATTCTCCAATAAATAATAAAAGAAGTGTAGAAAGCCTTGCAATCGCTTTGGACAAACACCACAGTAAACCATATGACTACAGGCCACCCAGTAGTGCAATTACTAATCAGTTACAAAGCTAATGTGCTTTGATCTACATTTTTGTGAAGAAATCAATGCTCTGCGTATAAACTATTCTTAAGAGACTGTTTGGTTCTGATGATGGCCATTGGACAATTGACATGGGTTTACATGAACATAGCTACTTATTGCTGGCATATTACCAAAATGTAAGATTAGAAGTATAGTAGATGGTGTGTGCGTATGGTACAGTACAGTTACATTTTCAGTAAAAAAGCTAAAAGCATGGTACCGGCACGTGGGTACGTACACATCAAAGAAGTCCATAGTGTATAATACATACTGCTAATGCTGATATGGCTACATTTTCGAAGTACTGATGCGTAGTGTGCACTATTTCAATTGCAGGCACGTAGCTAGAAATCTGTAATGTGAGGGGTTGTTTCAGGGGTCTGGGGGGAACAAAGCTCCAGTCATTCTAAACTTTGGGATTTTTTTGCAAAAATAGCTAAATTTTAGGCCTATTTTGATAAAAATTAATGCTATTAAAATGTGGCATAGAAATTAGCAGAGCAAAAACATGATTAAACTGGTTGCATAAACAGGCTCTGTTGGAAGTGGTTAATGGTAAAAGTTCAGTTACGCTCAGGTAAAAAAACCATAAAATCACATATATAGTTCAATCAAACTCAAAGGGAGTAATCTTTTTCAACTAACGACTACATGTATTTTATATTGTAGCAAAAGATAATTGGGAGGGCTGATGGAATGAGATCAGAGAAAAGTAATTAGCAATTAACTAATAATACTGAATAGCCAGCCCGCCACCATTTCTGAGCTTATATTTGTTTTGATGAAACCTATGTTCTGCATTTTTCAACAAGCGATCAAATTTAATTGCTTATTTGGTCATTTTTCAAAGTTTTCCTGATTTGTGAGGTAATGAGTCTTATTTTTGACAAATTACCTCCCACCCAAACAATTTTTTTTTCAAATACTTTTACTTTTGAGTTCATTCCAGTACAAAAGTATTTTCCTTATTCTGCATCTGTGATTTTAGTCGACGGGCCAATGGAAGGCCTTACCACCCCCAGGCTATGCAGTATGCTACTGGTCAAACACCAGATGATACTGTATGCCAAAAGCTTCCAAATTTTAATTCAATGCAAGTCGCAATTGCTGATATTAGACATACCATTGCTTTTTCTTTCATGCTATAATACAATAACAATGCAGTGCATGGTGCTACCCTGTACTGGGCATTAACTTGTTAACAACAAAATTAAGTTTTTTTTTTATATAACAAGTTAAAAAGCTTTGTGAGTTAACTTACTAACAATAACTTTTGTTAATCTACTTTAATGTTTACGTTAATCCAAAGAATTTCTAGGCTACACCATGTGTCCTAATGCCATGGTAATAGAAATAAAAAAATAAAATAAAAAAAAGCTTCCACTCTGTCTATCTTTATTAGAATAGAAATAGTGTACCATAGTAATAGCAATCAGAATGAGTACCAGTATGTGAGTTTTATCTCGTATGGAAATGGAATCATGTTATTTGGCATCAGCTGCAGGGTAATATTGAATTAAAAAAAATTTAACTTTTAACTTTAACTTGCATCACTTTTGTTTTTCAGTTTTAACTTAGGCTACTTAAAAAACTGCTTGAAGATTCTTAGTTGGCAGTGTCTATTGCACCGGCCTGGTGTTCAACATCTAATCACTGCTGCACCAGCGGCGCCACTCTTTTAATTTGCTGTTCAATTTACTATCTCTCAAGCTGGCATTGCTGCCCGAACCCTAACTCTAATCGTAAGGTTTTAGAGAAAAAAAAGAATTAGGTAGCGAAGTAACTCTCTAGCGCTATTTCTGCCAAGTGTATTTGACGGGAATCGATACCCTAACCCTCGGGTAAGCAGGCATGCGTACTTGCCACTACATCATCTGCGCTTCGCATTTCTTGTGACAAAGTGTCGTATTTAAACCGAAGCAATGAGAAAAAAGCAATATAACAGGCTGCCAGCGCAGCAGTGATTTGGTGTCCGAAACCGGACCGGTATTCTAGGCACTTCCTTCTTAGTTTTAACAAAGTTAACATTTCTCATTAACTTGCCCAGCACTAGTGCTACCATATACCAGCACCACCAGTTTATATTAACGACCGCATGCAACAACAACCAACTTAGTATCATAACTCTAAAATACATGCAACTTACCAGTAGGTTGTTTTCCAGTAAATCATACCAACAAGGATATCTGATATGTAGGCTACCAACGCACTAGGCCTCTGAGTTCAATTAAATTTTGATTTAAATCCATAATGCAATCACGGTTTGAATTCACCATCACAGTTTTTAGGGTTAAGGCTAGCCTACAGCTGTACTGCACTAAGTACCGGTAATCAACCTGAAAAAAATGCAAAACAATGCTTGCAACTGTAGGCCTACCCTATAATTGGGAAATAGCATGCTGGTAGAAGCTATTGCATTTTGAACTCCACCAGTATCAAACAAATTTTTGCGCTTTACTTAATGCACCATAGACTAACTACCGGTAAGCTACCGGTAGACTGGCAGAGGCAAAACTAGGAGAGTTGAACTGTTGAAGAGGGTGCCGGTATCGATAGCCAATCGGTATATACGCTACTAAACTGCTCTCTAAACTGACTGCAAAGCAGATGCTATGACCACAAGGCTAGGCCCAGGGCCTATACCAGTAGGCCACCACAGCTAAGACACTGGTACCACTATTTAAAGTTTGCTGCAGTAGGCTACGGCACAGGCTACGGTGCATGCCTTGACCAAAAATGGATTAAGTCTTCAAGCTATTAGCCTAGCCTATACTGTGCCTACAAGCCAGTCTGATTAAAGTCTACTTTACAATCAAGAGCCAAAATGTTTTACTGTGTAATAAAAACATTCTGTTTGGTTTTGATCAATCTTTCACTGAGCACAGTGCATAGTTGATACTTTGAACACCTGAGTAGGCCTATCGACTTTCCGCCCGCGGAAACGGAAAAAGTTGAATTATTTCAACTTCATTTTTCTTCCGTTGAAAGCGAGAAGTTTTCCGCGCGTGAAAAATAGTAAAAAATCCGCTTTTAGTGAGAACATGCCCTACCAACGGAAAAAACGTTCCGTTTTCCGGTTTCCGGACTAGTGTGAACCGCCTATAACACGTTTAGCTATCACTTATCCACACAAGTCACGTTGCATTGCATCACTTGCCACCCTCATCGGATGCTGATGAGGATGTTCCAAAGGTAAACAGGGCTATTTGAAGACAGTGACAGCAGTGATGACTTCGATGGTTTTTAATTTTTTGTTATGAGATTGCAATGAATGAATAATGTTTAAAAAAATTTTGTCCTGTTTTTTATGTCAAAAATCGGGGTGCAACTTATACACGCGTGCGACTTTGGCTATACTCAAATAAATACGGTAAATTTAAGCAGTACAGTACTGAGCCAAAGACAGCACTTAAATAAAATATAAACCATTGTTGTTGTTGTAGTGCATATTTATCCTCTTGTCACCGGATTAGACGCTAACTTATTGGACGATCCGCACACTTTTTATTGCAATAATGACTACTTTTCGTGATTGGGGAAATCCGCACCTGCTTAGGACTGAGGAGTTCAGAGTTTCCAATGATCCAATGTTTCTATGAATTTCTTGGAATTCTTGCCCATTGAATACATTGCTTGTTCGAAGCCACCAAGCATAGATACAGTAATCATCATAAAGCATCTTATCCAAGGACGCAACAGCGTGACCAGGGTGCAAATTGAACCCAGACTATTCAATCAGGGTTGTCGTAAAAATGACGCCTTTACTCTCTTGGCCACACTTCTGACTAAACATTAATCTTCAGAGGTGGAGTCGTGGACACAAGGCTCGAGGCCAAGGCCAAGGACACAAAAAAAATCCAAGGCCAAGACAGCTATTCCAAGCAGGGCATGGTATGGAATGGAAGACGATTTTTCCATATTCCATACTGGCAATTTTCTTCCATTCCATTTCCATTCCATACTAAAAATCTTCCATTCCATATTCCATTCCATACTAAAATTTTCTTCCATATTCCATTCTATACTTCCATACCAAGGTAAGTTTAGACCGGAAGCTACGCATAATTTGTATTGTACTTTTACAACGTTAAGCGTAGGTACCTTTGCAAGTAGTCGCTTGCCAAAATAAGCAGCGTGGTACGATGCATCTTATCCCATATTTGGAGAACTATTGAAATGAGGTACTATAAAAATTCATTTAGCATGAAAATATTAACCACCTAATCAACAAACAATAGGTTGATGGGTATGCAACTCTGCACTGGGTTAAATGATTGCAAGTTTGTAATCACATAAACTATGAAATTTTGGCGTACCCAAACTGCCAAAATCATTTTACAAAAATACCGAAAAAAAGTTTTAACCCAAGAAAAACAACAACAAAAAATTAAGCTCATTCAAGGATAGAAAACCAAATGCAAATTTTTGGTACAGTGGAAAAAGTTTTGTCACTTGGCAAATTCAGTGCCTTTGCTACAGGGGGCCAGGGAGGCCTTATCCTCCATCTTGGTTAACTAAAAATCCGTTTTTTGGAACATGTTGCAAAAAAGTAATAATAACATTCAATCCTACATGCTTGATAAAAGTTACCTACATTAGCAGTTTATTAAAGTTTTTAAATACCGAAACTTTAGTGGTTCAAGTTTCAAACACCAAATTTTACATCCAAAGTTTACACCTTTGAACCTAATCACTAATAGGTCATCAAGTACACACCAATTACGCTAGCCATATCAATTTCAAAACCATGAACGTTTGCATCGCATTTATTTCCAAATATTCTAAGACCGAAGCCAGTGTTTCTCAAACTATGAGTCGGGATGCACAATGGGCCGCTAAGCTTTTACGGATTTAGTGGCGGAACTACGAGAGCAAAGGTGGCTTTAGCCCCCCTCAGCCAAGTCACTTAAAAAATTTAACCCTAAAAGAAAAGTGTTTGAACGTGTTTTTGAATTGACTTGTGGTAAAGTAAGGGCTGAATGGGCGAAGCAATTTAACTTTTCCACTATCTTCTAAAAACATGCGAAAAGAGACCCAAATGACATTCAAATAGTTATTTTTTCTCAAAAAATAAAAAAAATCGCCCAGCTACAGGAGCTTCGCCCCCAGACCTCCGTTTATACGAGATGATTGAGTAGCAGCACTTCGCTCAGCTTGCCACCCAATCCAGGCATTTTTCAAACAAAAAAACTTTAATATCCAAGCCCTTCCTTTAGCAAAATCGTGGTTGTGCGCCTGTTTATGAATGCGTGGTATAGAGAAGAAATCAGAAATGTAGACCAACAAAATTGTTTATTTCATTTTTAAAAGACCAGCTGTTTTTGTTTTTTTGGAGCACACTCAAAGTTATATAGGTCGCAGTCACCTCTGCAGATAAACTTTTCAAGTGACTACCGGCCGGAAACGAAAGGAACTAAGAAACGCTACTGGACTGACATGTTTCTTTTGTAGAAATGATTACAGAATTTTGAAATTGCGTATAGTTTGCAGGGGGACAAGATTAGTTTTAACGTGCAAAAATTCAGCCTATTTTCGTGCCCCTTCACTTTGATTGCTCTGCAACGGCACTAGACAAATAGTCCTTCTCACAACAAAAATTAAGCCAGTCAGCATCAATGCAGCTGCAAATTGCAATGAACATATTGTATGAGCTGAAGATGCAATGCCTAAACTGTTTGCACAATGTTTATGACCGAAGTACCCTATTAATTTGTCGACAGCTGCTATACCATTTTCTAATATTTTTAGTTATCGCTATCCGTATGTATTTTTCTGTAAATGCCAAGAGCGAAATCTAGTATGGAATTGGTATGGAAGTATGGAAGATTGTCTTCCATTCCATTCTTGAAATCTTCCATTCCATTCCGGCATCTTCCATATTCCGTACCGAAATTTCCGTTCCATTCCATTTTCCATTCCATTCCATACCATGCCCTGCTTCCAAGGACAGACACTCTCGAGGCCAAGGACAGGAATGCTTGAGGCTAAGACCAAGGACACAAACGCATGCGTTCTCCAAAACAAAAAAAGGTCTTTAAAAAATTTTTTTCAGGCAATCCCAAAAAAAAGTCTTCAAAAAAATTTTCAGGCAATCTCAAAAAATAAACTATGTACAAAAAAATTTTTCAGCCGCTCTGCAAAATTTTAACCATTCAAAAACTAGTGCTGTCCTCAAGCCGAGGACAGGGCAATTTTCGAGGATTTGAAGCCAAGGGCTTCAAAATGTGTCCTCGAGGATTCCACCTCTGTTAATCTTGACATTAATCTACGGTAAGCCTAGGCCTAGAACACAAGTAAGCTTACTGTACTACGGTAGTACAAAGCTATTCTATACCGGTAGGCTATCACACTCTGCATCACAGCATCAGTCCAGACGAGAAACTGATCTATTCAGTATTCACAAATTCAGTTCACTGTTTCACGAGAAATTAAGCTAGGCATATCCTTAGCTGTGAGTCTTGACTAGCCTATAACTGATAACTTACTGGTTCCGTATAACTTTTACTGGTACACACATTACAGTACTGAGTATAATTTTTTTTTAATTTATATATACGTGTAGCCACAATAACTTAGAACTGCAACTTGTTTTAAGTTTACATTTTTTTTCATTAGATCTTATGAAGTCGCTCTAGCGATTCCAAATATCCTAGGTTAATTAAATTTCCAATCTTTTTTCTAAAAATATCGACGTTTAAGATGTGATTCATAAATCTTTGTGCAGAAATATATAATACCAAAACCACAACAAAAACCCTATCAAAAACAAAATTTGCTTTTGTACCGTGCTTATGTTCTGTTCATTGGATGGTACGCCCTAAACGTACTGTGGCGCGTCAAAAGGGATCGTGTTGCGATTGCGGTTAACCGGCTCGGTAGTACAACCACTGAGCTGCTATGATGTGTTGACTTATAAAGCTATCGGTTCCAATTATCTTTCATTTGTGGTTACTTCCATGCTAGTTTTCCACATCGCCACTGGATGAAGCAGGAACTGCGACAGTACCATACTGAAGAGGTACGGTACGTAGGTAAAAATATTGCAAAAGGCTATTCATAAGTTCTCATTTTCCGCGCTTTAAAAACGGTTTGACTGCAAATACATTCTTGAAAATCAGTTTTGCCAAGTTTGGAGCTGTTCAATTTATATGATGCCTCCAGTGGAGTGTTCTAATTCTAGGCCTATATCATTCCTCTCAAACTTTAGTAAAACTTTGAAAAAGTAATTTTTTATCGAACTCACAGTTTTCTGACTAGAAATAACTTACTTTCTTTTAAACAGTTTGGATTTCAACATAGGCGGGCAAGTTAATGCAAAACGTTAGCTTCGTTAACCACTAGTCCGTTAACAAACTTCACACCTCCGTTAACGTTAATCCGTTATTTCCAGCTTTAATTAACGGAAGTTAATAAAGTCCGTTAATTCGTTAACATTTTGCATGTAATTTACATTTCGTTTTATTAACTCGCTTCTAGAACACGTATTGAAGCTGTTGAGCAGATTGAAAAGAAATATTTATTGCTATGGAGGTCTTTTTGTGTTTTGGAAGTTACATTTTAAAGTCTAATCTTATTTCAAGATAGAAATAAGTTCAAATGCACTACGAAGATGGGATCGGAAAATCTTTGGAAATTGCGATCAGCGATAATTAATAGACCTCTGAGACTGCAGCTTATTATTTGTCACAAAAAAAGCTCTTTTTTTCGCTTTCTTCTATAAAACTCGTGCTAATACGCAGCAAGAGCTACCAGTGCAAACTGGTTTGTAGCCTACTGGTAAGATAAATGAATGGTGCAAGATATTAACGATAAAAACTTTAACGGAAGTTAACAGAACTTAACGGAAGTTACTTTAGTCCGTTAACAGAACTTAACGGAAGTTAATTTAGTCCGTTAACAAGAAAAAACTTTTTAACGAATTAACGAGTTCAAGAAACAGTTAGCTTCGTTATTAACGGATTAACGATTAACGGACTTGTACCCACCTATGGATTTCAATTAAATTTTTCTACAAATCAGTCCATGAGCATAATGTATGATAACCTTTTAAAATCTGCTGATTAGGGACAGTACAGTTGCTGCTTACTTTTGGATCTAGCGAAAGCTTTTGATACTGTGGACCATCAAGTTGTTATTAAAAATGAAGAAATCTTTTGGCATCAGAGGAATATCATTAGAATTATTGGAAAATTATTCATCAAATAGCATACAGTAGCCTACACTTGTATAAAAAATAGTGGATCAACACAAAGAAAAGAGAACAAAACTTACATATGGGGTGCCCCAAGGTTCGAACATAGGTCCTTTGCTTTTTTTACTATATACAGTGTAAATGACTTACTAACCACAACGAAATTAGAAACGACACCATTTGCAGATGATACTTTTCTTCATATGCTTGCGATTCGTTGGAAAAGCTAGAAGCCAAAGTAAATCTTGAGCTTAAAAATATTGTCAGTTGGGTAAAATTAAATAAATTAACATTTAATCTTCAAAAAAACTCTTACATTTTTATTAATAAATACCCTTGATTACCAATAAAGACTCCATTTACAATTACATTGAATAACAATGAAAACACTCGCGCTACCGGTGTGAAATACTCAGGCCTATGTTTTGACCATAGTCTAAAATTCGATACTTATATTAAAAAAAATTAAATGAGTGGAGTTTGAATTCAACCGATTCAAAAAAGTGCTCGACAGCGTAGGCCAGAGCGATTATCACAACATAACACAGAAAACGTCAAAAATTAAAATTTAAAAATTTAAAACCCTAAAAATTTAAAAATTTAAAACCTATCTTATGAATAAGATACCCCTGATGATCCCGATTACGGGTGAAACAGACTGTAGGGTTTTAAAATTTTAAATTTTAATTTTTGACGTGTTTTGTGTTATGTTGTAAAGAAAATTAGAAATAGATCTAGCCAAATACGCCGATCTCTTCTATAAAATAAGAGATTTCTTGAACATCAACACCTTAAACACTCTTTATTACTCTCCTGTATACTCCAAATTGCATTATGGAATAATTATTCGGGAAACTATACTAATGAAACATCTTTGCATAATTTGTCAATCATCGTAAATAAAATTATAAGATCAATAGCATACAAGAGTAAGTTCTGCAAAATTAGTAAAGTTTACAAACAACAAAGCCTTTTGAAAATAATTGAAATCTATGAGTTAGAGTTAGGAAAGTTAATGTATAAAATTCACGAAGGCCCAGTACCTACTGCTGTAAAAGAAGAATTTATTGCATCCAAATCTGTGCATAATCACATTACACGTCTCTAAAAGAAAGGAAACTATTACTTGCCTCGTGCTAAAACACCATATGGACAAAAGCATTGGGGTTTAGATTAGAGGCATTAAATTTTGGACAAATTTAGATCCTGCATTAAAAAAATGCAACTTGGAATACATTGAAAAAAAAAACTAAAAAATCAGCATATTCAAATATACAATGCTTCATTAACACTATGAGAAATTTTTTTGGAAAAAAGCGTATTTGAAACTAACTATGATTGATCTTTCATTTAACTTAATGTGTTTATCAGAGGTGGGTACAAATAACATTACATCAAAAGCTCAGCGCAACAAAGCGCAACAATCTTTTTAACCAGTAAAAGCGCAACGCAAAATACACGATTTAATTTTTTTTAATTTTTGAAGCGCAGCGCTACTTTTGATTTAGTTTAAGCGCAACGCAATTCCGCAATTGCGGAATGGCATTTTCGTATCAAGTTAAAGCGCAACCTAATTTCCGCAATCGAAATTTCACAACACAATGCAATTACCTTATTTTTTCCGATTTTAGACTGAAAAAGAGTAAATAATATGATAAAGAAGGTCGACATTCATTAATATTACGATCTAAATGGAGCAAAATTATGTTCAATGTGTAGAATTGTGCTTTTAACCGAAAAAAAATTTAAAGCGCAACAAATTTTAAAGACTTTGGTCTGCAATGCAACTTTTGCAATGTTTCAAATAAAAAAAATTAAAGCGCAACGCAATTTCCGCACTTGCGGAGGTTGCGGAAGTTGCGCTTCGCGCTTCTAATTGCGCTTGGCCCACCTCTGGTGTTTATCAATCAAAAGCTTTGGAAAACATTTAAGAATATAGCACAAGCCGTAAGTATTCAAAAGACGCCAGACTTGGTAACCACAATATTCCATGTCTCCTGGCCTTAATTTTTTTATCCGTATTGTTGTTTTTTATCCAACTTCTAGGAAATTTGGCCAATAAAGTTCTGTTCTGTTCTTTTTCTGTTCCAGTGCCGTCGCTACGGGAGGTGGGGGGCTTGCCCCCTCTAACGATTGCTTGTGTTCCTCCATTTCGGTTGACTCAAAATACTTACCGGTATATCGAAACATTTTGTAACAAGATGACAAATAATGATGCAAAAAAGAATATTCACGTTTAAACATAATACTCTTTTGACGTTTTCTCGTTTCTTTGCGCAATTGCTGGCGAGCAACTGCTGTAATCAAGCATGTAACCTGAAATATGAAATGGGGGGTGTTATGGGGGTCTGAGCCCCCAGCTCGGGGTCCACATGCTCCACCCCAATCCGCCAGAGGCCTTCAAAAATTTTGTGTTTTTTTTTGGAAAAAATAACTTAATTTTAGGCTTATTTTGATAAAAATTGATGCTTTTAAAACGTGGCATCGGGAAAAACTCTAATGGCTTGGAAATTAGCCGTGCAAAAGCATGATTAAACTGGTTACAAAAACGGGCAATGGCTATATGGGAGGTGGTGAATGGTAAAATTCTAGTTTTTCTTATTTACAAGCTTTTGGTACCATAAATCATAAAATCTTGTCGTTCAAAGAAACTCACGAGAAGTAATTCATTTCGTCCATATTTTATAGAGAAAGATAGTTTGGGGGATTAGGGAATGATGTTTGAGTAAAAGCAATTAACTATTGTTGAATACCCTGCCCCCCTACTCCTATTCTTGAGCTTAGATGGGTTTTTTTCATGAAACCTACATTCAACTTGTTTCAACAAGCGATTAAATTTAATTGCTTGTTTCACCCACTTTTCAAAGTTTTTACTTATTTGTGAGTTATGTTTTTAATAAATTAGTGCCCTCCCCTCTCTAAATAAATGTTTTAAAAAATGCGTTAAGTCATTGTTTAGTCCATTTCAGGGTGCTACACATTTCCAATGATATTTAAGATAATGTTGTTATTTTTTTGTTCGATTGGAATCATAAAATGGTGTCACCCCCAATAGCGTAGCCAGGGGGAGGGGCTGACAAGTATGCAAAATAGCGCATTTTTAGTGCTTTTGAGGCCGATTTTTGCTCCAAAAATGAAAACAGCCCTCCCCCCCAAAGAGATTTGGGAGCCGAAGTTGTGAAGGACTTGCCGTTATTTGGACCAGAATAGTGGAGTTGTTTGGTTCTGGAGATCACCAAAGTCGGTGAAGACCTTTTTTTTCTTGGAGATCACCTGATTTCGTCCAGAAAAAACCTTCGAATTTCTGATTTCAGCCGGAAAAAAACCTTTCAATTTAAGTGAATACTTTCTTTTTTTTTCTTTTTTGGAGCTCACCTGATGTCGGCCAGAAAAACCCTTTGAATCTCTGATTTTGGCCGGAAAAAAACCTTTGAATTTCAGTGAAGACCTTTTTTTATTTTTGGAGATCACCTAATTTTGATAGAAAAAGCGCCTCAATCTAATTCAAGACTAATGAAAATTTGAGTCAAGTTCGTTTACGGTTGTATCAAACTTCGAAAAAATCCCCCCCTCCCTTTGCGAAATCCTGGCTATGCGACTGGTGTCACC
This sequence comes from Trididemnum nubilum, assembly GCA_963965965.1. NCBI lineage: Eukaryota > Metazoa > Chordata > Ascidiacea > Aplousobranchia > Didemnidae > Trididemnum > Trididemnum nubilum. The sequence goes on along the minus strand of OZ014477.1, from coordinate 9,499,274 downwards.
CAAACTAGTGACACCCGGGGCGGGGCCGTTCACATGCCGACGCCATTCCTAGCCTAAATACTGAATGACTTAAAGTGTAAATTTTGGATGTTAATGGTGTTAATGGATGTTAATGGGTTCAAAAGTGTAAATTTTGGATGTTAATGGTGTTTGAAACTTAAATTAGTAAACCTTCGCCTTCGATATTTAAAAAACTTCAATATAATGCTGATGTATGTAACGTTAGTCAAAACGGATAAACGTTACCAACCAATTTCTGAACGCATTCTTAAACTCAATGAATATCGAATAAGCAAAAGTGGAAACATGATTGTGCACCGTGTTGAGAAGACGGATAGTTACGTCACAATTATGTTACAGCCAGTATTGTAGTCCGAGGAGGGGGCAACATCCCTCTCTCCCATAAGCTTATCGACCAATATGTACAATGCAATACAGTAAAGCAAATCTACGTTTTATGCACTTCTAAGGCAGTCTAAGCAATGATATGCATACTTACCTAAAGTTGATTTAAAATATGAGAAGAAAAGAGATAAGAAACGCTGCCGGCCCTATCGTGACTCTTTTTCAGACTTGAATACAAAAGTTTTAAACTGTGCATAATTTGTAGCCGTACTTGTACAATATCAGTTTTAATTTGCAAAAGTTCAGTCTAATGTTATTGCCCCCTCACTTCGTTTACTTTGGCGACAGCACTGGACACCTCTTAACATGGTATAGCACACGTTAGTACGTTCAGTACGCACATTCATATAGCGTACTAAAGTACCTACCAATACCTTTATAAAAAGCACGTACCGCATTATTTAGCAAAAAACTGAGGCGTATCATGCCGTACTTACATACCGCCCGTACTGCCATGCTTGTACAGGGCTCAAGATATGGTGTATTAGCGTGGGGCTCAAGCTACAGTATTGTAGCGTACATTCAAGACCGGGAAAATTTTGCCTTTCTAAATAAAAATAATAGGCTATATACATGAAATTTGCCCCAATTACATCGATTTTAACAGGTTTTGTGTGTTTGTTTGTTTTTTGTATTGTATTGTGGTCTAAATTTTTTCCCAGAAGTTTTTTCATGTTTAAAATAATTTTTTGTTAGAAATCACACTTACCAAAATGAGCACTTATCTAAACTATAAGTCTTCTTCTTCTTCTTTCTTCATTGCCCGCTTTTCCGTGAGGGTTGCAGGGGCAGCAGCTCAAGATTAAGCTGCCACACCTCACGGTCTTCCATCACCTCCATCATTTCGCTTGGGCGAAGTCCCAAGCGATTCCATCAAAGATCCTCAATGTGATCGGTCCATCTAGTTCTAGGTCGTCCGACTGGTCTTCTCCCATTTGCTTTGGCATGTAAAGCTTGTTTGGGGAGTCTATCCTGAGGCATTCTGCTTACATGGCCAAACCATCTAAGCTGAGATCTTTCAATTCGGAGAAGTAACGGCTCGATGTTAAGAAATTTTCGAATTTCAGAGCTACGCACCTTGTTAAACAGTGTAACTCCTTCGATTCTTCGTAAAAACCTCATTTCAGACGCTTGCACTTGTAATCGCATTCTTTCGGTCATTACCGGTAATTTTATACGTTATCTTTCAAAAATTGCATTGCTACTTTCCCAAAATATGGTCAGCCAGATTTAACATACTCGTAATTTGATTGAATTTATTTTTGCCAAAAACTTCATTTTCCAAAAATTTGCTTTCCTGAAATTACAAGGGCTCGAAAACGTGTGTGCCAAAATCAGGCGCGTAGCCAGAAATCCACAATGGGAGGGCTGTTTTGGGGGTCTGGGGCGAAGCCCCCAGCCGCTGGAGGCTGGGAGTTTGGGGGCAAAGCCCCCAGCCACCAGAGGCACGGGGGTCTGGGGCTGAGCCCCCAGCGCTCGAAAATTTTGCATTTTTTTGCTAAAATAACTTAATTTTAGGGCAATTTTGATTAAAAGATAATGCTTTTAAAACGTGGCTTAGAAATTGGCAGTGCAAACATGATTAAACTGGTGGCATAAATGGGCTATTTGGGAGGTGGCTAATAGTAAAATGTTCGTTCTCTTGTTTAGATGCTGGTAAATTATAAAATCTAATAGTTCAATAATACTCACACGGAGTAATCTATTTTGTATACAGTTTACAAAGAAAAAAAAATTGCTGGGGGGGCTAATAAAAAGAGATTTGAAAGAAATGATTGGTAATTAACTAATACTAAATAGCCCCCCTATTCCGTAGTTTAAAGCATATTTGTTGATGACACCTATATGTTTAGCATGTTTACGCTTGCGATCAAATTTGATTGCTCATTTTTTACCATTTTCAAAGTTTTCATTTATTTGTTAGTTTTGTTTTTGATGAATTAGCTCCCCCCCCTGAATATATGTTTCAAAAGATGTTTTAAATCACTATTTAGTCTACTCCAGTGCATAAAATAGTCTCAAAAGTGCTAAAAACGTAGTGTTTTTCTCGTTTTGCATTTTGGTCGACATGCCAATTGGGGGGCTGTAGCCCCCCCCCCTGGCTACGCTACTGGCCAAAATGATTTCTTTTTCCAAAAAAAATATTTTCCAGAAGTTACAGTACATTTTCCAGTTTTTCGGGAAGCAGTATGAAGTGGTTTGGCGCACTAACTTTGCCTACTTAGTACTTACAATAGGTAACTTTGCCAACATGGAAATTGAATCGCATTCCAGCTGCTCCAGAGGCAAGTTTTAAAAAACTGTTCAATATTCACTTTGTTAAGTTTTGTCACGTGATCTATTGATTCTAACGTCATACTATATAAACGTACAACATCACCATTTTCTTTCATTTCGAATAGTGCAGCTAAGCTGTCTACTTGGAGAGCAATACTTTTTGCAGCAAAACTCTTGACTAAAAACTTGCGCTAGCGTATTCGCATAATCCTGTCTGATATTGGTGACCATCAACGTACTATGTTAACGCTCTTGCGTTTCACTGGACAGACTTCAGTTGACGGACGATGATGGTAAGGGCAGTGTTCAGAACAAAATTATTTTTTGTACTGCAAAAATACAAATTTTTGCAACCTTTAAATGGCTTATACAACGGAGAAATAGCAATAGCTTCTATTCCCAGAACTACAATGTGTTAAAGCATATAGAGCGTATTTACTGTGTTTTGCAGTCATTTTTGATGCAAAGATAAACAATATGAGAATTCGATAGCTTTAGTTCTGCATAAATTTAGTAAATGCTTGTTTTTAAAAAAAAGAAATTAACAAACCAAAATCATTGTTACTCTCGCTGTATTACGCGGCAGCGTGTGAGGAGTTGGGACGTCACATTTTTGTGTCATTGTGCCTGCGGGCAACACAGCTTCTTTTAAGGAAATATCTCAGAGGGGGTAACACTGAGTCCAATTTAATTTTCCTGAGAATTGAACCCAAACTTCGGAAAACTGAACCAATTTGAAAAGAATTTGAAAGGCAGCAGTAAACCCGCAAGAAAATCTCAATATGTTTAGTCTTACAGTTCACAGACATTTAGACCTTCAATATTTATTTACAAGTACAGTAGTGCAAAATTAAATCTCGAGTATACCAGTTCTTTTTGGCTAATCCTTTTTGTTGGTCTGAAACAAAGCAAAATTTTTTTGACAACATTCTAATGCGATTTTCACTTGAGGCTTTGCTATCGACCATGCAAGACATGAAGCATTACAAAAAAAATTTAAGCCTTTCATTTTACTGAAATGTAAATGTCTTTCATGATTTAAAGAATCATTAATTTGAAAATTTAGGGTTTTATTTAAAATGTATTTGGAATATCATTAAACGTCGTCAATAAAGTGATGCAAAATCAATTTTCATGTCGTTACGCGTTTAAAATAATTCATATTTTGGGTCCAATATTATTGAAGTATCACTATTTCAAACAGTAGCGTACGCAGGGTTTTCGAAAGGGGGGGGGGGCAGAAAATTTGAGGATAATGAAGACCAAAAAAAATTTCTCCTCAAAATTGGTTCGTTTTTCTGCCCAAAATTAGGTGAAGACCAAAAAAACAAAAAGGTCTTCACACAATATTAGTCCGGTTTTTGGCCCAAAATTACGTGAAGATCAAACATAAAAAATATAAAAAAATAGGTCTTTACTTAGATTCTGTCCTTTTGAGTGCTCAAACTATCTGCTTAAGTTACAAAGTAGATGGCCATGCCGCAATTTTGCATACTATTCTATGCTAATTATACTATCCTGGCGACCCAAAGAGGGGGGTCATGGCACCATGCCCCCCCCTACATACGTCCCTGACTTCAAACAATATAACTTTTGTGTGCTGTAAATTTTGCTACTCAAAACTTATCCAAACTACATTCATTAGGATGCATGAAATTTGAACTCTTTTTACAGGCAAGAAATGGGCTTCGATCTTCGAACATACAACAGAAACTGGGAGCATTTGGTAGGTTTAAAAAGCGGCGGGAGCACCATCATAACAAGAGGAAAAGAAAGCACAAAATTTGGATTTGGTCGCAGCAAATTCAGAAGCAAAACACTGCTGAAAACAACAAATCTGCGGCAAATCAAACATCTCAGCGGCACTTGATCAAAAAACTTCATCCGTTTTTACCTTCAGGTAAGTAGAAAATGTTAAGAAGTTCTTAGATCTTCCTAGTGGTAACCAGCAAGGGGATAAACCTCTCAGCAAATCAAACAACAGCTCAGCACTCTCTGTTACACTCTTTGTTATAAAAACAATTTCATAAGAACACCACGCTCAATTTTGCTCAAAATTTAAGGACAAATTAAGAACAATACCTACCGAAAAAGCCAAAAAATTAAGAACGAATCAACAAGGAGAAAATTTCATATCAAAAATGATATTAAATTTTCCCTGATTTAAAACATAAAATTTTAGTGATTTTGCAGCAATTACAAGCAAAATTGTAACGATTCTGAGATTAAAGAGTGTGTTGCGCAGGCAAGTGAGAATTTTTTTGGCTGTCGTTCAAATTGAAAAAGCTTGGTTTTTTGTTTTTGCAATTTTACGAAGCTGCAAAAACAGCATAAAAAAGGGTTTACTGAAATAGGCAAAGTATTGAAAATAAAATAGTTTTACTAACATGGTGGCTAAAATTGACATAAATGTTCTTAAATGTTTAAGAACAAACGAGGCTGAAAATTGGCAGAAAATTAAGAACAGCCAGCCTCAACTCAAAATTTACTGGCTCTTATAAAAAAAAGAGTGTATCGAATTGATCCAGACCTATGGGGGTGTGGCCCGACTTCTGAGTTTACGTAGAATTTCTCCCCGCTCCCATCTCTCGGAAAGTGGCAGGTTAAATAATCAGCCAGCCAGCCAGCCCTGACAGTATTATTCGAGTGGCCCATTTCACTAAGAAAAAGATAATTACCAAAACGGTCTTTGTATGCTTTACTTTTTTTAATATCAAATGGGTTGATCTTTACTGTGTAAGCTCAACATACTGCATCAGTCCACATTTGTACTTGAGGCCTCAATTCGCCAGTTCACCGGAAACTTTAATGGATTTCATTAAGCTATTAAATCTCTATAAGCCTAAGTTACAAATCCCATTATAGCTTAAATGCGGCAGACTTATTAATTAATAAAAGAAGCAAGAAGTCCAATCACTGTATTGACAAATTCGGGTAAAGAATGTTTTTGAAACCACAAAACAGATCCGGGTTTAGTTTTTTACGAATATAATCGTTCTGTTCCAAATCTGGTATTCCACAACATGCCCCAATTTTTTGCAAATTCAAGGTCAACACAAATACATGACGATACCGTCAAACTCAAACATGAAAAAGTAATTGCAAAAAACCCACAATGTGGTTTGAGTTATTGCTGGACGGGGGCGTGTTCCACGTTAGCAGTTACTCATGTAATAATGACGTAATGCGGATGTAGTACCCGGATATTTCAATCCGGGTAGAAAATTCGATTAGAAGTGGTTGAAAGGTCGAGTGTTGGGTGTTTCGATCATATTATGACGAAGCCGGATATGGCTACAAATTTTAATGATTTTGACACGTGACCAAACTAAAGGCCATTTTTATTTGCTATTTTAACGCCCCCTCGCTAGCTCAAGTCGTCCTAAACAAACAAAAAAACTTGGGCGCAAAACCGCTAATCTTCTGGATTTTGAAATGAACGCTATAGGTCGCCTGTTGACAACTCTCCATCTGAGCACGCGACTAAATTACAAATTTATCTTAATCGTTTAAGCAAACATTATCGTATATTGTTTTGTGTCCGGGCCGAATTTACTCACAGGTTTAAAGAGTCCTTGAAAAAAAAATCCCACGATAATCTCACATCATAACAAAAAAAAAGGAAACTACTGTATAAACGTTTTGAAGCAATTTTCGTTCTCTTTTTCATATGGCAGCAGCATTTCGACCCCAATTGCAAATTGAAATTGGTCTGGTTTTAATTTCAATTTCGTAATTACTCGCATTGCGTAACTTAGGCCTATCCATTTGCTGTAAAGACTACGTTTATATTGTTATAATATTGTTATTAATTCGGTTATTTGCGTGGTTGTAAATTTTTTTTAGCAAAATACCGGCACTGTGGTACTGTTACTACTGTAGTATTGATAGTTGGTTCAGAAAGTTTTTTTGCCTTTGTTTTTTTTTTGAAATTAACTAAAACGTGAACTGTAGTTTGCTTTTAATTATTACTGCAACAAAACTCGCAGTATGTTGACAGAAAGTACCTCAACTCCAAAAACCGCAAGGTTATTCGGTGCTTCCTGCTCAATCAACACAACACTAATTCAGTGCCGTCACTAAGGAGGGCCGTGCCCCCCTAACGACTGCTTGTGCCCCCCCCCATTTTGGTCAACTCAAAACACTGCTTTTGGAACATCACATAGCAACAAGACCACAGACAATGATGGAAAAAGGAACAATTACGTTCAAACATACTGTAATTCTCCTTTGACTTTTTATCGATTCTTTGCGATATTGATGGCAAACAACTGCTGTACAAAATGTGACGCAATAATCCGTCTTATTAACGTGCCTTTGCGGAAGTGTCGCGAAAGAGCGGTGAAAGCCTGCAGAATCGCTACCGGTACTTCGTTAGTGATTTTGACATGAAACAATACGCGAAAACAATTTTTTCAAAGACCAGCTGTTTTAATTTTTACAGCACACTCAAGATTTTGATTTCGCAGTCAGTAGCGCAACCAGGGTGAAGGGGCTAGCTGCCTAAGCCAAGTCACTTAGAAAATTTAACCTCAAAATGCGAGAGTTTAGTTGTGTTTTAGATTTGACCTGAAGTAAGGGGGGCTAAAGGGTCTATATAAGCAATTAAATTCCTTGAAATGACTTCTTAATTTCGGCAATTTAGTTGTATGTATGGCTTCAAAAAGTGCGAAATGTGATTAAAATGGCGTTGAAATTGCTATTTTTTTGCTGCAAAATCGCAAATATCGCCCAGCGGCTGGGGGCGGAGCCCCTAGGCCCCCATCCACAGTCACTGCATATTTAATGACTATGCTCCGTAGCATGGGACCTAAATCAGCCCATTTTTGTGCAAAAAAAACAACTTTTAGTTCACCCCTCTAAGCAAAATCCTGGTTGCATGTCTGGGAGCATTCACTGGTGTAGATAAATTTTTCAGGCTATTATAGGCCGCAGACGAAACAAGGTAAAAAATGCTGCCGGCCTTACAGGTCTCTTTTTTTTAGACGTGAATACAAAATTTTAAAAATTTCGCATATTTTTAGCTGTACAAGATCTGAAGATCAGTTTTTATGTGCAAAAGTTCAGTTTATCTTAGTGACCCCCAACTTTCGGCTCCTGTCCCCTCACTTCGTTTGCTCTGGCGGCGGCACTGCACTGATTCCTTTATATTGCGTCATGAGAAGTGCTATTATACTTTTGCGTGTGTGTTTGATTGAGGAATAATTTCCACTTTTACTACTACCACACCTAATCTCAATGGCCAAAGTATATTTGAAAATAAGTGAAAATACATGCGTAAATATTTTGCCGTGTGATTGAAATGTCATACAGTATGTAGATTTGAAAAGGTTTGAAAAAAATTATTCCTTCAATGAGCAAATCGGTTTGAACGCTTCTCAAACAGGTTTTTGCAAAAGTTATAAACACACTGTATTCTTGAACAAACACCAGTTTAAAATATCATTTGGGGTGATTTTTTTTCATTTTAATAGGTCAAATATATTTAACAGATCCTCTAAACTGGGATCCACAACACGTGTTAATGTGGATTCAGTCGTTGTCGAAGCGGCATCAGTTTGTGGTGGATCGAAACTTATTCTTCATGAATGGAAAAGCTCTTTGCTTGATGTCGCTGTACGGTTTCAGGTAAAACAACATTAAATATTTTTATGATGATGATAATGATATTAACCGGCAAGAAGATTGAGCGCTTTAAAGTACACTCGCTTGTGGCAGTCACACAAATGCACCAACCAACGACGTCATATATCAAACCCAGCAAACGAAACAACTTGCAAAACTCAACTCCATCAGCGTATGTTAATACAGCAATCCAGTCTACTCCCTCAAAGGTTGTTCAACCGAGCCCGTCGGCCGCAATTGGTACTCGTCCTATGATCCTAACACGCTACGCGCTGTTGGGGCGGTCGGAAGTTGAAGCAATAAGTTTAAGGTTAAATTTCCGCGCGCCATCATGGCAACATTTTGTCAAAAAACTGTGGCAACCAGGAACAATAGCGCAAAAATAGACCCTGCTAACTCATTTCACACTAACAATGTCAGATCCAGGTCTAGAAAGTCAGTAATTTTCAGTAAGAATTCCCCTTCTGAATTGAAAGTTCTACTTTCAGCTACAAATCGGCTAAAATCAAACATACGCTAAAAATCAATCAATGGTGTATTTGCAATTTACCAAATACAGCAAACCAAACTGAAAATCAATCAATCACATTACACTTTTGAAAAACAGTTAAGAACCAAAAATCAGAAAAAATTAAGAAACACCAGCAGTGTTGGGTACTTCAAAAGTGAATTCGAAAATGCAAAATGGCAACAATGAAGTAAGAGGAAAATTGTTAACATTTAACCGCAATATCTTGAAAGCGGGAAGACGTATAAAGCTCAACTTTGGTGAGAATGAATTTTAGGCTTTTCCCAACATTTTGTCTACAGTGAAAAACTTGACTTAACTGCCCTTTTAAAATTCCACTATGCGCTCGTAATCAAATCAAACCTTTCATTATACTCGCTGTATTACGCCGAAGCGTGTAACGAGTTGGCGGGGTCCACCTCCGCATCATTGCGCCGGTGAGCAACACAGCTCCTTTCAAAGAAATGTCGCAGTGATAGCGAGCCGTTGGCAACACTGTATCCGATTTGACAGGCCCAAGATTTGAACCTCCGATCAATAGCTCCAGAGACGAACGCGTTACAGCTCGACCAACTGGCTGGTGTAAACTTGAAAAATATTTTTCACCACTAATCATAAACATTAAGGTGTCCCTTATTTTGATATTTCGAAAAGTTTCACCTCTGAACCTTTTAAAAGGTTTTATTTCATGAAAAAACAATAAGTTTGAAATCTTGAGCGTTTAAAATGAAGTTTAGAGGTGGCACAAAGTCGTTAAAGTTTGGAAGAGTAGATCTGTTCTTTTCAATTTCAGCCTATTATGAGTATTGTGCAGGTAACAGCTTAATATATTGAAAGCTTAGTATAGCGACACTTACTTTAGGAGCCGCTTTGAACTACAACCTCAGTAAAATTTACCGCTTAGTTTTTAGATTAGTTTAATGGATACTATGCTAATACTTCAATAATGTTGATAATTTCCAGAAGATGTTTGTAGTTTTAAACAAAATTGGGCAAGTACTGAATTAAGAATATTTGAAATGACAAATTTAAGATCTCATGATTTCCTAATTACTCCAGCAGAAAGCATTGAAGGCGCAAAACTTTCCACTGGTAGACAAGCACTTAGCTTGCTTTTGTATTGTCACCAAGCTTGCAAGGAAAAGCTTCGAGCACCATCAACCATATGCTGTTAATCAAATAGAAAGTTTCTGGTCACGTGCAAGAATCCCAGCAAAGCATAAACAGGACTCCATCAAGAAGCTAGAAAAACTTTTCAGTGAATGGAAAGGATTAGAAAAAAGTAGGAATCGACAAACCCCTAAGCAAACCACTAAAGCTCATTTTTTGGATAAGAGTGAGAAAATTTTCAATCGACAAGTTTGACGTCCTTTTTCAATCGACAAGTTTAAAAATTTTCAATATTGCTCATGCTAACGCTGTGGGCCTCATCAAAAATGATGAAGATAAGCTCTTTCTTGAAAATCAAAACCAGGACGTTAGGTTGCAGCGTGGGGGTTGACAAAATCTTTTCATAAAAAGAGGTGAGGCAGGCTTGTAAAAAACAAACGTTGGAGAAAAGAAAACACCATTCACAGCTAGAAAAAAGATCTCTATTGGAAGACGCTGTATTGGAACGCAGCACTGACAGTTCTGCCTTGAAGCAATGTGAAAAACAACCACCTACAAGCACTCGCATCCCTGCAAAGAGGGGACGTCAAACCTTTATGTCACCTCAGTAAGCGGGCACATTTGGTCGCACACAAGTAAGTAACCGAGCTGTAACGATGACCCTGTTTGAATCATGTAGAGCCCTCGGCAATAATCCGGAAGACCTTGTGCTGACCAAATCTTCTATCCACCGTCAACGCCAAAAACTGAGAGAATTTACTACAGCATCAATTAAAAAAAAAACTTCACAGTTCATCATGCTTTAACCGTCCACTGGGATGGGAAACTCCAGCGAGATATCACCGGAAAGGAGAAAGAGACTTCCAATACTGGTTTCTGGAATAGGAAAGAAAAAGTTTTGGGGGATTCCGAAACTTCTTCAGGCAAGGCCATGGCTAAAGATGTACACAATGCATTGCAAGAATGGCAAGTATAGAAGATTCTGTTCGTGCTATATGCTTTGACAAAACCGCTTCAAATACAGGACTTTCAACCGAAGCGTGTGTAATTCTTGAGCAGCTAACAGCTTTTGGAAAGACATCTGCTGCACTTTGCCTGTCGTCATCACATTCTTGAGATAATACTAGAAGCTGCTTTTGAAAAATGCTTAGGTTTTGCAGGTGCACCTGAAATTGGCTTATTTAAACGTTTTCAGGCACATTGGGAAAATATCAGCAAAGAAAAGTTTGAAAATGTTATGACGGATGGTTTTGCTTTATCTGAGCTTGAAAATTGTCGCGAAGATGTCATTAATCTTTGCAACTTACGACTGCAGGAAAATTACCCTCGAGATGACCACCAGGAGTTTCTTGACATAGGCCTATTGCTCATTTTTCTCAGAAGTAAATCATCCCTTGGCAAGAGATTCAGAGCACCTGGCCCCATGCATTAAACATGTTGGATGTCAAAAGCCATATGTAGCATCAAAGTTTGGCTATTTTGATTTCAGTTCAAGCTTACAACCAGGGAAGTAAATGATTACGAGATATCAACATTTTTCTTGCAAAAATGTATATTAAGTCTGGGTTTTTGGCACCACTTGTACCTCAGGCTGCAAGAAACGTCTTGATAACCTACTTCAATCGCTGTATTCATACCCTCAGCCTCAAATCAAAGATGCTGCTTTACCTAAGATAGCTAATCATTCGTGGTATCTTTCGGAGGACTTAATTTTGCTTAGTCTCAGAATCTGACGTAGGATTAGTGGCAAAACGTGCCATGGTAAAAGCTTTAGAGGTTGTCGAAGGAGAAGCTGAACCAATGCCACCAGCTCGTTTAGATATGACGAACACTAAAGACAAAACACTTGTTGATTTTGTCACCAAAACCAGAAGCTTGTTTGATATTCTGAAAGTGCCGAATAGTTTTCTTGAAATGGATTCAGAAACTTGGAATGAAAGTGAAGACTTTAAAACTGCCCGTAAAGTTGTTTACTCTTTAGCAACCACTAGCGACCAGGCTGAGAGAGGCGTGTCGTTGATAAAGCAAATGACTCAATCTGGCCGCTTCAAAAAAGAACAACTACAATATGGCGAGTATGCTTTACAGATTGTTGTACAAAGCCAGGCAAATGCTCCGAATATGAAGAAATCTACTCTAATGCAGAAATAACTTTTCTGAGTACATGAGTTTTGTATTGTAATATCATAAAACATTAGTACTGTACTGATTAAAAAACTGCGTATATGCTAGCTTTGAGATCACTGCGCCACCTTTAAACACGAAAATTTTGCAACAAAACTTTGTATTAGGCAGTTTTTTTGTATATTGGAAACTTTTGAGAGGGTCAGACACACAAAAATGTAAAATCTAAATTTTGTCCCCAAATAAGGGACACCCTATTAGGTATACAGGGTTGGCCAAGAAAAATTGCACCCTTGGACAAAGTGACATAACTTTTTTTAGAATGAGATAACATTTAAAAATTTTACCATTTCTTTACGACAATATATCGCGTAACTGCGTAAAATTTTATTAAAAATTTCCATAAAATAACAAAATTACAGGTGTTTAAATAGTGAATATCACAAACTGCAATTGCATGAAAATTAACACGGCGCAAATAGTAAGCGATTGTTCATTCGTTCAATGTTTTTCGATGTGTTGTCCGTTTTCTGCAATCACCAACCGCACACGAGATCGAAACCCATCGATGGCGTTATTGATTACCGCTTGGGGCAATGCTTCCCACTCTTGAAGAATGGCTTCTTTCAATTCTATGGTGTTTTCAAATCTTCTTCTGCGGTAAACATTTCGCTCCAGAGCGCTCCAAACGCAGTAATCGACTGGATTAAGATCTGGACTGTTAGGAGGCCACATGTTTGGCTGCAACAATGTTAAGTATCGTTGTTGATTCAAGAATCTAACTGTCTCATTTGCAGTATGAGATCGAGCCCCATTTTGCATAAACACATACGGCTAATATTCAGTAAGTCTATCCATTTTGGGTATCATCGACGCTAACAGCTTTTCGCGGTAGTAAGCACCGTTAACTTTTGCCCCAGATTCAACGAAGAAAATGGAGGATTTGCCAACTTTTGATACGGCTACAGACACCATGAGTCTCATATGAAAGCCACTGCGTTCCACGTACAAGCGTTTGTTCTCTATTATAGACTTCTTGTAGGCACTCGGAGTATTGTTACGTCACAATGAGTATAGAAAGGCCAATTATAAAAAAAAAGTTACCTTACCTGCAAAAAAACCTTTGAACGCACTTCGTGAAAAGAGATTGTAGTCTTCAATGTTTAGATGGACGTCATTTTAGAACTTCTTTGAATTTCATTGTAAAATTTTAAACAGCTACGCAATATATCGTTGTAAAAAATGGTAAAAATTTTAAATTGTTATCTCTACACAAAAAAAAGTTATGGCACTTTGTCTAAGGGTGCAATTTTTTTTGGCCAACCCTGTAGATGTAGTCTTTTATAACAACTTGGGACTCTCAATTTTTTATTAGGTTTAGATCTCCAGATGGTGGCGCTGTTTTGCACGCGGATTTGAAGCAAAAATTGTTGAAGCAAATTTTATCCTCGAAATCGAAAGACAATGGCTTAATTTGATCTCAAATTCTAGCAAATTTACTTCCGGTCTTTGCTATGAAATTTTGCTTATTTTTATGTACAGTATACATGATGAATGTTGTTGGAGGAATATGTACATGGCTAGTTGAAAAAGGTACAATACATGACGTCATCATCTCTGTAACCAATCAAATTTCGCTCAAGCTGATTTAGAAGCTATCTCTCTTGCAATGCAAAATGGAGAATTTTTGTTTTGCCTAAGAATCAAAAGAGTGAAATGTTCGATGAAAAAGACAAGAGCCAATCAATAAAAGAAAAAATTGTTGAGAAGATATCAACGTACAATTTCTGATAAAAATTTTTGCTCTTTGAAGTTACTTTCTTCCATCAAATCAAAAATTTAATTAATTTCTTTAGTTTGGCGGTCGATGACCAATATCCTTCTTTCTAATCGTTCGAATTGGCCGATGAAAATGGCATTCAAAAACTGGACACGTAACATAGTTGATTTGTCAATCTCATTTAAGTGTTTGCGAGAACTTATCAACACATCCCGCTATCCAGTGTTCGGTTCGTAATTAACACCTGAATCACGTATGATAAGTGGGCAATAATATTTCAAGCATCTGTTTGTTAACTAACTGAGCACAATTGAATGAATCGAGAAGTTGATTGTTAATTGTTTCAATAACCATTTAAAAAGCTTTCAAAAGTATAATATAAAATTATAATCCAATAATTGCACAGTTGGCTTATTTGCCAATTCAAAAAATTAATATTAAGGGCATCTAGAGCGTATATCAAAGCATAGTACTGTTCATCTAACAGCAACAAAAAACCTTGAGACTGTTTACGCACGATCGGGATCATCAGGGTTGTCTTATCCTCTTCGAAAAATCTTACACCATTGAAATTTTATTTGAATAAGAGGCACCCCTAATGCTTTTGGAACAACATGTGAAAGGACCTGTAGTTTTATATTGCTTGAGGCAGTACTATGTTTCTGAGTACGAATCACTGGACAATTTTGCTAATTAAAACAAGATCATGCGCATAGCAGCTTTAAACGATTTAAATATATTTAAAGTTGCCATATTTTTGAAGGATAAAATCGGGACAGAATTAGAAAATCGAAAATTAAAGATAAAGACCAAAAAAAAGGTCTTGACCTCCGGAAAATCAGCAAATATAGGTTTGTAGTGAAATCGGTTAAATATTAAAATCTCTGGAAAAAAGTATTCAACCGGGCAGAACAACAGGACAAAGCCTCAAAAACAGGACGGTCTTGGAAAAAACGGGAAGTTATCTCAACCTTAAATCTATAGCAAACAACATATTCAAATAACCTCTGAATAGTGGAAGCAGAGATGATGACTTGGTGTGATATTTGGGTAAAGAGTGATTTAGAAATGAAGCGAACGTGGTGGGGTAGTAGTAGAGGTGGTTTGATGGAAGTGTTTTTTGTATCCGCAAACGATGAAATGATAATACAACTAAGTAAAAAATGAAAGAGAGAAGTTTTTAGAGCCGGATGACCAAAATGTTTACAAAAGCTCATGTTTTTTTTTTAATTTTGAACTTTGAAATTGCTTTTAGAAGTCAAACTAAAATACGAAAGTGCTACAGCAATATTAATGGAGCGTCAAAAAAATTCTCGCTGTCGCAAGAATATGACGTTCTGGTTGATCTCTTAGACTGAACCAGAACAAAAATTGCAATGATAATATAATTTCATCTGAATGAAACGCCATTTACTCTCAAATTGCTTTGATAATGAAAGAGGTCATGCGGTTAAAAAAGTGGATTTTTTAAGTTTTTACCGTCCGTTAAGAGTAAAAATGCATCGTCATTTATGCACAATGCAATTCCGTCAGTTGTTTCATTCTTATCAGGAACTTGTGTTTGCGTGGTTTATGCAATGATTTATGCATTCCTTATTTTTCTCGTCAATTAAGTTATTTTTAATGTATTCTAATGTTTCTTTTTTGACTGGCAAGTAAAAACGAAAAATTCTTGGCAAAAGTTTTGAGAGATAATGTTTCAATAAAAAAGTTCAAATAAACAAAGTAACTCTCTCTAAAATTAAGATGTATTATTTTTAATAATTGAAAACGTAGTATTGGATGTGGAATTTAATAAAATATTGTAGTTCTGTTTGGATGACTGTTCTTTGGTTAGCAGAGAGGGGATTAACTAGGAATTCGTTTTCAAATTCAGGAAACAGCATATCAGTAACGTGTATATGCCGGTATGTACAAACGACCAATTTTTCACCAAGAAAAATGACTAGATGTCATAGCTGGACAGAAGTTATTATAAGACGAGGTTATTTTTTGAGAATCACAAAAAAGTATCGCTAAAACCATTGTTGCATGCGACGCAAAAGAATGTTTTTGTCCAATAGATTTCTTCATCTAAAAATCTCCAGTCATCAGTTTATGAAAAGTTAATACAGTATCATTTTATTACGATTCCGAGACAAATACTTGCACTAAATTACTGAAAAATCAAGATAAAATTGACCATACCAGAACAACTATATAACTGATGCAACACATATTCAAGTTTTTTCAACAATCCAAAAATCAAAATCACTTTCTTGAAATTTTCTTGAATTAGATTCGGCAAAACAAAACTAGTAATGGCAATATAAGGTTTCAAACAAAACGTAGAAATAAATCATTAGTATTCAAAGACCTTCTCATTCAATCTATTTAAAGCTATCACGCTCTGTATACAGCATAAGATCAAATAAAATCACTAACACAAAAATAAAAGACCTAACCATGAAGAAATAATGCAAGATTTAAATTGCTAAAAACCTTTGTGCTTGAGCGTTAATTGAAACAGTAAATTGAAAAAAGCAGCAGCCGCGCCACAGGGATTTTTTCATAAGCGGTCAAAGCTAAATGATCCTACATACGAGGACAAAAATATTGGTTCAACATAATTGAAATAAATTGAAAGTCAATTTATTCGGTTATTTGAGAGCTATTCTGATAGTATAAATGATTTAAAAACGGCTTTTTAGCAAATTTTGGCCTACAGTTGAGGCAATATGATAGCTGTACTTGTTTAAACCAACATACGAGTATTTAACGGCATATTAGCAGAGTTCTATCCAAAATTTGGCTGCTAAATTACTAATGGTTTGAGTTACATCTCGTACAAACACCAAAAACGGCTGTCAAATAACCGGCCAAATATTTCACTTTTTTGGCCTATGTCAAGTCAATATTTTTTTGAGTGAAATAACACAATGATAATGGAAATGGACAAGACTAACACTGGAAAATAAAATGCAGGAATGAGTAATTGGCCACAATACAATGTTCGACACAAACGATCAAATAGTATAAAGTCTAACAGAAAGACTGAAACAAAAAATGACAAAATTGACGTCATAGAGATCGAACTGTCAAATGTAAAATGTTGTCAAGTCATCGTTCTAAAAGCATGGGATCAACACAAAGAGAAAGAAAAACATGTCGAAGACATTAAAGGTAGCATATTGCTGTATGATAATGAAATTCTTCATAGTGCTACAATGCTTCCAAAAATACCAATCAGTTGGGAGTATTGACTTGTTTGCATGCTTTCTGGAACCTAAGCTATCAGAGCGAAAGCCTAAGGAAAAGCCAGCAAAACGGCGACTACTTAAAACAAGCAATGCAAAAAAGTCGTCTTTTCACAGAGTTCGAACCCACTAACGGTCCTCGGATTACCGGTACAGTGCTTGTAGGCTTTCTCGCTGATAGCCTATAGGCCAGAAAGCACGCAAACAATTTAAGATCAAAATTCAGGCGCGCAAACTTCAAAACATCAGTTGCGAGCAGTTAGAACATACCACATTACCAGCAACATCCATTTCTGTTCAAAATTCACGTGTGGAAAACGTGGCTGAGTTTAACGAAAAACGAAAATGGATAAAAGCAAATCTCGTGATGTGGCACCAATATACACAAAAAATTACAAGTAGGCGACGTGGTAAAATATGGGTCGACTGCAGCTAACCGTCAACTAACCGTAACCCTAACGCTGGCGATCAGTTGGTTTGTGGTCAGTTTGTTCGTGGCCAGTTTACTGTGGTAGGTTGACTTGGTTCGCAAAATATCGTCTCTATATAATGAAAATTATTCGCTTTCTTGGTGACATCATTCGATTATTTCCACTGCGATGCAGTATAATGCAGATCGTCAAAAAGTAAGCAAGTGGAATAAGTAAGTAAGTTTACACAAACGCAAAGTGAATTTGTTTGTTGCTTTGTTGCAGCTTGCCTACCCTTCACTTCGCTTCTGTGAGAACCGTTATTATTTAAGCAATTGCTCTGGTCAAATATTCTCAGTTCAAAAAAATTAAGAACGCAAAATATCACTCGGTGAAAAAATGCCGCTTTTGTACTATCCTAAGGTTTAGTAGGCCTATAAATTTTTAGACGAGTCAATACTAAGTTAATAGATCAATAGATAAGGTTAATGGCGGATAGTAGCTGCTGTTTTTGTCAAAAATATATAATTGGTATCGATTAATTAAGTAGCTGAACGCTTTATCTCAAAATAACTGCATTAATTTAATCATACAAATTGTATAAAAAACTGCAAATTTACTCATAGTGTCGCAATGTAAGTTACAAGATAGACTAATTGAAGATAATATACTGTATGCAAACTACAACAGAAGACATTCTTTAATTTTGAAGGCAGATGATGTTTTTATCTCCGTCTGATTAGGCCTTTATTGCCTAAAAGCGGAAGCCATTTTTTAATGATAAACATTCCAGAACTTTCACTTAACATTTTAATTAGGTATTTTAAAAGACCATTGCAATTTTTTCGGAAGTATAAAATTTGCAGTTTTTTTCCAAAAAACAAACTAAAAAGTTTCTCAAAGCTATATGCCGGGGTCTGTTGATTCGATCAATTTTTTTTTTTTTTTTTCTTTCAAAAAAATAAAAAAAAGGTTTCGAAAAAGAAAAAACCTCAAATTCTTGAAGGCAAAATACAGTACCAGTAGTTGAGAAAGTCTATTTTTTGATATTTAATTTGCGTGGAGCAAGGTTGAAAATTTGCGGAAAATGTCTTCATGGCTGAAAAAATGGCACAGAAATAACTGCTTGGTTTAAACAGGTTCCAAACTTAAGCAAACGTTTCAATGTAATACCAACTTATACTTTCAAACGTTCCGAAACCAAAATCATTGAAACATTTAAAAAATGATTAATTCAACAAAAACTACATATAAACCTACTATTGCCAACATCAACGGTCCATGTTAGTTTCATGTAGGTAAAATATGGGATGCTTTTATTTTAGGTGAAATATTTTTTTAGTCAAAAAGTAAGTTACAGTATAAGAAAAACAATATTAAAATCCCCTGAAACGCAGCTACGTGATAGTCTGCTCTACAACAATCAGCTTGTATTCTAAAAGTAATAAAAATTTCAAAAGAAATAGGCATCTAAAACCGTGTAGATGGATACACCGTAAATACACAGTATGTATTTAAGCTACTGGTGCATCCATCTACGTATAGATTGCTATAAAAACATCATCAAATACAGAAGTTAAAAACTCATAACATTCATTCAAACTCAAAGAATCGATAAGACAGTAAATTAGCTATTTTCCAAGAACTCGTCAATTTGGCTGGGATCGGGCTCCATAAGTTTTTTGGGCAATTTAGGTTCACATTCACTTTCGAGTTAGGGTTATCAGGGTTTGAATTTTGGATTCGGTTTTTGAGGTATTTCCAATTCGGGGCTTCTATTTTGGGTTCGAGAATTTGGGGTTTGTATTTCGGGTTTAGGATCTGCGGGGTTGAATTTCGGGTTTGGGATTTGGGGGTTTGTATTTCAAGTTCGGGATTATGGGATTTATATTTCGGGTTTGGGATTCCAGGATTTGTATTTTGGGTTCGTGCCCCAACCATTTGAAGCGCTGACAACTCTACTCAAGGCGTTTTGTCGAATAACAAAAGGTCTAATTTAACAAGCACTTCCCCGGCGTCGACCTCGTGGAGCAAAAGGCGCTTCGTGATTGGTCCTTTCGTTGCTTTTACGTCACGTTCAATGTCGACCAACTTGACCTCAGTTCGACCCAGAAAATCTAAAAAATCCGTTTCTACCCTAAAATTTGTAGGTGCTTTACGGCTAAGTAGGGACTGCGGAGTGGTTAAGCAATTTGAAGTTGAATTTACTGATACCGGTAACTTGGTCGAATAGTTACGCGTTCGCTCCTGGAGCGCTAGACTTGGGGTTCAAATCCCAGACTAGTCAAATCGGACAGTGTTGCCAACGGCTCGCTACCACTGAGTTGCTGCAGGCGCGATGCTGCAAAGACGTTCCGTGTCAACTCGTTACACACCTCGGTAAAATTCAGCGAGCACAACAAAGGTTTGATTTGTGCATCTTACTGATTGTAAATGGTAGACCATTTCCTTAGTATCCGCCAAAAAGAGTATTCAGAATCAAATCAGTAATGCTTATACAGAAAGCTTGTAGTAATGTGCGTTTGAGTGGTTTGACATACCGTGCTACTAGTAACATCCAACCTCCGTTCCACTCTCCTCTTTGGAAAACGACGTTTGAGCAGCAATCAACCAAAAAAAAAAACAAAGATGCAAAGAAAAGATTTTCATTTGTTTATCGCAATTATGGAGTCTAGGGCGTATTTTAAGTGACTTATGGATTTTGCTTGGAAAGTTTCCAATAAAAACGCAAAATACACGCAATCAAATGTTTTGTATGACGTCACTCACCGTCAGGGGAGAACATGTAGCGTTGAAAGACCGAGATGCAAAGAACATCCAAGCTTATATCTTTGAAGAAAAATTGCATTGTACTGTTCCATTTCGGATTAAGCGTATCCTAAAACGATCCTGTAGTGAGGAACAGTTTAACAGTGGTACAGCATCAAACGCACTGAACAGCATTTTCGACTTTTTGATTTAAATTATTGTAGATAGAATTTTTAAGAAAACAAAATTCTTTTTCACTCCTCTCAGCAAAAACGTCCTCCTCCTCCGAAAAACGTCTTTGCCATAACTTCGTGCAAGTTTTTTCGAATCGCTCGATTTATAAAACTTCATAAATCTTGGGTAAAAAACAAAGCAAATAAACTATTCAGTTTACAAAAAGCTTATAAAAAGAAATGTGGGGTAAATTTTTTTCTACCATCAGGCTCTTTTAGCTCGCTTGTGAATGCTAGCTATTGCAACACCTTCGACATTTCTTAACCTACCTGCACCGTCTTAGTCATGTGACTCTGTTCTCCCATTGTGACTTCGCAATAGGGATCGTGGCGGCCATTTGATGTCTTCACCAAGTTACAACCTTCCACTATTGTCACTACAAGCCGGCCAATACCGGTGTTGCGCTGATTTCGAACTAAAAAAATGGTAACTCTGATTATTTGTAACATTACAGAGAACATTAAATGGAGGTATAATTGCAAAAATGGGTTCGATTCCCGGTCAGGTCAAACTAAACACTATAAAACTTGGTATTCACAGCTTCCCTGCTTGACGTTCAGCATTAAAAGGTACAATGTAAAGCCACCACCGTGTGTAGTATAGACAGGTGGGCAGGTGGCAGCTTGACTCGAAGATCGTAA
Organism: Trididemnum nubilum; assembly: GCA_963965965.1. Classification (NCBI taxonomy): domain Eukaryota; kingdom Metazoa; phylum Chordata; class Ascidiacea; order Aplousobranchia; family Didemnidae; genus Trididemnum; species Trididemnum nubilum. Next base: position 9,478,176 of record OZ014477.1, on the reverse strand, counting down.
AGATAACTTCGCTGTCTCCTGGCCTAGGCAACTTTGTGAAAAAAAAAGTAATTACAATAAAAATAGACCTTGCCTGTTTAGAAAAGGGTTAACAATAAAAAGAATTCTAATAAACACAAATATTCCTTAAACGTAAAGTGCTACGACCGACAAACAGGCGTTGAAAAGGTAGCCATGGCCATGAAACCAGACAAATGAATCAGCTGGATACGAGTACGATTCAATCCCATTTGTGTCATCCTGATAACCAGAGCCAGATTCATATTACGTAATGTCTTCTATTTTCATTTACAGAAAAAGCTCGGTCTTAATCATTTTCATATGCACTTACGTTGATACGCTTTTTCTCTTTTCTTCTTTTCAGTTTCAGTATAAATATCAGCTGCTTCCTTGATTTTATTCATCCAAGCGGTGCGCTCGTTCACGTTGTCCGTTCTTAGCGTGTAGACAATCTCGATGTGCGATAGATGGAAGACTGGCTCATCTGTGGTTGAGTCGGTCGGTAGTCGAGTCAAGACTTCGTTTAGAAAAATTGGCTAAAATTGGGCTATAAATTAAAATCTTGCGAAGTAACAATTGATCGAGCGGTAACGTGTTTGTATATGAGACGGGAAGTTTGAGGTTCAAATCTCTGGCCGGTCAGATCGGACACGGTGTTGCCAACGGCTCGCGACCACTGCGAGATTTTTTCGAAAGGACCCGTGGTGCCTGCAAGCGCATTGACGCGGAAATGGGTCCCGCGAACCCGTTACGCGCTTCGGTGTAATAAAGTGAGTTCAATAAAGATTTGATTTTTCAACCTAAATTAGAACATCTATTGCAGTGCCGTATTTTTAGAAGTCAGCTTCAAACGTTCCTAAAAGTGAAAATCGGGTTTGATCCTGCCAAAACCCAGTTGGTATTTGCTATAAAAAGAATGCATTAACTGAAACGTAAACGTGCTATTTTTGTGATAAATAACCAGGGGATATGAGAGATCAACTACTGGAACAAACGAAACATGAGAAACTATAGCAGGGAAAAGTGCATTCCATAAAAAGATGTTAAAATAAACTTTTTAACTTTGTGAAAACCAAATTCACGTACTTGCTTATACATGCGAAATTGGGGGCTGGACTTCGAGGTAAAGATCTTATCGTTTGCCGGACCACCGAGTGGTTTTGTAGGCGTAGTGAGCAGCAAAAAGTCGTTGAACAAAAATCCAACTAGTTCCTTGTTCGATTTGTGTTTGTACAACGTTCCGCAATAAAGAAATTTTCGCTGATCCAAACAGTTTGTTTTCGAGTTAAACACGAGTTTCTAAAAGCAAAATAAATCTAAAAACAACACCAATAGTTTAGTTTCTAATCAGCTTCTTGCAAGGCCAAAATACCTTGAGTCACAACTCACAAGTCGACTAAAATCAAAAATTACAATCAAAAGTAAAAAACGGTAAAAAAAATTTATAATTATTGAGATTTTTGCCGAAAGAAACAGCAACGAAAAAAATTCACAAAATAATCGAAGAGACAGATTTAAAGAAGTGAAGATCGGATGATGAAGCAACTTTAAACCATATTCGAATAATTAATAGAAAATAACAAAATTGAACATTTAAAAAATGAGCAATTGCAAATTATCAAATGAAGAAAAAATCTTGTCATAAGAACAAATCTTCGTACGTCATTCAACCCCTCCAATTGCACATGTGTTTGTAACCATTCCAACCGGTCAGAGTTTTCTTTCTGCCTTACGCCTTCATTCACTTGATTGCACAACTCTTCGGCTTTCTCGAGAGCGCGTGTGAGGTTGCGATGGTCAAGGTGTTCTTTTGTTGTCGTTTCAATAATCTAAAAAAAAAATATCAAAAAGGCTAAAGTTGGCACAAAAAAAAACTTTATTTCTCAGCAAATTATTTGCCATTTTTACTTCCAAAAAGTTACAATCCATTTTCTGTAAGATTTTTTTTTCCGGGCCAAACAAGATTTAAAGCGTACTACAACAGCTAGTCTTGGACTACACGTAAGTGTGAAGTTACGCAAAATATACATCTTTCTATTTGACGAAGACTGCGCCAGATATTCTTTACTTTTGAAGGGGCAAGCTGCATTTTTCTTTTCAAAGTGACTATAAATTTTTCAAAAACTACTTTAAATCCAACTAATATAAAGAGACAGCAACTAAAAGAAATACCTTTTTTATTAGAAGAGGATATTTTGTCACTCTTTGCATAGGCTTTACCAAGTAACTACTAACTGGTAAACCTTTCCATAAATCCCCGCTTTCGCATTTCTGAAAATTATACAGCATTGTAATGATATACCAACCACGAAAAATTCCTTAAATTTCAAGAACCTAAAAACATAATCTTAGCTTAGTCCATCCACCCAACCCCTTTAGACGAATGAGAGTGCATTAGAGAAACTCCGTAAGCATGCGAATCACAACAAGGATATGGACAAAAAAGCACGAAAACTGATTTTCTGAATCTGAAAGATTCAAAGGCAAACAAGTACATGAGACATGCTTTTAAGTTGTGAATCACAGACTCTTTTACAGTCGATATTTTCAAACAGTAATTCATCAAGGTATATTTTTTAATCACAAAGTGGAAATTTGTAAGTACTTTTTGGTTGCTTCATCAAACTTAAGGCCATTCTTGCGATTGCACGAGCTGTTCTAGGGCTTGTATGCAAAAACTTGCAAAACTTTTTCAATTTTTTCGGTCATTGTGGCCGAAAAAGCTAATTTGCAAGACAAAGCAACTCACCTTGACAAAGGATTTGAAATCGGGATTATTGTCGAGTTTTTCCTGCAGTAACGCCGAAGCGTTTAACTGGCAGCTGCAGAATCGTATGTAAGGATGTAAATGCGGGATTTGCTCGCATAGAATATCTCCGATCTTGATTGATGAAAGGTTATCTCGAGTCATCTTACATCGCACACGAAAGGCTCTGGAAAAAGGAAAAATTGATCAAAACAGGTAGGCTAAAAAATCAGAAAAGATATTACTAACGGCTATTTTTTTGACCACAACTGATCTTATTTTCGAAGGTTACCCTTCTTTTAGCACTTCGATTTGCTTTCTCTCAGGCTGGCATCGCTCCCCAAACCCAAACTATAATGAAAGGTTCTAAAGAAAAAGAAGAACGCAGCGCGAATCGAATTCAAGCTCGAGATTTATCAAACACTTGCCTGAACCACAAGGCCACAGTTATGACGCGGTCGATGTGTCAAAAAGTCATATTTAACTTAAAATAAAGAGAAAATAGTGGTAAGCTGTAACAATATGAGTATATTTCGTAAAAAGTAGCCCATGTTTTATTTGGGAGTAGAATAGTGAAGCGGGCCGTACCAGGCGTCCAATGAGTATCCACCAGCAAAAGCCGCCTGTGTTGTGGTGGGGTGCTCACCCTTCAAGTCGTGTGGAAATGACCACTTTTCAACCCTGAGTTCTCCAGCCCGAATGGAATTCTGTGGTGTACCGTTTCCGCTGCACCGTGCCCTCATCCACAGGAGAGAGCAAACCAACCAAAGTTTTATGGGTCAGATATACGTTCGCATATTTCACGCCTGATTCCAATAGCGGAAACGTTCTTAGGAATCACATGGAAATTCATCGTATTACCCTGTCCCTTTGACACATTTCCAAGAATTGGAAACTACGTCGCTCCAGCTCATTACATAAAACCTAATGAAAGCTGCCGATCTCAAGAAATTTTGCTTTTTCTTTGTTCGAATAGTTCTTTTTAAATCATCATAGGGAGGTGCAAATGTGTACGGGCCAGTAAATAAATGACGTTATCATCCAGGTTTTCGAGCCTACCGGTTGGAAGCTAGTATATAGAACAAGATACAGTAGTTTATGATTTTTCTAGACAACCAACGACTGAAATTGCCTACGCTGACCCTCATAATTCTGGGCGCAAATTTGCCAGAAGCAAAATGATACAATCACTCTACTCACCTGGCAAGCTTTGCACTCAACATGATTAGTTCATTGAGGTTTACAAACAATGTATTGCACTCTTGCTCAGTTAGTAAAGCGCTTTTTCGCAAGGGTTGTTGGAAAGCCTCGTCCGCCAGTTGCAAGTCCTAAAAAATTCGAGTTTTGCAAAGAAAAGTTCCAAACACCAAATTCTAACACTTGTATGCGGCAAGGATTCAATAGACATCTCCACTGTAGCCAAAACTACTAACGGGTAGATTGTCACCATACTGAATTCCGCTACATCCATCGATGGAAAAATTTCAAAGCAAAATACACCTACCATCAGTACTTAAACTGTAAAATTTGCAAGAGGGGACGCTTACGCAGCCTCGACCAAACATTTGGAATGCGAACAAAATTCAGTGGAAATTATGCTTCAAGATCAAATTCTGTCCTCGAATTCGATTGAAGGCAAAAAAAAAGTCTTCACCGCAAATTGAAAGGGTTTTTGTCCCCTAAATCGAGTGAAGATCGAAAAAAAGGTCTTCACCAAAACTTGAAGGGATTTTGTCTCGTAACTCGATTAAAGACCAAAGCAAAAAAAAAAGGTTTTCACCAAAATTTGGTACTATATCGGGCCGGAATTTGGGTTTTATTCGTGCTGACAGCCACTTTTTCGCCTCATCATCCAGACGCTTAATCTCAATGGGGAGAGCGCTGAAATCTCGATGGGGGGACGCTAACTATCGATGGGGGACGCATCCCCCCTACAGTTTAAGCACTGCCTACCACAGACTACTCGTTAGGAAAATTGTGTCGAAAAAGGATTAATCAAAAATGAAATGAGGTCTGCAGTATCAATCTACCTGCAAGTGTTTGCAAGAATTAAAACATGCCAAAGTAAATTTAAAAAGTTCAAACTTTGATAAATTTAACCGACTTTTAGTAACTTGAATTACAGCATATCTACTGGCACAATCAACCTTTAATTACTACCTTTAAGTAAGTTTCTTCTGAAGATACAAGTTCCATCACTCGCTGTTGGTATTCATTTTCTTTTAAAAACGGAGAGGAACCCTCAGCTGGAACAATACATGCCGTCTAACTTCTATTACCATTTGAGGCACAGGAGTGTTTTTTTTCTTCTTGCATTTGCAAATTCAGTACCAGTTTACAAAATGCCGTATGGAAGTGGGCATAGCAAACTGCTTTTGACGGAAAATACGAGGTTTAACAAAAACTGGTAAGGGGTACTAAGCACAAACAAGGTTTAGTCATTGACAGGGGCCACCCCCTCTTACACCATCAATCCTCTACTCTAGTACGGTGCGGTGCAAGCTCATTTACCAATTCAAACTAGATTGCTTCAACCCTTCTCTAGCCATATCCCCATTAAACTTCTGCGTAGAATAATGCATTTTGACTGTTTTCCCAACGAATACTCGTACGTACCATACTTTTCATTCTCCACAGTATTTACGAAATATGTTTTATAAACCGACACAAGCTAGATTTCAAACTACAAAAATAACTCCACCCTTTAATAGCAAAACAAAATTCTTTTAACAGTTCAAAGAATTCTGCAAATTGCATTGCAGTACTAAGATAGGACTAGATACGTTAGTTACATTAACTAACTGATGTTTTGTTTTTTGAGTAAAACACAGATATGTATTAAATGTATTTATTGCAAACTTCATATAGCTATACAGTATGCAACCATATGACAAAAAGATAAGTACTAAGCCTTGTCTACACTGAGTGTAAAAGCGTGAGCGTACAAGCGTATCCTTAATTCATGTTAACCAACAGGCAGTTTGTACGCTGGTAAGATAGCGAATTTTTGTTCAAAGCAAACTAAAAATACCCTTGTACGCTCATGATTTTAGGCCCAGCGTAGACAACGGGTCTCAGGAAGTGTTGATGAACGATATCATTGAATGGCTGTTACTTCTAATACAAATGTTAGACTACAGAATACGAATTGCGATTTTGAAAGACGCTTGAAAAGTACAAAAATTCGACAAAGTAAATTTTGGAAATCCAAAATCTTCTGGTAGACACAGCAACACATTCAGTGTTAAGAAACAAATATTGGACTGGAAAACACCAGGCAGAGACAGCAACATTCAACACTGCAAGTTAAAAAAAAAGGCTAATTACGCAAACTTTGCAGCATTGGATAATTAGCATTGCATTAGGAAGAATTTTAAAACGTGTAAAAAAAAGTTGAAACAATTTTTCAAACGAAAACTAACGAATTTTAATTTCTGAAAAGCGAAAAAATTAATCACATTGAGACGAATTACCAGAAAGTCCGATTTGAATTAAGATTTCAAATGTAAAAAAAAATTCAAAGCGTGATTTTATCTGAATTTAAATCTTTACCCCTGTTTAAAAACGGGTTATTTGACCAAAGCAGTCAACAGGGGAGGAGCATAATGCTTCTCCGCTTAACTTCTAAATCGGAGGCCATGGGAGCACCAAATTTGGCATGTTGATTGACCGTTGACCAAAATCTTAATTGGTTTTAAGTCAATGACGTCATCATAGTAACGTCAGAACTGACTTTTGGTAACAATATTATTTTTTCAATGATACCATTACCGGGTAAAATATTGTGCGTAAGCTGCATGCCTACGTCAAAGTGATTACGTCACAAAACATTTCATGCCGTCATTTAAGGGAAACATGGGCCCAAAGATGCCCCGATTTTGGTGAAGTGGCTACCGGCTACGGCAAACCTCAAACTTGGAAAAAATCTCTTTTACCCCCAGCTACATTATAATTTCCGGGCTTTGAGAAGAATTGTTACCCTCCCATGTACTGCACTCAACAACTGTTAAACTCTTGCGTGTTGTTAAAGTCGTTTTAGATTTTTATGAGCATATAAAATGTTCTATTACATCGGATACTTAACCTTGCCTTCGTAATTCGACCAAGATTGAATTAATACATTGCATTGAATTTTCTTCGCAGCAATTTGCAGATAATCATCGATCAAATTTAATCATCAAAATTAAAATGTGTGCTAACAGAAAAATCTCGAAATTGTACTGTAAATCGTGTTGATTGATTTGGTTCGACAAAAATTAACTGAAATTGCACAAATAATTGTTGAAAATGATTTTTTTTTCACAGCAAAACCGCGGAAAAACAGAAAAGCGTTTGTTGTATCACCCACTTCTGCTAGCACACATTTCTGCAATAGACACGAAACTTAGTTAAGCCTCCTTGAAATAACTCGTCACCGCACACAAATACATCACACTTTCACAATTCTTTTTTACCAAGAAACAGCAGTGGTAAATGGGAATCAAAATCAGGGCAGAAAATACAAACAGCAAGAATGCAAAAAATAATTGACCTCTCAACAACTTCGTCAAAAATAAAATTTTTTGGGAGAAAAATTCAGCGCTTTGCATTCGAGCTGCCGCAAAGATTATTTTGGCGGCCGCAAAATATTTTTGCAGCAGAGCAAATAAAATTAGCGAATTGCAGATTCGTTAGTGTATACAACATGCAGCAAGAAACGCATTGCAGAAGTGGGTGACACAAAGTGGGGCAAAGTCTTGGTGAACATCGATGACGTCAGAGCCACGTCACAAACGCTTTTCCATTCTTCTTTTATGACGTAAACCATGTAGTTTCAAGATGAATGAAATATGCGCAATTTTCCTAAAATTGCAAAATATTAATTTTTGGATATCGTTCTGTTAATTAACATCTTTGTCTAAATTACTATTAATCGCACTGAAAATGGAAGTACAGAAATAGGAAGCAAGATATGAGGCCACAAAGAGGGAAAAAGATGTGAGGTAGGGAGGTTTGGGTGGAGTCCTTTAGTATAAACCAACGTTAAAAAATAAAACAAAAAGATATGGTCAAGTTTTGGCAAGTGGTAGCTACTTGCGCCAAACTGGCAGAAACTCTAAAACGCTCTTGGGCCACATTCTGGCCTGATATACCTCGATACTGTAATTTTATCGGCAATTTTAAGGTCCAAGTAAATCTAACTGTTTCCGAAAAGAATTTGCAATGCAAGTACTGCATACCAGGATTACTTACATCTTTGCCCCGCTATGTCTTGAACATAATTGGATGGGAAAAGCCCTGAAGTCGCACCGAGAGTCCCTTTCCACCAATCAGGATCCGACTTGTCATCGACTGTGATGACGTCACCACGTTTAAAAGTCAGCTCATCGGAGTTTTGCGCTAAGTAATCGTACATGGCCATCACTCGGCATAACCCAGTTTTCGCACCCTGAAACGACGACATTGTTACAAGTTATCAAAATTTCCAAAATAAAATACTCGCAGAATTGTTGTTTCCAATTTTTGGCAACAATATTCAAGTCCAGAAAAAAAAACAAAAAAACAATAAACTATTGCATCTTAGTCTCATTTGTTCTTAAATTTTATTGGAGACAAAAATGACACATATTGATTCTTGCTTGAATAAAAATTGTCGTTTGTTATTGACCATAATTATTGAACAAAACAGTACAGTACAGTGCACTGGCTACAATTGGTAAAACCAAGTTATTTTGTTACGATACGATGCTGTGTTATAAAAATTGCTTTTTTTGTTTTGGAAATTTGACTCATGTTCTTAACTTTGAGCAAAAATTGGCCTCGTGATCTTATGAAATTGTTCTCATAAAACAAAGAGTTTAAGAAGTTGGTTGATGGTGCAGAACTTGAGAATAGCTTTAATCAGGATGTTTTTTTCTTCGAAGCTTTTCGTCTGACACTTGTCAAGACGAATCGTCAGACTGAAGAGCAGCAGTCAGAAAGAATCGTCCAGATTCTCTTTCCTGTGCTCTCCATTCTGAGGATTCTTCTTGACTAGTGTCAGACGAAAAGCTTCGAAGAAAAAAATAAACATCCTGATTAAAACAAGGAGTGTAACTTACTACATAAGACATCGATCTATACTTTTTTGTTGCAATGGATCAGAAAGCATAGCTGTTTCTAAAAAGCAATTCTGCCATACTTTGGGTTTGTCAGCAGGGGTAGCTTTTCCACTCGATGGCCCACTTCCACCAGCCGTCATCAGCTTCACGTAATTGGCAGGAAACCATCCGATTTGCTTTTTCTTGCCCCGTGCCTAATGAAAAACAATTAGATAAACGGGAAAAAGTGGGGAATATAATTTCGTGTTGGTAGTACTGCCTACCTACAGTAGGGCGGTTCAAAAAAAATATTTTTTCTTAAAAACACGCTATCACCCCCTAAAATCGTGAGGTTGGCTGAAAAAACACCACAGAAAAAAATTCGGTTCGATTCTTCCAACATCCGCCACGGAAATCGAGTTTTTGTTTTATCTTTAAAATCCGGGGATTCCCCTAATTTAAATACGTAAATTTCCTAATTTTTATGCTGTTTTAGACAATTTTCTCGAAATTTTTTAAAGTAAGGTTGTTACCAACGGTTGAGTTAGGTCACCCTAATAGTTTGGTGTTACGTCATCAAGGTTAGGGGGAATTCCCCAAGCAATTCTTCACAATTAGAGCATTTTTTACGAAAAATCTGCATTTACTGAACTAAACTCGATTTTTGGTGTTAAAAACATTGTATTTCTTCAATAATTGATAAAAAAAAAGTTTTGCTCAGTAGTTTCATACTGCATGTGTTAGTTAATTCAACGTCTTGTCGCAATATGAACAGCAATACAATAAAACAAAGCAGATTTTCAGCAACTTAGAGTTTTCTTTCTAAAATCTGGATACTTCTGCCTAATGCTTTCGACGCAATGCAAGATCATGTTTCGTTCTTCGTTGTCGGTAGTTTGAACGTCTTTATAGTCTTCAAGTATTTTGATGCCCCTTTCAGCTGTGTCATTTGTCACTTTTATGTTAAATACTAATCGTTCAAGCCTTTGGTATGAATCAGACTTGCACCATTGGCTTTGAGCCCGACGCAGAAACTGGACATCATCGATGGTGAATCGAAACCGCTGAAACAAAAGCACAGAACGTCTTCCCGCCAAATCTGAAATCCGTATTGTCTCTGTGATGTGGGGCAATACTGGTTTCTGTGGTGCGAGCACTGTGTGCTGATTTTCTCGATAGAGTTGGAACATCCTACGAGCTAAAACTTCTTTTTCTTCACATGCAAGTTGCTTAGAGCACAGAACAAATGGTATCAGTTCTTCGGTCAAATACCATAAATGGCGTGACAGGGCTTTAGCAGCGTTGTGTGCAATATTGCCAAGTTTTGAAGAACTCTGATATTTCAACATTGTTTTGTAAAACATAAGATCATTGTATGCTGCCTCTGATGCTAAAGGAGACTGAAACCAAAAAGACGAATAAAATATAGCAACAAAGTCTCCAAAACTTTGCAGTTTTTCAAGATCAGTTTCTTCAACTTGGAATTGCCCATGAAGCAATAACATTTTTAGAGAGTAAATACAGGACGACATCCATCTTGCTCGGTGTTGAGCTCCAAGGCGACGAAAAGAAAAATTTGAAAATGATTTTTCATCGATGTAATATGTGAAGAAAAAGAAGTTTTAGCTCGTAGGATGTTCCAACTCTATCGAGAAAATCAGCACACAGTGCTCGCACCACAGAAACCAGTATAGCCCCACATCACAGAGACAATACGGATTTCAGATTTGGCGGGAAGACGTTCTGTGCTTTTGTTTCAGCGGTTTCGATTCACCATCGATGATGTCCAGTTTCTGCGTCGGGCTCAAAGCCAATGGTGCAAGTCTGATTCATACCAAAGGCTTGAACGATTAGTATTTAACATAAAAGTGACAAATGACACAGCTGAAAGGGGCATCAAAATACCTGAAGACTATAAAGACGTTCAAACTACCGACAACGAAGAACGAAACATGATCTTGCATTGCGTCGAAAGCATTAGGCAGAAGTATCCAGATTTTAGAAAGAAAACTCTAAGTTGCTGAAAATCTGCTTTGTTTTATTGTATTGCTGTTCATATTGCGACAAGACGTTGAATTAACTAACACATGCAGTATGAAACTACTGAGCAAAACTTTTTTTTTATCAATTATTGAAGAAATACAATGTTTTTAACACCAAAAATCGAGTTTAGTTCAGTAAATGCAGATTTTCGTAAAAAATGCTCTAATTGTGAAGAATTGCTTGGGGAATTCCCCCTAACCTTGATGACGTAACACCAAACTATTAGGGTGACCTAACTCAACCGTTGGTAACAACCTTACTTTAAAAAATTTCGAGAAAATTGTCTAAAACAGCATAAAAATTAGGAAATTTACGTATTTAAATTAGGGGAATCCCCGGATTTTAAAGATAAAACAAAAACTCGATTTCCGTGGCGGATGTTGGAAGAATCGAACCGAATTTTTTTCTGTGGTGTTTTTTCAGCCAACCTCACGATTTTAGGGGGTGATAGCGTGTTTTCAAGAAAAAATATTTTTTTTGAACCGCCCTAACCTACAGGTAATTAAATTTTATGGATTTAAAATGCAACAGTTGATTTTTACATATTGCTGAATATCAATACTTCCTACTAATTGAAAATAACTACTCGACAAAAACTTGGTTTCGTATATGAGTAGACAAACTGCTTCGTTTTTGATAGTACAAGCCATACTGGAATGAAATATTTCTCCTTTTCTCCATTTCTAGTAGGGTAAATTACTCATATCATATTTCATACCCATAAAGGAATATTTTAGGCTACCCCACACAAGGGTCAACAACTACGCGTGCTTTATTCGGGATAGAATAAACCTTCCCACCCAGCAGATCGTAACAGGAGTCCAATGATTAAGAGTGGCTATCAGTGTGGTGTTGGGATGCCATGCCCAGTGTCAACTCTTTGAGTGGTGTGGAAATTGCCGCTCTCCCGGGTTTCCAGTTCTGCTGGGGTTCGGTGTGGTGTACCATTTCTGCTCCACCACGCTCTAATCCACGCGAAAAACTTCAACCAGCAAACCGAGCACGATTCAAATTAAAAGCTGCATACCTGGAGTTCACCTTCCCACCAACCGCTATCGTTCTTCTTCCTCACCGAGACGATTTGACCAACTTGTAGAGACAGTTGCTCGGCACTAGTTGCATCGTACGAAGCAATGACAGTAGCTACTTCCGGCTTCGATAATGGAGTGGTCTTAGCTTGCTGATGAGGCTGAGCAGGCTGTGTTTTCTCTACTGGTTGCGGTTGGGGTGCTTGTTGCTACAAAGTGTTAGTGTTCATGGAAAAAAGAAAAAGATGCAAGTATGCAACTTTCAATGATTAAATGCCAATTAAAAAATACAATATTTTTTAGAAGAACAGCTCGACAAAAATACCATGCTCATTTTCGCTCAAAATCTAAGAACGAAATAACAGCAATGCCAATCTCGGCTCAAAAAAATATGAACAATAAACATAGACCAGTACAACGTAATTGTAAGCAATTATCAGAGATTTCTTGGCCGTTTTTACAAAAAAAAGTGTAATTTGATTTGTAAATTAGTATGCCAATTGACTAAAAAATCCTGGGCTAACTGACACCACATATCTGCTATAGAAGTAGTTTTGCGTGATTTAGACGCAATTATGCCTCGAAATAAATAACAGCTTACACTTTTCCTTACTTGAGCAGAAAATCAAGCAAATATATTCATTATTCAGTCTTTTATTTTAAATTCAAAATTTCTTCAAACCTTTGGGGTGTGGGGTGCGACATAATTTGCAGGAAATATCCCCGTTTTCCCTTTTAATGTCCCCGTCCACCATTCCCCATCCATTTCAGTGACAGTGATGATGTCACCAGAGTTAAAACTTAAGTCTCCAGGCTCGGTTCCCGAGAAAGCGAAGGAGGCGATAAAAGCTAAAAATAAGTAAAAACGATATTTAAGTCATTTTTAAAGCTTAAAGATAGGGATCATTTGAAGCAATCCTCAAAGTGTTGTTCAGAGGGTACCGCCATTCATGATGTTATTTAGATGTCCTGTACTACGTATTTCGCCTTTTTTTTCTTTTTTGAATTGCCACTGAAAAAAGGTAACACGAGGAAACAATCCGAATTATTCTTTCCTTTGAGTAGTTGTTACGGGCAGCTCCTAAGCCTGGGAATCTGCCAATCTTGCGTCTTTTCGCAGCCTCTCAAAGGAAATACTATATTGTGTTGTTGTTTTTTTATTCACATTTATGTGTTTTGTTCTATTTCACAGTGTCTGAATGAAAATGAAATGAATCTCGAGCAACGACATCCTGAACCATATGACGGTGTTCTTATCCGATGATAGCTGTCGATTTATTTATGGCAGAGTGTAAATAAAGTAGTGGTGAAGTTTGTCGTTTGGAGTTTATTGTATGCACCACATTTGCAAGCGGTATCGTCGGAGCCGGCCCCCATTTATACATTAAGGATTTCAGACTAACACCATCCATTCGATGTGGCTACTAAACAGTACCCAGGCTGCCAATTGAGCTAGTGTCATGGAATTTATCCCGACTAAACGGTACAAAATCACCCACGAAATAAATCACATTGATGTCAAGCTTTTTTAGAACGAAATAAAATAGATTAGAACAAAATTTCTTGGAGGCTGAGAAACTGAGCAAAAATGAAATCGGCTCTTACTCACCTTTTCCACTGGGTGGCGCTGGAGCTTTTCGCTTGAGTACAGGAGAGGAACTGGGTACGTCGGGTTGGACATTAACGGGTGTTGTGGAAGAAACTTTCTTCACGTAGGATTTTGGAAACCACCCCGACTAAACAATATATATAAAGCTAGCCTAAATAAAATGAAAGTAACGACCGAAATTCCGCTTTTGATTGTGAAAAGAGCATACTTGAAAGGCTATGAACTAAGGAAACGGAAATCACATGAAATGATCTCAAATTGGATCCTCAGCAAGACCAGTTCGTTGATGACCCTAAAATCTTGTCAACAAAACTTTTAACAATAAACGCCAATACCTAATTTGGATCTACAAAAATATTCAAACAATTTTGAAACATTTAATGGGATCAGGTTTCTATATCCATAAACCCAAGAAAACTAAATATAACTTACGAAAAAAGTTCAATTTTATGAGTTTTTTTGAGATGGTAAAAATTACCTCAAGAAAACCTAATATCGGTAACCTTTAATAAACAGAAAAGAGAAAAGAAGTAGATCCTAACCCTAATGTCATCTCAAGGGTAGATTCTTTATATATTTCGCAAGGAATGAATTATATTACTTGGCCTTTGCAGTGCCCGAACCACCACATTTCCTGCATTTCTGTTACAGCAATTATATCATCTTTGTCAAATGTGAGATGGTTGTCTTTCTTCGCTATCCAAGGATATACTGCGCGATATCGTTGATCGATTTCAGGGGGCTGAAAATACCAATAGTAAATTCTAGTTTCATGTTTATATTATCAACTTGCCCAGGCTAGGAAATAGCAAAGGGATCGTTTGGTCTTTAAGATACGCTGCCACCTGTTTACCACATACGGTGGAGACTTCACACTGTCCCTTTTTTTTATTGCTGAACGTTAAGCAGGGAAGCTGTGAATACCAATTAGAATCTTTCATTTGACTCGACCGCAAATTGAATCCTAGTCCACCGTTTTAGATGCAGACTATCTATCCACTCGACCACTGAACCGTAGATGAAAACATTTCGCACTGCACAGTAGTCAAGCTACAAAAACAAGTTGATAATTAATTTTTGCACATTTGTCGCGTCGTAAACGGCCCGGGATCCCTTTACAAACAGAAATTTAATGTAAGCTTTAAAGCAAAATTCTCTGTAAGTAATTCTAACACACTCATCAACAATTTCAATTTATTTATTTGTCACAAACTGAACATAGCAATAAACAAAATTTAATAATCAGACGGATTATCTCAACAATCTGAATCAAAACAGTCCAGCGCACAATTCTATACATTTCACCCAACTAAACATCCCGGATATTGTTCGCTGTTGCGCTTGGGTGAGGTTAGAATGCATATTATCATCCCTTCCAGTCACATCACGTGATCAAGCCAATTTTGGTGAAACCTCCCTTTTTGTCCAAATTAGGGTTAGAGAAATCATATAGAGTATATTTAATCCCCCAAACTCCATTTCATCCCCCCAAACCCAAAATGAATAAAAGAAGGGTTTTACCAAAATTGGCTTGATCACGTGATGTGACTGGAAGGGTTGATAGTATGCATTCTAACCTTATCCGTTGCGCTTGCACGAAAATGAAATTTAACTGTCGTTACAACAGCAGTTTCATTGTCTTACCTTTAAAGAAGTAGCAGAATCCGTAGTCTTTTGAGGTAGGGAGAAAGCTGAAGATGTTTGGCCTATGCTAACTTGCTGGTTAGACGAAAAGTCGGTTCTAAAAAATAAGTAATTCAATGTTTTTATACTGATTTCAGTGCATACTCAACGTTGCCCAAAGCACTAAGAAACTTTAGATAGTCATAATTTCTACAAATCGCCTTGTGACAACACTGGGTTTCCAATTATCATACAGTATGTGCTGAAACAAAAGCGCAAAAATAGAACTTTAATGTGCAATAAAGATCTTGTGACGTCATAATGGCAAGTTTTGACTCTTTGTTTCGCTTTGAAAAGACTGGAAACTGAAAAATTGCGACGAAGCAGTTGGCTCTTTTTTGAATGGAATTTTTTTAGAAATGGATAGTAAATACTTCGTGTCAAAAAAGGGAAACAAAGTAAGTGATTTGGTCGTGGAGATACAAGAAAACGAAACAGACAGAATCGAGATAAGCTCAAGGAAACTACGGATAGGCAAGATAGCACTGCTTCTGTTGGTGTCTGTGTTGTACCTAATCGATATTGCCCTTGTTTCTCCGTTCAGGTAATTTCCAAGAGATTTTTTTGTGATTTTCAGTCATACACGTCGTTGTCAAGAAGTTAATTTTGATATTGCGACCGTGTTGCCAACAATTTCACTAGTGGAGTTCGGTAGTAGGCCTAATGGCTCAGGATTAAAAGGCATAGGCTACATTGACGATAGCCTAGCCTACTCATTCTGTAATAAGACCAAGCTGGTTCAGCCTATTAACAGGTTTCAAAATTAGGGATCAATGTAATTAGCTTGCCAACTATAGTAAGCCAGTGCGATGGTTTACCGTTTAGCACGAATGACTAAATTCGCTTGCAAACAGTTTGTACCGGTACTAGGCTACCGATAGTAGGCTAACTGCCTAGGCAACAACTACTGATAGTTCATAATTACCAAAACAACCTTACTGAATAGCAGAGCTACGATTCCAGAAGTCTTGAGCAGTACTAAGCCTTTGCTTACATTACTGGGACTACTAAGCAATGAATTTATCAAGATCTAAATGACTTGGCCTCGTTTCTACATATTAGCCTAGTCAAAAACAATTTAGATCCAGCTTATACGAGCAAATAAAGAAATTACTGGTTGTATGCCAGAGTATCAGAGCATTGGTTTGCTGGATCTGCGAGTTGCAAACAATGCTACCAGCCTTGCTACGTAACGCTGTATTTTAGCCTCTATGCAGCGCCGGATTTGACAAATATCACAGACACTGACTACAACATCGTACCTCTCGCTTTCATTACACTTATTGAAATCATACAAATCTTCACGTTTATCCCTAGATGTTCGGTTATATTCCTATGTATTTTCCGAGTAAGTACTTAAATCATTTGAACTCTAAATTTTTCAAGTACTAAACTCACTTGAACTGGGAAACATTTCCCTGTATACTTTAGAGGCAAACGTATTTTCTAGTACCAGTTACAAACTCTTACTCTTGAAGAAAAACCAACACCGGTGCATATATTCCTTGCATGTGCAGAAGGAACAAAAACAGAAACTATTGCATCGTTCGGAAAATTATATAGCTGATGCATCAACAAAGATGCTTTTGACTGCGAAAAGCAGCACCTACTTTTGAAGAATCTAGCGTAGACAACGTAAAGAACTAGGGTTAAATTGCTGGTATTGGTTTATTTAGCGGATTTCCAGAGGTGAAGTCCTCGAGCACAATTTGAAGACCTTGGCCTAGAAGCCTGCAAGTCCTCGAAAATGCGAGGACAGCAAAATTTTTTAGTTTGTTATTTTTTTCTTCGTCTTGGAACACGCTAGATACCTTGCGGAAAATTTTAGAAGACCTTTTTTTTTAGGAGAACGCCTGAATTTCGCGGAAAATTTGCGATTTTTTTTAGCGAAGACCTTTTTTTTGGAGAACACTTGCGCGTTGTGTACTTGGCCTCGAGCGTTCCTGTCCTTGGCCTCGAGAGAGTCTGTCCTCGGAAAGTCGGTCCTTGGCCTCGGATTTTTTTTTGTGTCCTTGGCCTCAAGCCTTGTGTCTTCGACTCCACCTCTGCTGATTTCTCACATAGCAAATATTATGCAGTAGCGCTTTATAATTTTAGATTCTGCAAATAAGTGGATTTTTTGGTCTTAAAATCCTGATTCAGAATTTTCAAACACTTCATGCTGCAACAAACTTGACCCCTGGCTACGTAAGTAGTTTGGAGATCCAATCTTCATTATACTCGCTGTATTACGCCCAAGCATTTAACGAGTTCGCGGGGTCCACCTCCGCGTCACTGCGCCTGTGGGCAACACAGCTCCTTTCGAAGAAATGTTGCAGCTGTGGCGAGCCGTTGGCAACACTGTGTCCGGTTTGATCGGCCCGAGATTTGAACCTCAGACCTCCCGCTCCAGAGACGAGCGCGTTACCGCTCGACCAACTGGTCGGAACAAAATCAAATAGACTACACTGTAAAGTGCAGACAGGCCACTCACAAAATATTGCCCAATCACTCATAATTTACAATCTTCCAAAATCCTTCTCAACGCTAAGCTCAAACTTCGTATGAATCATTATGCAAGTTATGAAGCACTTATTTGTATTTGTTTGCCTGTTGCTTTTTTTTTTTTTTTTTTTTGCAAAACGTTTTTGCAATACGCACAAGCTTGTGCATTAAATCTCGATGTTTAGGCACGGCTGACACTATGCTTAAAGTTGTGAGCATACGAGTGTATTTTTGGAAGTATTTTATACAGAAATTCAGTACGCCTGGTGTACTGCCTTACCAGCATACAAGCTTCCAGGTGGTGGGAAAAAATTAAGGATAACACTCGTACGCTCATGGTTTTACGCCCGGTGTAAACCGGACCAAACAAGTAGTAAAACAGCAATGGCTTCTTCGTGTAAAGTTTTCCTAAAAGTCTGAAACTACATAAAATACTGCTCTTATAGCTTTTTCTGTGCCGTATATAGTATCTAACATTATATGAATGTAATGCCTTTAAATTTACGCTTGATTATAATTTTCAGTTTGGATTTGTGATATCTTGTGGCTTCATTGGTTCAGTAACTGTAACAGAATTACCGAAAAACCTAACCCGGACCTCCGCCATAGTATACGTTAGTGTGTTGGGTGTTGTTACAGCAATAGTAATGGTAAGTGACATTATCACCAACCTTTGATATAAAAATATTCAAATTCGCAACGATTTTGAAGTACTTTTCGTATGTCGTACAACTCAAAAATTGCTATATATAAAGCACTAAGGCCTAGTCTACATGGGGCGCAAAATCGTGAGCGTACAAGCGTGTTTTTAGTTATTTAAAACAGAAACTAGTTACACCGAGCGTACAGCCTTACCAAATTAAACTAAGGATATGCTCACACGCTCACGATTTTACGCCCAAAGTAGATGAGGCCTAAGTGGCTTTCCGCACTAAGTGGATTTTTGTGGATGGCTTGGCACGAAGTTTGATAGAGTACCATTTGACTTTTTAACTATCTCAATTCAAATTTAAAAAGGTAGCATGCGCATTGCGTTAATTTGTCCCTAATATTTTTTCCTACTGAACCCTGCATTGTCCTCAATTTGTTTTTAGTTGAAAGCAAAACTGAGTTTTCGTTTTTATAAAACTGCTCTTCCACAAATTGACATGGAACCAATGAATTTTAACTAAAGGGTTAATCCAGAGGTTTATTGGTTTGAATGAGAAGGCACAGTTAGATTGTTCAAGTCAATCCATCCTCCTGATTGTTGTATTGCGTTTTTTGTACTGTATCTTTTCGATGAAATAAAGCTCTGACTGACTGAAGGGATATATCCTTCTGTAATCTATGACCTTGCGTACAAAACCTTTGTTCTTAGGGGTGTGAATTTGGACTAAATAACTACCAGATCATTGGAACAACCGACTTCTGGATCGATATTGGATTTACCTGCGTATCGGTTTTGATCACTGTAGCTATTTACACGTTTCTCACAAAATACAGTAAGTCAGTTTACTGATATAGATAGTAATAGATAAGGTAGAGCTTAGAAATTTTTTGGAAAAGTTTGGAAAAAAATCATTATTAATGCACCTGCTTTGCAAAAAGAAACACAACCTTTTTAACGCTTGGGGTCCACTTAGATCCCAAAATAAACCAAATTTTCCGATATGTTCTACAGTATCTCTAAGATGATGACGTAAAACGTTTTAAACAAGGCCGGTCCAGATTACACTGCAGGGGAAAATCATTTGCCAAAACAAGTTTGGATGAAAATTTTTTAATGTAGTACTACGCTAAGAATCGGAAGCGATGGGAAAATCGGCGCTTTCACATCCCTGATTTTTAAAGGAGGAAAATAAATTTAATTAAAGATCTTATGCACCAAATATAGAGTTCTGTTCGAAAACCTTACAACGATAAAAATTATAGACTCGCCTTGGCTGAAAGTCGTATTCAAATGTCTACTAATGTATAAAACTAACGCAAATGTGTTTTTTAGGAAGAGTGGAATCTACATTTACGTTTCTATGCTTTATAGTTGGTTTCGTACCAGTGATGTATTTGCTCATACCTACGTTGCACTTTAACGGGTTACTAACGAGAATAATGATGGTATTATTAGGACAACTTGTATATATTGGTATGTCAGTGTGTATGATGCTAAAAGCTTAACTAAATAGAGCATTATTAGTGTGTTTTTAGCACTTGATTAAAGTTTTTCGATTTCAGTGATTTTTTCGACTGATTTTCGCTGCTTACTGCGCAAATGAAATGAAAATTAATTAGATTCGCTATCAAATGTTTAAACTTTACAGTGTTTGTTTATTTCGAATTTGTTTAATTTTTGTCTTATTTAAGTTGATGTTCGATCAAATCTTCTAAATGAAGTTTTACTTTTCGTTGTTACTAAATTTTAATTTCTGATTTTTGAGTTATAATTCATTGTTTGATTGATTATTAATACGATTAGTTAACTTATTTAAAATAAAACTTTATGATGAGTGGAATTTGAATTCAACCGATTCAAAAAAACGTTCGACAGCGTAGGCCAGAGCGAATATCATAACATAACACAGTAGGCTACACGTCAAAATTTTTTAATTTTGACGTGTACGTACTGTGGTATGTTATCAAATAAAACCTTTCCGAAAAAGCATGTAACTTACCAATAGTTGAACGACACTAACCCAAGGACACGCAAAAATGAAATTACATGCTGGTTTACACCAAAAGCGGACTAAAGCGTAGCTGAGCGTGCTGTTTCAAATATTTAACGCAAAAATAACAAATTCTTGCAAAGCGCTTTGCTATACTGATAGAACCAGTGCTGAAAAGTTGATGTTTTTTTAGTGAATAAGAATTTTCTTTTTGATTCTGGAACTGATTTCGAGCCATAACTTGCAATGGCACTTCCAAAACTAGAAAAATGGTCAAGATACGGCAATTAGAAGCTTTGAGTGTCGGAAAAATTGCACTTAAGGAAGAACTGGAGTCGGTAAAATTTTATACCGAGAATCGAAGTTTCAAAATAGCCCTAATGCTGAGTTTGGGTCCAAAATAAATCTCCTTTCCCCTCCTCAGTCCTGAGTAAAAAGCATAATCAAATAATAAAATTACAGACTCACTTGTTCGGTTTGGCTGATTGAGGAGGTGGCTGAATGGCAGGACCTAAAAAATAATCAAAATCTTGAGAATAAAGCGCAAAACAAGAAACATTGATAGTTAGATGGCTCGGGGTCAATCATTTCGCCAAATGAACAACGCTGAATTGGTATTTATATCAACAAGATTGCAGTAAAACTGACAGCGAAATATAGTACCCTGATTAGATTGCTACCATATATAACCTAACCTGTTAACCACTTCCGCGTTACTATTCAGAAATCTAAATACAGCTCAGATTCTGATGTTACAAAAAGGCAAATCACTGCATTGGATTAACTCAATAAATTCTAACAACCTTTAGTGTCGTTTTTTACTATTCACTTTACTAATGTCTAAAAATCGTTAAATTTTTATTAAGTTCATGATCAATTTTTGCAAAACCATGTCGGAGTTGTACCATACTTGTCCGTCGCCTTTAATCTTTAGCAGTCAATTCACATATAATACGTTTAAATTGACGCTGCAGGCCACATTCAGCAGTTTAGAGGCGCAGATCCCATTCCTTGCAAGGGCCAAAATAGCGAGATAACTCGAAGGGGCCTCAACAGTCAATACGTTATGGACGAATAGCTTAGTACAGGAGAGTGGTTGAAAAGAACTATTGCCTCGACTCGGTAATATGCCGCACTTTTACCACTGCCTATGATTTTTTATCAAAATCACTGCTGAATTTAATATAGGTCCGATCAGTGGTCGAGTGGATTAAGCGTCCGCTACTGAAACAGTAGACTCGGGTTTGATTCCCGGTCGGGTCAAACCAAACACTTTTAAAAGTGGTATTCACAGCTTCCCTGCTTGAAAGTCAGCAATAAAAAAAAAGTGAAGCCTCCACAGTGTGTGGTAGACAGGTGGGCAGGTGGCAGCTTGACTCAAAGACCACAAGGTTCCTCCGCTGTCTCTAGGCCGAGGCAACTTGGCGAATTAATTACAATTACAACACTACTGTACCGGGAATCTTTTCAACATAATTAGCGGGAAACCAGCCAGATTTGCCGTTCTTTGAACCAGCCAACCAATCGGGTTCGGCATCTTGTGACGTATCGACCTAAAAGCAAAAAAAATGAGCCAGTTCCAGCATACGGGTTCGATTTTAGCCTAATGCACTTAATACTTAGAAGCATAACCTACAATAACTATGCGCTTATCAATTAAGTATAGATCACAGACTTACAGCAAAACGCTATTTTACTTTATAATCTGTTTTTCGAATTTAGACAATAGCTTTAATTTTTACTCCCTTTCTAATTTCGCAACCATCTAGCACTTCTCTTTTAACCTCAAGAATAGCAAGAGGTAGTAAAGTGCCATTTGCAGATGTCTTTGACTACACTGAAAGCGGTTGCCAGAAGTGTCGTCACACATCAGTCTAGGAACCCTAACCCATGCGGGTCGAGGAACCGATGTGTGGCGAGTCTTCCAATTAACAACGAAACACTCAACCGACATTCACAACTAAAAACACGTTGTTGTTTTTTGTTCAGCCCACCAATGTGTGGCGAATCTTCAGACTCAGAAGCCAACACAGTATCCACTTTTAAGTATGAGATACGTCATAAAATGCAAGTATAGTTCTAAAGATGATATTACGCCCCATATCATTTTCCAAATATTTACCACTACGATGTCTTCAGCGGTAATGGAAAGCTCATCTGGATTTCTGGCAGTAAAATCGTACAGAGCTCGGTACTTAACAAGATGTGATGGATCTAAAAAAAAAGCATCCAAGCTATCAGTGGTCGAGTCAATAGAGCGTCCGTTACTGAAACGGTAAGCTCGAGTTCGATTCCCGGTTGGGTCAAACCAAAACTATAAAAATTGATATTCACAGTTTCCTTCTTGACGTTCAGCAATAAAAGGGACAGAGTGAAGCCTCCACCGTGGGTGGTAGACAGGTGGCAGCTTGACTCGAAGACCCAAAGATCTTTCGCTGTCTCCTGGCCAAGGCAACTAGGTGAATAAGATGTACGGTAATTACATGACCAGCATTGATCTTCAGAGCTTAGTATAAACCTTTTTTATGTACTTGACGCACTTTTGCGCAATAAAGCTTTATTGAAGTGGCTAATGTTACGTGAATGTCATACAGAAAAGCAGTGATCGCTTTATTGCTTTTTTTTTTATAGAACAAGGTTAGGGTATGACTTGGAATTAGAGTTTAGGTAGCGAATCTATTTTAACGTAACGTAACAATAGCCTCGGCCAAGTTTCATAGTAAGTCCTGGTAAGCTTCTACAGCTCTATTTCACTCATTATTCCTCAAAATGTCTTTCGATCTTGAAAACTTTCTGGATTTTGCAAATTAACTTTAAAAACTAATGGATTCCTCGTTCCTCATCTTCAATCAACTGTCGTCTCGGAAAATATTGTACTTTAATTATCTTGCTAGTTGTCTTCATGAAAATTCATATAATCTTCTAAAAGCCTAGCTTCTTTAGCATAACTGGTATTTCAAAACTGGACTAATAACGAAACGGGTATCTTACGATTTTTGAAACAAGATTAAATACTTTTCCAACTGTAGAAAGCAGTGAATAGTTAATGTTGACACCAAACTTGCAAGATTCAACTAATAGCCTACTTAAGCATAATCACATATGAAGGCATTTCAACCTTTTGATAAAACGAGTTTAAAACCATGTCCTTGTTGCTCGGTCTTGGTGGCAGCTTTCAGATCAGTTCCTGCAGCGGCGCTGATATCAACAGGGGACTGGGCTTGTTGTTTTTGCTTTAGTCGCTCCTGTTGCATTTCCATGATCTTTCGTTTGATTTCCGCCTTTTTAGCTTCTTCCTCTTCTTCAGCTGTGAGTAAAATTAAGAACCATTGAAAAACTAAATGTGAAAATTTTCAGTCGAGCAAAAAGCTGGGAAAATTTCAAAATGAAAAATTTTTGAAGGAAAAATACGCGTTCGCAACAAACGAAACATGGAGATTAGAGAACGTCT
The DNA here is from genome assembly GCA_963965965.1 of Trididemnum nubilum. NCBI lineage: Eukaryota > Metazoa > Chordata > Ascidiacea > Aplousobranchia > Didemnidae > Trididemnum > Trididemnum nubilum. The sequence continues at coordinate 9,454,431 of OZ014477.1, read as the reverse complement.
AAATATGACCTTTTTTAGCAAATTTTGATACTCTGTTTCAGTGTTCCTATTCAGAGTTTTACATAACCTTTCACAAGCCTAACTTTTTTCCTTAATGATCACAACGACGGATCGGGCAATTCGTCCATACGCTGTGCGCCATATATCTGAGGCGTCAGTTTATTGACTGAATTTAACAGAAATCTTATTGCTCTTACATAGGGTCCATACTCCAGTTATCGTATAATTTCAAAATTATTTCGGATACTTTTAGTTATATCATTCCTCATTTTTTAGATAACGCAGTATGATGTGTTTTGGGGAGTGAAAACTTTATGAACCCGTTACTTTAAGGAAAGGTTAAAATACAAACAGAAAATACCTCGCTTTTTTAACTCCTCTTCTTTTCTTTTCCTCTCCAACTCCGCGGCCGCTTTTTTTCGCTCTTCTAGGGCTTTCTATGGAAAGAACAGGTAAATTTCATAATCATCTTTAAAACTTTTTAACAATCACACAGCGTTTTAAACTCCAAACGTAGGACAATAAACATAAGTGTTCAAGTCTTTTATCTTTCGTCGATCTACTCGATCACTCTTGCACTGAAAAACGATGAAAATGACACAGGTTCATAGTTCAAACTTTGTGGGAGGACAAACAATATAGATTAGTACCAACGCGCGATCGCTTGTGATTGGTTGGACGATACCGCCTGACGCGGTCCATTATACCTAAGTGTTTTGTTTTTTGAAGAATTTGCATTATCGCTCTTGCGTAAAGGAGTAGTTATGTGATCAAGTTGACTAATGACACTTTGATCCCTTGTAAATGTTTGAAAACTATTAATGTTGCCAAATCACATAAATTTAAAACCCGAATCAAACCCCAAAAAGAAGAATGCGTTTCCTAAAAAAAAAAAAAAAAAAACAAGTATTTTGGATGTAGTAAAATCTCACTGAGATTGAAAGTGACGACCAAAAATAAAAATAAAAGGTCTTCAACTGCCCTTGAAGTCAAAATTTTCTCAAATTCTACGTTTTTTCCTAAAAAAAACTCCAAATACCAGCCGCGGGTTTCAGAAAAGCCCCAAATTTAGGTCCCAAAAACTGCCAATAAATTCTATAAAAAAAAGAATGAGTTCCATAAAAAAATAAACGTTTTTTCCGATTTTAAAAACCCCGAAAAAGCAAATGCAGTTGGAAAACTACTTACCAGTGATTGTTTTCTTTTTTCTTCTTGTTCTCTCATTTTTCTTTCTTCCTCTTCTCTTTTTCTCCTTGCTTCCTCTTGCTCTCTTCTTCTTGTTTCTTCTTGCTCTCTTCTTCTCCTTGCTTCTTCCTCTTCTTTTCTCCTTTTTGCTTCTTCCTCCTTCTTCTTATCAATCTCTTGTTTCCGCGAAAAAGCAGCGTTAGCTAGTCTCTCCTGTTGTCTGAAAAAAGGAAATTTCCATTTACAAAAAATCTGAGCGTGACCATGGGTGTATTGCACCATCGTGGATTAACTACAAAGGAGTGACTATTTCACAAAAAATTTTTAAAAGAGAATAAAAGAATTAAATGAGAAATACGCATGCGCGCATTTGTAATTTACTTTTTTTAAGGTTAAAATTAGGGTTTGAGTAAGGGTGTGGGTTACGTTTTGGATTAGTTTCAGAGTAAGGATTTGAGTTTAAGTTAAATTTGGGTCAGAATGAGTGGATAAAAATTTCCGGTGAAATAGCCTCTTCTTAACTTCAATCGGCAAAATACGTTGTATAGCATTTTGAAAGACCATATCCAGCAGTATATATTTTAGCTTGAAATTTTCGGTCAAATGTCCGATTTGCTTTTGCTTTTTAATGATAATAATTTCTCAGTCATTTCAAAAATGTTTGGTCACTTTCATGATTTTAAGCACAATTTTTTAAGCTTTTTGGAAAAACATGCTAAATTTTTCAGGTATTTTGACCAAAATTTCTCAACTTTTTTCAGTCATTCACTTAAACTTTACGTAAACGAACGAAAAAAGAAACCTAGTATTAGACATTTGCCAGAATAAATCATCATAGTAAAAAGTAACGCATCGTGTTTTCATTGCAAAATTTTTAAGTTTTTTAACGCTACCACAAACAAAACTCTAGAATAAAGATATCAGCATTGATTTTGTTAAATAGTTAATTAACTTATCCTTCGTTCTAGTATGCGACTTGACTAGTGCAGTCACTTTCTTAGGAACCAGATACTTGTACTGAGATTACATTTGAACTCAAGCGCAAATTACAGAGATATTTTGACCACAATACAACAAAGGGCCCTTGCAGTCTTCGAATTCAAATTGTGTTCGCAGTCCACACACATAGAAGCTTCACGCTAGCAAGAAAGCAGTCAATTTTCCTATCATTGCTTTAATCGATCGAAAACCGCAATTAAAGGCAATGGTTTAATTCCTGTGAATTTAGAAAAGCTGAACGCAAACCACGTTGTACAATGTACTTTCAACGAGGTGTTAAATTTCATAAGCCGAAGTCACTCCAACACGTGTTATCAACACTGTATGCTAATGAAAATGATTTTCGATGCTAACGATTGTTTGATTAATAGTTTCCTGTGTAGTGGTATTATTGTAGAAATTCAAAAAGTATTTGACATCACAATGGCATTCAAAATCTATTTCTCAAAACAGAATGAAAGAATTAACCTGTAACTTTTTGCTGGGGTACAAAATGCAGAAAAAGGAGAAACTCTATCTATCCGGAATCGTAATTCAATAATTTTTCATAGTTTATGGGTATCCCAAGTCCGTCTAGCGCCCAATTTTCACCTTTTTGCGATCGAAATTACCTAGTAAATACTAACTTTACGATCAAAAATAGGCCAACGACCTTTTGTTCTGCTCTTCACCTTTTTCACGGACTAATTTACACATCTGCAAGTGGTCTTGGTTTATATTTTTGGGGTGACTCAATCTCATTTGGCACTACATCAAAAAAAGCTTCGACATCCCTGATTTATAGTTTTCTACAGTTAATTGGCTATCTTCTTTCTTTTTTCAGTTTTTCAGTTAAGCACAACTCTGTAACATTACTCAACTTAACAGGCGTAATATAGCTCTCAGCAGCAATGAATTAATTTTTAGGGCGCTTTGGCAATCGCTAACTTTATTTAGAGGAGCTCATCAAAACGCATGATTTTGCAGTCTGCTATCTAATTTAAAAAATCGAATGCTTAATATTTTCTGAACTCTATACCGCAATTTAAAAAGTGAATTTTAATAAGCCTTTGGTAGACAGTTGCAACAGTACTAGGAATTTGTTCGACTGCAGGTTTATTATAAGGTGAAGTGTTGCGTCATCCACGGGGTGTTTCTGGGGTTCAACGAGGTGTACTTTTGTGCCTAGTTCATAATAACGCGAGTGCAATACCAAGCGAATTTGGGATGGGCAAATTGGAGGACTGGTCAAATTAGGTGAATTTGGGATGGGCACAGAAAATCCTGGAAAATTATGTTTCGTCTTGTCTACAGATGCTTAGAAATTAATTTTTCCAAAAAATCTCAAGCTAATTTTAGATAAATACTTTAGGGACTCCAAAGTAAGGGCAGCAAACTTTTTGACGTCGTTAATTCACGCATGGCACTTTGACGCAGATCCGTTTAGGCGCCAAGCACGTTTTGAAGTGAAATGGTTGAACTTTGCATAGCCTAAGTATTATTGTGATCTTCTAAAGCCAGAATGCATTTAAACCACAAACTTACCTCATGTTTCCTTCCATTGAACTTTTTCTAGTTAAAGTGATATCTTTTTGCCTTCTTGCTTCTTGCAAATCCCGTAATTTATCCTGTTGTACACGATTTAAACTCTCCATCGCAAGAGTCTGTTTGTTCAATGCATCGCGAAGGCTCTAAAAATTAAAAAAAAATTTATTGGAAAATTTCCTCACAAAAGAATATTTGAAAATGGCGTTGAGTAGAGTCGGTACGAAAATTAAGCTTTACTAAGCCGTGTGCTGCTTGGCGTAATTAAAAATCAATTCTCAATCTTGTATCACAACCAGAATTAACCGCTAAAACCACCACACTTGATATACTGAAACATAATAGATATTGTGGCAAAATCGCGATCATTACGTCGAAATTAAAACAGCCATTTTGAGTCGAATAGTGAGGCCGTCAAAGCGGCGCAAATGGGTATTCGTTAGTGACGATTGCTGGTGACGATGGCGTAGGTGCCCACTTTTTGAGTGACGTGATAAGGGCCACTTTTTTCCAGGGTTTTTCATCCCAGATGAGGTTTGTGGTTTAGCAACTTCACTGCATTATGCCCTTACCCTCAGAAAAGTGCGGGAGAGCTCCTATCACTACAACCACAGGTTCAACACGCCAAATGATAATACAACGTACAGAATTGATACATCTATTGATGCACTAACGAACATTTTCCTGATAATAAAACAGAAACTTTGGAATTTTACAGTGCCAATTTGTATCGAACTACTATGCTACTGAATTTTTAATGGAGTCCTCTAGGCATATCCAAACACAGTTTTCATCTGTGCTCAAAAATTTGATTGGTGTACAAGTATTTCCGTTACTTTAAGAAAACGACATTTTTAAGCAATTTCTAACAAAACTAAGCCAACTTCAGAAAACGACCTAAAATAAACCAAAAACCTGACTTCAGAAGCGAAAGTCGCTAATTAATCACATCTTATCAACTGCGACCAAGCATTTAAAAAGTGTGACTTTGTATTAAATCAGAGCAGAAGTAGTTAATCGCTCACATTTAATTTGGCATTAAGTTGTTCCAGCTGAGTTGCTTGCGTTGATTTATGCGATTCGGTTTCTTCTAATTGTGTTCGAAGACGTTGCAATGTAAACATTTTACTCTGGTAGTCGCGTTGGCTCATCTGAAGATTCTTGTCTACGAAAAACAACAAACTTTTCAAACTTTTTAATGCTTCAACTTACTCATAGTTTAAAAGACATAACGTTATAAGCTGATAAAATCTGCCAACGGTTGTCAGACAAACTAGCAACGAACGAAATAGCAATGAATGAGGTTACTACCCTCCTCTTTCCAGTGCACAAAACTCCAGCTGGATTGAAGAACTCAGGAAAGGAGAGAGTGGGCACCCCATCACACAGATGGCCACCACTGATGAGTGCAAACACATTGGTCACCTTTTCTGACCCCCTAAGTGGGAGGCTCACTATTATGCCCAGAATTATTGCAGGTTACGGATGGGATCCGCAGTTCCGCACCCATAAACACTTTTTTTTTATGTGTATGAACGTAAAAGTCTAAACCTTTCAATGCACATTTAGATATTTTTGCATTAAGCAAATTCATTGAATATTTATCCAAGCATGCTCAAATTCTAGATTTGCTTTTTAAGAAGCTGTAGTTTGTCCTCAAGAAACTAATCAATAAGCTTGCCGGATATTGAGTTTTGGTCATTGATCAATTTGCAATCGCAAAAAAGAAACTTCAATTTCGTCATCGTAAAAAAACAAAACTTCCATACGATTTTGACAAAAATAAAAAGATTTTTTAATTAGTGAAAACCAACTTCTCATTCAAGTTTTCAAATGGTAGAAAAAAACGTTTGCCGAAAAATTCAACATTCGATTAAGCTAATTGATTATTTTTCGCATCTTCATTCACCAAGTAGCCTTGACCAGGAGACAGCGAAGGAGACCTTAGGTCTTCAAGTCAAGCTGCCACCTGTCCACCTGTTTTAGCACACACAGTTGATGCTTCACACTATCCTTATCAAAGCTCATCGTCAAGTAGAAAAGCTGTGAACACCTATTTTATAGTCTTAGGTTTGACTTGTATGAGAATCGAACCAGAGTCTATCGTTTCAGTAGGAGACGTTCTATTCACTTGACCACTAATCAGTGATCAGGTTGTCGCATAACTGCTAAAATAAGGTTATCTTTCCAGGTTAGTAGGAAAGCTTAATTTCGATAAAAGAAAGTCAATTTATTGAGTGCGAGATTGAAATTTACCAAATAAAGTCTACCAATCAAAGCAAATCAAATAACGTAGAAGAAAGCAAATAAACTACAAAACGGTAAACAAAACGTAAAGTCCGTTTAAATCGACTAGTAGGATTGTAGACGAGTCTAGCACAGCATTCCAATTATCTTTTTAAAATTTTGTCTATGGTACAAACCCCATACCAATGATTTTTCACCCTTAAATTACAGCAAAAAACAAACAAGTATTAATAACGGTTGAGTGGTAAGGCTAGCAGACAGCCTATTACTGTATCAGAATAGACTGTGGTTCGGCTTAGATACGGGTCAAACTAAAACTTATCAGAATCCCCAGCTTTCCAACTTGACTTTCTGATATATAGCTTTCAGGCTTACGTTTGCCAACAAAAAAAGTATGAAGCCTCTACTTTTGACTACACGCTCTTCCTCAGACTTTTGAACAACATATTTTGATTAAAATCATAGCAGTCTTACAGCTCAAGCGATTCAACATTCATGTAGTTGCAAAAATTCTAAACAAGTAGCAGAGAAGGTAAAGACGTCATTTTTACGACGATCCTGATCGCATGATCTGGGTTCAACCCGCACACTGTCCACTATATTGCGTCTTTGGACAGGCGCTTAACGATGATTATCTCTGCTTGGTGGCTTTGACCAAGCCGAAAATTTACGAGACAAGAAGTCAAACACCAACCGGAAAACTTGGAAAATGGTCAACTCCTCAGCGGAGGAGAATTTCTCCAAAGCATACCGCCACCGTCGCTTTCTCCTTATAGGAAGATAAAAATGCATCAAATAATCAAATGATGAAATACGTACCATCGCCAGTGGATCCTTTAAACTGGATTTTCTCATTGAGAAGTTGTTTTTCTGGGAGAAGAGTGTTTAGCTGATTGTTGAATAGCTAAAAATCGATAGGTCAAATGAGATTGCATTTTGGAATAGTATAGTATCAATTTAAAAAACCGAAATCACGTAATATAGCATTTAAGGCATTATGTAGGAGATACCTGGTTATTTAGCCTTCTTTAAACAAAGAGCCGGTAATTTTACCCATGAAAGTCAAAATCGTCAGAATGGATAGTGAGAGAAATGTGCAACTGCTTCCAGCTTTCCTACCTTTAACATTAAACGAGAAGCAACTCACTAGTTGCCAAATTCAAGATTATGCCGAAGCTTTTTCCACTCTAACTTCTAAGGAAGACTTTTTACGCCGACTTTAAACCACAAATACTTGATCCGTTGAACAATAAACATAGATAGTCTAATATTTTCTTTAAATTATGGATCTAGGTCCAGCCGCTTAGGTCCAGCCGCTTCGCCATAATAGAATAACAATCACAGCTTTCTCAATTGATCGCAAACTGAGATGTAACTTCTTGTTTTAGTGCCATCATAGTAGTCTATGGAGCCATCATAACTCGAGTGACAAAAATCTTACTTGAATTTGTTCTTGTTGTTTTTGAACCAGGGTATGCTTTAACTCTCTCTGCTTGTTCATCATAGTTAATTGTTCAGTTTGTTCTCTTAGTCTCGCCTCCAGATCTTGAACGCGCTGTTGTAACTGCGATCGCTTTTCTTGCTGAAAAAGAATGAAAAGTAAAAAGCACAAAAAATTGACAATGTCTTGATACTGAAACGGGCAAATAATCAAATGTTTGCTGTACTCGTTGTATTACGCCAAAGCGTGTAACGAATTTGCGGAGCCCATCTCCACGAATTTGCGGAGCCCATCTCCAATTTGCGGAGCCCATATTGTGCCCGGGCAACCCTTTTAAAGAAATGCCGCAGCTGTGGCGAGCCGTTGGCAACACTGTGTCCAATTTGCCCCACCCCCGAGACTCAACCTTAAGCCTCTTGCTCCAGAGATGAACGTACTAACGCTCGACCATCTAATGGATGGCTGAAGGCAACAATCCCACCATGTTATTTTATGTCAAACGTAGTAAAGAACAATTGAGCAGTGTACTACAAAACATTGTGGTTATTTCGAACTCCGAAGAAAATTTCCGCCGAAGCCCTTTCGGCCAGTAATTAGGCAATCATGAAACGCTTTTCATAACTCGCCAATGGGCTACGGATCTATTTCATTCCGGTTTTATAATGCATATTATGTTTAGCATTGTTCTATAGCGCTTTTTCTATCTTTCACATAAGTCAGCAGAGCTAATTTCGTTCAAAAACTTGAAACATGAAGCAAAACACCATTTGTGCCCAACAAACCTTTAGATTGACGACAGCTTAATTTACTACTAATCATTTTTTTGCTGAAAAGCGACGTATTTTTGAGGAAATTCAAAGAGCGTAAAGCGTAAATTCTTACGTGAGAGCTTAGTTCAACATCCAACGTTTTCGTTCTTGCACGCAAACTGACGACTAGCTCTTGTTCTCTGAGTTTATGCTGTAGCAATTCCTTTCTCCTAAGCCTGAAAAATAACATCAAAGTTGACATAATCTGAACTTGAGTCGGAATCGTGGCTGAGAGGGTAAGGGCATCGTTTTTACGACGACTCTGATCGCATGATCTGAGTTCTGCTTGGTGGCTTCGAACAAGCAACAAATCCAGTGGACAAGAACCGGAAGAAATCCACAAGAACATTGGATCACTGGAAACTCCTTTAAGCAGATGCGGTTTGTTCCATAACACAAAGTAGTTATTGCACACTAACTGATCATCCAGCCTGACAGAGTCCAACCTCAAACCTCGTCGTGGTGTCGGGTGGAAACAGTGGAAACACTGGCGAATCGAGGCAATGGCAACCGGCCGATGAATTTAGCGAGGTTAAGGAGTGCAGGAATTAGCAACCAGGCAATAGCGCAAGCGAAGGCCTGATACTGCGAAGTCCTGCCTTCTAATATTCCGACCCCTGACTCAAAGGCCAACAGGAGGTTGCTAGCTAAAATGGAAACCGGTGGTGATGGACCAATATTGAGACGCATTGTCAATGCGAGTATAGGGTACAGGGGATAAAACGCGCTGCCGTGTCGTGCCCACAAGATAGAAAGGATGCTGGTCCTAGTCCAGCCAACATAGGACTTCATGTCCATCAGCTTGTGAAAATCCCCGTGCACCTGTAGTTCCACATGGCACCTGGGTAGGGGTCTACAACTGTATTGAGGGGGCTCCGCCGAGGCCAGTGCTCCAGGGATAAGCCTGTCGTTTGCAGTGTTGGTGTGTCGCTATCGGCAGAAATGGCAGTTAGTGGCCTCCTGCTAGTTTGGATAATCTGGTCTTTGCAACTTTTCCCAGCTTAAAGAAAACCAACCCTATGATTATGTCTAATATTATTAGATCAAGAAAAGTAACACGAATCATACCCCTAAATTCAGAAGAAGTGGCACGGTCACAACCAAGAATCATTGAGTTCTTGAGTGACAATGCCAACAAAAATAACACTCGGCTATGTGCGTCTTCTAGCCCAGATGCCGAAAAAACATCAAACATGAGCCCTCAAGTTGAGAAGGTTCCTTTGCTAAAGAAATCGGTCTCAGAAGCTGAGGGTACAGCAAAAATGGTATGGTCGGTTGTGAAACCGAACACCACCCCAACTTCCCCTGTGGAACCTCAGAATCCAAGTAATTTCTCGGAAGTTGCTTGCAAGTCTGAGGTGAAGCGGGGGGAAAAATCAAATAAAGCCATCACGACACCTAAGTTATCTTTACATAATTTAGAGTGTTGGCAAATCAACCTACACAGATGTAAAGCAGCAAGCTATAACATGTGTGAAGTTACAAAAAACGTACGTTCCGGGTTAGTGTTAGCTCAAGAACCATGGACGTATGCCACTATAATCAGAAGTAAGCTTCGAGGCTGGAACCTCTTTTAAGGTATTGAAAAGGGTAATCGTCCTCGGGCGTGCATTTATGCAACTCCTGCTCTGTGTTGTTCTCTAATCCCGATGTTTTCAAATAAGGATATTGTGGCAGTTAGAGTTAACAATGTGTGCCAAAGCGGTGACAGTTTTGTTTTCGTATCGGCATACATGGCAGCCGAAGAACCAGCTCCGCCCAATTTATTGAGGGATCTGTTAGTCTTCGCAGAAAATGAACAAATCCCTACAACTGTAGGAACCGATGCAAATGCACATCACACTATATGGGGATCCTCCAATACAAACCCTCGAGGAGAGGATCTGCTAGCGTATTGTGTTAGTGCAGACTTGAATTTCTGTAATGTGGGTAATAAACCAACATTCAGAACTAAAGCACGTGAAGAGGTTCTGGACTTGACCTTAGTAAACCGGTGTGCATGGGACCGAGTAGTTGGCTGACATGTTAGCGACGTGCCATCATTCTCGGATCACATGTATATTAGGTTCCAGGTTAAAAGCAGAATCCGAAAACAAGCTAAAATGTTTCGTAATATTCGTCGTACGTGCTGGAACAAGTATGTAAACGAACTCGAACAAAAATTAAATCAACGAATTTTACGACCAGTACCAGTGCCTTCCTCAAAAGAAGACATTGATGTGCTGGCAAACAAGGTTCATTCAGTTATTACTAACTCATATGAAGCTGCTTGTCCTATGCGAAAGTCGCTTCGTACAAAAGATAGCATTTGGTGGAATTCTGAGCTAGCAAGCCTTCGGAAAGAGGCTCGCCGGGCTTGGAGAAAAGCCATTCAAATAAAACAAGAAGAAAATTGGGAGGCTCAAAAGCTCGCCCTATCCTGCTTCAAAAAAGCTGTCAGAAAAGCAAAGCGCGATTCATGGCATTGCTTTGTAGAGAGTATGAATAGTCAAACACCAACGGCTCGGCTGGTTAAAATTATTCGAAGGAATGAAACGGTGCGTATTAGCAACGTAATTAAACACAACGGAGAATTCACAAAGTCTCCACTAGAAACTTAGAACAATCTACTGAATATCTTATCACCGGGTAGCCAGCAGACAGAAAATCGTGCAACCAGGTCCGACTTAGTGCACAATCCATTCATGAGACCAGAAGACACTGAAATGATTGCAAACATATGTTCATTTGAGCGTATGGAAGCAGCTATTAACGAATTTCAACCATTCAAAGCACCAGGGCCAGACAGGCTCTATCCTGTGCTGTTACAGAAAGGTTCCAATCAACTGAAAGAATATTACCACGTCATTTTTCAAGCATGCCTGAGACACAGCTATGTGCCATTGGCATGGAAAGAAGGCACAGGTATATTTCTCCCCCAACCCGGAAAGGAAAGCTATTTTGAAGCTAAATCCTTCCGTATGATCACTTTAACTTCTTTTCAACTGAAATGGTTGGAAAGACTAATTTTGTATCATATTAATGAAGATAATAACGTGCAGGCAAAGCTTTCTGCATCGCAGTATGGATTTCGTGCAGGAGTTTCTACGGAAACTGCTTTGCATGAATTTGTGCGCCGTGTAGAGCATTGCCTTGTTAGAAAAAAGCCGGCTTTGGGTATTTTCCTGGATATTGTCGGTGCCTTTGACAATGTCACCTTTCGTAGCTTTGTTGCGGCTCTGCAAGGGCTGGGCATGTCTAAAGTTCTCACCTCATGGATAGAGAATTTGCTAAGACATCGCACAGTCCAAGTAGAATTATATGGTGATAAAGTTAAAAGGGAAGTAGTGAAGGGGAACCCACAAGGTGGTATCCTGTCCCCTTTTCTGTGGAACTGTGTCTTAAACAACCTGTTGCTAGAGTTACGCAGCAGGGGCTTTTATGTTCAAGCCTATGCCGATGATCTAGCAGTTTTGGTCATCGGTGCTGATATGCTTTGGATCAGAGGTATGGCTCAGAGGGCAATAAATATTGCTACAAACTGGGCTTTGGATCAAGAGCTACAGTTCAGCAGCAAGAAAACTGAAATCATACTGTTCACTCACAAACGGAATCCAGATTTGGGTTCCTTGTCAATGAATGGTACAAAACTTGAACTTTCCACGAAAGCAAGGCTGTTGGGTGTTACTTTGGACAGCAAGCTAACCTGGAAACCACATATTACCCGTATTACCCGCAAAGCAACTACAGCATTGATGCAATGTAGACAAATTGTAGGTAAAACGTGGGGAATAAAACCATCTATGATGAAATGGATATACACAGCAATGATACGCTCAATCATGTCGTATGCATGTGTGTCCTGGGCAGGCAGTCTCAACAAAAAGTATCTAGTGAGGAAACTCACAAAGGTGCAGAGACTTGCTTGATGATTTCATCAGCTTTTCCTGGCACCTCTACTGGTGCTCTGGAAATTTTGCTCAACATAACTCCCATTGAGGAATTCTTATTGGCTGAGGCAGTGCGAGGGTCATACAGAATCACTGTTAGTGGGCTCTGGCACATCAAACCAATTGGTTCCTTTGTGAAAACGAAAAGCCATGTTGATGTTTGCAATGAGGCAAGAAGATTCTTACCGCTGCTGCAAATGCCAGCTGACCGAATAAAGAAAACAAAGGTATTCGAAAGAAATTTCGAATGTCAAATTATGGATAAAAAGAATGCTATCAGATTTGAAAGCGTTCTAAATCAGAACACTGTCAAGGTTTACACTGATGGTTCAAAACTAGAAGGGAGAGTAGGTGCGGGTTTCTATGTAGAACAAACACCAAAACAACTCCCCAAAACAAGCATTTTTTCACCTTGGAATTTACAGCACTGTGTTCCAGGCAGAAGTTTTAGCTATTTCAGAAATGGCAAAGAACCTGGTTTGGGAAAAAATGCGCAATCAAAATATTTTGTGCTGGTTGATAGCCAAGCAGCTATCAAAGCACTCATAAAGTGCACTGTAACATCAATTACAGTGCTCAACTGCATTAGAAACCTAAATCAGTTTGGTAAACAAAACCACGTCAGTATTGCCTGGATTCCTGGTCAAGCCGGGGTACATGGTAACGAAGTGGCAGACTATGTAGCCAAATCAGGATCCAAATCAGAAATACATGGTCCTGAACCTTTTATTACAGTTCCGTATGCCAGTTGTGTTAGCACGGTTAAGGACTGGTCCACAGATAGATGGAAATCTATGTGGAATAAACGGAAGGACTGCTTGATGATGAAGGAGTCTGTAGGTTGGACGTCTTCTCGACTAACAATACGTCTCCTTAACCTTAAGAGGCCTCAATTAAATAGAGTAGTGCAAGTTTTAACTGGGCACTGCAATCTACAACGGCACAAGAAAACTACAGGTCGTGCTGGGTCTTCTTTGTGTCCAAAATGTAGCCTAGAGGATGAAACACCAAATCATCATAAAGGCAATTGCAAGCTTTACCAAGATATTCGTGTTAAATATTTTGGAATCACCAAAACCACTGTTCACGATGTGGTAACGAAATGCAACATTAGCAAACTGGCCACGTACTTGAAGGAAGCTGGAAGGCTTTCTGAGTTCGACCAGTAACCAAACAAAACAATAACATAGCAGCTACAGTTGCAATGGGCCCAAATGAGGCCTACGCAATGTGTAGGTGGACTTTACCTAACGGTAGTAGATTCGCTTGCACCGCTGCCCATTAATAATAATAACTGATCATCCAACAGTTAACGTCTGACGATGTCCGGTGGCAGAAGAATAAATATGCACAAAAACAACAACTTATTTGCAGTAAAAATCATCCTCAATTGACATGAAAATGACGTTCAACTTTTTTAAGTGAATCTTCTTACATATCTTTTTGATTATTTCCCGTTTATGAAATCTAGCAGCTCTAAACGAAAGCTCGATAAGCACTAACTGGGTATCGTTGACCGCAAATAAGCAAATCAGGCACGTAAATAAACATCAAAGGCTTAGCAATTTAGAGTAAACATAAGACACAAGCGCAGACGCCGATACGAATTGCCTCACGTTTGTATAAACAAACTTAACGAATCCAGAGCCACACAAATTTTGCTCAAGAGTCTGAAGCATAGTAGTTTCGATTTGTGCAAACTGTCAGGGGTCGAGTGGATAGAGCGTCTGCTATCGAAACGGTAGTCTCGGGTTCGATTACTGGTCGGGCCAAACCAAACTATGTAAAAATTGGTATTCACAGCTTCCCTGCTTAATGTTCAGCATTAAAAGAGCTAGTGTTAAGCCTTTACCGAGTGTGGCAGACAGGTGGGCAGTTGGCAGCTTGACTCAAAGGCCGAAAGACCTATTCGCTGTCTCCTGGCCAAGGCAACTTGGTTGATGAAAATGTACAAGAAATTTAATAATTAACTTCAGTTGCAAATAGCAAACTCTCAAAAGAACAATGTTGTATGGAAAATGCCGATTGTAACACGAAATATTACAAGCGTAAACGAGTATAGCGTTTCAACTCTCTTCTGTGCTATAGGCTTAATACTGTTGCAGCATCATTTGAAGGAAATTAGAAAACCGGATTAACCTTATTATGAGCAGGAAACAAAGTTAGCTGAAATAAAAAAGCTTTACTAAAACATAACTAGTCAACTGCCATTACTGAATACAGTAATTGGGCGGTGCAAAACACAACACCTAAGCCAAAGAGTTTAAATTGACCACATTAGCATTCTTAAAACAACTTGTGAAAATATTGTATCATAACCTCAGCACAAATTCTGTGATACTTGAACTACTTCCCTTGCTACTTAGTTTCCACAAAGTGTGCAATTATGAAACCTATCAGTTATTACAATTTTTTTCTCGCTTCGTGGGCGTGTTTATTATGCCAAAAATAAGAATTTAATTCAATTCAATTTTAATAGCAATTTTTTCCTTGTTTAAATACCTAAGAAGCACTATTTGTGAGTAATTGTAAAGCAAGTATATAACGGTGAAACAACTTGAGTCACTATTTCACCAAAACTTTCGGCTAAGATTAAAATGAAAATGAGGAATAGTCATTCGTGCATTTTTGATTTGCTTTTTCAAAGGATTTGGGTTTGAGTTAGGGTTTGGGTTACTTTTTGGGTTATGTTTAGAGTAAGCAATTGAATTTGGGTCAGATTTAAGCGAGAATTAATAAAGATCCTGAAACAATGCAAATCAGATTTTCAGGCCAAAATTCTTTGTTAGCTTTACTAACAAAGAAACATTGCCCTAGTTTAAACAAACAATTATATGCCATGGTTCTTCTTGTTAAATGTCTACAAATGACAGCAACGCTTGTTGATTGATGCATTGTTTTTCTCCATATATGTCTCTGCTTTCCGATCGTAGATAAAGAACTATTGACCAGTTAAATCCGTTTGATAATCTTTATTGTTATACGCCCGGTGAGTCGAAACCATGATATAGCTTTGTTTTGTATTTCATTCTTTCTAGTTAGTCTGAAGCTAACATGGCTAAAATCTAACTAATACCTAAAGAGGCCTGATGAAAGGCGAAAACGTTGGTATTTCGATTGCATGTAAATAAATGATTAGTATGAAAGCTTTAGTATTGCAGTTTACTGCCATCACTTGGTTAAAGAAAGTTTCAAGTTTACCGAAATTAATAAAGTAGATAAACACTTCCAGTAAAATAAAGTCTTCCAAAAGTGAACTGGTTAGACATCAACGTATGAGCTTACCTTTCCCATTCCAACTGTCTTTGTCGCTCCATTTCACGTTGGGCGGCCTCTTTCTGCTCGATGGCTTTCCGACGCTGCTCTTCACGTTCTCTTTCTGCCTCCCGTTGCCGCTCCAGTTGCCTCTCCAGCTCCTCCTGCTTCTTTCGTTCTTGCTCCAATCTGTAACAAGATGTATTAAGATGAAGAAAGATGGGTTAACAAAAGCCCGTTTCAAATTTCGTGATCTACGTTCTAAACGATTGGACTGCATTCAACCAAATTAATTACAACCAGAAGTTTCGAAGTATTTTGGTGGCAATTTAATGATGCATTGTGTTAGGCCTGAGCTATACTGTGCGTAAAATCGTGAGGGTACGAATGTACCCCTAGTATATTTTAACCACCTAGCAGCATGTATGGTGGCACGGCGGTACAATGAGCGTAATGAATTTCTTTTTAAAATTGCGCTAGTACGCTTACAATCTTACGCACAGTGTAGACCGGGCTTGGTTGTCCAAAGAGTTTAAAAATGATCTTGAATTTAACTTTTTAGATTAATAAAACTAGGCAAACCCAAAAAAAGCATTTTCCATACTTCGGGTGTTCACTGTTCACAATTGCTACCAAAATTTTTGAAATGTGAAGTGTTATTAATACCAAGCTTGATAATTAAATTTTCTTCACTAAATACTTCGCATTTTATTTCAACAACAGTAGCCTACCGTAAATAGCAGCGTGCCGAAAAGCCTGAGGCAAATAGTAAAATCAGTGAATATTGTTAAAGCAAATTTGCGATCGCACATGCGCTTTATTGGCAACTTGTAAGTATCAAATAATCCTTCGTTCAAGATTCATCAATTTGGTTGAAGTTTTGCAAAATTTTCTAATTTTTCAAGGAAATGAAAAGTTCCACTGATCAAGGGTTAAACCTTGAAATTGAAAGATATCTGGTTCGAAACCCAGTTCAAACTAACAAGCTCGACCGTTCATATGAATCACGCACTCTGCGCAGACCTGTTGAATCACACCAACGCTAAGCATCCTTTTTGGGGTTCGTTTTTGCAAGTCCTTCATCAGGCTGGCCCACCACAGTGGGTAGACTCAACCCAAATGGGAAATAAACATTAAGTGTCTTTCGCAAGGACACAACAACGCATTGTCAGTTCGGGAATCGAACCCCCAGTCAGTAATTTTTTGATCTTGAACCCGATTCTCCACCACTGAGCTATCGCCGCCATCCTTCCAAGCTCATTTCTTGTTTTGATTACCTTTTAATTTATTTGCAGCAATCTAGTTTAAGAAGCCAAATGCAATATTTAAATACCTTTTTTACTGTCTACAGTACGCTAATTGAAAATTAATTTACTGGTACTTTAAATAAACACCAACCTCTCCTTTTCTCTTTTTTCCCTTTGTTCTCTCTCTTTTTGTTCCAGCCTTTCTTTTTCTTTTTGTTGAATTTCGCTACAAAAAGAAAAAGAAAATTAATGGATTTTGTACTTGGTTTGTCGATTCAAGTGGGACAACTTACGAACCCGGTGATTGTTACGAAGACCAAGCAAAAAAGGTAGGATGGAATAAAACTGGACAGCAATAGATTGGAGCTTCCAAAGAACGTATATCTTTGGTGCATAACGAGAGCCAGTTGGGCACGATACGTTAAAACCTATTTCAAATTGGTTCGACCATGCACGAAACTTCAATCAGACAGAAGCTAAGCAGTGGGTAATGGGTATTATTGGCGATGCACTTAGCTTAGAGAGCACCAAGGAACCAAATGAATTGCTGAGAACTATTGAGAAATTAAAATTCAGTCAAAACTTTGCGACGTAATACTGCTACAACCACCACGATGAAACTTGAGATGGTTCCAGTGGTGTTTTTTTCTGAAGTTCCTTGGGTCACAAACTCTAATATTTTGTTCAGCAAAGCCCGTTCTGAACTTTTGGTAGATGTTGTGAAAAAAACAAACTAAATTGTAAAAGTCTGAACCCAAAACTTACAGAAGAGCAAGCCGTCTTTTCTCCAGTTCCAAATTTCCTTTCTGAAAATTGTCTCTCCGCTTATCTTCGAAGGTAGTGAAAATACTGGTTTCGGCAGCAGAAGCAGCCTAAATTTAACAGAAAGATATTTAGAAACTTGATAAACGTCGTTCTTGTAAATAAATCACAAAATAGTGTACTAACTACAACCTACCAAAATCGATTTCTCTGCACTAGCTTGTTGAAAATTCGACCATAAATCCTATTTGGAATTCTTCAGCTCCCTGATTAAAACAACTCGTTTATCGCTCGAACAAAAAGTAAGTTACAGCCTCAAGTATTTTAAATTGTGTCTAGCCCTCATTAAAGCACGGCCAAGGGATTGGTAAAACCTAAAGAAGCTGTGCATCTGATTACATTTCAACAAAACTCTTAATTCAAAAAGGAAAAAGAAATTTACCCGTATATTTTTCGTTTACGTTTCGAAAAGACAGAGAACTTCTCGGGAAGAGGGGTTAAAATTTAAAAACTAGCTATTGCTTTTGGATGATATTTATAGAGTATTTCTCACTTTAGCGTTTTGATCCATATGAGTGAGAGGAGTTAACAGTCCAAGTTGTCCGGATACCATAGGCTGGGAAATTTGCGCTGTTCTGTAAGAAGGAGGTATCAAACTTTGGGGTAGCACTGTTGGCAGCTGATTTCCTGCAACATTAATATCAAGCCTTAAACCACATTTCTGCAGCATTTTCTGTACACAAATGTAGATTGTAAAAAGCAATGGGTAGCAATCAGATCGAAGATGAATGCGCATCTATTATCGCAATGCAGATAAATTTAAGGTTCTGATTGCGTGGAAGTTTCATTAATTTGACTAAAAACAGTTAATTCTTGTTTAAAATAGTAAAATTTCTAAACGTTTCGGACTTAGATACGTCCATCATCAAACAAATCAAAACTAAAACATTAAAAAGCATAAAAACTGAGCAAACAGGTCTCGAA
Source organism: Trididemnum nubilum (assembly GCA_963965965.1). Classification (NCBI taxonomy): domain Eukaryota; kingdom Metazoa; phylum Chordata; class Ascidiacea; order Aplousobranchia; family Didemnidae; genus Trididemnum; species Trididemnum nubilum. The sequence continues at coordinate 9,436,049 of OZ014477.1, read as the reverse complement.
TAAAAGCAGCCTCACTAATATACAAAGCTGTAATAGCACTGCAAATTTTTATTGATAATGGACGAGGCTAAATCCGAAATGTTTAGAAATTTTACTACTTTAAATACGGCTTTACTGTTTTTAATCAAATTAGATGGATTTAGGATTTAACATAAAGTAAATCACAGGCTTGAAAAACACCACAGATTTCGAAACTGTTCATAGAGCCATTGATTGATCTTTAATAGGTACAAGCAGAGATGAAAACTATCAAAATAGCAGTTTGGATATTTTAATAACGCGTTTTTAACGCAGTTTTGCGTATTTACGGGTACTTTTGTGCAAGTGTGCATGCTCCACTATAATAAAAAGTAAGTATATGAAACAACATACGGCTTAGCAAAAAACATTAATCTTTTAGGATAAAAATAAAGGTCATAGCATTTCCTATGGATATTTTCGAAGTGAAAATAATCGTCCAAGATGTGCCGTAAAGGGGGAATCCAATTTAGCAGATAATCGTCGTTCGAATGCATAATAATTTAGTGATATTGTATACATAAATGTGAAGGTTACAGACAGTCACAATCAACATTACAAAAACCAGCTCACCACATTCGCACGACACAACACGTAGTATCTTGCTTCGCTGTGACTATTTTACAGCTTTATTTTGGCGACAAGATAATAAATATGTCTACTGTCTAACCTGCTTTGGAAGTGTCGCATAGATGCATTGCTAAGACAAATTCTTCTTGTGATAACTTGCCATCATTATCAATATCGCTGAGTTGCCAGATTTTGGCAAGAGTGGTCTGTGGCAGACCAGTTCCATTCATAATATGGCGAGCTTGCATGCCTAAAACATAATCAAAACCCAAAGTCTGTTATTTAGTTACAATCAAGGCTATTAGCAATATTCAATCTTTTTTTGTAAAGAAATATTCAGCATGTAGTTTCATTAAAAAGCTACCACCAAAATTTCATTCAATCGTATGATAAAGAACCTATGAACTTTTAAAAAACCTTCTCAAACTCCAATCATTCTCAAAACACAATATTAACACCAGTATCATCACATTTAAAATGTTAAACGGTCGTAGAGGCAATTGCAATTAAATATTTGCTTCATACCGGAGTTTTTCTAGCTATTTTCGACATTACTGCACAGACTATAAGAGCTGTGAAAGGCTCACGTAGCAAACAGATACTAGTATTGTATTGATTTCAGCTAACCACTTACATAATGACAAATCAATTTGCTCAAAAGTAACAACATCCCCACCAGACTACCGGTAGCTTGTACTGTATTTTGTACAATTGTAAGATCACTAGCGCACTATATGAATCTGAGCAGTTGGCAAATGGCAGGCATACTATTTTGTTTACTTAAAGAATAAGAAAAATACTTGACAAGTATCCGGTTTTCGATCTGTCGTTAGAATTGAAAACTTGGTTGTATTTTAACTTGGTTTGCTTTGGAACAGCCCAATCGACGCTTGACCTAAATGCATGCAGCATTGCAGCTGTATGAGCTACATTGGCACGTTTCGAAAATCGAACAACAAGACTAACTGACGCACAATTTAATGTATGTCGTATGCGCATGACTTTCATATGAGCGACGATACACAACCTATGTTGAAAAAGACGTTGTTTCCTGTGATAATAACTGCATAACTCGCAGCGCAAATGCGAGGAAAAGCAATGTGCTTGTGAAAAAGCCACATTTGCAGGGACAGAAGGCATACAGTATATACAAGCACCATGAAAATATTGGCTAAAATGTCCATTGATTGGCCATGATAAACTTGTCATTAAAGTTTTGATTTGGGGAAAGAATAGCAATCATACTCGTGACAAAAATAGTAACTCTATGTTTTGCGTACCTGGTATTCACAGGCTATAAGGAAATAAAAGCGTGCTAATAATGCAAAAAAAAGCATCACTGTACGCATAATTGTGCACAAATGATTATTCTGCTACCCAATGCCATGAATACTAATGAAAAACATCATCTGAAAAGCAATTAAGTAGTATTAATTGTAAGCCAGCAAATCAGACATTGTGTCAGAAAATAAAACGGATCATTTGGGGTGTCACCATGGCACAATCGTAACCAGGAAAGACTAACTGGCACAATAAAGCAGGCATATGCAATACTACAGTAAGTATGGTAGCAAATTATGAACAAACGTCAAATTTTTGAATACCGCACCAAAAAACTTCATTTACTTGGCACCATCAATATTGATAACAAAATCAGTAAAATGGAAAAAAAATTCTCACCGTGAACTTCCCGTCATATTATCGCTGACAGAATTTTTTCGCGACAAATTACCACTTGATAATGTTGAATCTACAAGAATCATATTCAAGTCACAATCATGAAAAATTTCTATTTAACTTGAAAACAGTATTTAACTTGTGAAAAAGTATTTAACTTGTAAACAGCAATCAAGATCATTACAGAAAATAGAAGACATTAACAACCCATTTATGCTGCATTTGCTCTAGATTGATTAAAAAATTTCTAAGATTCAAATTCATGTCCATCACAACCGAGACAAACATCTGCAATCAACACACTAAATTCTTTTATGGAACATCAATAACAGCTGAAATACAAACTAATAACAAAAGAATTTTGAATAAACTTTACTTCATTTGTAATTGAGAGCCCCAAACTTTTCTCAAATTCTCTAAATGATGATCACTAACCAATATACAGTAAAGGAGATCCTCGCATGAAAACATTTTGAATGAATTATGACGGCAATATATTCAGTAAAATAATCACCAAAATTTGCTTAAATGCAGTGAGTTAGCATTTCTGGTGTTAATCTGAACATTATTTTCTATGTCAGATGACTTAGGCCTATTGTTTTTGGTCATTGATAATGTCCTTGCAAGTTTGAAGAACTCACTCGTTTGGGAAGATGACATCATTGCAGACCCATTTGATAAATTACTTCCATACGACAACCCTAAAACAAGACATAGAGTTAGCCATTTAAAAAAGAATAGCCAAATATTCTAATGACTAATACAGTACTTCCTCGATTATCCGTACCTCGTTTATCCGGCATTCGATTATCCGTCCATTGGGTCAGATAATAATTTATGATATAACTAACACTTTTCCAGTTAATGTGGGGCAATAGATAGCCCTACTGTAATTTTAACGATCATGCAAATTTACATTGCTTTCAATAAAAAAGTACTGAGATCCCTCAATGCGGTACATTATTTGATGTTGAACCTCGTTTAAGTTTTGGTGCATTCGAATCTGCTTCTTGCTGCGTTGTTTTGGTTTAAATAAAGAAATTCAATTATGCGGTTTTTTTACTTATCCGTTCAGGTTTTGAAGAAATGCTGTCCCGACTAGACCGGATAATCGAGGAAGTACTGTAACAGGATCTTGAATTCTTGTCAAAAGCAAACGCTATGCATTGTAAACCTCTCTTAGAGCAACTTCAACATAAAATGTATTCTCAATGTGAAAAACACTAGCCACATTCAGGGTTGCCACAGAAACTGCAAAATCAAATTCCAGGACTTTCCAGGACTTTTTCAGGTCATTTTCCAGGACTTTTCCAGGACTGTTTAAGGTTTTTTTTACATGACTTAAAATTTAATTTGACTATTACTATTTCATGCACCTACTCTTTTGTACTTGTAATTGACGAAAAATTTTGATGTAATGCATTTGCATTCTTAGTACAGACCACTGGTCAGGTGCAAAGCTAAAAATTTGCAACGGTAGGGTTAAGGTTTTTGGCATGGGGGTGGAACCCCCAGCCGCCAGAAGTCATTGGGGGTCTGGGGGCTAAGCCCCCAGTGCTCAAAGATTTTGCAATTTTTTCGCAATAATAACTCAAGTTTGGGCCTAGTTTGGTAAACAATATTGCTTTTTAAACGTGGCATAGAAATTAGCACTGCAAGAACATGATTAAACTGGATGCATAAATGGGCTACAGTAAGTGGGTGATAGCTAGAGATCAATCGATATGACTTTTTCAGGCCGATACGGATATATAACTCATTAACTACCACATTTTGTCTATATTTTTTACTTAACTTTACACTAAAAGCTTCATTAATCCTTCTTTAAAGAAAGACTATTGCAAAATCAAGTTATACTAAGCAAATAGAACAACAGAACACTCGTGCTTGCTCTTAAAAATAAACTGTTTAAGGTAATTGCACTAAGCCGATATTTCATCAGCGGTAGATAGCCGGTTTGATAAACCGCTTAGGCCCTTGATATCTGCCAAAATATATCAGCTGACCAATATATCGGTCGAGCTATAGTGATGGGTAATGGTAAACCTTCAGTCCAAGCTTTATTTTCAGCCAGTGAACTATAACATCTTATTATTTGAAAAAAGCAGAGCTTATTTGCACGCCAGGGTGCAAACAAACTCTATCCTACCCCTAACCCTAATCTTAACCTTAACCCAAGCTGTAACCCTAGCTCCAACCCTAACGTTAATCCTAACCCAAACTCAAAATCTAAACTTTAACTAACCACTAACGTTAATAATTTAAAAAATAAAAAAGTATTTGAGCAAATGAGCACCCACTTTTGCTCACTTATTCTCTATAAGCAAAGCTTATATAGGCAGTCCTAGTCAAAAAATAAACGTACTACTACTTATTTGCACGCGAGAGTGCAAATAGGCACCTCCTTCGAAAAAACTCCAAAGTATTAATCCAAATCGTCTGTATTTTATAAATTTATAATGCTAGATAACGATATAATTTGGGAGGTGAGGCTAATGAAACGAGATTTGAGAGAGTTGATTGGTAATTAACAGAATTAAATACTGAATAGACCCCTTGCAATTTTTTTACAAAGCCCAAGTTAAGCATTTTGCATCAAGCGATGGAATTTTTCGCCATTTTTAGTCTTTTAGTTAGTGGTAACTGGTTTTATTTTTGACCAATACTAGCCCTTCCTCAAAATCATGTTCCAAAAGTGGCTTTAAATTACTTTACTATCCATATTACTGCAAAAAACTGCCTCAGAAGTATAGTGAGATAAACGTCGTATTTTTCTTATTGTGCATTTTGGTCTACAGACCAATGGAGGGTCTACAGCCCGCTATGCTACTGCTACTAGCTGTAATACTGCTACTAGAGTATCGCATTGCAAAACATTACTGTCCATAAATTCACTCTTCCTAACAATATTCAATAATTTATATACACTGTATTGCAAAGTGCAAATTTTGGCATTTTAACGAGGAAGTGCTTATTTGCACTTTAGCGTACTAGTAAGAACTGCTTAAAAAGAATGAGAGCAAAGAGCAGAGAAATGGGTGCTCATACTAACGTTAAGATTAGAGCTAGGGTGGCAGTGTGGGTTATATTTAAGGTTGGGTTAGGGTTAGCATAGCGATTTTTTTGTTTGTGCGCCAGCATACAAATAAGCTGTTTTTTAGCAATACAATAAAGCTTTTTGAACAAACTTCACAATGCAAATTATTTCAACAATGGCTTTGTACAATTACAAGGTACCAGTTATGATAAAAAAAAGCAAACTTCACATTCTGTCCGGGTAAATCACGGGAAAACTTTATAAGCATTTTCCAGGACTTTCCAGGACTTACAAACAAAATTCAAGGACTTTCCAGGACAGCAAAAAAAATCCAGGACTTTCCAGGACTTTTCCAGGATGTGGCAACCCTGCACATTGAGTTGTTTCATCTCACACTACAAGCAAAAACAGATGATTTTTTGCTTTCATGTTTGAAACTGGTTTGTTACTAAAAACAAATAGGCTCATAGTTCATGAATGAATGGAGCAAAGAAAACATTTGGATATACAAATTAAACACACTATTTCATAGCGGGCACTGGATAATATTGCATGCATTGCATATACAATATACGTGCATTTGAAACCAAATTTGTAATGGTACACTGAATTCTTACTTCAACAAAAACAATTTAATGGAAGATATATAAGCTCTTTAAATTTTTCCACTTTTGATGTGTAAAGTCACATTTCAATACGAGCACATACCAACTCCAGATACTGCCATAGAAGGTTGTTGTCTCATGGACATTGGCAATGTTAATGGCAGAGTAACTCCTTGCAACTTGAGTTTAATCAGCTTCATTGCAATTGAGAATTCAAGTTTATCCATTTTGCCATCAGCAGTTAGATCAGCTAATTCCCTGAAATTCAAAGTATTTTTTTGTTAGACTTCGGCATTTTTTAGCCTCGAGAAAGCCAGCATTTGTAAAATATGCAAAGTGAAAACTAAGATACAGCAAAAGATACAAAGACAGCACTAACCCGGACAATTTTTTATACCTTAAGTTTTTATTCACCAAGTTACTCTGGTCGGGAGGCAGTGAAGGGACCTTGTGATCTTCGAGTCAAGCACCCACCACTCCACCATCCCACCTGTCTACCACGCATAGTGGTCAGTGATGGTTTCACACTGTCTCTCTTACTTGCTGAATGTCAAGCAGGGAAGCTGTGAATACTAATTTCTATAATCTTTGGTGTGGCCCAACCAGAAGTCAAACCCAGGCCTATTGTTTCAGTTCAGTAGCAGACGCTCTATCTATTCGACCACTGATCGATTGGCTTATTAACACTCCACAAGGCTTTTAAAAATATTAATTAGCACAATAGTCAAATACAAATTACTGGTAGTTTACTAAATGATTTATTTTTTCTGAATACTCAAATTTATAAAAGTTTCATGTTAGTAATATTTCTTTTGTATGATGACTTGGTTGTGCAAAACCAAACAAAAATAATCATGCACAATTAATTCTAAGCTTCAAAATTAAATAGTTTAATTATTTCAGCTTACCATATCTGGCCCAAAATAACAGGAGGTATATTTGACTGTAAGAAGAAGTTTCGAGCTTGATCACCTCTGAGAAACCCATTGATGGGATTCATTTTATCAAACTGTGTATCATAATTTGACCTTTCTTGGGGTGTTACGACCCATTGGACATTACCTAAAATATGCCATACAATAACTTAATTTGTTTAGAAATGCTATGGTACACCATTGAGCATGAGCATCATCCAACAATAATGAATATTTTATGACTGTTTGAGCAAATGGCCATCAATGAAAACCATTATGTCAGGTACATTTTTGCATATATCAGATACCAGTAGGCATGCAGCTGTAAAGATGAATTTACTTTGTTACATAAAAAACTACTGACAAGCGGTTCGATAATCATAAATGAACATTAGGCTGATTCACTGATTCAATTCATAGACCAGGTTTTTGGCATTTTAGATTTGTCTAATTACACCAACACAGAGCATAAGCAATAGCTATCTTTCACCAGGGCATAATGATGCATGACAAGATGAGCGCACAACCAAAGAAGTTACTATCCCGGCCACCACTGAAAAGTATACATGTTGTGCCAGATAATCTCGGTGCACAGTATAGAGAAATATTGTGCCAAATTGGCACAGAAAAAGCAACTCAGCTTTGACGTGTTGCAAATGCCCCTCTGCTAATATAAATTTTCGCCTTAATGGTAGGAAACTCCCTAGTAATTGTAAAAGCCAGAAGTGAAGACTTTTTTTCAAAGAGATTTAGTTACAGCGCAAAGAAAGTGTGGAAGTTCTGGACACAAGTTATATCCATTTAAATCAGCATTCTCCTAGCATTGTGTTTGGCAAGGTGTAGAAAATACAGCTCAAAAATCCAGTCAAGAGTAATTGAACTTTCTAGCCTAGATCCAGAAAAATATTTTCTTGGAAAGGAAACATCTAGAATTTTGTGCTAAAAAAGTTGCAAAGCGTGTTTGAGCATCAAGCGAATCTGATTGCAACTTAGAGTTGGGTTAATTACAATAATTATTAATGATGTGCAAACGATTAAACTCAAGTGCTAATTGTGATGATTAAAGGGGCTAAAAAATGCAAGCAACAGCTTTTTTTAGTTGCATTTTATTTTATTACGATGAAAGCAGTAATTTGCACCATTAAGTTATCTTATTTGATATCTGATAATTTACTTCGTGCACTGAATTTTGCTAACTTGCCAGCTGAGCAAGTGAAGCTGGAAAATAACTTGCCTGAGGCGATTTCTGCTGGAGCAAGCACAAATTTTGAACCCTGTTTAAGTCTAATAAATATAAAGGCAGAAACTTTTAAATAAATCAATTTAACATTATTAATATACCTTGTTGTGAGGCTGCTGGTATAGCACCTTGCATTCCTCCAAACATGGGTGACATAAATTGAGCCATTTTAGAAATACAGCATAAAAGCCGAAAGGCAACTTTTAGGGTGGTTTCATACAAATAAATGCAAAGATTAACTACTAACTACAAATACACTTTAATAATCTAGGTCACCATATTCTAAAAAAGAAAATATCTTAAAATAAAGCAGCTACCGGTACGTAGGTGCTTTACTTTAGGCTACTAGTATTTCTAGTACTGATTAGTATCAACATTTATTAACCTACTAAAGTCTGTATTTCTATCTACGGAGCGTTTTTTAACAAATTCTGACTTATTAACCAACATTATTACATTCAGCATTAAACTAAAATGAAAAAGGCTTTATTTCACCGGAAATTGTTATCCAGTTTTTTATTAATTCTGACTCAAATCTAACCCGAACTGAAATGCTTACTCTAAAACTATTTCCAAATCGAACCCTAACCCAAACCCTAACCTAAACCCTAATCTTAACCTCTAAAAAAGCAAATAAAAAAGGCGCGGATGAATATTTCTCATTTTCGTTTTATTCTCTTTAACTTGAAAATTTTCGGTGAAATAATCACTACCAATGAAAAAACATCCTTAACATATCTGATATCAGATATAACTCTAAATCTAATCCAAACTCTAATCCTAACCTTTAAAACTGCAAAACCAATGCAAATAAAGCTGTGCAGATCAGATATGAATATCATGTACCCTACTGTAGGACTATTTCTTGTTACTTATTTACCAGTATGCATTCATTTTTTACCTTAAAATTTTGCAATAAAATACACTGAAGACTGTAGTCATTCCATACCGTAGTTACTGGTGATATCTGGTAGCCTACTGCAAGAATACTGTGCGTCGTTAAGTATGAGCCGTTGCTTTATTTTCGGCAACTCTGCGATTCATGTATGAGCGCACATGCGTTTTCTCCTTCTATCCGATCTAAGCTATTCCCCAGATCTAGCCCAAACCCTAATGAGTGCATGCATGAGAGGAGCAAGAGCACGCACACACGAGTCGCAGAGATTACAGAAACAAAGCTGACGGCTTATGCTTAACAACACTCAAAAATACTGCAGTACCGGTACTGTACTTCCATGATTATCTGGCTTACTTGGGACAGCATTTCTTAGAAACCTGAACGGATAAGCAAAAAAATGAATTGAATTCTATTATTTAAACCAAAATAGTAGCCTAGCCTATACCTGATACACACAGAAAGAAGCAGATTTGAAAACAAACTTAACTCTATTTTACATGAGTAGGCTATTTCAGTATTTGACTAGGCCTAACCAGTAACGAATTTTGATTTTGCACAGGAACTGAGGAAGGTGGGGCAAAAAAACGCCCCCTATCTGTCTATCTAACTCCTAAACCAAGTCATGGAACACCAAACTTGGCATGCGGTGGATGTTCACTCGTCATGAAAATAAGGTAAATGAGAAACTATAGGCCTACAGTATTGAGAATTACACTTACAGTAGGCTACTTTCAATCGAAAGCAATGTTCTTGTACGTTTGTATTAGCTAGGCTATTTCATAGGTAGAAATAGGCTAGCCTACTTTAAGTAGGCCTACTGTAATTCTTGCCCGCACATTAAATACGGTAGGCTACCAATCAGAAAATTGCCTAGATGGTGCAGTAATCCAATTTAATGGTCCTTCCAGCTGTCTTGTTCAGCGTTCTAATAGTTCTGTAGCCTACCAGCACAACACTAGATTGAATGAACTTCTGTGAGGCTGCAATTGCAATTGACATGCCTTAAGCAAAATTTTATACAGTACCGGTAGCGGTAACAATCGAAAATAATTCATTTTTATGTTACAATTTTTTTACTCATAGGACGGACAATTGGAATGATGAACACATCTTTAAATCAATAAATGAGGTAGGCCTATGGATAATCCAGAAGGTAGTGTACTGTACACTGGTACAATATGGTAGTTCCAAGTACTGTAGAGGTACAGGACACTGCATAATGTAGCCCATAGTGTCTGATGTAGCAGACACAACTAACTGAGCAACACAATACCGGTATCTCTGATCAAGCCTCCAGAATTATATTAAAATTTAAATTAATATCGGATAGGCCTATTACCGTAAGCCTAATTAGTTAAAGCACATTCTACTTGCTTCATAGTTTGAAGTCAGGCACTCTGAGATACCGGTATCCAGTAGGCTATAGGCTAGGCCTAGCGGGACCTGTTCACACTGGTACAGTAATACACCATACTGTAGGTCTACATTGTCGTCTACAATACCATCATTCATCAACTTGTTACAACCACGTACAGGCAGCTTAACCATAACATTTCAGTAGGTCTATAGTCAATAGCATGCGCTATGACTAGTAAGTACATCAAACTGCAAAAACTGAAGATGTGGCAGATCGGCAGTGGCAAAACAGAAGCAGTAAAACATTTTTTTGAAAAATATGCGGAGTATTTTTTTTTCAAACTCCGAATGATTTTATTTCTAGCTTCAAATCAAGATACCCAACACAAAGACGCGCACTGTGCTCAAATTACTCCGTCAATTAGTTTTTTAATCGTTAATTGGAACGACCGACGCTCGCATCGCGTGTTCCTCTGTTTTTACGCGGCCATTTTCCGACTAACGAGTGCGAAATTTCAGACTTTTGCTGATAAATCGAGAACGGTTTGGTCTAGCTACATGAAATTTTAACAGCGGTTTGAGATTAATGAGTTATATGTTTGTACCAAATTTCGAGGCAATAGGTCAAGCGACTTTGGTTTTAGAACCCAAAAACCGCCCCGCAAGTTTGGCGTAAAAAGCGATCTCAGTCAAAAACGGCTTAAGTACGGGCAAAAAATATTTCATATGGTTGTATGTCTTAAGATACCCTTTCATCCCAACCAACCCACTTTCGGCCGCCATGAGTTTTTTTTTTCCTTTTTTTTTCCTTTTTTTTCCTTTTTTTCCTTTTACTTCCTTTTTTTCCTTTTTTTTCTTCCTAATTTTTGTACGCTCTTTTTCTCCTAAACCACACAACATCGAAATCTAATTTTTGTGTGAAGTTGTTGAGCTGCAAACGCAATTTTTTCTCCCGAAATTTTTTGGAGTAACTCCACCGGGAACCCCCCTAAAATTGGGCCCCAAAAATCCATGCTTTAAACTGCTCAAGCTAGAGTGCTACTTTTTTTGCTATCAGTAGATATTTAACACACAAGTATTTTGACATAGTTTGGGGATGCCACCCCCCGGGGGACCCCTCGAATGAACCCCCAAAAATCAAATTTTTGAACAGCTCAACTTAGAGTGCCAGTGTTTTATGATATCAGCAGATATTTAACAGACAAATATTTTGACATAGTTTGAGGGTGCCAGCCCCCCTGGGGACTCCCCCAAATGGACCCCCCAAAAATCAATTTTTTGAATGGCTCAACTTTGGGTGCCAGTTTGTTTTGATATCAGGAGATATTTAACTGACAAATGTTTTGACATAGTTTGGGAATGCTACCTCCCCAGGAACCCCCCAAAAATCAATTTTTTAAATGGCTCAACTTAGGGTGCCAGTCTGTTTTGATATCAGCAGATATTTAACAGACAAATTTTTTGACATAGCTTGGGGGTGTCCCCCCGGGGACTCCCTCAAATGGACCCCCAAAAATCAATTTTTTGAACGACTCAACTTAGGGTGCCAGTGTTTTATGATATCAGGAGATATTTAACTGACAAATATTTTGACTCTACGTTTCTGGTGGTTCCATAATCAGATATTTTTGAATAATTGCTGATTTTACGGTAGACAAAAAGTACTTTTGAGCGTCACAGCATTTTTTCTCTCTGCTGTAGTAAAGCATGGTTGTCAAAAGAAAAGCAAGCAAATACGTTTCTCAGACATGCAACAGCTACCTGGCAGGATTTACTATCGAAGACAGGCAATTACTAAACCAAATAAATGAATCTGTAAACCAATTATCAGCGGAAGTGCTATATTTGAAAGATGAACTTGAAAAAAATTGAGCCGAATTGAAACAAACTAAAGCTGAAAATTAAGCTTTGAAAAGCATGGTAAATTCCACCAGACAGGCAACAAACATTTATGCTTACAAGCTAGACGACCTTGAAATGTATGGTCGAAGAGAAAATTTACGGATTTTAGGTATAGCTGAGGCGCCTGCAAGTTCTCGAGATGACGGCGAGGAACAGGTTATGAAACTGGCGACTGAGCTTGGAATAAACCTTCAAGCAAGAGATCTGCAAAGACCACACCGCCTAGGGAAAAAGAAGGTTAGTGGAGCTGCCAAACCTCGCCCTATTATTGTTCACTTCATGAGTTATAAAAAGAGGCAAGAAATCATGTTTGCGAAAGCAAAACTAAGAGATATGGAAGGCTATGCTGGGGTTTTCATTGCTGAAGATTTAACTCAATTGAGAGCTAAGCTCTTAAAATATGTTAGAAATGACTGCAACGAAGACTTTGTCTGCTGCCATACAATGAACGGTCGCATTCGTATGAAAAGATCGGCTGTGAAAGCAGGAATAGAATTGAAACCTGGTGAACGAGACCAAGGGGTTGGGAAATGGCTGTATGTCTCTTCTCCCGACGACTTATTTCGGCATAACATTGACATTGATTTTGCAAAACTGAATTATCAACCATTATCGTTTGATCTCGAAACAGACGATAACCTGGGCTTCGCAGCAGATTTTGATAAGTCCAGCAGTAGCTCGACTGCTGACTAAGCATGACTGTGTGTGTGTCGAACAAGTTTGTCCTCGTGCTATTTTCTAATTGTTGTACCGCTGTAACCTAAAATGGCTTCTCTTAATTCGGAACAAACCAATTCTCAAACAAATCGAGTAGATATTGTATTTGCAAAACTTGTAACAAAGCAATTCAAGATAGCAATAATTATACAGTTTGCGATACGGGTACATGTTGTGAATCAAATCGTAAGACTTTCTGCAAACATTTACTAGGGAAATTAAATAAGACGGTCTGTCCTAAATGCGAATCAAACAAAGAACGCAATAATAGCTGCCCTAGTTTACTCAATGGTGACAATAACAACAACTGCGAAACTTCAGCAATTTCACTTCGTGAATCGAATCGGCAAAAACCTAGCAATGATGGCGTCATGTCAAATTCAATATCTCAGAGTATGCCTGAAAACTTTGATCCAATCAATCAAGATGAAGTTCACTACAATGACCTTTTTATCAATAGCGAATACTACGAGATTGACGATGTTAGTAGAACTACGATTAATTTTCATAGTAAAGTATGTAGAGATAGTTTGTTAATGCTGCATTTCAATGTAAGAAGTTTGCCAAAAAATCACTGAAACTAAATTGAATAATGCTAATTATAATGTCAATTTAACTGGCTACGTATTTATACACAAAATCAGCCACACAAGAGCTGGTGGGGTAGGTTTTTATATAAACGAAGAATTGTCGTATAGCTGTCAAGATGATAATATCAACCTGAATTTAAACTTTGTTGAAGATATGTGGATTAAAATAGAAGCTAAACCCTATCCTATTTTTATAGGTGTAATATACCGCCATCCTGTAAATACAGTAGACAAAATTGAACAATTTGGAGATGCTCTATTTGGCACCATGCATGACTTGAATCTTAAAACTGCTAAATACTTTGTTCTTGGAGATTTTAATCTGGATCTGATGAATGTTAGTACCAAAAATAATGCCATTTAAAAATATGCTAGCAATTTGCTAGGCTGTTCCTGTAAGTGTCTCATAAACGTGCCAACTCGCATAACCCAACCTTCAAAAACTTTAATTGACCACATTTATACAAATGTAAGCATGGTTCCTAAAAGTACAGTGGCAACACATAGTGGCGTGGTAGTATCAGATATTTCAGATCACCATGGCACACTCGTGAGTGTATCTCTGAAGTCTGTTTATAAAAAGAAGGCATCAAGTTTTTCATTTATTCGTGATATAAAAAATTTCCAACTTGAGAGGTTTACCGACGATCTAAGTCAAAATTTCAGCGATTTTTCAATAGAAAATAGCGATCTAGTTGATTCTTCATTCAACAAATTTATTTCTATTTTTGCTGCAGTGGTAAACAAGCATGCGCCATTAAAGCGAGCTTCAAGAAAAGAAAAACGATTACAACAAAAGCCGTGGTTGTCTACCCTTCTGCTGAAATCTGTTAAACGAAAAAACAAAATGTATGCTAATTTGCAGCGTAAATATACTGAAGATAACTTCAAAGCTTACAAGGCCTATCGTAACGCACTGAATAGGGCTTTACAATCGGCTAAGCAAAACTATTATCAAGCAGTACTGTCATCTAATCAAAATTCACCTGATAGATTGTGGAAGGTACTAAATGAATTAGTTGGCCCAAATAAATCGGAACGTGTACTTCCTAGCAAACTTATTGTTGATGGAAATGAAATTAGTGACTCCCAAACTATTGCAGAAACATTCAATTATTACTTTGCGAATATTGGAAAGACAATGAGTTCATCGATTGCGCCAGTTAGACGCGAGATTGTCAAAACAAAATGGTGTAAAAACTCTTTCTTTTTAGAACCCTCAACTTCTGCGGAAGTAGAAGCGATAATTAACGAACTAAGCAATAAAAAATCAAAGCGCCATGATGATATTGAGACAAAATTTATCAAGTATAGTAAAACTATAATATCTTCTCCATTGAGCGATTTGTTTAATTTATGTGTATCAGTAGGTGTTTTTCCACAATACCTCAAAATTGCTGAAGTAATTCTTATATTCAAAAAAGGCGACAAAAATAAAACCACCAATTATCGTCCCATTTCATTACTGTCACAGCTAGATAAACTTTTTGAAAAAATGATTTATAGTAGAATTAGCGCATTTCTAGAAAAATATAACTTGCTAAGTGAAACCCAATTTGGCTTAAGGAAAAACTTCTCAACAATTCATGCTCTTTGCCATATTTATGAAAACTTACTTGAAAACGTTGATCATGATCGTAATTCTTGTTGTTTGTTTTTAGACCTGTCTAAAGCTTTTGACACAGTAGATCACGAAATCTTATTGCATAAGCTAGAACAATTGTTTGGAATGAGAGGGACTGTATTAAGTTTAATGCGAAGCTACTTAACAAACCGTTACCAGTACACCAAGATATTGAACGCTATGTCTGGTTATGAAAGTAATAGTTGTGGTATCCCCCAAGCCCACTCCTGTTTCTAATGTATATAAATTATCTCCCCCAAGCATCCAAATTTCAAACTACTTTGTTTGTGGATGATACGTATCTTTGTCTTTCGGACACAAACTTAAACAATTTACAAATTCGTGTTAATACGGAACTTCAAAATATAAACTTTTGGCTTAGGAAAAATAAACTATCATTGAATTACAATAAAACAAATTTTATGCTAATCAATAAGCACCCTCACAAAACTGTTGAATGTGACTTCAACTTGTCCATAAATGATGCTGGATTAAGCAGAACGGACAGTGTGAAATATCTTGGTGTATATTTCGATGATAAGCTTAACTGGACTCCTCACGTAAAACATCTTTCATTGCAACTTGCACGATATTCGGGTTTGTTTTATCGTATTCGCAACCTTGTACCTAACCATATTTTGCATATGTTATACTACAGTCTTGTTTATGGTCGAGTTCAATATGGAATAATTCTATGGGGATCTACGTTTAAATCAGTACTGAGGGAATTGGAAGTGAGACTAAACAATATTGTCCGAACTATTACAGGTAGTCGGAAATTTGACCATGTTACACCGCTTTTCAAACAACTGAAACTTCTTAAATTACGTGATATCTATCAACTGGAATTAGGAAAGTTTATGTACCAACTAAATTGGAATAAGTTACCTATTATTATTCAATCTCTCTTTACTAAAATTGAAGATTTGCACAAATATAATACGAGACAAGCAAAAACAACCAAATTATTCTTACCAAGAGTATCTAAACAAATGGCGAAAACTCAATTATCGTTTAGAGGGCCACAACATTGGTCACTAATACCATCTGACATAAAAAATTTCTCCTGGACTACGTTCAAAAAAAAGTACAGAAACTACCTTGTTAATTGTTATTGATCTCATACCGTACGAATCGTATTAAATCATGCAGTTTTATCACTTTGCTTTCTTCTGCCGTATATTGCAACGTTTGCTTAATCGTACGCCCGTATCTGCTGCTCGTACTACAATTCGCAATTCATGATTTGAGCCGGGGAGCATCTCGACTCGAAAACGGTAACGTTCCTCAGTGCTCCCTGGCCTTATCCAATGTTATGTTACATGAATGTTTGTTTGAACAATGTTGTCTGTGGCTAAGGCCGAACAAAAAAAAAAAAGCTTTGGGTCGGTTGTTCTCTGGATTTGCTAGAAAACTCCCATCTAGTTAGGAGCTTGGAGCCGGAGCGGAGTCGGATCTGGATTTTTGCATTTTTATGCCGGAGCCGGAGTGACATTTAAAAAAAAATTAGGAGCCGGTTTGGAGCCGGAGTCTGACTCTAAAATAGTCTTTCAAGCCGTAGTGAGAGTTGGTAGTAACATGAGTAACTATTTTTGCTTTCTGAAAATGGAATATCAGAATATGTAGCTAGGCTAGGCTTATCCCAGGCTATTTAGCTATATCAAAATTGGTTTGGATTTTTTGTCGAAGCGTATTTTTGTCTTGGAGTATTTCGGAGCGAAGTGTTGTAGTAAAATTTCGGAGTCGGATTGGAGCCGAAGTCAGTTAAAGAAATATCGCAGTGGATCCGGAGCGTAAAAATTAGCCACTCCGCTCCATTCTACTAGTTAGTTGTTATTTTTATTATTGCTGAAAAAACAATCTGAGACCAGATGCTGTACTAAAGATCAGGGACGTGCGGTCAGGGGAGGCAGGTGAGGCCGTGCCTCACCTGTAGATTTGTGTAAAGGAAAACGAAAATAAAGTATATAATTAAAATAAAATGGTTTCACACAAATCAATATATTTATCAAAAACTTTATTAATTTTTGTCATATTTACTTTTTTTGTGTATTCACTGCTTTTATGTTATGTCTTTCGCATTAAAACGCCCAAACTATTCGCTGTAATATCGCTATCACTACGGCGTGTCATTGAGCATCGCTTTAAATATGCGAAGTAAGGCATTGTGAATTGTGCCTCACTTCAGCTCAGCAAATTTTAATGACCAAATTAAAAGTATGCCTTTTTTTCTCAGACCAATCGCAGACAACGCATAATGCTTTTGAATCTGATTTTGCGGCGCGCCTCACCTGTGACGTCATAGAATGAGAACAACTTTATGCAGTTTTTTTTTTGTAGTCTTTCGTTCATTGCGAAATTGAACAAGTTACTTTTTTAGTGAAATAAAAACAATTTAAAACGAGAAAATGAACTAAAATGGAAGAAAATTTAGTCTCAAAGCTGAGAGACTTTCTATTTAAGTTTTTAATCTAAACTTGAAGTTACAGCTAAAAGAAAACCGATTTAAAAGATTTGCTCGAGACATCATTACGAAACAACCTCTCAATTCAGAAAGAGTAGAACCGTACTCAAGAAAAGAGTGGTTGCGCTATAAAAATCTTCATTTTTGCTTTCATGTTTTTAGCAAATAATAATGTTGGGACTGAAACCGGGTTTTTGTGACTTAGAGAATTTGCCAAAAAGGCTTAGCAAGCACGAAAACTTCAATAATGTCCACATTCGAAGCCAAATAATAGGTTAGGCTACCTTTATAGATTTTCGAAACTTCAAGAATTGATTTAGCTTTAAGTGAACGGCAAAAATTAAACGAATAATTAATTATCGAAAAATTTGGTTTTCGTTTAATGGCTATGAAAACAATTATTAGCTTGTCATTTATTGTCTTAAATAATTTTTTTGCAAGCATGTGTGTGAAAAAAAATTGTGCCTCACCAACCAAAAGCCTCACCGCACGTCACTGCTAAAGATGGGAATGAATGGACGATGGATCTTCAACGTTGAAAATGACCTAAACTGCAGATTTCAAAACATTTTCAAAAACGTAATTTGTCTCAAATGCTGTAAAAAGAAACTATCTACCGATGCTAAGAAAGTAGTCACTGTACTGTGCCCATCATTCATTTAGTCTCACTCTCAGCATGGTCTTTTTGATATCTTATCTTTGTCTCCAAGCTTAAATTGTTTTGAAACGTCACATTTTATGTGATGAAGCTTATTATGAAGTCTCGTTTGGGGGTTTAGAGTAGTAGGAGTCTTCTGCCACTAGTTTCGTAATTAATTCAGCAATAACCCTGCTTCATTATTGAAGAGATACTGCTCAAAATCGGTGTGATTGAACTTTAAGAAATGAGAACTACTTGAAGTAATAAAAGAGGTTCCCCAAACCTTTTCCACAGCTTCCTTTATTCGCGAAAATACGATTAAATCCGCTTGACTTTGTACCTTTGGCAACCCTGCATTTCGCAATTTTGGACATCGCAAAAGGAATAATTTTGCAAAAACTATCGCAAACTAAGAAAAGCGATCCCAAATGATTTCAGTGAGTATAACCAAATTTGAAAATTTGTCTACTGCTACTAGAACCTGTAGACTTACGCTATCAGCACTGATTTTTACAGCACGCATTTTGTGATGTCACAAAAGAATTGCGAAACGCAGGGTTGCCAATGGTACGGAGTCAAACGGATTAAAACGCATTTTCGCAAAGAATGGAGAATTATGGAACGATGTTTTGGGCATTTTTTTATTACTTCAAGTAGCCTAGTTCTCATTTCTTTAATAAAACCGATTTCGAGCAGAATCTCTTTAAGTTTGTTCGAGTCAGACTTCTGGATGGCGCTCGATCAAGAATCAAATTGAGACTCACCTGCAGGCCCGGCGCCAGGATAGCGTGACTGGGGGGGGGGGGGGCAGAAATAAATTTTGGGGGGCACGAGAAGTTTATTTATGTGAATTTGAGAGGGGCACGAGAAATTTATCCCAGTCTGGATCAAACGAACAAGGTGAAGACCAAAAACAAAAAGGTCTTCACTGAAATTCAGAGGGATTTTTTGGCCGAAATCAGAAATTCAAACGGTTTTCCGGCCGAAAATAGGTAACCTCCAAAAAAAAAGGTCTTTATCCCAAAAATTTTGTAAAATCCGGTGTAAGTCAAAAAAAAAAAAAAATTACAAACATGCGGGTGCCAAATACCAATTTCGGCCTTGATTTGCAATCCAGTAGCCCCGATCCTGTTAATTTTTTCGGGGCACAGTCCTCGCTTGGGGGGGCACAATTTTCGTTTTGAGGGGCACAAGCAGTCATTTGGGGGGACACAGCCCCGGAATGCCCCCCCACCCCGTGGCGCTGGCCCTGCTCACCTGGCTGTTGTTGCTCCTTTACAACAGCGCCAAGTTACGTGTTTTGGGTTTTTTAGTTTCTGCTGAGTATGTTAAAAAAGTTGTTGAGTTTACAGCGAATGCATTTTGGACTAACTGACTTTTTAGGTACCGGTGCACATGTAACCCGATCAACCAATGGGCATACCAGGCAACAGCTTCGGATCGGACCCTGCGCTATTGCAGAAATTTTTTGTCTCGAAGTTTCTGGCCGAGAACTAATAGAATTTTCTTTTTGAAGTCCCGTGGACTCATCTCCGTGTGCAAGGAGCATTTCAATTCGCGATTTCAGAACGCAACCAGCCAGTTGGTCGAGCGGTAACGTCTCTGGAGCGGGAGGCCTAAGGTTCAACCTATATCCGGTCAAATCGGATCTAGACTTGCCGACGGCTCGTCATCGCTGCAACATATCGTCGAATGAAGCAGTGTTGCCCAGGCGCAATGGGCCCCGCCAAATCCAAGTATAGAAATTAGATTTTAGATTGCGCATTACAAGTTTCAATTAATAACCGCGTTCTTTCACCAAAATAAATCTTACGACAACCGATTCACGTTAGATGAACGAACCCCGTGATGCCTTGCGCTGTAGCTAATTTGTTTCTGTTACCAAAACAGCATGAACAATTGAACATTGAAAGATTTTAGGTTGAAGCTCAAGAGGGTACGCGCAAACCCCAACCTTACAACTTTCAAGTGCTTAAATTCAACAAAAATTTATCCGCATAAAAACATATGAAAAACCATGGCACCTTGTTGCAGAACTACAGATCTTCATTTCTACTAGTCACTAACAATTGACAAAACTGGAAAGCAAATTTTACATTCAATTGCTTCCATTACGGACGAAATTATTGAAACCTACGCTTACGCTAAACTTCACTATTTCGGTGAAGCTCTGTCTTTCGGATAGTTCAAGTAAACCTGACCATAGTAGAACCCCCTTCATCTGACTTAAAACTACATGAAGATGTAAAATATACCCAAGAGGCTACGACATAATATTCAATCACAAAGATTTACTTACAATTATAAGAAAACGTTCAGAAAGTGAGTTAGCAACAAAAATCAGGTTGGAAAACACAAATCATTCAAACATCGATATCGCCGCGCCAAAATAGGCCAAGTACTTGCTAGCAGTACGACTTAACAATATTGTTCCGAAAACACTTCAGTCAAATTTAGCTTCTTACACTTGGACGATGACTGGTTTTAAGCTAGACTTGGAAGCAACTTAGCAAATTGTAATTACATCATGCCTCCTCCCATACCACCCATGCCTCCCATTCCACCCATAGCTCCAGCTCCAGGCATTGGGGTTTCCTCCTTTGGTTCTTCCGTGACGACACATTCAGCGGTAGTGAGGAGTGAAGCGACACCAGAAGCGTCTAAAAGTGCTTGTTTTACGACTTTAGTTGGATCGATGATTCCAGCCTCCATCAAATTGCAATAGCAATCTTCTCGAGCATCGTAGCCGTAATCGCCGGAATTTTGGAGCAGTTTTTCGGCCAGAAGTTGTCCTTCCATTCCAGCATTGTCAGCGATTTGAGCACAAGGAATTCGGAGCACTTTCTGAATGATGTCAACGCCAATTTGCTCATCTCTGAAAAATGATGTAACTATGAGTTTCTTGAAATATTTTGCTAATTTTCCAAAATGTTTCTTGTTACAGACTATTTTTACACGCATAAAAACGCAGCAACAACTTGTAATAGCCTTCCACTCCCCACCCTCTAAATACCAACAAAACATAACAAAATTCAAGCTACATTTACAATGGTAGGACGAATTACCGAGTTAAGTTGTCAAGTTGAGACAAACAGTCGTGGCATCTCAGCAGGGCAACGCCACCTCCAGGAACAATTCCTTCCTCAATAGCAGCTCGAGTAGCGTTCAGAGCGTCTGTCACTCGATCCTTCTTTTCGTTTACCTCAACCTCGCTGCTTCCACCGACCTAAAAAATATCAAAGGATTTAAATGTGCTACTTTAGACTTGATTGTTAATTACAACTTTACTTAGAAGTTTGCCTTGAAGAAGTGAGAATATTAAAAACCTGGTGGTTATCAAAGTCCAGCAGCTATCTGTCCCAAAACACGCAAATTGATTTAAAAGGAGAACTATGGGTACCCATCAACGGAGGCCACATGTGTGGTGATGATATGCCCACTCTTTTGAGTGGTGTGGAAACAGCCTCTTTTATTTCCCGGGTTCGTAGCAATTCTGCGGCACCATAGTGATATGCAGTACTCTCATTCACAGGTAAGAACCGGGTAGACTCAACAGTCTTATAACATTTAAGGCTTTTCACAGTCACAATGTCTCTTTTAATGCAATAGTTAAACGAGAAAGCTGTGAATACCTTCCAAGTTAAGTTTGATCGATTGAGAATCAAATCCTAAGCCATATACCACCGTTTAAATAGTCCAAGGGTTTCGATCAAAGAATCATTTACTAAGGTTAACGAGAACAAGGATCAGCTTTAAAACCAAAATAGAACAAAATTGAAATTCAGTCAATCAGAAACAAATTAAGACTAATTAATTAGCCTAACGAATACTTCAGGCTCAAAGTTTCGCCGCAGCTGAGGCTAAACACGAATTTAAAATGGGATTAACTATTTTACCAAAAATTTTAAAGTTAAGAGAAAACAACCAAAATGAAAAACATTACTCCGCGCATTTCATATTACTTTTAAAGATTAAGATTAGAATCAGAGTACGGGTACGGTTAGGTTAAGGGTGAGTTGAAATAAGGATTTCAGTCTGGGTCAAATTTGATAAAAAAAATAAATAATTTTGAGAAAGGCTACGACAAGGGTCATAGTCAAGAGATTCCTAAACCGAGAGTGCTCAAACCACTAACACGGCGAGCGTAAATCAAATTCAGTTAAAGGGGTTCAGGACAAGAGCGCTTGGGACATTGTTTCACAAAATGAATAATGATTAAATGACAATAAATGGATTTGAGCCGTCGCAACGCGTTTCGTCCTTGCTCAAGGGACTCTTCAGGCGACAAGGTCAATTTTGTTTTATTAGCAAACAAAAACCTTTTTTAATTGGAATCGGCCCTCCTTACCTTTCTAGGCTATATCTATCTTTCTGTGCAATATGGCTACTCCAAAACTTTTCGCCTACAAACTTCGCGACCTCCATTACGCAGTAGGTTACTAACTGGCTACTCGAAACCTTCAAAATTTACCACTAATAAAATCTATCTACTACCTGTTATCGAAATCTAAAAGCTAAGCCTACTTAATGCTAACAGTGCAATTTTGGTCAGCATGGAGTTAAGTTTGAAATCAATCATAGAAATTAATACCGAATAATAGCCCATTATTGTCAAAAAATACAAAATATCGTAAAACATTACGTACCGAGCGTTACGCAATGGAAAATTTTAACAAGAGACCCCAACGTTATGCTATTTAAATTTTCTATCCACATAGCACTATCTCATACAGTGCTCAAACTAAAAAAGTGAGCGAATTCAAATTTTGAGAAAGGCTACGACAAGGGTCATAGTCAAGAGATTCCTATAATGGGCTATTATTCGGTATTAAGTTCTATGACTAATTTCAAACTTAACTCCATGCTGACCAAAATTGCACTGTTAGCATTAAGTAGGCTTAGCTTTTAGATTTCGGTAACAGGTAGTAGATAGATTTTATTAGTGGTAAATTTTGAAGGTTTCGAGTAGCAAGTTAGTAACCTACTGCGTAATGGAGGTCGCAAAGTTTGTAGACGAAAAGTTTTGGAGTAGCCATATTGCACAGAAAGATAGATATAGCTTAAGAAAGGTAAGGAGGGCCGATTCCAATTAAAAAAGGTTTTTGTTTGCTAATAAAACAAAATTGACCTTGTCGCCTGAAGAGTCCCTTGAGCAAGGACGAAACGCGTCGCGACGGCTCAAATCCATTTATTGTCATTAAATCATTATTCATTTTGTGAAACAATGTCCCAAGCGCTCTTGTCCTGAACCACTTTAACTGAATTTGAATTTAAAAAAATGAATAAAAATTTTCCGTAAAGTAGTCTTTTCCATCAAAAAATTGCAGAAAAAGGAGATTTTACTTTTAGAACAGCAACACCGCTGGCAAGCTTGGCAAGTCTTTCATTGAGTTTTTCACGTTCGTAATCACTACTAGTGGCATCGAGTTGTTCGTGAATCTGAGCGACTCGTCTGTCAATGTCGTCTTTCTTGCCCTTCCCTCTCAGCAACAAACAATCGTCTTTAGTGATTGTGATTTCTTCAACCTGTCACAGACATTATTAAAAATGTTGATCAGCCACAACGATTTGTCAAAAAAAGTAAGGCAAAAATTAAGATGCATAACAAATGACGCACTATCTTCTACGCTAAGTCTTTATGCCAAATTAACCTTTCCCTTTAAACCGTAGAAACCACCAAAGGTTCCACAATCTAAAACCACGATAGCAATTTCTAACCTGTCTGCAATTACACAATTTATCACTAAATTCCAAATAGAAAATAGATTGGATGTATAAAAGCAAAATAGTTTTTTTCCGAATCCATGTGAACCCCATCGATTAAAAAGGAGCTAGCCTACTTACACAATTTGAAACGTATTTTAGGACCTTAGAAATCTACCTGGCCCAAGTCATGTAATTGAACATCCTCAAGCTTCATCTCTAATGCTTCTTCACCAAAAACAAGACCTCCTGTTGCTATGGCCATATCTTTCATGGTGTTCTTTCGATTGTCTCCAAATCCTGATCGCAAAAGTAATAATAAAATGGTATTATAATTAAGACATGCAGTAAAACACACTTTACCTACATAGGGCTACACTACTGAGTAAGAACTTAAAGTTCACGACAACTATTGAGTGAGAACACGCGACGTTTGCATATTTATGCTGAACAACCTATCGATCCAACACTATTATTAATCTACACAAATTGCTTTGTACAATACCTGGTGCTTTTACAGCAGCAATTTGTAAGCCAACTTTAAGGCGGTTAACAACAAGAGTAGTAAGAGCTTCCCCTTCCACATCCTCTGCAATTATTACAAGTGGTTTGCGCTGGGCATTGGCAAGCTCCAAAGCAGGTACTATGCTCTACAAATAAAATTTGAAACAGTAAATCCTAATTAAAATGCTCATATCTTCGAAGCTTTTAGTCTGACACTTGTCAAGAAGAATGAGACGAAATTCTTCGAAGATATGAACATTTTAATCAAGGCAATTCTCAAATTCTGGACCACCAATCAACTCTTCAGTAAATTCTACAAATAATTGTTGAATCAAAGTGTAAATGCAGAATCCAAATGTTCGCACGTTGCAAGACACACAAATCGAAGACAAAAGCATTGGACTGCACACTAGGGCAATGACTAAAAATTTTTTTGCCGAATTTTAAATTGCCTGCTATGGCATGAGATGAGTTTTTTCATTATGTATGAAAGATTTCAAAACAATTTTTGAAAATTTCACAAAAAGGTCCCCCACCAACTCATTTTTCTGGCCCCACTTGCCCAAAATTTTGGGGTTTTTTGGTTTCCTTGTTTGACAGCAACAATTTGCAAGCTTAAAAACCCTTTAGGTGGATGGGCCTTATGATTACACACAGTTTGAAAAAATTTTGAACGGAATCGACCAATAGGGTCAAAAGTTATGAGAAATAGAGTGTTAAACTTGTGAAATGATACCTCTAGCGGCAGAAATGCAAAAAGTACAGTAAATGACTTATTATAGTGTGAAATTGACGTCAAATTTTATTTTAATGGTTAGAAAACAACTAAAGGAAGCAGTTCAGTAAACTTTTGTCTTTTAAAAGCAATATACATGACTTTTCGCGCTAAGGTTGACATACTTCTAACTTGTTTAAGCTTATGATAGTTTCAAGTTCTAATTTTTAGTAAAACTCTTTGATTATGTCATTGCAATCGTCTTCACAAAAGTTTACTGTGGAAAAATAAAACCATCATTTTTCCAATTTTACACAAAGGTACTTCAAACACATGCTAACTATCAAAGATAGTACGACAGATTGCTGTGAACTACCGTACTACATTGTTTTTCTTCCTCACAAAAGCACTATCATAAACTATACCCAAACTTCAATGTTAGTAGGTAATCTAATCAAAAGCATGAAGTTTTGTCTTTTGGAAAAAACAACGATTTTTAATATTTGAAGTACGCAGATTAGCAACCCAAGTAGATCCATTATCCAAGCGAGGTTGAACAACATCACTCTAAATTTGTTCTTCTCCTCTCTTAAAAATTCAGTCAAAACAAGCTGCAGCACGCACACAAAAGCAAAAAAGAGAAGTTAAACTTTGTCACTAGCATACCCTAAAAACACTGCCTTTAGCGTTTAGATAAATTTTAGGACAAAAAAGCATTAAAAAGTGACAATTGTTGCCTTAACGTTTCAAACCACCGCTTAGCAACTAAGAGATTTGCTACAAAAATATCTTTGCATAAAACCACACCTACAACTCTTCAAGAAAATTGAATTGTACAATGAGCTTTCTTTTGAATGATGTTGAAAATCATGATAATTCCTTTAGCTTTGGATGACAATTTTTTGTGCTAAGGTTGACATACTTTTAACTTGTTTAAGTTTATGATAAGTTTCAAGATAATTTTACCCTTTTTACCTTTCAGGCTGCATTCACATGGGCGACTTTTAGCCCGGAATTTGCAATAGAGGGGAGCTGTCTCGGAGGGGAGTGAAACCAAGAAACAGTTTACACTTGGAATTGGAACGGTTTTTTGCCCGAAATTAGGTGAAGACCAAAAAAAAAAGAAAAAAAAAGACTACGCCCGTGTTGGGATCGAGTTTTGCGACCGAATTCACTTCAAGAACAGAGTCAAAGCAGTCATATTCTTATTGTCAATGACAATGGGTGGGCTATTTTTGCTTTTAGAGCAGTCTCAAAAGTAATAAAAGCAGGGTACTTTGCATACTCTGCATGCCAATGGGGGGCCAAGCCCCCTCCCCCCGCCGCCCCTGGCTACGTCACTGCTTTAAGCTGTGAGAATCGGCATTTTGCCTTTTAATTCTTTCTCTTGCTCTTGTTTTTTTCTTTATCGATTTGAGAAAGAAGGCAAAATGCCGATTCTCGCAGCTACAAGTCGCCCGTGCTGTGAATGCAGCTTCAGATATATTTTACTCAAGGCTGTAGCCAAAGGAAAGCCGGCTGGGCCTAGACCCTTCCTGGAAAACTGTAGCCTCCTTGGAAATGGCGCAACTAGTGGTTTACGTCAAAACCGGCAAGCTTCATCGTATATTTCCTACATTTTTCTATTAATTTTGGAGTTTTTAAAACAGTCCACTATCAACGCCAATTGCTGCTGTTTAGTATATATGATTATGTTTAATTTAAATTTTGAAAATATTTCGAGTTTATTTTTCAAAATATCATTATTAGAACAGGAATGTTTTCCTCTACAGTCGTAACAGTTTATGAAATCCTTGCTTTAAACAAATTCTATCAAAGAAGTAGAATTCGACATCAATTTCACACAAAAATAAGCCAATTATAGTACTTTTTGCGTTTCTGCCGCTAGAGGCAGCATTTCACAAGTTTAACACTTCATTACTCATAACTTTTGACCCTATTGGTCGATTCCGTTCAAAAATTTTTCAAACTGTGCGTAATCATAAGACCCATTGACCAAAAGGGTTTTTAAGCTTGCAAATTGTTGCTGTCGTACAAGGCAAACCAAAAAACCCAAAATTTTGGGCAAGTGGGGCCAGAAAAATGAGTTGGTTGGGGACCTTTTTGTAAAATTTTCAAAAATTGTTTTGAAATCTTTCATACATAATAAAAAACTCATCTCATGCCAAAGCAGGCAAACTTTTTTTTCTGTAGTCATTACCCTACTGCACACTGTGCACTTCGTGCAGTGCGTACTGCACAAAGAAATAGCTTAAAATTATTTCATATCTTATCACTAATAGCATTTTGGCTGCACTCAAACTCTTGCTAGAAGCAAGTTAAACAATATTTTGGAAAAGCTTATGATACATCACATATAAATCATGGAATAAACTAATTTAGGAAAAAGTGAATTCATTCCTACCTGAATATTGCTAATTTTTTTCTCTGATAGTAGCACAAATGCATCTTGAAATTCAACTTTTTGACCTTTGGCAGTGTTGATAAAATAAGGTGAAATATACCCTCTGTCAAATTTCATTCCTTCTATTACTTCAAGTTCATCATGAAGAGTTTTTCCATCCTTAACAGTGATCACACCATTTCTTCCCACTCTTTCCATCGCATCAGAGATAAGTTTGCCAATCTCTTGGTCACCATTAGCAGATATAGTGGCCACTTGTGCAATTTCTTCAGGGGTTGTAACTTGCTTGGAAAGAGTTTTTAGATGTTCGATTACAAGATCAACTGCTTTTTGTATACCACGTCGCATTTCGATTGGATTTGCTCCACGAGCAATTTTATCCGACCCTTCTCGAGCAATTGCTCTAGCTAGAATGGTTGCAGTTGTTGTGCCATCACCAGCCTCTTCGTTTGTGTTATTAGCAACATCTTGCACCAACTTAGCACCAATGTTCATATACTTGTTTTTGAATTCTATTCCTTTGGCAACCGTTACACCATCTTTTGTGACTTTAGGCCCACCCCAAGACTGTTCCAAAATGACATTACGTCCTTTTGGTCCCATTGTTACAGCAACGGCATCGGCAAGTTGATTGACACCTAAATAAAAAGATTGCACTTTTGCTTGTGCAAGTGCACTGTACATTGCAAATCATGTTAAGCAAAAGCTTTTTACATGAAAGTGAATAAGCTACCAGTACTTTAGATTGTGGACTATTGAAAAGGTTTTAGACATTGATCACTTGCTAGTAAAGAATCCCTATGTGATACTCAATCAGATCATCAAGCAAAGAAATTACAATAAAAAAAGGCATTGGATTATCATAGCACATTAATTTTTTTAACGAAGTGATTATTTCAACAAAAATTTTTAAGTTAAAGAGAATATACCAAAAATGAGGAATATTTATCTGCGCATTTTTCATTTCCTTTTTTAAGGATTAAGATTAGGAATTAAGTTAGGGTTTGGGTTAGAATTAGATTTGGGGTTAATTTTATTGCAAGGATTTGAGTTTGGGTTAGATTTGGGTCAGAATTAATAAAAAGTAGATTAGAAACTTTTGGCGAAATAGTCTCTTCCTTCTTTTAAATATAGAATAAATTGTTCAACAATTTAAAAAACAAAACAGCATTTAAAATGTTCAAGGTAAGAGATGTAGGTCATACTCAATTCTTAAATTAAATTCATGTAACAACAGTTGTATTAATAGTCAAGATGAAGCTCGCTAAAAATAAATCCGGTCTAGTACTTTTGGAGCGGACATTTAGGCGATGCAGATTATGCACGGGGACTTTTAGGCACCGAAACATTTAGGTTCCAGAGGTAAAAAATTTTTTTGAAAAACTTCTTTTCCGCACCAGGACTTTTAGGCTCCTGGACTTTTATGCACCAAGACTTTTAGAAGCCAGAGGTAAAAAAAAAATTTTCCAAAAAATTTTTTTTGTTTCAAGTAATATCAAAAAACACCAATTTTTTTAATTTTTTCTTTCAAAAACTTTTTTTTTTCAAATAAAAGTTTTTTCCCCCCAAAAAAACGTTTTGAAACAAAAAAGTTTTACTTTGATTGAAATGTTAATATTTTCAAAGCTTTTCATCTGACATTTGTCGAGAAGAATAGTCAGAAGAGAGAGTGCAGGAAAAGGAGCGGCTATAGAAAAAAGCCGAGCAGTAATTGGCTGGAAAAGGATCGATGATAGAGCATCATTTGTGTACAACCTTTAAGCTGTACGAGAATTCTTTTTGTCGGCAAAGGGCGAGGTAAGAACCTTTGATAAAAATGATTTCAAAAGCAGATAGATGGAAGGAGAGCAGAAACAGTTTTACAAAAAATTGATTTTATATTGTATATTTTTCAATAATAAAAAATGTTTTCCACTAGGCCTACACGTTTGCTAAGTTTTTGTTACCTAATCCAGACGCATGCGATCTCAAATTTTGTGGCGCACAGGCACGAGGTGTAATATTGGCACACGCAGCCAGCGGCGTAACGTTTCATGATTATTTTGAGTTGACCTCTACCAAACAATACAGTACAAAGTTTTTCAGGAGCTACTCTTCTTCCAACTGCCTTCTGATATGCAGATGCAGCAAAACAAAGAACGAGTGATCTGATTTTTTGGATTAAAAAGGTAAAAGTGCGCTAAAATCACTTTTGTTTGAAAATGAAAAAGCGGCCGAAAAAGCTATTTAGGTAAAAATAGCTTTGAAACAAAAAAGCGACGCAACTTTTGTGACCTAAGCAAGAGCCACCGCGATTGATTTCCAAGAACTTTTGATGCGCGAAAGCGTGATTGTGCAAAAGAGCGTTTTACAATTTTGTTTGAAAACTGGAATGTGGTGACATTGCAAGCGATATCTGGGGACTTCACGATAGTAAGAACTACTCGTAAATTTTAAAATAACATTCCAATTGTGACTACTTAAAAACAAGCAATGCGAAAAAGTTGTCTTCTTGCATGAATCGAACCTGCTAGCTTTGGATTTAATAGTTGCTGGTTTTAAATAGCCAAAATTAAGCATGTGATAGCTCAAGTAGTAGTTCAAAAATTTGTTTTGAAAAAATTTATTTGGAAACAATTTTTTTTACCTCTGGCACATAAAAGTCCCAGCGTTTAATTGGCAGCGCCTAAACGTCCATACATAAAAGTCATGGTCCGAAACAAATCTAGAAGAGGTTTTTGTAAAACTGGTTGACTGCATTAAACCAGATATCAATCATTGCAAAAACCTACTAATCAAAACAGATGTCGAACAAAGGGCAAGAAGCAAGCCAATTTAGGCAGATAAAATTTGGTCCAAGAATTTCAATGATATCCTAGCCCAGCAACTTGATTTCCGAAAAAAAAACAGGTGTACACTCCTAGTGTACTGCAAATTCTGAAGGGGTTTTAACTTTTAACCATTAACATACTAATTTAAGCTTAGGCAGACCCTATTTTGCCTCTAGAGGCAAATTAGCCCCACATATTTTACCACCAGTGCCAAAATAGCCTTAACCCAAATAGAGGGAAAATACTATTTTGCCACTAGCGGCTAAATAGACACTTCCTTAAGTTAATGAGGAGTATTTGCACTGCGCCAAAGCTATTTTGTATTTTTCTGTACCAATTTGGCAAACAATTTTGTGATGCTGCGCACAGGATTTTTTTGGTGCAGCATTTATGCAAACTTTCCAACGAAACCATTAAAACCTAAGCAAATATGTTACCTGCAATCATCTCTTCCCTGGCTGTTGCCCCAAACTTAACTTCTTTAGCATAGGAACGCTGAGAAAGAATCCGACTAACTTGCTTGGAATTGCTTTGAAACAATTTTGGTAATCGATGCATTTTGATACACAAGTAGAGTAATTGAGTAATAAATAAGCAGAAAAAATGGAAAAGTGAGCTAAAATGATTCTAAAACAAAAATAATTGCAGTATTACTTTTTATATCAGTATGAAAGCATTTTTATTTTCTTTTATTCTAGAGTTACATAGAAGTACTTAGGAAACTGCTGATTCAGTCGGTCTGCCACTTTGTGAATATGCTGAAAATGGAGTGTTCTTTGAACACCCTATTGTTTTGCAATAATTTATTTATCTAGAATTTTGAATTTGGTATCTAAAGTTTCCACATATCTTGTAGAACAAGCAAATATTCCTTTGTTTGGCAGAATATTTAATGATTTGAGAAAACTCAAGTTCTATGACGCTGGTGGCAACAGCGGCGGGTGCGTTATATCGGTAAGGGGCTCTTTTAAATTTTCTGTTACGTTTTTCGCACTCTAATTTCAAAACCATTCATATACTTCTCTTTTGTGATGTAGTATAGCACCATTTCGAGTAAAGGTTTTTTGACAATAGGTACATACGTTCACTTTGATAGAATGACTATAGCGTTAAAGCTCTCGAATATGTATCGCAGCGAACAAACTAGCTTGTGACGCCAAGGCGATCGGAAATTAAACAAATTGGATTATCAGCTTCTCTAACAAAGTTATTCCCCAGCTGGACAAGACTCTTGGCCGAACTGAACAAACCTTAAGGGCTTGCACAGCAGCAGAGGCTTTCTAGGGAATAAACGATTTTTCACTTGTGGTACTTAAAAAAAAAGTGAAAAAATCGCTGAACCCTTGTAGTAAGGACAGGCATAGGCTATCCCTACTACAAGGGTTCCCCTTGTGTGACCACGGAAGTTATAACCAACGTCAAACTTGTCGATTTTCCAACATTGTCCATTGAAAACTATAAATGGGTTAGAAATCAATTTTTACCCCAGAATATCCATTGTTTTATGAATGTGAAAGAAGAAGAACCTGTTGACACACGTAACAACAGTAACATTAAGCTGTTGCACAGGGAGATGCCTTTGGATGAATTTCGGATTAAAATTCAAAATGAATAAACTAACATTGGAGAAACGACATTGGTTATTTTACTTTAATTTTCCACAACGTACCTATGCGAAACTGCATTTTTCGTTTTAACAAACCTAAAAACAAGAAAAAGATAAAGGCTACTTGTTGTGGAGGAAGAAATGCCAGTAGCATTATCCAATGTGCGCCCCAACATTAAGAGAATTTGCGCTAAAAATCAAGCACAAATTTTGCATTAACTTTTAAAATATGATTAAATCATTTTTATGACAATTTTGATGTTCCGTTTAGCTGTTATTAATCAAAACTGTTTCAAAATACTGTTTTGATGCAAACTTTACTCCAAAAATTGATATTATTAGAATCGGAAGCTTTTAGATTCAACCGGGTGCCGCAACATTTTTTGCTGGTTACAGGGTGCCAATAGCCAAAAAAGGTTGAGAACCACTGCTCTAACTAGTAAAGAAATTAGTCTTTCTTTCATTTTCCTGACTGAACCCATTGACCTCCAAATGGCAGTAAAATGCGAATGCTCTGCACACAAACAAACTTTTTTTTGTTTCGTCA
The DNA here is from genome assembly GCA_963965965.1 of Trididemnum nubilum. Lineage (NCBI taxonomy): Eukaryota > Metazoa > Chordata > Ascidiacea > Aplousobranchia > Didemnidae > Trididemnum > Trididemnum nubilum. Next base: position 9,403,508 of record OZ014477.1, on the reverse strand, counting down.
TTAAAACAAAGAGACAAAAAGAGTAAACGGGAACACATTTTGTGCATGATCAAGCAAAACGATGCACATGCATCTGACGTCATGTGATGTTGTTTGTTTTTGAAGCTAAAAGCGATTTCGAACATATTTTTCTTCTCAGTACTGACCAACATTGTATTATTTAATAAATTAAATGCCTGGGCACATGACTAAAATAAAACGCAGGAATACCAAAACTTCATCATGCTCATAGAAAAATATTTAAATAAAAATATGCTTGAATAAATAAGTGAGAAGTTGAAAATATTTGAAAACCTTTGAAGACATGAACATTTTAATCTAATAAATAAACAATACTTTTTCAGCCAGTTGGTCAAGCGTAAAGAGGTAACGCGTTTGTTTCTGGAATGGGAAGTCTGAGGTTCAAATCTCGGGCCAGTCAAATTGGACACAGTGTTGTCAACATTCGCCACCGCTGCAACATTTCTTCGAAAAAAGCTGTGTTGTCCAAGCGCAATGATGCGGAGATGGGCCCAGCAAACTGGTTACACGCTTTGGCATAACACAGCGAGTACAACGAAACATTTGATTTGACGATGTTTCAGATAGCTCAAAAAAATTTTTTAAAGGTAGTGCTGTATTGTTAAACGATAGATTTTTATCTGTTTCTCTTCCCTATTTCGGACATTCTGCTCTTTGAAACGCCACTCCCACTCGCCAAAATAAATAGACAAGTGCTACCGCTCCTATGCAATCTATACATACCGAATATTATATCATTTTATTTTCCGTTATTTTGCCATTACACGAAAACAATAATCGCACACTATGCAAAATAATCAAGTTTTTTTCTCCGATATTCCAAAATTCTGCAAAAGAGTGAGTAGCGATCAACCATTAGAAAAAAAGCGGCTAAAGTTGGTTTATTTTCTTATTTTTATTTTTGAAAAAGGAGCCTTTATTTTTTCATTTATAAGAAATAATCAATTTTGGGTCAAGGCGAGATATGCAAAGGTTTAAGAATTAGAACATAGTTGCCAAGTTATGTGACATGTTTATCAAGGTAATTATTGAATTTTTTTGGCACTTTCCTTCTCACTTTTGAAATTTTCTACTAAAACTGGTTGCTAGAAAATAGCACCGAGGCTAGTAAGGAGTGAACAACAAAAAACCGAGCTATACGTTTTTAATGCAATTACGTGTGTTCTACGCGATGCATTTTTTTCTTTCTTGGAAAATTTTTCTATTTGTATTTAGTTACTTTAATTATGACATGGCGTGATGACATGTCAAAAATTTGATAAAAAATGCATTTGCAATAGTGCGAGGGCATTTGCTACAATATGCACAAATATTGTAATTAATATTGCAATTTGCAATAATAATAATAATACAGTATTTGTATACACCGCTTTTTATCTGGGTAAGAAGCAACCTTAGGACTGTAGGATCTTAAAGCGATTTAACATAATACAACAAAACCAGTTTTGAAGAACACTAAAACAGATTATGTTAAGTAGCATAAGTCAAGAGTAAAGACATAGAGAAACTACTGAAACAAATCACAATAACGCAATATACAGCATAACAAATCACAATAATACAGCACAATCATACAGCACAACCAGGCAATTAACCAGACAGCAAATTATATTCATGAGTTATAATTCACATTACAGCATAGGCGTAAAATTTTTCTATCAAATGGTACTAATTTTGAGTTTGATAGCACTAAAACAAAAAAATTATTTACAATTTTGTTGAAAACGGTCACAAAGTGGCGGACTGACTGTAGAAGCACTAAAGGTAGGGCATGGTATTTAATACTGAAGAAAATAGTATCAAGGCACGTCAAGAGCAAACAACAAAAAACAAGCTGTTATGTTTTTTCACGCAATTATGTGTGTGCTATGCGATGTATTTTTTTGTATTTGGAAAACTTTTTTTCTATTTGTGTTTAGTTACTTTCATTTTGACATAGCACGATAAGTCAAAAATTCGACAAAAAAAGCATTTGCAATATAGTATGAGGGCACCCACTGTCTATAGCATTAGTATATATGCACAAATATTCTAATTAATATTCCAATTTACCCACTAGCAAATTATTTTCACGAGTTGTAATTTATATTACAGCATAAGCATAAAACTTTTCTATCAAATGGTACTATATTTGTTCTCGATAGCTTCAAAACAAGAACAGAGAAAACTACTTATATTTTGTTGAAAACATTTGCAAAGTGGCAGACAGAATGTAAATCGTTTTGTTGTTAGTTAGACTATTAGAAGTAGGCCTATTTAGAATTCGAACTCCTGAAGACAAGTTAATCAAAATGATTGTCACTGTCAGAGGCATAGAGTATAAACCTAAAATTATTGCCTAATTTGCCTTTTCCAACTCAGAACTACAACTAGGCCTGCCTATTCAATTAATTTACTGCCAATTCATAAATAGATTAAAAGTCTTTATTCTTCAACAGCACAGGTAACAATACATTGTGACAGTGGGCGGTACGATTCTTTAAATTGAAAAGAGCATGGAACAACTCAATACTAGACTACAGTACAGTAATTTGATAATCGTCAAACGAACTAAACATACAGCATATAGACTAGACTACCTTTTGTCTTTGTATTTGAGAATAAATGACATCCTGTACTCTTTTTGTCAAGCAACCTAGAGTAGTACCGATAGAGTTTTTTTTACTACACTGCTCATGACCAATTCAACTTCATAAATCCTATACTCCACAATAAAGCAGCATTTCTGTAATGTTGCGGCTCCAGATTACTGAGCTAGGATCCCAGCTGGATAACAACACTGCTACACACAGTGATTATGCTAGGCCTATCTGTCTACGTCTCAACATCAACAGTCAACCGATGCAATAGAACTACAGTTGTTTTTCACTTGCAAAAAACAAGGCCTAAAACCTCGATCTGAATTCTGAAAGTCACCCCAGTTCATCCTTGGCACACGTGTTTTTCAAGCATGTACGATTAGAACTTGCTGGATTATTTCGTCATCCATGAAATCACCATATATGGTTTAGAGAATTTTTATTTTAAATTGACTGGGTAGTGTCGCAGCCAGCGAAAACTTTCGCACGAAAAATTCATAACTTTATGTAATTCGTTAAATTTTCTCATACTGTTTGACATAGTTTCGGCTTCAATGGTGGAAACTATAAACAGTTGTGAATAAAATTCTGTTTTCGCTTTATTTCCGCTGTACGGTTTAACTGTTCTTTCAGCAAATTCATACATTCATATTGATGTTGTTTGGTCGTGAAGAACACGCATAACTCAGAATAAAAAAATTAACCAAAAAATATTAGCTTGCAACAACGACCAAGCGACAGTATCATATCGTCAGTGGTGGGCTTTAACAAATTACTAAAGTAACGAATTACTGTAACGAATTACTTTTACGGTAATTTTTACGGTAATGACACTACTTTTTTTAAAAAAAAATTTTTTTGGTAATTTTATTACTTTTGTACTGGTGTCAAAATTACTAATCACAAATTACTTTTTGAATGTTACAAACAGACAAGGTGCAGATCACAAAAAAGTGTTTTGTGGCGTGTCAAAAGGAGCGCGCTCCGATTGCGGTTAACTGGCTCGGTTGTACAACCTTGAGTGAGCGATGATCTGTTGAGTTAACACGCTATCGGTTCCAATTATCTTTCGTTTGTGGTTATTTTGCTGCAAGCTTCCACAACGCACTGGCTGAAGCAGGAACTGCGACAGTTTGCAGTTGAGACAACACGCGGTGTATCAGTTCGCAACGTCTTTGTGATGACGTCGCCGTTCTGGCACTATCAAGGATTAACACTTGATTGGTTGATTATGTTAGATTTCATACCAATCAAAACAGGTTGTGTCTGAGAATGACGCATGGTCGTGCCATTGGCCGTATACCTTTTTGCGCGTCAAAAAAGACGATGAATATAATAGATTAGTTTAAATGACAAGATAACGTTAGAAAAATTACGGTCAAATTTTATAGTTCCGCAGTTATATTTTCTTTTTGGTTTGCTTAAGCGTAAAATAAGTAGTGCACTGGTTTTGTTTACAAATGTTTTTTGTTTTTTTTTGTTTATTACTGACCAGTAGCGGACGCAGGATTTTCGAAAGGGGGGACCAGAAAATTAAAAAATTTGAGAATAATGAAGACCAGAATGAAAATTTTCCAGCCCAAATCCAAGTCCGTTTTCCTGACCAAAATTAGGTGAAGATCAAAAAAAAAATCTCCACTCAAAATTGGTCCGGTTTTTGGCCCAAAATTAGATGGAGACAAAAAAAAGGTCTTCACTCAAATTACTCAAAACTTTGGTCCAGTTTTTGGCCAACCTGAGCTCAAACCTTCTACCCAAAGTTACAAAGGGGGGGGGGGCATGCCATAATTTTGCATACTATTCTACGCTAATTATAGGCTACTTTCCTGGCGACCAAAAGGAAGGGCCATGGCCCAATGCCCTCCTAAATACGCCCCTGATACTGACAAATTAGGTGCTGTTAAACGTATGTAGGCTACAATAGCGCGGATAAAAAAAGTCAATCAATTTAATAATAGGGTATCAATCTGACGATCTCAATAATCTAGACTTTCCAGAACAGGCCTGCGCAACATACAGACCAGCGACGCCTTTTATTGCGGTCGTGGAAATGCTTTTATGTGATCTCAAGCATAATCTCTTTCAAAGTTTTAAGCAATTTATATTTGTCGTTTTGTGATGTGATACCTGGTGCAGTTGCGTGTAAGTGCGTGAAATTGGAATACACGGCGAGTGCTTTCTTGACCAGCATCTTCACTTTCAGTTTGTTTGTCAGCAAATAGTAGTAGTAAAATTTATTCCTCATCAAACACACACGCAAAAGTATAACAGCACTGCTCATGACGCAGTGTAAAGGAATCAATGTTGGGTTGAGTGAGCAGGAAGCACCGAATAGCCTTGCGGTTTTCAGAGTCAAGGTGCTTCCTGTCAACGTACTACGAGTTTTGTTGCACTAATATTTAAAATCGAACTACAGTTAACGTTACAAGATTCGCATAGGCTAGGAAAAACTTTTGGTGGATAATCGGTTCCGGCAAAGTCCAAAGCATAACAATTTTGTTAAGTCATAGAGCTCAGTCAATTTCATGACCGAACTTTAGCTACTTCTTATTTCGTGTTCTGCCAATATCTTCAACTCAATTACGAAATAAACACATGCAGTTATTCTACCAGTTATTCACATAAGCGACAAGTAGTCAATTATAACAACAAAACCTGAAAGACGCAAGAAAGCGCGCGAAATAGCGACACGTAGTGAACAAAATTATTTACAAAGTTAATGGGATGAGTCACCACATAACCCCCCCTTCCAGCATGGCGTAGTCTAGAAGGCTAAACTATGCTACTGCGGTCACAAAGTCTTTAGTGAAATGTTTAGGTGGTCGTGTAGTGCGTCCATATCTGGTGGTCGTGGGTTGTGGCACATGGGCATCGTGGCTTTCATCGGTATTGTAGTTAACATGAACATAAGCTGTTTTAAGTCTGTCAATTGAAACATTGTCTGAACGACCATTAATGTCTAATGTAAAGTATTTGTCTGAGGTAGAGATAATTCGAAAGGGTCCGGTGTATGGTCGTTGGAGTGGTGTACGGTGTCCATCAACTCAAACATATACATATCCTGTTGAAGAGATAGTGCTAGGCATGTATGTTGGTTGAGAGGAATGGTATTTGACTGGTGGTGGTAGAGCATTGTTCATCGATGTTTGAAGACCTCGAAGGAATGCTGAAGAAGGTTGTAGATCACGAGATGTTGTAGGTTCAACAAATTCACCTGGTATGCGAAGGCTGGAGCCATAGACCAACTCTGCGGGCGAGCAATCAGGGTCTTCACGCCACGCTGTACGTATTCCCAAAAGAACCATTGGAAGGTAATCCATCCCGTACGGATCATTGGTGCGTGGCTTCAGGGAATTTTTAAGCTGACGATGCAATCTTTCAATCATCTCATTTGCTTGAGGGTGGTAAGCTGTAGTCTGGTGCATCTTAACACCGAGAGAGCGGCCGAGTTCAGACCACAAACAAGAAGTAAACTGTGCACCTCGATCTGATGTGATGTCATAAGGGATTCCAAAACGTGCGATCCAGTGCCTAATTAAAGCTTTTACACATGTGGAAGTTCTGGCATCAGGGATGGGAATAGCCTCTGGCCACCGAGTGAAGCGGTCAATAATAGTGAACAGATATGTCACTCGGAGGCAATGGTCCAACCAGATCCACATGGAGGCTCAGAAAACGGCCTGCCGGTGGCAGTCGCGAGAAAAGAGGTGCTTTGGCGTGTCGTTGGATTTTGGCAGCTTGGCAGCTGCGGCATTCTTTACACCACTTCTTGACATCTTTTTTGAGTCCATGCCAAACAAATCGGTCAGCAATTGCTCATTGTGTCGGCCGTGGCCCTGAGTGGGATAAAGAATGCACAGTAGCAAACACTTAACGAGTCCATTCTCGTGGAATGACAGGTCGAGGTTTTCCGAGAGACACGTCGCACAGAAGAGTGGTATCTTCAAAAGGTACGTCTTGCAAAACAAGTCCAGTGATAGCTGTACGATACGCTTTAATTTCGATGGATGATGACTGATCTTTGGCCAGCTGGTGAAGGTCAATGAAATCAATCATTGCAGCATGTATTCGTGATAAGGCATCAGCAACCACATTGTGCTTACCCCGAATATATTGGATGTCAGAGGTGAATTTAGCTATAAATGAAAGATGTCGAGCTTGGCGTGGTGATCGTTCAGCAGTGCTTGCTAGGGCGTAGGTGAGCGGTTTATGGTCGGTGTACAGTGTGAAAGGTTTAGCTTCAATATAATGGCGAAAATGCTTTACAGCTTGATAAGCACTTAACAATTCGCGGTCAAAAGCACTATATTTTTTTTCTGTAGCCGAAAGTTTACGAGAAAAAAATGCCAAAGGAACCCAACAACCTTTTTGCAATTGTTCCAACTGCGCACCAATTGCAGAATCCGATGCATCAACTGTAATGCTGGTCTTGACATCCGGTTGAGGATAATGAAGCAAAGTGTTGGTGGACAAGGAAGCTTTGGCTTCTTCAAAGGCATTTTGACACTGAGATGTCCAGGTGATATCTTTACCACGTCCAGCTGAAGCGGCATGAAGAGGGGCGAGCTTGGGAGCTATTCCAGGAAGAAACTGATGATAATATTTAATCATCCCCAGGAAACGTTGAAGGTCAGTTCGCGTTTGAGGGGTTGGAAAATCGTGGATCGCTTGAATGCGACTGGTAAGCGGGCGAATGCCATCGCACGTGACTAAATGCCCGAGATACTCTAACTCCGTTACACCAAACGCGCATTTTGATTTGTTGATGACTAAACCGTTCGCCGAAAGTAATTCAAAAATTGTTTTTAAGTGATCTCGGTGTTGTGACTCCGATTTACTTGCTACCAAAATGTCATCGAGGTATACGAACGCAAAGTCTAGGTTCTGAAAAACGCCATCCATCAGTCTTTGAAAGGTTTGCGCAGCGTTTTTTAGTCCAAACGGCATACGTAAAAACTCCCATAATCCAAACGGTGTGGAAACAGCTGTTTTGGCAATAGAGTCAGAAGCCATTGGGATCTGGTGGTACCCGCGAATCAATCAATTTTGGAGAAGATGCGAGATCCTGCCAAACGCGAATTAAAGTCTTGAATGTGAGGGAGAGGATATCTGTCATCAGTGGTAGCTGCATTAAGCCGTCGGTAGTCGCAGCATGGTCGCCATCCACCTGACTGCTTGGGTACGATATGTAAAGGCGAAGACCATGGCGAGTTTGATCGACGGACAATGCCGGCTTCTTCCATTTTCGTAAATTCATCCTTGGCAGCTGAAAACTTATCGGCTGGTAGACGTCGTGGACGTGCAAAGGTAGGGTGCCCATGCGTGACAATGTGCATTCTACACCATGCTTATTAACAGTTGCCTGGAATTTGGGCACTAAAATGTCCGGGAATTTTAATAAAAGTCGATCGAACTGTGAAGCAGAATTTAACGTCAAACCGCAGAATGTGATCGACTCCTTTTCTACATCTGCCAAAAAACTAGTGCAGTAGTTCAAATCGATTAAGCGGCGTCCGCGCAAATCAATGGCAACGTTATTGGTAGCAAAAAAGTTCGCTCCTAGAATAGGACGAGTTACATCGGCAAAATAAAAATCTTGTTTGTACGTACGTTTGTTGCCAAAGTTTAAGGTTAACTTGTGCAAGCCCCAAGTGTTGATTTTGGAACCATTAGCGGCTGTTAAACGACCTGAAGGAGGTTGTCTTTTGTTTGGTGTGGGAACTGGAAAAATGCAAACATCGGCACCACTATCAACAAGAAAATGTGTACCGGTAAGGCGATCCCACACCGACAAAGTACTGTTCGAATATCCGCCGACCACCGCAGTCACTGGCGGCCAGCGTTGGCGTTTTCCTGATGTTGCTGTTTTGATGCTTGTCTTGATGGAAGCAATTTAGCAAAAAGGCAGCCTGGTCTACAATTGCGAGCCTCTGGACCAAAACGTTAATGGTAGCTGCAGATGAAGTTCTCTCTGAATGGTTTTGGTTTTGCAACCGGAGTTTGATGAAACCGTAACGGTTGTCGCGTGGAAGAAGCGGCAAATACCACTGTATGGGAAAGATTTTGGGCTTCCACTAATCCACTATACGATCGGCTGCTTAGGCCGAATCCTGGATGGTGGCAAAATCTTGTATCGCGAGGATAGATCTGACTTGGGTAGGCAACTGGGCCAAAAAAAATGCCCGTCTCAATGTGTCAGCGTTATTGTTGAGAGATTCTAGCTTTCGGAGAAGCGCGGAAGGAGTTCGATCGCCTAAACCCGAAATATTGAGAAGTTCTGCGTCCTTTTGGGCTTGTCTTTTTCCAAAAGCGCCCAACAATGCCTCTTTGATAGCATCATACTTATTGGTGGCTGGGGGGTGAAGGAGAACCGCTTTAACCTCTGCAGCAGTTGAATTGTCTAAAGAAGCTACCACATAGTCGAATTTTGTTTGGTCCTGTGTAACTGACCGTGAACGTAGCTGGGCTTCCACTCGAATGAACCACACCTCCGGATCTTCTGGCCAGAATTCTGGAAGCTTCACTGAAACTGCGGAAACTGCAGCTGCATCAGCTTGGTGTGAATTTTGAGAAGTTGAAGTGTTGAGGTTGGATATCGCTTCAGCTAGTCTAGTCAGTGCCTCGTTCTGATTCTCCAAAGACATGCTGCAGAGGTACAGTAGGCCTACCGGTAACGGTAGCTAAAAGGCAAATGTAGGCTGTTCCTCTCAGGTTAACTAATCTGTTTGAGGCTCTAAACGTGTTCTAGAACAAGGGTCACCAATTTAGCTACTTCTTATTTCGTGTTCTGCCTATATCTTCAACTCAATTACGAAATAAACACATGCAGTTATTCTACCAGTTATTCACATATATGGGGTGCGAAATGTAAAATCAGCTAAATCTGCAAGATATCATTATATCTACATGCTTGTTGTGTTGATATATAAATCTACATGCAATGCAATTATATCTACATGCTTGTTGTGTTGATATATAAATCTACATGCAATGCAATTATATCTACATGCTTGTTGTGTTGCTATATAAATCTACATGCAATGTAATCATATCTACATGCTTGTTGTGTTGATATCTAAATCTACATGCAATACATGCTTGTTGTGTAGATATCTAAATCTACATGCTGAAATATGCATAAAAAACATCAATTGCAATTTTACAATAAGCCACCTCTTGCGGTTGGTAAATGTAGATATCGCTAAATCTGCAAGAAAAGCAGTGTTGCGAACTTGCAATTATACAATTCGCGCGTTACGTGCTGAATGTAATGTAGATATAACAGTCATGTAGATTTAGCTCGGCGCATCGCCTTTTTTTCTTTTTTTTTTTAGTAACGTGAAAATTCGCCAATTCGGTCTGCAATGTCTGTGGCAAACTGAATAGAGCACTTGGAAACAGTGATTGCCCTTGGGTTCGATTCGCACAGAAGTCACTTTTTTTTCAAACCTTTACTTTTTTTTTCTGCAAAACCTTGCATTGTCTTTTTTTTTTTCAGAATCTTTGCGTTATTTAGTTCGGGCAGCATTACCAGCCTTAAAAATGCATAATAAAGCGATTAAAAATACGCTTCCAGCCGTCACTGCTTTCAGTTCAACTTGAACTTGAATGAAGTCACAAAGTTAGCACATTCCTGATTCGCTTGGTTCAGAAGCAAAAAACTAGCTAAGAAAAGAGGTAGTTCAGATAGCTGGTTTGGTAGCTAGCTTGATATCGGCAGTGAATTGTTTGGGTTATGCTACCGTATTTGTTATCGTAGTGCTTAACGAAATATACTTGAGCTTCAACTTCTGTTACCGTTGGCGACTATGCGTTAGTTTGAATTGAACTGAAACATCAAACAGCGACGGCGAGAAGAATTTTCCCAAGTGCACCATTCTTCTTTTATTATTATAGCACTTTGCTGTTTCTAAGGCAAAGTATTACTAGCCTTAGAAATAGCAAAATGATATGATAATGCAAAGTATTAGGCCTACTAGCCTTAGCAACAGCAAAGTGATATGATAATAAAAGAAGAATGGTGCACTTGGGAAAATTCTTCTCGCCGTCGCTGTTTGATGTTTCAGTTCAATTCAAACTAACGCATAGTCGCCAACGGTAACAGAAGTTGAAGCTCAAGATATTTCGTTAAGCACTACGATAACAAATACGGTAGCATAACCCAAACAATTCACTGCCGATATCAAGCTAGCTACCAAACCAGCTATCTGAGCTACCTCTTTTCTTAGCTAGTTTTTTGCTTCTGAACCAAGCGAATCAGGAATGTGCTAACTTTGTGACTTCATTCAAGTTCAAGTTGAACTGAAAGCAGTGACGGCTGGAAGCGTATTTTTAATCGCTTTATTATGCATTTTTAAGGCTGGTAATGCTGCCCGAACTAAATAACGCAAAGATTCTGAAAAAAAAAAAAGACAATGCAAGGTTTTGCAGAAAAAAAAAGTAAAGGTTTGAAAAAAAAGTGACTTCTGTGCGAATCGAACCCAAGGGCAATCACTGTTTCCAAGTGCTCTATTCAGTTTGCCACAGACATTGCAGACCGAATTGGCGAATTTTCACGTTACTAAAAAAAAAAAGAAAAAAAGGCGATGCGCCGAGCTAAATCTACATGACTGTTATATCTACATTACATTCAGCACGTAACGCGCGAATTGTATAATTGCAAGTTCGCAACACTGCTTTTCTTGCAGATTTAGCGATATCTACATTTACCAACCGCAAGAGGTGGCTTATTGTAAAATTGCAATTGATGTTTTTTATGCATATTTCAGCATGTAGATTTAGATATCTACACAACAAGCATGTATTGCATGTAGATTTAGATATCAACACAACAAGCATGTAGATATGATTACATTGCATGTAGATTTATATAGCAACACAACAAGCATGTAGATATAATTGCATTGCATGTAGATTTATATATCAACACAACAAGCATGTAGATATAATTGCATTGCATGTAGATTTATATATCAACACAACAAGCATGTAGATATAATGATATCTTGCAGATTTAGCTGATTTTACATTTCGCACCCCATACACATAAGCGACAAGTAGTCAATAACAACAAAACCTGAAAGACGCAAGAAAGCGCGCGAAATAGCGACACATAGTGAACAAAATTATTTACAAAGTTAATGGGATGAGTCGCCACAGAACTACCACCAAGCAAAACAGTCGTGCGAAAAAAATCTTCTCTGTAGCAAAAACCAATTCGAGAGTAAAATAACCCTCCATGCATGCAAAATGCTCAGGATAGCGCTATTTCGGTCAATACCAAACCTCGTCAGCTGAGCTGGCATGAATCGAAATGAGTAAAAAACAAAAATTTTTCTCACTATTTATAGAATTTCTAGTCGCTGAAAACAGGCCAAGCCAAAAAAATATAGAAGGCCGAAACAAAAGAGCAAAAAATCGGCGAAACCAACAATAAGCTCCGAAGTCAAAATTATCGTTTCGCCAGCGATCAAAATGCAAATGAAGCAGTTGAAATTGAGTACGAGTTTTAATGAACCGATCATAAAAATTATGATCAAAAATCAAAAAATCTTTTGTTTCGGCCTTTTATAGTTTTTTCGCTTGGCCTGTTTTCAGCGACTAGAAATTCTATAAATAGTGAGAAAAATTTTTGTTTTTTACTCATTTCGATTCATGCCAGCTCAGCTGACGAGGTTTGGTATTGACCGAAATAGCGCTATCCTGAGCATTGCATGCATGGAGGGTTATTTTACTCTCGAATTTGTTTTTGCTACAGAGAAGATTTTTTTTTTCGCACAACTGTTTTGCTTGGTGGTAGTTCGGTCAAGAAATTGACTGAGCTCTACGACTTAACAAAATTGTTATACTTTGGACTTTGCCGGTACCGATTATCCACCAAAAGTTTTTCCTAGCCTTTGCGAATGTTGTAATTATGATGGCTTAATAGTGATCCTCGGTTAGCAGTAATGCGATTGAGCAGATTACTGCCACCCAGATCTTTTCGACGGAATTGATGTTTGTGATCCCCTATTTTGTGGCTGATCCCATCTTTTCTTGCTGAATTTTTAGACCTATCCTTATTAATACAGTAAACGTTTTACTTTATTTCAAAACAAAACAAAAAAAATACAGAAAACTTTCTAAACTCAGTTAGTTGTGTTACTTGGGTAGGATACCACAGTGACTGAAAACTAGAAAAGAAACATTAAAAGAAAGGGCAGAGTGTTTAACTCAAAATGGACAAACAAATACTTGCTTACAGTAGTAAACTCAAAAGTACTGTGTTTAACAGAGGTGGAGTCCTCGAGGACTCATTTTGAAGTCCTTGGCCTTGGCCTCGAAGGTCAAGTCCTTGGCCTCAAGTCCTCGAAAATTGGCCTGTCCTCGGCTTGAGGACAGCACTATTTTTTGAATTGTTAAAATTTTGTGAAGCGCTTGAAAATTTTTTTGGAAAACGTTTTTTTGTGAGATCGCTTGAAAAATTTTTGTGAAGTCCTCTTTTTTTTGGAGAGCACTTGCGTTTGTGTCCTTGGTCCTTGGCCTTGAGCATTCCTGTCCTTGGCCTCGAGAGTGTTTGTCCTCGGAAAGGCTGTCCTTGGCCTTGGCCTCGGATTTTTTTTGTGTCCTTGGCCTTGGCCTCGAGCCTTGTGTCCTCGACTCCACCTCTGGTGTTTAGTTTGGCGAAACGTGGTTTCAGTTCCAAAAAAACAAAGGTGGAGTCGAGGAAACTCGGCTCGAAGCCAAGGCCAAGGACACAAAAAAATCCGAGGCCAAGGACCAGAGGTGGAGTTGAGGACACAAGGCTCGAGGCCAAGGACACAAAAAAAAATCCGAGGCCAAGGCCAAGGATAGCCCCACCGAAGGCAGACCCTCTCGAGGCCAAGGACAGAAATGCTCGAGGCCAAAGCCAAGGACATCAAAATGTGTCCTCAAGGACGTCCTCGAGGCCAAGGACTTCCTCGAGAACTCCACCTCTGTCAAGGACACATGCGCAAGTGCTCTCCAAAATAAAATAAAAATAAAAAAAGGTCTTCACAAAAATTTTTCAGACGATCTCCAGAAAAATACGTTTTCCAAGAAATTTTTCAGGTGTTTCACAAACTTTTAACAACTCAAAAAATAGTGCTGTCCTCGAGCCGAGGACAGGGCAATTTTCGAGAACTTGAGGCTTCGAGGCCAAGGCCAAGGACTTCAAAATATGTCCTCGAGGACTCCACCTCTACAAAAGAATACAATCTTAAACGCCATTTTGAAACTCAACATCCGAATCTCGCTGAATTAGAGGCTAATGAAATGAGACTTAAAGCATAAAGTTTAGGTTCCAATGTTTTTCCACGATTACAAGACGTTTCGCCATAAGAGTTCTGTACCATCAATCAACTTTTAAAATAGATGAATATGTTGAAAGCGATTTGGATCTTAGAATTACGTGTTTTAGTTCAGACATCTTTTTTATAAACTTTTAATAATAATATCAGTAACGAAAAGTCACAATCATACTGGCAATCACTAAAACAAGTTAATAAAAAAATTACGATGGTAAGATTACCGCAAGCGTGATATTTAAGATTGTTTCAAAAAGATTGATCAGTTTGTGTCTATAATGCAAGTAGGCCTAGACTCGAGATAAAGACCAACTGCTGAGAGTTGTAATGCTGCAATTGCTGTTGAAGAGAATACTTCAGATTCTGAACCAGCCAAAATTGTTAAATTTTTACTGCTCAATTTTGCTTCATACGGTGGTGTTGAAGGCCTTGATTTAGCGCACCACAATAGCCGAAGAGTTATGATATAATCTTTGACCGCGGAAGCAAATAATCCAAAGTTCAAAACCTACTCAGTATTTTCAAACAATTCTGTACTCACTCAGGTTAAATAATTAAAATAATATTTTTTAACGGTGAACTGTGTCGAAGTGGCAGCATAATGACAACCATCATCTGATCATTGCATATGCGTATTATAATGGTGGCTTGAATCATAGACGAGATCCAACATTTTCTCTCATACAGCGTTATTAGAAAAGTTGACGCAGACCACTGTCATTTTGGCTGAATGTTTCATTCAAAGTAATTTGTTACGACAAATTACTTATTACTTTTTCTGAAAAGTAACGACTGCGGTAATTTCATTACTTTTTTAAAGTAATTTTTAGTGAAGTAATTTCATTACTTTTGTGCAGTAGTTTGCCCACTACTGCATATCATTATACAATCATTGAGTTGTCATACCAACCATAGACTCTTTATTAGTAGACTGGAAAACTACAGCGTTGTTTTTTTTCTTCATTGTTCAGTTGTTCTAAAATATGCCGATACGTTCCATCAGCGTGAATTTTTTCTTCACGGTTCACTCGTTCTATTAAATATGTCCAATCAAATCAGTCGAATAAGCGGGACCGCAAAAAACCTTCGAAATGAGAGTAAACTTTTTTCTTAAATGCTTTTCTCTTTTTCTCCGCAAGTCTGATTCTGGTTTACTAATAAAGAGTCTAAGGCCATACTGTAGCGTAGTGCGAAAATCATTAATCAGGCCTGCAAAAATTCAGAAAAAAAACATCCTTTGCGATCAATGGCTCATGAAAATATTTTATGCTGCCCATTTAGAAAATTATTTTTAAACACACAATGATTACCGTACTCGTTTATCCGCGAGCAGCCGAGCATGAAAAAAAAAGAACCGCTTAAAAAATTTAAGGTCAGTTTGTCCTAACTCCTGACTACTAGTAGCAATAGAAGAAGAACGCCAATTTTTTATTGATTTTAAGTTATTGATACAATTGCAACTTGCATTTAAGTGAAGCAAAAAAAAAAGATTCTTGAACATTACTGCTGTATGAACAAGTCACATGAACAATTAAAGGGGCCTGGAATTTCAGGAAAAGACTGAATGATGATAATCCTTCCAGTCACATCACGTGACCAATCCAAATTTGGCAAAACCTTCCCTTTATCTGGAAATTCGAACTTTGAGTACAAACTCAGGGCTTTAATAAACTTTTTTAAGAGATAACCCTTTGTATTTGTTAAATGTCTTTTCAACTGCAGCCAAAGAAGAACAAAAAATTTCAAAAATCAGATTTTGATTTTAGCCATTACACAAATCGGAATTGGAAGGATGCTTCGCCCCCTTAAAGCTAATTATCGGCCTAGCACTAGCATTTTATCCAATGCTGTAGTGCGTACTCGGTGGCTACGCCGCTGTCGTTCAGCGCTCGCTAGACTATTTGTTATATCCACAGCTTTGTTGTGTTCTGGCTGAAGACCTCTTGACCAAGATACTCAGAAAATTTAACCAAGATATGCTTGCTTTTAAACATGTTCTGAACTTGACCAGGAAGTTAAGGGGGCTGAAGAGGCTAGATAATTTAATTTTGGCAAAGGGCTTCCAAACCTTAGCGATTATATTTTTCAAAATTGCTTTACAAACCTGCGAAACATCACCCAAATGGCGTTAAAATAGGTATTTTTCCAAAAAATTACAAAATTGCCGAGAGGCTGAAATGACGAGAGCTCGGAAAATTCGTTCGTAAAACGCAGACAAATTTAGCCTGGGTTTCAACCCCCCCCCCTTCGCGCCTGGCTGAAGCCAGGGAAACCCGAAAGGTGCCTTCAAAAGACCAGCTGATGTCTAAACTTTTAATCAAAATGGCATAAGTAACAATTTCTGAGCTAGTACTTTTGCGAAATTAGCACGCTTGGTGTGGTACCTGATTTTAATCAAAATCACAAACTTTAAAATGCCCAAGTAACAATTATTAAATAACAAATACTTCGTCCGAATTCGCACGCTTGTTAGCATGTTTTTGTTATTATGGGCTATTTTTGGAGTCTGGAACAAATAAACAAAAACTCACTACCTCTCTTTACAAGTATTGTTTTCAACGTTCTTCGATTGTAACACTAAACAGCATTTCTCCTAGAAACCTAATGCACCCAGCAGTGGCGTAACCAGAGGGATGAAGCTTCGTACCCATCCCTTAGCTGAACCACACATAAAATATAACCGAAATAGATAACTGATTTAAGAAAGCGACGGTGAGGCTACACATAACCCTGTTCCTAACAAAATTCCGAACTTATTAAATACTGTACTGAACTTCGCATTGAACACTCTCAAGTGCAATTATGCAAGGAACACCAAGTCCAAAAAGCTTGTTGAGAATATGGATGAGTGAGTTTAAAGCAACAAAAAATCACCTACTTAAAAAACTCAAATACTGTACCACACTGGTCGGAACTCAATAACAACTAACTGTCAACTTAGTTTTGGCCAAAGTTTCACATAGAATAGCCTAACTTTCGAGATACAAAACCTAATAACGCATTTTGAAAACACAAGCATCAACATCCATTTTTGTTTATTTAACATAAGTTGTAACCCATAGCCTGCAACTGAGCATCGATATTCTTCAGCTGTTTCGAAGCGTTAGAAATTGCTTGCTTGCGGATTTTCTAAAATGCAAAAACAATTTTTAGCATCTCGGTGATTTGTAAAAAAAAATAATAACGAGCAATAGCGGTACAATAATTATTTTCGTCGAGCTAAGGTAAGTCGTCACTTCAGTGTAGATGCTGAAGGCTGACGCTACTAAAACGCATGCATGACATTACAACGAAACGTGCCTAAATTGGTAACTGTAACGTGCACAGATGAAGTTAATATTGCTGAAAAAGGGGTTGCACTCCGTAAACCACAGAAAAGATCTGCACCATCGTTCCACCGCCTCAGCGGGGATGCAGCAGTCCACGCTCCTTTGTCAAGGAAAAGATACGAAGCGACTGAAAATTTTCCTGGGCCCGATTGTTTGGTTTCCCCCAAGCTCTGGACCGTATCCTCAGTGGTGCTATTCAAATTTTGCTAGAACTGGATCAGCAACCGATTCTCTAAACTTAGAACTGGTTCATTTGAGCCAAAAGTGCAAGTAATCTATGCAAGCAATTTTAAAGAACCGGTTCTCTAAATTTAGAAAACGATGCAAACCTGCTGAATAGCACCACTGCGTATACCAATGTCGTGCTGTAGATTAGATTAACGAGGCAGCAACAATTATGCTTACCAATTTCTTCTGTTTGCTGTTATAATAAAGTTTTGATTTGGCCTTTCGTTTTTCTTCCAAAGATTCGATTAAGGCTTTGTGCTTCCATCCTACCTCGTGCGACAAGCGAGCGAGATGGGCGAACCTCCGATGAGGCTTCAATCGAACAACTTTCAAACAGGATGGAGCAACGAAACGCTGTTGCTGAAATACACAATCAAGATCTATGTTAGCACTGACTGCTGATATTGCACAAATTTGAGAGTCGGAGCATAATGAACGACCCAAGAGCTAAAATCAACCAATCAGTACTCGAGTGAATAGAGCGTCTGCTACTGAAACGGTTGACACGGGGTCCGATTCCCGATCGGGTCAAACCAAAGATCAGAAAAAATTGATATTCACAGCTTCCCCGCTTGACTCGAAGACTGAATAGTTCCTTCGCTGCCTACTGGCCAAGACAACTTGGTGAATAAAAATTTAATTACATATCCATTGACTTATCTGGGCTGCAAACTCGAACTCGAGGAACTAAGTCTTTTTTGCAGAACTGGGCAAGTCATATAAAACTAATTTAATACTGACATTGGTAATGGTTCAGATGCATGCTACAGCAAAACATTGTTAGCATTAGCACTGACATTACTCAGCACAAGTAGTACACTTCAACACACGTCATAACAAAACCCCTCAAAAATAACCACATATAAGTTACATCACAGGCACGTAAACACAGCTCGCTTACTTATGAAAAGCACTGACAATTTAAAAAACGGCTTTAGTATATGGAATTTATGCATGAAGTACAAACCTTATTGTATGGCGCAGGAATGCCTTCATAAGCTTTGAGGCGTTTGTAGGCTAATATTCCACGCTTCCTCTTGTGAGGCAACATACCTCTCACGGTTCGAGCAAAGATCTTAGCCGGAGCTCTAAAAATTAAAATTAAATAAAACTCAAATGTTCCAACCATTAATACTTATTATAATCGACAACAATTACCTGGTAGATTCCCTAAAAAAATGAAAAACCGGATGGAACCCTTTTAAAAAGCAGGGCATGGTATGGAATGGAAATTTCGGTATGGAATATGGAAGATGCCAGAATGGAACCAATATTTAAAAAATGGAATGGAAGACAATCTTCCATACCAATTCCATTCTAGATTTCGCTCATTGCATTTATAGAAATATATATACGGATAGTGATAACTAAAAATATGTGGAAGCGTTTAGCAGCTAATACTCCGTCGACAAATTAATACGGTAATTCGGTCATGAACATCGCGCAAACAGTTGAGGAATTGCATCATCAGACCATACGGTAGAACATGTTTATTGCAATTTGCAGCTGCATTGATGCTGACTGGCTTAATTTTTGTTTTAAGAATGACAATTTGCCAAGCGCCGTCTTCCAGAGCAAACGAAGTGAGAGGGCACCAAACTAGATTAAACTTTTGCAGATTATAACTGATCTTGTACAGCCGCAAATTATGCACAATTTCAAAATTCTGTAATCATGTTTAAAAGAGACATGTAAGTCCGGTAGCGTTTCTAAGCTCTTTTCGTATCCGGCCTATAATAGGGTGTAACATTTTGAACCTCATTTTCTAAAATAAGTTTTGGTTAGCAATTGTGGTTTGTGAAATGACCCAACTTGAAGAAAAAAAATTTTTTGAAAAAAAATTTTGTTTAGGCGGCCCACACTCCCTTTTTTTGTTTTGGCCCCCCGCAACCCCCCGATTTTTAATATCTTTACATCTAGTGATCATAGAGCTCTAAATTTGGTGTCAAAAGTTGCAGAACACCAAAGTTTATATCTAACTTCGTAACATACCATAGCCTTAAAACCTTTAGTTTTACTGTAAAACAAGAAAAAAGGTTTTTGAGGGCAAATTTTGCCATTTTGTGCCATTGTTTGTATAAGTTAATGTTTTCAACTGAGTAACTTAACAGTTGCAATAAAATCTCACATGCAAATGAATCTTGTGCAATTTGCATTCTTTGTTAGTTCAGCTTATTAATACCACTTATGAATATAGTTTAAAAGTAGAATTACAACACCTACAGAAACATAATTAACTCTGTATGGAGATATTTTGAAAAAATAAAAAAGAACTGGCTGTTTTAACATGAGCTTTCCAATGTGATCAAAATCAAACTAAAAACTACCAAGATAATCAAACCTGGAGAAGAGTTAGATGTGGGACTATAAAAGAATTTCACAAAGAAAAAAGGAGTTACTGATATGCATAAGTGTTTGATGAGCTGTTGTTGTTAGCCTATTAATATGAAGTAATAGTAGCTTCAATTTTTATAGAGCAGTAATGGTCTAGCAAAGCAGGTGTAAGGGAGCACTATTTTCAAAATGAAGTTCATTTACGCAAAAAAAAAGTTTAAACTTATGTGTTTCGCAGAGATTTTAGCAAGTTAGTCTTGAAAATCTTTAGCTAGAAATATCAAGATTTGATTGTCAACTGCGATATCACGTCAAAATACTCTAAATAAAGTTAGCGTGATAGAAAAGCTGACCAAACTGCGTTCCCTACCAACGCTGCAAAATGTTATACAAGGATATTACTGGAGGCAGAATGAGCTTGGAAAGCTGGAAAGGGACCCAATTATAATCCAACTATATCTGAAGAGCAAGCTTGTTGGAAAGTGACATACGTCAAACTTGGATTATTGCTAATTTGGAAAACACTTCGCAGGATGAACACAAGATCTTGCAAGATGCTACTTGCTGACCGTAAGCTAACAATTTTTTTATCTGTAAGTTTACAGAGATCAGAGCTTACAAGGTGAGATGGCCCAGCACATTCTTCCTCTATTTCGCTTGATTGTTCAAATTCGCTTGGTGATTGACTTGAAGATTCATTTTCAGATGAAGTAATCAGGTTGTCTATGTTTTCTATCGGAGCCACTTCTACACGAGCTCGTTTTTGGCTACTGTTGCGGTGAAATCTTTTCGTGTTGCCTTGACTTACAGCTACATCAACACCTCCAATTCTCATGCGACGTTCTGAACGTTGATCAAGTAAAAACTCCAATTCCCTTGAATGAATTCGAGCAGATATTGGGCAGGAGCAAATTACTTTAGTTCTCCAATGATCCGTGCAAGGAATGTTTTCCTCTTCCTCAGTAGCACCAAATGAAAATTAACATTCGCATGCACAAATGTCGAAAAGCTCATGACATTGCTTTTCAAAATCAGCAAGTTTTTTCAAATAACTGGGGGATGACATTCTTGCCTTGGGCTGTGCCTTTAAGTTGGAAAGAAGCTGTATACTGGTTTATATTTTTTCGCAAATTCTTCGTGATGATAAAGAGTTTTCCAAATTAGCAAATATTCAAGTTTGATGTATATCACTTTCCAATAAGCTTGCTTTTCAGATATAGTTGGATGATAATTGGGTCCCTTTCCAGCTTTCCAAGCTCATTCTGCCTCCAGTAATATCGTTGTATTACATTTTGCAGCGTTGGTATGGAACGTAGTTTGGTCAGCTTTTCCATCACGCTAACTTTATTTAGAGTATTCTGACGTGATATCGCAGTTGACAATCAAATCTTGATATTTCTAGCTAAAGATTTTCAAGACTAACTTGCTAAAATCTCTGCGAAACACATAAGTTTAAACTTTTTGTTGCGTAAATGAACTTTATTTTGAAAATAGTGCTCCCTTACACCTGCTTTGCTAGACCATTACTGCTCTATAAAAATTGGAGCTACTGTTACTTCATATTAATAGGCTAACAACAACAGCTCATCAAACACTTATGCATATCAGTAACTCCTTTTTTCTTTGTAAAAATCTTTTATAGTCCCACCTCTAACTCTTCTCCAGGTTTGATTATCTTGGTAGTTTTTAGTTTGATTTTGATCACATTGAAAAGCTCATGTTAAAACAGCCAGCTTTTTTTATTTTTTCAAAATATCTCCATACAGAGTTAATTATGTTTCTGTAGGTGTTGTAATTCTACTTTTTAACTATTCATAAGTGGTATTAATAAGCTGAACTAACAAAGAATGCAAATTGCACAAGATTCATTTGCATGTGAGATTTTATAGCAACTGTTAAGTTACTCAGTTGAAAACATTAACTTATACAAACAATGGCACAAAATGGCAAAATTTGCCCTCAAAAACCTTTTTTCTTGTTTTACAGTAAAACTAAAGGTTTTAAGGCTATGGTATGTTAAGAAGTTAGATATAAACTTTGGTGTTCTGCAACTTTTGACACCAAAGTTGGAGCTCTATGATCACTAGAAGTGAAGATATTAAAAATCGGGGGGTTGCAGGGGGCCAAAACAAAAAAAGGGAGTGTGGGCCGCCTAAACAATTTTTTTTTCAAAAATTTTTTTTTCTTACTTCAAGTTGGGTCATTTCACAAACCATGATGACTAGCCACTAGGTAAGTTGGTCGGAGTGTTACACCCTAGCCTATAATCACTTGAAAAGTTATCTGCAGCAGTGACTGCGACCTAAACAACCTTGAGTATGCTCTAAAAAAAAAAAAAAAGCTGGTCTTTTAAAAACTAAATAAACTATTTTGTTAGTCTACATTTCTACTCTCCGACACATCCATAAATAGGCGTGCAACCAAGATTTTGCTAAAGGAGGGGGCTTGGAAGTTAAAATGTTTTCGTTTGAAAAATGTCTCGATTAGGTGGCGAGCTGAGTGAAGTGGTAAAACTCAATGATCTCATATAGACGGGAGTTGGGGGGCGAAGCCACTGTCGCAATGCCGCTGGGCGATTTCTTGATTTTTTGAGAAAAAATAACTATTTCAACTCCATTTGATCACAATTCAAACGTTTATAAAACTATTTGAAAGAATTAAATCGCTAAGACTTAGAACCCAGTGGAAAAATTAAATTGTCTTACCCATTCAGCCCCTACTTTACTTACAGGTCAATTCAAAAACACGTTTAAACGCTTGTATTTTAGGGTGAAACTTTTAAAGTGACTTGACTAGGGGGAGTTGAAGCCCTTTGTCCTCATAGTTGCGCCTCTATATCCATGAACGCTTAGCGGCCTGTTGTCCATCCCGACCCATAGTTTGAGAAACACTGGCTTTGGGCCTAGAATACTTTCAAATGAATACGATGCGAACGTTCATGGTTTTGAAACTGATATGACTAGCCTAATTATTTGATGACCTATCAGGTTCAGAGGTGTAAACTTTGGGTGCTAAACCTGGTATTCTAAACTTTCAGAATTTAAAAACTTTAAGAAACTGCTTATGTAGGTTACTTTAGTCAAGTAGGTAGGATTGAATGTTATTAGTCCTTTTTGCATCATTGTCGGCTTTCTTATTGTTGCATGATGTTGCAAAAAAAGTATTTTTAGTAAACCAAAATAGAGGGCAAGGCCCCCGTAGCGACGGCACTGAATTTGACAAGTGACAAACTTTTTCTTCCATCGTAACAAAGATTTGTTATTTACGTTTCTATCCTTGACTGAACTTAATTCTTTGTTGTTGTTGTTTTTTTGCGTTTGAACTTTTTTATCGATATTTTTGTAAAATGTTTTGGGCAGTTTGGCAACGTCAAGTTGCATAGTTGGTGTGATTACAAAGTTTCAATTATTAAACCCAGTGCATACTGGTCAACCTATTGTATGTTGACTAAGTGGTTGATATTTTCGTGCTGAGTGAATTTCTATGGTAGCTCCTTGCGATAGTGCTTCAAACATAGGATGAGTTGCATCGTACCATGCTGCCTACTTTCGCGAGCGACTACTTGCAAAGGTATGCTTAATTGCAAAAGTACAATACAAATTATGCGTAGCTTCCAGTCTAAACTTATCGTGGTATGGAAGTATGGAATGGAATACGGAAGAAAATTTTAGAATGGAATGGAAGATTTTAAGTATGTAATGAAAAAAAATTGCCAGAATAAAATATGGACAAATCGTCTTCCATTCCATTCCATGCCCAGTTAAAAAGTAACGATTAGTGTAGTCCTCAAATTGTACGTTTCTGATGTTTGCACGTCCAGAGTAAACTGATTTTAATATTTATATACATGCTATTTAGCCTAAAGACTATCAGCACTAAAGTCTGGGAACCACCAGAATGGCAATTGACTAACTAAGCTTTTTCAAAACCAGCATCGTCCAGCAGCCTGTGGATTAACCAAACGTGCTACTACAACAACTAATCTGTCACATTCAGAAACTCAAAACTTTTTAAGATTATTTGTGGGGGCTATCTCCTTTTTTTAAAAAAGCTCAACCATGGCAAAGCCAATCATCAAAAAAAAAAATATGCACTATTGCAGGTTTGGTAACTTGTTGAGGTAAATTATCTGAAAGTGTATTTACATAGTATTTGTTTTTCGTCCACTTTTGTACGTTTTTTTTTTTCTTCATAAAAAAATGTTCTTTTCTGTCCGCATTTTTACATGTTCATATTTGTACTAACCAGCCTGTCACATACTGGACAAAAGTTTTCCAAAAAATTTTTTTGCAAAGCAGTACAACCCTATTTCAAAATACCGCTCTCATCGTTTAAACGCAAAATTTTAGAACAAAATTATTATCAATAGGTAACATTCTACTTAGTGCAGATATCGACATATAAATATGCAGACAAAAGCGCATACTTTTTTATGGAGATGCTAAAACGAAAAAACGGATACTTTGAATTCACCTTAAAATGACATTGCTATAGCAAAACATTCATTGCAGTCACATAATAAAAACGAAAGTTTCTAAAAAGAAAAAATTACACATAGAACAAATTTTTCAAATGCAGCTTACGGCAAAAAAACAAACCAGAAGTATAAAATCACAGATTACTTCAATGCACAAAGAGACAAAAGTTTCCATATATAGCAAAGAGCCAAAACATAAGCAAACATTTTTTACTGGACGTTTCAAGACATTACTAGTCTCATCATCAGCAGATACATGATTAAGACAACAGCAAAAGTACACGAAAGCGACGACGCAAAAAAGGTGAGCCTAAAATTAAAATCAATTGTTTTCACACTTTGAACAAATACAATGGAATTGAAGGTTTTGTCGTAATTTAGTCTGGATTTTATTGTTTAATCATTTAAGTTTTTTTGATAAATAATTTTCGCCAATGGTTACTGGTCAGACTTGCCCAAGATGATGGGGTTTTTGAAACAAAATATGAGACTAGGATTATCCGTCAAATGTCGAGTGACATCCATATCCTGTGGCGTTTTAAAGGAAGGATCATGATTATTTATATAGGTAATTAGATTCTGTGATGTTTGGGCTATGTAAGAGCTGCCACAATTACAACGTATTTCGTACACAACGCCATGTTAATGGAGAATTAGTTGTTGCTCTTTACCTTAAAACACATTTTATAAAACTATAAGTATTGTTAATTAATAAAAATGTGGTTTTAAAATTTAAATCCAGATCTAAATTCCGACAAAGCTTCAATTCCACTGTATTTGTTCAATGTGTGAAAACAATTTCTTTTACTTTCAGGCTCGCCTTTTTACTTATCTGCTGATGATGAGACTAGTAACGTCTTGAAACTTCCAGTAAAAATTTTCTCACATTTTGGCTCTTTGCTTCTTATTGAGGATTACTTAAACGTTCCAGCCATTATGCCCAAAAACAAGTTTGTTTCACATTGTTCTTGTTAATTGCTATCCCACAAATTCCATTCAGGAATGGTCAAGACATGCATAGTTTCATGATTTAAGTGAAGCAAGATAGGCCTACCGACTTTACTTAGATCAATTTATTAACCATTGCATGCAATTTTTGGCATAAAATATACCAAATATCCCAAAAACGATTTGTAGTAGAAAAATTTGAACTTATGGTTTGAATACACATCAAGATCAGATACAAGCAGATTGTAAAAAAAAAAAAAATTACCAAAGAACGGAAACGCACTAGATGAAATAAAAATTTTGCACTTAATGGAAGTGTCCCACTGGTGATAATTTGCTCGCAATAAGGTTAGACAATCATCCTGCAATACTCCCAGATATTACTGTCTCACTAATAAAATTGTGCCTTTGCAAAAGTAATAACACATAGTCGTAGATTGCTTTTTTCTTGAAAAAAAGTTTTGAAATTTGAAAACCCATTAATTTAGCACCTTTGCACAAGCTTGACAATAACAATCAAATGGAAAATAAGTTTCGTTCACATATAACCGCATTTTATTCACAACGACGGCATTTTACGATCAATGGTCTGGCAGGTGCTAGCAATGTCATGAACAAGTGTTAATTAAAGGTAGTTAAAGGGGGTGTAGAATGTAAGATTAACCAGAAAAAAATACAAAATGTTGATTTTTATACCCTAAACCAATAAAAAATTTTAATTTTTTAGGCTAAATTCAAATCTTGTAATATTGAATATTATGCACTATTTGTGGTCTACATGGCAAAATCACAGTATTGTTTGAGAAGGTTGCAACAATCTATATAAGAACCTACAAAGATGTTTTAGACCAGATACAACAAATCAACAATGTGTGATTAAAAAATCATTCCTTGTAGCAAGCAAAATATCACCAGTGGGACACTATCATAAGCATTGCCAGACTTTCAAAGCAATATCAATTTTAAAATGTACAAGTCAGCTTAAAAAGTCTGATATACTAAAACAATGTATAGTGTAGACGCACAAGCTACTGATGAGAAAACAGTCGTCTATACATAGCAAACAATAACCATTCATTAGAGAATGATATTATATCAACACTCTCTAAAACATCAGCTGGTATGAAGTATTTAACCATTTTTCTTAACGCAAAAACTTACAAAACTGCCGCCAAGTTACCTATTTCCATCTTTAACATTTACAACAACTCAGGTAAATTTTATAATTTACAGCAAGCAGCTAAAATTGGGAAGTACATATTGTCTACCTTTGATGAAATGGTCCTCTTCTTGGCTGAGTTCTGGTTCTCTTGCGAAGATAATCCAAAAATTTTAGCTTATTTCGATAGAAGTTGCCAGAAATTAGGAGGTCTTCGCATCGAACTACAGTTACATTTTGCCCTGTAAAATAAAAAGTTTAATTATATTATGATACAGATCACAACTAGCATTGGTCTTAATCGCATTGCAAATCAGAAAGAGACCATTACCAAACAATTCTGTTTCAAAAGCTTCTAACAAGAAAGCACATGAAGTTTAGTTTGCTTTACAAGTGTAACGAAATATTGCACCACCACAAAATTGTTCATAAGTTGTTTTAGTAAATTTAAAATCCAGTATAGTTAAAGTTTATTTTTTTCATGATAAACTACTGTACTAAAATTGTCATTAGCAGTGGGTGGCACACAGCCAAAATCTTACTAAGGAGGGGCTTGAATTTACAATAAAATTTTCAGTAAAAATGCATTTGTTTTAGCATGCTGAGCAAACTAAAGCAAAATATTTTAAAGGCGATGAATCATTCAGCCAATTCCGGTGGTTTACAATAGCTAAAATTGAACTAAAATTTTTGATATTTTTTGTTTTAATTTTGGAACTGCGGTTGCAAAGATATTCAACATATACAAAAAGATATCCCCCCAAAAAAGTTTTCGGAAACTCTTGAGTTTTGTTCTTCCTGCCAAAACCACAGTTCTCTAAACTATTAAGCCTACTGTGGTTTTGGCAGGAATAACAAAACTAAGAGTTTCCAAAAACTTTTTTTGAGGGATATCGTTTTGAATTTGTTCAATATCTTTGCAACCACAGCCCCAACATCTAAACCAACAATATCACAAATTATAGTTCAATTTTAGCTATTGTAAACCACCAGAATTGGCTGGATGATTCACTGCCTTTAAGGTATCACAAATGGGTCTGGTAAAGACTTTAGCAACCAGACATAAGAGTTTAGGAAAGTTTTTAACTACAGAGCAATTTTTGAGATTTTTGAAAAAAATGGCCATTTTATCACAAATTGGATAACATTTTGCACATTTCCACAACCATTTGAAAGAATTAGATTGCTAAGATTGGATGTCTTTTACAATCAAAAAGAATTCAAGGGCAAAACCCTCTCCCAATGAATGTGAGTCAATCCATGCGCCAGTACACTAAAAAACAAACACAAAGCAGCACCAATTCTTTAATTGCTTAATCTCATTATGGTTTTTGCTACATTAGTCTATACCATTAATGTAAATTGAGCCACTTTGAAACAATCAAGGCAGAGGCTGCTGTTATGTTACATAATAAGAAAATTGCTATCCTAGCCCTGACCCCAACCCTAACAATGATTAAAAAATGAGAAAGAGTAAATGAGCAAAGGAGCAGTGCTCACTCTTTGCTCTCTTATTCTCTTCATGGACATTATGTAACATAACACTAGCCTCTTCCAACGACCAAATATATCGGTGAAAAAATTGAAACTAACCATTTAAAAGATTCTTAGCAACCAATGCCGAGAGACGTCCAAGAAGATGACCTCTCGCATCAATTATTCGCTCCTAAAAATAATGCATTGATATTAATTTGATTGTAAAAATATCTGTAAATGCCTGATTTGCAAAAACTGAAAATGCTTCTAAGAGAGAAAAAACGTGCAATAGACATTAAACAATCTACCATAATTACCAGTACTATATTAGATACCGGTACTCAGCATCAGTAACACTTTCATCTTTTATAAATTATGGTTATTGGTAGTGTTCAGTGTTCCCTATAAGCGCAATAAAGTGCGAAAAGTGCAAAACTTTTTCTGGCATTTTCGCACTGAAATTTTGCGAATTTCGACGTTTTTTCTCCCGCCAAAAACTGGCGTTTTTGTTTCCCACCAAAAACCGTAGACAGCTGCAGTTCACGGCGCCTTGCTCTGGTATGCCACACAAATCGCGAAGATAACTTGCAGAATTCAGATGAAGGACTTTTTTTTTTGAGATCAACATAAAATCAGAGAAAAAGATGCCTCCGTCGGCGCGATGACCTTTTTTTTTAGAGATCACATTGAAACCGGACAAACAAAATGAGAAAATTTCCGGCATTTTCACGTTGAGTTTAGAATGTTCGCACCATTTCCGGCATTTTTGCAGAAGGTAAAAACTTAGAGGGAACATTGGTAGTGTTTGTTTATCAGTTATATGTCATCATACATAGTATTTCTTCAACCTCCCTTCATAAGATATTATGTCACAAAAGTGTGTGCCTAAAAACGAGCACAGATAAAAGCCGAGACACAACATAAAACGAAGTGACTTGGCGGATGAAACACGCGCGGTTAAATAAACAAAGATTCAAGTGACGTCACTCGTTTTCAGAAATTTTTATTTTGATTATTACACTTATAGGTTCAGTTAGGCTTTGGGTTAGGGCTAGGATTAGGGTTAAGGTTAGTTTTTCAAGCTTTATTTTAAAATTTCTGCGCGAATGAAACATTCGCCAAGCCTCTTCCAACATAAAAATCAACCATAGAGCATATTATACCATTAGTTTGTTTTTATCTTAATGTTTCAAGATACTACTTGAAAACAAACAGTATCAACTCTTTGCAAAGTTCCTAATGTTTAAAGTCAGTTAAGACCATAGACCAAAAAAGACAAACTGAATCAAGCTGATAACACAAGGCAGAACAGAAATTTCAGCAAGCAAATAACACATGACAAAAGCAAGCAAGAAGCGTAGTATTGCTAGCTTGTGGTATTACACAAATAAGGTTTACGCAACCCAGCCACGAACTTAACTCAACCATAGTAATAGGATTACCCTACTTCCCCAAAATATATGGCACCAAACATTAACCACAAACAATTTAATAGATCAAAAAGCAGCATTTTACCATAAAAGACACAGCAGAGCGAGGATTGGTTAACAAGCGAAGATACGTACGTAATAAGCAAGACATACTATTATCACAAATGGCAAATTCAGAGAAAAAATATTAGAACAGCAGGCAATTGCAATAATGTAAGCCTCAAGTCGAGTCAAAAATTGACCTGCACCCAATTACCCTAATTAGATATTTGAAAAACATTGAGTGTTATATACTTAGCCAACAGACTGTATTATCTAATGCATTTGCTTACTCTTCAGCTTACTTTGCGTAAGTAATTTATTTGCTACCTATGGTATAATAATTTGTAAATATTGCACTGT
This sequence comes from Trididemnum nubilum, assembly GCA_963965965.1. NCBI lineage: Eukaryota > Metazoa > Chordata > Ascidiacea > Aplousobranchia > Didemnidae > Trididemnum > Trididemnum nubilum. Next base: position 9,373,819 of record OZ014477.1, on the reverse strand, counting down.
TTTTCACAATTTTAAAAATTGTCCTTGATGGAAAAGCGATTTCACTTAGAGCATCCTATTACTTATTGTTCCTAACATAACTTTATTCATTGTTACTTAATTGGTTTGGTACAAGTTTGATCAACCACAGTAGCCTACTGAACCGGCAATGCTGTAGCAAGCATGGTAATAGGCCTACAGTAGCTTAACCTAATTAACTTGGTTGATATGCCTACTTAACGTCAACCAGCAACTTGGACTGATACCAATAAAAACAAAATTAACATAAGCATAACAAAAATTGAGATAAAAAGTTTCGTGAAAGCCAAAACAATACATAATTTAAATTAATTTCAGAAAAGCTAACCAACCCTTTTAAAATCTTCAGCCATGGTCTTTCACCAATATTTCAGAAAAGAACGACATCAAGCGAGCAAAGCAGGATATTAACTCAAGAACCAATCAACGATCAGAAATCAAAAACGTAAAAATATTTTTTTTGAAAATTGAAAGGGTTTACTTGCTAGAATTAAAACTATACCACAGTATACAAAACATAATACAGAATAATATGTTAATATGTTCGCTGTACTGTGACAACACTAACATTACGTTTACGTATGCGTTTGAAACGGCTATTTATGTAATTTTGAAAGTCTACCGGGTGTGGATATTTTCTAATTAGAACGATTGTTTTTGTACTCTGATTTGCATAAGTTGCTAGTGTTCGTATGGATACTACCGGTGTGAATGCATGGATCCTACAATTACCTTATGATATGACAGTATGAGTACCGTATGCTTGGTGTGTGGAATTGAGTTAGATATCAGGTTACTGATCGGTGATTAGAGCTTAGATCTGAAATTATGTTTCAAGTTAGAACCTTGGACTTATCGTTGATTATCCTTGAACTTGTAGGCTACTGTTGTAGAGTTAAGGCTAGGATCAGTGGTTGATTGATTGATTGATTGGTGCATCTTTATCCTCCTATCACGAGAAAGCGACGGTGCGCTATGGTTGAGTGGATAGAGCGTCTGCTACTGAAATGGTAGACTTGGGTTTGATTCCCGGTTGGGTCAAACCAAAGACTATAAAAATTGGTATTCACAAGCTTGCCTGATTGACGTTCAGCAATTAAAGGGACAGTATGAAGCCTCCGCCGTGTGTGGTAGACAGGTGGCAGCTTGACTTGAAGACCGAAAGGTCCCTTTGCTGTCTCCTGGCCAAGGCAACTTAGTGAATAAAATGTAATTACAGTAGGGTGACTAATTTATTTCATCAGTTTCGAATTACCACTCCAGTAGGCCTAATCAAATCAATGGGCCTACCTTTCATTAAATGATTAATCGCAGACTGTTGATTTGTAAGGTATCTGAAGATAGTAGAACTATTGAAAAGTTCTTCAATACATCTACAATACACTTTCAGGCAAACTCTATTGTTTAGTAGCCTACTATATCAGTACCTAGGCCTGAGATCTACCCTGTTGTAGTTCAGAGTTTGAGAGTACAGTACACAATTTTTAAGCTTGTTCTGAGTTGGCTAGGTAAAGTCAACTTTACCTGCTTTATTTGTTATGGCTTTCTCAAAGTCAATTCATGCTTTGCGGCAAGTTTTATCTTTTAATCGTTCAGTGGTAAGTTATCAGCAACAGGTTCATGTAGCCTATTGATTTAATCTACCAATAAATATCAATATGTGATGGTACCGTATCTATCAAGCTACAGTCTAGATAAGGCTTGCCCATTTGCCTAACCTTTTTCTTATTCATTTACTGCTAGTCATTTTTTCATTGGCAAAGGTCTGCAGGTCGCAGTTGCAACAAAATCAAAAGCAACATTTCAATAGTTGTTGACATATGCATCCTGTTTTTATACAAACTAGTAGAGTTTGGGTTGATGTTGACTGTTCTTAATTTCACTAATTTTCAACCTTATTTATTCTTAACTTTTTCCGCAATATAATGACCCAAGTTTGTGTGTTCTATAAAAATTGTCGTTTGTTACTTATTTTTAGATCATAATTACTGTTAGACAAATCAACAATGGCAATATAGAAATTTGAAATGGCAATGACTGATGCTAACTCTACTGATTACTTACAAATGTGTTTACTAGCTTATGTTCCTAATTATATGTAATCCTCAGTCTGTGAGGTTGGCATTGTTTGTAAGTTTAAGCAAAATGCTTTTATTCCACGTAAGTTATTAACTATCGTCACTACCGGTACCTTAACCAATGACGTACCGGTATAACTTGTAATTTGCTATTTTTCTTGGGTAGTGCTAAAACTATGAATGTTACAGATTGGAAACAAGTTATATTCTTCGGAAGCTTGTTTTAGTGTGAAACCATTTGATCTTTACAAACTTGACAAGGGTCCTGATGTTGATGTTAAAGTCACTAAAGAAGAAGCATTATTATACTACAGGTGAAAGCAGTGTTTTTCTTGATGTTCCTGTTTAAGTTTTGGTGGTTCTGCAAGTGCTAAATCAATCAGTCATTATCCTATAATTAACATTTATAACAACAGGAAAACCAAAAGTAAGCTTGCTTGCTCCTATTAAAAGCGCAGTTTTGCTGAAAAAAATTAGTTTAATGGTGACATAGATTTATCACGTTAAGTCAGTGGTGCATCCAGAGGGGGATTTCGGGGGTCGAAATCCCCCCCTTTTGGAACTCAAACAACAGCACAATTTTGTTGATATAACATAGTTTCTAGCACTTTGCTTTATTTACTTTTCACTAAATAATCACTGAAGTTGTTATTAATCACTTAAGATGTTGTTTTAGGGTTGTAGTTTGATCCTGCACATATTTGCCAAGTAATTGAAATTTTTGCACTTGTCTCACCTACAATATTGTTGGCAGAAACATTGTGTAACTAATGTGTATTTGATATATCCATGGATATTAAATATTGGGTATACAGTACACTAGTAATAACCCTAACAGTGCTTTACTAACATTTCATCTTTAACACTCAGATACCATGTGCTATTCCACCTTACTGTGGCACCACTACGCACCACTATGTGTGTTATCATTATTGTCATATCAAAAACTTCTGAACAGAACCGAGCTTGACACTAAAACAAGATAGACAGCCATTTAGCAAAAATTACTAAGCCAAATGCACTTTTGCAAAAAAAACAAATCCGCAGTTTGAGGATGAAAGCTACAGCAAAATTTCATTCAAATGTCGAGAGTTTTATTCTGCAACCATATTCAGAAATTTAAAAAGAGTTTTCAATTGCATCAGAGCTATCATTTCCAAATAATTTTTTCTATATTTTTGCATTTACTTTAAAACATTTTAGGGTTTTTTGCAGCATCATTCGTCATAATAATAACCCATTGTCTATTTCAGTACAATCATTCTCTATCGGTAATACTCTTTTAAGGACGCATTAGGACCTGTCCTAACAAACCAATAACTTTTTAGTACGCTATCAAAAATCAACTCAAATCTAGTTCATTTAATTAAAAATTTAATTTTGATTCAATTTAGGTCAACTAAAATTTAGTTCTTAATAAAACTTTGGATGTGAATTAATGCGGTAATAAATGCAGTACCGGCACGCACTAAAACACCTCTGTCCAGAAAAAGTTTCAAACCCTATTAAAATCATTTGAAACCTAGTTTGTTTCATTAAAATCATCAACTAAGGTGATGCGAAGTTGGAAGATAAATGATTAATCATCATAATTCAATGCAAATTCTATATAAATTCATCCTAAAACATCTCTGTCCTAAACTAGATACAGTGTTCTAAACTTTTTTAGGGCACTGTAAACTTTTTTTAGGATGCTGCCTCTATTTAGGACGGAGATGTTTTTGGTGACTTTATTTAGAATTTGCATTGAATTATGATGATTAGGCATTTATCTTCAAACTTCGCTTCACTTTAGTTTGATGACTTTAATAAAATAAACCAGATTTCGTTTGATTTAATAACATTTAAAACTTTTTTTAGGACAGAGATGTTTTAGTACATACAGGTGCTGCTTTAATTACCACATGAATTTGCATCCAATGTTTTATTAAATGCTTGATTTTAGTTTATTTAAATTAAAATCCAATTAAAATTTTAAAATAAATTGGATTTGGGTTGATTTTTAATAGTGTCCTAAAAAAGTATTGGTTTGTAAGGACACCTTAGGACAGATCCAGATGCGTCCTAAAAAAGTATTACCAATCTTCTACGTACACCATCGCATTTTCTTTTATTTTTATTCCAGCGTAGATTGATAAAGGAAGAAAACGCACAATCTAAAACCGCCTTTTTCAAAGTTACCCATTTCTCAAAGAGTGGAAATAATCGCTCTGATGCTATTGAAAGCTATTTTAAAATTCTGTTCCACTTATGAGCTTTTTAAATTTAAAAACACATTCACTCAAAAGATTTAAGCCAAATATGCTATCTTTTAGCATTTAGATGTATTTTGGACTTGATCAGTAAGTGCAGGACCTGATTGAACTGACTAAAATAAATTCTTTCAAACTCTTCCAAATCTTGGTAATTTAGCGTTTTCAAATTGCTTTAAAAAGTGTAAAATGTCATCCAAATGGTGTTAAAATGGATATTTTTTTCAAAAAAATTGCAAGAATTGTCCAGCGGCTGGGGGCTGTGCCCCCAGGCTCCCCATAATGGTAACTTGTTCTCTCGTGTACAATCTTTACAACCAACTACGTTCAAAATCATTATTACAGGGGTTCTTAATAAACAAATGTTGTAACAAAATGCAACTATTACTACAAAACCTTGTTTGACTATAACAGGGTGCATTTTCATTAATGGGTAAAATAAATAAACCATGATTGGGTACTGGTTGGTTTTTAAAAAATTGAACCCTGCCCCTTTAAAAATTTCTGGGTATGCCCCTTCGTTACGTGAATATTACCATCATTATTTTTCTGCAAAAAAAATTACTACAGGTAAAATTGTTTTTCTTTCAGAATGACTGTCATTGATTCTTAGATATTATAGTTTGCTGAATTATAATTTGCTAGCTTGCATCTAGTTACACTAACAGTTGGCCAGTGTTCCCTCTAGGTGCAAAAAAATGCAAAGTAATTTCCAGCATTTTCACACATAGTTTTCACAAGTGGAAAAGGTTTTTTGGCTTTTTGAAGTTCATTTCATTGTAAACATAATTATTTCAAATTGGAAAGGATCTAAAACCAGATTTAGCAGTTAGGTGCTTCAGTTATTTAACAATTTTATACTACAATGTCCCACCACATGGCAATATTCGGTACTAACATAAATTGCTCTGAATGACAATGAATGAACAGCACTATGTTGTGTTTTTTTTGATAGACTGGAGGATTCACAAGGCATAAGCAACGACATTTTTGCAAAAACGTTAACATTTTTTATACTTTTTTGGCACTTGCTGAGAAGATAAAAACCTACACGGAATACTGTAGTAGGCATACTTTTTATTGTAAGTTCTGACTCTCCACAAAATTTGTGGTAGAACTAGAAGGAACATTGCAAGTTCAAGATGATCAGCCTTTGCTTATTTTAAAGAATTGTAATCGAAATAAGTGCTATTAGCTCTAACAGGTTACATATAATTCACAATCATTTAGTAATCAAAATCACCTGACGACTAGGGTTTCAGTGATAAGAGGTTTAATTTTAATCAGATATATGAACCTGGTACTCTTGATCTGCACTTAGTCAGGCTGGGTCACCACAACTGGGTAGACTGCTTGGCCTCGGAGGGAAATAAGCTTAAAAGCTGTGGTTTTTTTTTTCGTGAGATGCAATGCTGCATTGACAGTTTGAGAAACGAACTGGAATGTAGAAGTCAGCAGTCTTTCAATCTCTAACCTAGCACTCGGCCAAATAATTAAATCATGCCTCTTCTTCAGAAGTTTGAATGATAGACACTAGACAGTTTATTTTTGCATTGAACTCCTACTTCTAGTGCTTTTATTCTGGGTCATTTTGAACGATGTTTAAAGCTTAGAAGTACAATCATGTATGCTGTTTTACAGGCAAATGCAAACAATCAGACGTATGGAGTTGAAAGCTGACCAACTTTACAAACAGAAAGTTATTCGTGGATTCTGTCACCTTTATGATGGGCAGGTATATAATGTTACATTGGCACTATCAGTTACATTTTAAGGTTTTTGGTTTAGATGCGAGAGAACCTAGGGCTTTAGGGAATAACCAATTAACCATGTATTTGTAGGTTACATTTTCTATTCAACCAATAAAGCAGCTTAACATCAAATTTGATTATCTTCAAATCTTTTACTACATTTGCTGTATTATGCCAAAGTGTTTTACAATTTGGCTGCGCCCAGATCTATGTTGTTGCACCTGCAGGCAGCACAACTTTGTTTGAGCAAATACTGCAGCAACGGTGACCTTGGCTAGCTGTTAGCGTCACTGTCTTACTATCCAGAGATTAAGCCTCAGACCTTCTGTTTCAGAGACAAATGCATTACTGCTGGACCAAAAGACCCAAGTTTAATTATCATAAACCGTATTATTTTAACAGCACTAGTGCCTGAGATTAATGCATTGGGTAATGTTAGTATCAGTAACAAACTAACTATTTAGGAAGCTTGCTGTGTGGGATCTGAGGCAGGTCTGACGCCTGAAGATGATGTTATTACGGCTTACAGAGCTCATGGTTGGGCGTATATTAGAGGTGTACCAGTTCACCAAGTTCTTGCTGAATTATTTGGTATGAAATAAAATGGAAGGCTCTATTTCACCGAAAATTTCTATCTACTTGTGTGATTAATTTTGATTCAAATCTAACCCTAACTCAAACCCTAGTTTTAGCCCTTGAAAACACAAATTAAAAATGAGTGAATGAATAATCCTTATTTTCAACTGACTTTCTTCTTCAGCTTAAAGTTTATGGTGAAATAGTAACTCCTAATTAAAACATGGTTTTGAATATCCTAATTTAAGAACATCACGTTTGTAAATCGGCTAGAAAAGCCTTTATTTTAGTCGTTGTATATGAGACTGTACTGAATTACAATTCCACAAAAATAGTAATTTTTGTGGCTTTAAGCACGTTGCAAAAGTAATTGAGATTATTATTTCATGGCAAACAGACGTACATTTAACTACTGTAGCTGTGCAATCTTGAGTAGACGATACTTACTAGACACTACAATGCAAATTTGATAGTGAAATATGGATATAGAAATACTCGGCTGAATCAAAGCTATAAAAGGTCTAAGTTTGAGCAATTGTGAAATTAGTTCATGTCTTGAATTCTAGTTTGTTATTTTGTTATGTTTTTTTTCAGTTATTGACCTAAATTTTTCGTGTGTGACCAAAAAATTCCAGCGATTATGGTCACAAACTCACGATGACCAAAAAAATAGTAAAAGTTTTACATATTTTTGCATGTAATCCCTAAACCTGCCCTTGCATTGCAAAACCAACTTAAATTTGTGTCAACATGACCTAAAAAGTATTATCAAAATTACACAACATCTGAGCGAAAAAAATAAACCCAGTTTGAATCCTACTGTTTAGGACGAAAACTTGGATGTGCCCATGGTAAAGGAGGCTCAATGCATATGTATCATTACAATTTTTATGGTGGAAATGGAATAGTAGGAGCACAGTGCCCTCTTGGTGCAGGAGTTGCTTTTGCTCACAAATACAGGAAAGAGCCAAATGTTTGCATGACTTTATATGGTGATGGAGCTGCCAATCAGGTACTTGATATAGTTCAAAATATATTCTGCACTAAGGTACGTGGTTGGGCTGATTCATTTGTTGCATGAGTAATTTCTTGGGTATTTTGTTTCAGCGTCTGTAATATTGGCCTCTTAGCCTACTGTTTGTAGCAAGATATCCGTAAATTTTCATTTCTCATCCTCAGTGGACAAATATTATTTATTGTTTGTCATTGCATTAAAATTGTTTCAAAAATCTGTCCCTATCAAACAGTTAATACCAGTGAGTGTTAAATCGATTTCAAGTTTTGTTCAATTAGATGAAGGTTGCAACTTGGAAATCCACAATACGCTGCTTGCATTCAGTCTGATCAATTTTCTTTCAGGGTCAATTATTTGAAGCATTTAATATGGCTAAATTATGGAATCTTCCGTGCATATTTGTTTGTGAGAATAACAGGTTAGTGTAAAACGTTATATTGTGTTCTGTATATGCTGTATAACGTCTAATACGAGTTGAAGCAATAACGTTTGATCTAAGAACTGATACCCAGGGCCTACGAGAGGGTGGTCAAGGGGTACGGTACATCGTACCTGGACGACCCTAAAAGTACACATGTTCGGTATACTTTTCTCAATAAGGTAGAGATACTTTAGTTACTTAATTGGTAGTAATACTCGTAGTTGCCAAAACAAAGCCAAAGACCTTTTTCACGTATTTTCAGGCTGAAAGCTAGGCGAAGACCTATTTTTGGCGGAACTTAATTGTAATTATCAGTCTTCGTACCTCCTGAAAAAATTTCTGTCTAAGGCCCTGCTAATATCCGCTAGTATCTTGACCTTGATGTTAAAAAAAAATCTAGTTTTATATTGGGGAAAATGATAATGAGGCGTTTCAGAGATAGTTAAGTTATATTATTCTCCAATTCAAGCTCTTCTGTAAAACTAAGTTTTAAAATCAAATTGATTTTCAGTTTGGTCAATCATGACCTCAAGAACCAATTTTACTAAAACAGGAATGCTTTTGGTGGTAATAGAAAGGCATTCACATAATTGCACAAGACGAACAAAAATTTTTCAATCTTTTCACTATTAATGTTCCATATTTTTCTTATTTTGCTAAATTACATTAAAAAGGCATTTTATGGAATGTAGTATATTATATAAGAGTGATTATGTAGGTTTTTTTCGGTCATGGACCTTAATTTTTGGTGAATGATCGAAAGTAAATTAGCCGAATTGGTCAAAATGACTGGAAAAATCAGCAAGATTTTTAATTGGTCAACTAAAATGGCTAAATTCTGAAATTACCGAAAAATTTTATTCAGTTTCAAGCATTTACCGAAATTTGTGAGCGAAAAAATAAATCCAGGATGACTAAATCACCCCAAAATTTTTAATTAAAAAGAGTAAAAAGAAAAGGGGTTGGATTTAGGACAATATATAGGCTTAATTTTATAGAAATGATTTGATTTGGGCTAGAACAGGATAACAATTTATGGAAAGATTAGATCAAACTTTTCATTGAAGTAAAGCATGTTTAATTGTTTGTATTAGATATGGTATGGGAACGGCAGTGCACCGGGCCGCAGCCAGCACGGATTATTACACTCGTGGAGATTACATTCCTGGAATACGAATAGATGGAATGGATGTCCTAGCAGTAAAATCCGCCGCCAAGTTTGCAAAGGAGTACGCCGTTAAAGAGGTACCTTAAGTTGGCTGATTTTTTTGTCCAATGCTGGAAATGATCATGATGTCCTGCAGGATCGAACGGTCTTTGGAATTCCTTGGCAGCCTAATTGACGAGATTTGAATTATGTAAAGACGGATCCGACCTAAACGTGCTTTATTCAGTAAATTGTCTGTTATGGGTTTAGGTTGCTTAAAGTTCTGTTCATTGGCGGTATCGTGGTGGTATTTTTGAGAATATTGTTTTGAAATAGTAGTTATGAAAAAAACTACGTTGTTTTTCATATTTTTTTTTATATAAATTGCAGGGACCGATTGTGTTGGAATTTGTGACATATCGTTACCACGGGCATAGTATGAGTGATCCTGGAACAAGGTGAGTTATGTTTTGTAAACGAATAAAAGTTTGTTTACATATAACGTATCAACTTAAAAACAATCGAATTTACATTTATAAGTCGCTCAATTTGGACAATTTTGCCACTTTACGGATCCGTTTAAAAGCGCAAGTTTAAGTTATTGACATTTTTGATGGTTTTCGTTTGTTTCCAGCTACCGTACCCGGGACGAAGTGAAGGATGTTCGCACCAACCTTGATCCAATATCCAGTTTCCGAGAACGCCTTTTGGAAGCGGGTTTGGTTGACAAACAAGAAATAAAGGTATCTGGCTAATTAGGTGGAAAAGAAATGATTGCAAGTTTTGATTGCAAGTGTTGATTTTTATTCGACTGTCTTAATCTATGCGAGCAGATAAGTATTACTAATATGGTGCTGCGTTGCTGATATGAAATCTAAATCAATCAAATCTTTCATTATATTCGCTGTATTACACCGAAGCGTGTAACGAGTTAGCGGGGTCCATTTCCGCGTCATTGCGCCCGGGAACACAGCTCCATTGGAAGAAATGTCGCAGCGGTGGCGAGCCGTTGGCAACACTGTGTTCGATTTGACTGGCCCGAGATTTGAACCTCAGACCTCCCGCTCCAGAGACGAACGCGTTACCGCTCGACCAACTGGCCGGAGCCGTCGCGTTGCTGGTATGCCAACATTAATTAATTCACGTTATAAAGAGGTAATGATTAAAAAATTTGCATTCTTCTAAGTCAAGAAATAAAATTAGGTTTTACGCATCTGTTTTCATGGTCAAGTTGTTTATGAACTCGCTGTTCTGTACCCGTCATTTTCAAGTTTCTGTGGCTTAGTTTGAAACGTATTACGAATATTTTACTGTTTTAAATGGTTGATTTGAGTAACTAATGGGTTTCTCTTTCAGACCATTGATACTGAAACCAAGCAGTTTATTGAAGAAGAAACTGCCAAAGCGCTAGAATCGACTGAACCAGATTATAAAGAACTCGCTAATGACATTTACATAACTAGTGTACCTCTGTCCGTGCGAGCAACAAACTTATACGAACAGCTTCCACATGAAGCAAATGCTTAATGAAACAGTCTCGTTCTTTCTCCCTTTTTTGAATTATTTATTAACATGTTGTTTTTTTGAAATAGGGTTAATTAGAAATCTCTTAGACCAATAGCCAGTCAGTCATTCACTAATACTATAATATGGTCGCAAACCCATCGAATTCATAGATGTGCATGGTGCAATTTAGCAGTATATGAAAAAGTTTGAACGCTAACTTACCGGTACTTTATTTTGATACACTAAAACGTTATTTGCGACAATCAGCTTTTTTAATAACAAGATATGGCTAGTTAACTTTCGGTGTTAGGTTTGGCAATGATATTAATTTTTGCAAACTCTTCTATACCAAGCATCTTATGTTACTACTTGAGCTTTGAGCTTTTGCTGTGAAAAGCACTATTTTAACACTTATATTTGTGGTTTTTAAACTGCACGAAATGGCCATTTTTACCGCCGCTTTCACTCGATAGCTGGAGTTTTCATTTGTTGATCGTGGTGTGGCATTATAATTTTTATTAATGTTTTTTCTATTGTAGAAATTCCATTACCAGTTAACTTGTGAGTGTATCTATTTTAGACCTATGTCACTACGTTAGATACACCACTTCAAGAAAACAAAATACTTTTTTCTATGTGACAATTTATTGTTAAATTACAGTTCATTTTCTGCTTTATTACATGTATTTGCACGCCTCTTAGCATGAACGTGTAACGGATTGTATTTGCAAATGTTGCTTCTTCGATGTAAAGTATTCCAATCACATATGAGTAATGAGGCATATTTTGGGTTTGTGTTTTTTCAGAGAATTCAGAATTCTAGACGCAGTTCAAGGCATTTCATTTTGCTGTAGAAAAGTTTTGCGATTCTATAATAACAGGTTATTACCGTATACTACCATACACTGTTTTGCTTATACTTATCGTATTTTGATATTTAATATTAAATAGATAAATAGGCAAAGGATTGTTAAAATGTGTGATCTAGACCAAAAGAGAGATCAAGTTTTTTAACGAAATGATTTATGAAGTAGAATCAATTTTGTTATAAGCTATCGGAGTATTATATTGCTAAGTGACCACAACAAATAACTAGATGGGAGTTTGCCAGCAAACCCAGTGAACGACCGACGCATAGCTAATGCTAGGACGCTCAAAAGTACTTTTTGTCTACCGTAAAATCAACAATTATTCAAAAATATCTGATTATGGAACCTCCAGAAAAGTGGAGTCAAAATATTTGTCTGTTAAATATTTTCTGATATAAAACACTGGCACCGTAGCTTGAGCCGTTCAAAAATTGATTTTTGGGGGGTCCCTGGGGGGTGGCACCCCCAAACTATGTCAAAAATTTGTTTGTTAAATATCTGCTGATATCAAAGCAGACTGACACCCAAGTTCAGCTATTCAAAAAATTGATTTTTGGGGGTCCCAGGGGAGGGTAGCACCCCCAAACTATGTCAAAATATTTGTCAGTTTAATATCTACTGATATCATAAAACACTGGCACTCTAAGCTGAGCCGTTTAAAAAATTCATTTTTGGGGAGATCCCCGGGGGGGTGGCACCCCCAATCTATGTCAAAATATTTGTCTTAAATATCTGCTGATATCATAAAACACTGGCACTCTAAGTTGAGCCGTTCAAAAATTTGATTTTTGGGGGGGTCCCCGGGGGGTGGCACCCCCAAACTATGTCAAAATATTTGTCTGTTAAATATCTACGAATAAGTTATGAAAAAAGGTAGAACTCTAGCTTGAGCCGTTCAAAAAATTGATTTTTGGGGGGTCCCCGGGGGGTGGCACCCCCAAACTATGTCAAAATATTTGTCTGTTAAATATCTACTGATATCAAAAAAAAGTAGAACTCTAGCTTGAGCCAGTCAAAAAATTGATTTTGGGGGGGATCCCGGGGGATGGCACCCCCAAACTATGATATCAAAGAAAAGTAGAACTCTAGCTTGAGCCAGTCAAAAAATGGATATTTTGGGGGGGTTCCCGATGGAGTTGCCCAAAAAAGTTTCGGGAGAAAAAATTGCATTTGCAGCTCAACAACTTTACACAAAAATTAGATTTCCATGTTATGTGGATTAGGTGAAGAAGAGCGTACAAAATTTAGGAAGAAAAAAAAGGAAAAAAAAAAGAAATCAACCTCATCGCCGCCAAAAGTGGGTTGGTTGGGATGAAAGAGTATCTTGAGACATACAACCCTATGAAATATTTTTTGCCCTGCTTTAGCCGTTTTTGACTGAGACCGCTTTTTACGCCAAACTTGAGGGGCGGTTTTTGGGTTCTAAGACCGAAGTCACGTGACCTATTGCCTCGAAATTGTGTACAAACATGCAAACCATTAATTTCAAACTGCTGTCAAAATTTCATGTAGCTAGCAGTAGCGTAGGCGGGGGGGGGCTATTTGGCTTGTGAAGTTTGCAAAATCGCATGTTTTTTGTGCTTTTGAGGCCGATTTTATGTGAAAAATGGAAAATAGTCCCCCTATTCGAAAACAGCCCCCCCTCAAACGTCTGAATTTGCGAAATTGGACGAAATAGCAGCCTCAATTTTGGTGAAGATCTTTTTTTTTTTTTTTGGAGTTCACCTAATTTTGGGCAGAAAAAACCTTTGAATTTCCGAGCTTTCCGAGACATTTCGCCTCAAGTTTCGGACAAACCGTCTGAAACTGATTCAAGATCAATGAAAATTCGAGTCAAAGTCGTTTGCACACTTTTCACTCTTTCAAAATAGCCCCCCCCTTTTCCAAATCCTGGCTACGCGCCTGGTAGCTAGACCCAACCGTTCTCGAGTTATAAGCAAAAGCTTGAAGTTTCGCATTCGTTAGTTGGAAAATGGCCGAGTAAAAACAGAGGAACACGCGACGCGAGCGTCGGTCGTTCCAATTAAATACCAGAGGTGGAGTCGAGGACACAAGGTTCGAGGCCAAGGACACAAAAAAATTTCGAGGGCAATTACAGACCCTCTCGAGGCCAAGGACACAGACACTAGTGTTCTCCAAAAAAAATTTTAAAAAATGGTCCTCAAATTTTTTTTTTCAGGCGATTTCAAAAAAAAGGTCTTAGCAGATTTTCCGCAAGGTTTGTGGCGTTTTGCAACGAAATTTCAACGGTTCAAAAATAGTGCTGTCGTCGAGCCGAGGACAGGGCAATTTTCGAGGACTTGAGGCTTAGAGGCCAAGGACTTCAAAATGTGTCCTCGAGGCCAAGGACGTCCTCGGGGACTCCACCTCTGTTAAATACAGGTCCAAACCTTTTAGAAATAGACTGCTTTTGTTTTCAAATCTGATCTTACATTTTTACAAACTTTGTTTTTTTGAGACATAAAACACAAAAATTTAGGCAGTGGCTCTTTTGCCTGCAGAGGCAACATAGCCCCATGCTATTTTGGCACTGGTGGCAAAATAGCTCAAAAGCTATTTTGCAACAAGTGCCACAATACCCTTAACCCAAACAGAGGGAAAATACTATTTTGCCACTAGTGGCTAAATAGACACTTCCAAATTTTTAACATATCATTGGTCTTGGGCACCCTGAGTGCGGTTGGATTGTGGTATTGGGACCAGTAAAAACTACAGCTTGAGATTGTGATACAGTACAACAAGTTTTAAATCAGACCACGAATTTTCCACTCCCCATTTACATCTTCCCAAAAGGAGATTAAGTTAGATCATTCCTTCAAGTTTCGCACACTTCAAGCACACAGGCTTTGCAAATATCGGAAAAATAGTACATCAAACGAAAGAAGATCATTTTTATTGCAGGTTTTCTGCCTGGCTCAGTCTGGGCTAAGACAAACACGAGCTATACTGGTAAAGGTAGTACTGTATGTGATTTTGCTTGCAGCTCGAAACCATTTCCCAATCAAAAAATAAATGAAGAAAGGTGTCTAGAATCTTTTCCAAATACGCAGCATTGTAAGCGCCAAGCGGTATCTATCTATCAAGTCGGCTTCGCTTTGTCACAGCAGAGTTTTTACCGCACGCATCAGCATAATTATGAAAGCTTGCAGTACAGTTTTAAAATCATAAAAAATAATCTCCCATTTGTAATTACCACGTGACTGAAGACCCAATTTCATTCTTATCTTAGTGCATTTTTGTTTGATTACTTATTGATTTATCTCAATCCAGCGATTTAGCCTAAATAAAAAAATTGTCTAATCAGCGCTTAGGTTAAATTACTGTGTAATTATGCTTTGTTTAAAAAAAGCTGTAAATAAACGTACAGTATCTTATGGGACCGTCTTTTAAGAATTGTTACCATCGTGCTAGAAGGTCATCTACATTATTTGTCTTTCGAGACGACTTTAGGGTTCCAGCTAACAACTTTAGTTTTTTTTATTTTCGGCTGTTAGGTGATAGAAAGCGGTATACCACGTGTTACCACTGCTCTGTGACCTATTTAATCGTGCTTGGAGCGTTGGAATAAGGTAGTGACCAGCAAGGATTGAAGTGACCAGTGTGATCTTTTGTGAAACGTATGGGGCGCCGTGTGGAAAAATATTAATCATTATGTAACACCTTGTTTTTGAGCTAATTTACAATAAAATTTGTCCGAAATATATTGGAAATTTCCGACTTATTGCATACGCCCCATAGACAAGTGTTTAAGCTGCTTAACTTGGGTAAATTGCATTTTGTGATTCGTTTTTGATCCGATTAGTAGGCTTTTTTGTTTCTACTTAAAGCGTATTTTGTCGTATGCAATAAGTAGGAAATTTCCAAAATATTTCCGACAAATTTTACTGCAAATTAGCTCAAAAACAAGATGCAACATAATAAATTATTTTTTTCCCAGCGGCGCCCCGTAGATGGGGCGCCGTTTGGAAAAATATTATTTATTTTGTAACACCGCTTTTTTTAGCTTATTTACAACAAAATTTATCCAATATATATATGATACGACAAAATACCAGAGATGGAGTCCCAGGACACAAGGTTCGAGGCCAAGGCCAAGGACAGACCCTCTCGAGGCTAAGAACCAAGGACACGGGCGCAAGTTTTCTCCAAAAAAAAAACAAGGCTTTCAAAAAAAATTTTCAAGCAATCTCAAAAAAAAGGTCTTCAAAAATTTTTTTCAGGCGATTTCCACTTGAGGAAAACAAAAAAAGGTCTTCTCAAATTTTCTGCGAGGTTTCTGGCGCTTTCCAACAAAATTTCAACGGTTCAAAAAATAGTGCTGTCCCCGAGCCGAGGACAGGGCAATTTTCGAGGACTTGAGGCTACGAGGCCAAGGACTTCAAAATGTGTCCTCGAGGCCAAAGACGTCCTCGGGGACTCCACCTTTGCAAAACACACTCTAAAGTTAGAACAAAAAAGCCTATAAAATATATCGGAAGTTTCCATTATAAAGATACGACAAAATGCGCTCTAAGTTGTAACAAAAAGCGCTTGAAAAATTAGTTGGAAATTTACGAATTATTTTGTAGGCTTTTTTGTTCCAACTTACAGTGTATATTTGTCGTGAGGTGTTACAAAAAATGATTTTTTTTCAAACGGCGCCCCACTCGCCGTTTGGAAAAATATTCTCTACTTTGTTATTCTTCGCGACAAATACATTGTAACTTGGAACAAAAAAAATATAATAAATTTCCGACTTATTTTGCAAATTTTTCTGTTCCAACTTACGGTGTATATGCAGTAGCGTAGCTAGGGGGGGGGGCAGGGGGGGCTACAGCCCCCCCCCCATTGGTATGTCGACAAAAATGCAGAATGGGAAAAAATACTACGTTTTTAGCACTTTTGAGACTGTTTTATGCACTGGAGTGGACTAAGTAGTGATTTAAAACATCTTTTGAAACATATGCTCAGAGGAGGGGCTCATTTGTCAAAAATAAAACTAACAAATAAATGAAAACTTTGAAAAATGGTAAGAAATAAGCAATCAAGTTTGATCACAAGTGTAAAAATGCTAAACATACGTGTCATCAACAAATATACTATAAACTAAGGAATTGGGGGGGGGGGGCTATTCAGTGTTACTTAATTACCAATTATTTCTCTCAAATTTCTTTTCAATAACTCCCCACCCCAAATATTTTTCTCTATAAACTGTATACAAAATAGAGTACTCCGTGTGAGTTTTATTGAACTATTTGATGTCGAGCGGTAACGCGTTCGTCTTTGGAGCGGGAGGTCTGAGGTTCAAATCTCAGGCCGGTCAAATCGGACACAGTGTTGCCAACGGCTCGCCACCGCTGCGACATTTCTTCGAAAAGAGCTATGTTGCCCGGGCGCAATGATGCGGAGATGGGCCCCGCCAACTCGTTACACGCTTCGGCGTAATACAGCGAGTATAATGAAAGATTTGATTTGATTTGACCAGCATCTAAACAAGAGAACTAACATTTTACCATTAGCCACCTCCCAAATAGCCCATTTATGCTACCAGTTTAATCTTGTTGGCACTGCCAATTTCTAAGCCACGTTTTAAAATCATTATTTTTTAATCAAAATAGCCGTAAAATGAAGTTTTTTTTGCAAAAAAATGCAAAATTTTCGAGCGCTTGGGGCTCCGCCCCCAGACCCCCGTGCTTTCGGCGGCTGGGGGTTTGCCCCCAAACCCCCAGCCTCCGGCGGCTGGGGGCTTCGCTCCCAGACCCCCTTTGGCCGCCGGCGGCTGGGGGCTCCGCCCCCAGACCCCCAAAACAGCCCCCTGCAATGCGAATTTCTGGCTTCGCGCCTGTGTATATGTCGCGAAAGTGTAGCAAAATAAATAATATTTTTCCGAACGGCTTGTGCGCGATTCCATTTCAAAAAAAATCATTTGTTTGTAACATCTCGCGACAAATACACTGTAAGTTAAAGCAAAAAAGTCTACAAAATAAGTCTGAAATTTCCGACTTATTTCCGACTTATTTTGTAAGCGTTTTTATTTATAATTATAACTATAACTTATTTTGTAAGTCTGAAATTTCCGACTTATTTTGTAAGCGTTTTTTGTTCCAACTTAGATTGTATTTTGTCGTATATATATCGGGAACAAAAGATCACAAATACCATAAATTATTCAACCGTAACACCATCAAAATCAGTTACTCTTGCATGAACAACATGGCAGATAGGATCAAAGGCCATAACAACAAAATTTTAAAACAGCAACAGCAGCACAGCTCAACAGAACAACAACAACAAACCTGCAACTGCAGAAAGAAATCAGAATGCCCTTTAAACGGAAATTGTCTACAATCAGGACTGGTTTATCAAGCAACAATTGAAACAGACAACACAACTCAAAAATACATCGGACTTACGAAAGGCGACTTTAAAACCCGGTATAGAAACCACACTAAATCTTTTAACCACAAAAAATACAAAATGGAAACTGAGCTATCAAAACTTGTATGGTCGCTAAAAGATAAAAGGAAATCATACTCCATCAATGGAAAATCATAGCTAAAGCGCCAGCTTACAGGTGCGGGACACGAAGATGTGATTTGTGCACAACAGAAAAGATGCTCATTGCGATGGCTGATGACACTTGCATTAATAAGAGAGATGAGTTCGTGTCTCGTTGCCGCCACCGCCGAAAGTATAAGCTGAGCAACGTAAAACCTTAATGTTTTATAGCATTTCGAGTTAGTTTTTAAAGCGTTGTGACGTAACAGTTGCGGTTTTGAGCGTGTTAAGATTATACAGCATATTTCCCGATTTCTTCTATTACTTTACCACAGTATTTTTTATTTCGAGTTTTCGACAGCAGTAAAATATAGTATTCCAACATAAACTTTAGTACATCTAATTTTCGTTATTACGTTTTTTTCGTATGTAGTTACGATTTGTGATGCAATAGTTTTTATATACAGGTATAATAATATTTTATTTTGATCCTCTCAGTTGTAAGTTGAAATTCACCCCGATAGCAACAAAAAAATAAGCAGAAATCAGTTTCCCTGCTTGATTAAACTGCAGAGAATAAACTAGTCGGAGTGAGTTGGTACTAGAGATTCGGATTTCAGTGAAGGACCAAGGCAGAATTTAATAGGATGGACTGCAACTTTTCGACGGTAAGTGGTTAAGTTATTTGCATTAAATAGAGAATTATAATACCCATTCAGTTGATGTATGATGCATTTGCTTTTTTTGCAGAGATTTAATGTGCCTGATGATTGTAATAAACATAAAACCAATGGTCGCACATTTTAGCTCATGTTGAATAGTTTCACCTAAATAATAGCTCTGCTTTGGCGTCGAGCACTGTTTGTAGGTGCTGTGAAAATCACTTACTCTAGTGTCGGGAACTTCCGATATATATCGGAAATTTACGATATAGTTAGTAGGCTTTTTTGTTTCAACTTAAAGTGTATTTTGTCGTATGTAATAAGTCGGAAATTTCCAATATATTTCGGACAAATTTTATTGTAAATTAACTCAAAAACAAGGTGTTACATAATAAATTATTTTTTTCCACATGATGCCCCATATGGGGCTCCGTTTGGAAAAATATTATTTAGTTTGTAAAACAACTTTTTTGAGCTTATTTGCAATGAAATTTGTCCGGTATTTATTTGTACTACAAAATACACTCTTAAGTTGGAACAACAAAAGCCTACAAAATATGCCGTAAATTTCCGATATATATCGGAAGTTTGCGATAGATATATGTACACGACAAAATACACTCTCAGTTGGAACAAAAACGCCTACAAAATATGTTGGAAATTTTTGATATGGTTCATATGAGCCAAGTCGGAAATCAAGCAAAGGTATCACGTAACTTTCGAGACATAACCTCGAGAGCAAAACAAATGGCGGAAAACCTTTAGTGTTGAACACAAAGGTAACCGCAAGCATATTAACGATGCTAAGTCTGCCAGAGCTTCCACAACAGCAAAACATCGTTGATATGTTTGCAGTTACCTTTGTGTTCAACACTTCAGGTTTCCCGCCATTTGTTTTGCTCTCTAGGTTTTGTCACGAAAGTCCCTTGATGCCTTTGCTAGATTACCAACTTGGCTCACATGAACCATATCGAAAATTTTCGACATATTTTGTAGGCGTTTTTTGTTCCAACTTAGAGTGTATTTATTCGTATACTGTACATATAGGAAACTTCTGATATAAATCGGAAATTTACGATATATTTTGTAAGTTTTTGTTGTTCCAACTTAGAGTGTATTTTGTCGTATAGCCTTTACATATATCGGACAAATTGCATTGTTAATAAGCTCGAAAAAGTGGTGTTACAAAATAAATGATATTTTTCCCAACGGCGCCCCATAAAAAACTGTAACCTCTGTGTACTAATATGATCGTTTCCAGAATTTCAAAAACAAACAACTAGATAATAACAGTACATCAAGTTTTGTAAATTGCCTATGCGTTATGAGTGTATGTTGTAATAGTAAGCTAAGGCTAACTTAAGAAGTAGCCAAAACATGAATTACTATGCACGCTACAAAAGCCATCGACCATTGATTAGCCAGCCCCTGTATAATTATAGAACAATCAACAAAGGTTCTATAGTGTAACAAAAGGATTGTAGCCGAAGTCATGTACAAGATTTCCCCATAAGGAGGTCCATCACTTCTCTTGATTGAATCATAACAACATTCCATAAGAATCGAAATCAAATATATTGTATAATGAAATGATTCAGCATGTAAAAGTATATAAGATGTAGCTTATATCGATCAACAAATGTTATTAAGAGGAGAAGCTGCACAGCCGCTCAGGTGTATAATTTACTAAGCTGGAACGCTACAATATGCTAATTTATGTTCCCGTTGACTAAGTAAATTTAAATTTTTTTTTAAAATTCTTTTACAGTTGAGGAACTTTTGTGTAACAAGGCAAGAAGTTCATTCCACACAACAGGTCCCTTATAGCGAAAAGATTGTTGTGTACTTGATAATCTACAAAAGGATGGAATCAGAATACTATTAGATCTAGAGTTGACCATGCAGTTCATATTTTGCTTGATTCGAAAAAAGTTGTTGAAAAGTGGAGGAAGGTGTTTGGTGTAAAATTTAAACATAAAGAGGGCTGTTTCCTTAAAAACCATTTGTTTAATCGTTAGTAAATTAAACTCTTTCATTATTTTTGAAACGCTTTCTCTCTGCGGTGGGGAGAGGGAATGTATTGAGGGTCTGAGAGCTTCTCCGGAGGCCATTGGGGTCCGAGAGCAGAGCCCCAAGCACTCAAAAAAAAATTTTTTTTTTGCAAAAATAACTTAACTTTAGTCTTATTTTGATAAAAATTAATCCTTTTCGTACATGGCATCACGGAGAACTCTGGTGGCTTAAACATTAGCAGTTCAAAAACATAATTAGACTCAGGCGCGTAGCCTGAAATCTGCAACTAAAAGGCTGTTTCGGGGGTCTGGGGGCAGATCCCCCAGGGCTCGAAAATTTTGTAATTTTTTTCCAAAAATAACTTAATTTTAGACCTATATTGATAAAAATTAATGCTTTTGAAATGTGGCATAAAAATTAGCAATGCAAAAACATGTTTAAACTGGTTTCATAAATGGACAATGGCTATGTGGAAGAATGGATCCTACGGGTAAAATTTCAGTTCTCCTATTTACAACTTGGCATCGTAAGGCGTAAATCATAGAATTTGATAGTTCAATGAAAGTCGCAAAGAGTGAACCATTTCGTCTATATTTAATGAAAAAAAATTTTTTGGGGGATAGGGGGGTGGGTGGCGAACGAAACTATAATTGAGTTAAAGTGATCGGTAATCAACTAAAACTGAATAGCCACATGCCCACCACCTCCTATTCTTGAGCATATGCTTTTTTGCATAGGTGGGCACAAGTCCGTTAATCGTTAATCCGTTAATAACGAAGCTAACTTTTTCATCAACTCGTTAATCCGTTAAAAAGTTTTTTCATGTTAACGGACTAAATTAACTTCCGTTAAAATGCCCGTTAACTTAACGACAATGGTTCATTAACTTACGTTAAGTTGCGTTAACATAAGGTTTTCATCGTTAATTTCTTGTACCACCCATTCATCGTACCGGTACAAACCAATTTGCGCTGTTAACACCAGAGGTGGAGTCCTCGAGGACAGATTTTGAAGTCCTTGGCCTTGGCCTCGAAGGTCAAGTCCTTGGCCTTGGCCTCGAGGCCTCAAGTCCTCGAAAATTGGCCTGTCCTCGGCTCGAGGACAGCACGATTTTTTGGAATGTTAAAATTTTGTGGAGCGCTTGAAAAATTTCTTGGAAAACGTTTTTTAGTGAAGACCGCTTGAAAAATTTTTGTGAAGACCTTTTTTTTTTTTTTTTTTTTTTTTGGAGATCGCCTGAAAAATTTTTGTGAAGACCTTTTTTTTTTTTTATTTGGAGAGCACTTGCGCTTTGTGTCCTTGGTCCTTGGCCTTGGCCTCGAGCATTCCTGTCCTTGGCCTCGAGAGTGTCTGTCCTCGGAAAGGCTGTCCTTGGCCTTGGCCTTGGCCTCGGATTTTTTTTGTGTCCTTGGCCTCGAGCCTTGTGTCCTCGACTCCACCTCTGGTTAACACTTGTTGCGTAATTAGCACGAGTTTTATAGAAGAAAAAGCGAAGGAGCTGCGAGATAAACAAGCGAGCGCGGGATCAAATGAGCAAGCGCAATAAGAAATGCAGCAAATATAATTTTAATCATGCAAGTATAAAATGGGTTAGATCTTACATTAGTTGAACTGCGATACTGCGATAGACCCATGATGCACCGATGAATAATCTGTTATTGGTGGTAAGATGGAAGTGACTAGCATGGCAGCGTTAGTAAGGAAAGTGGACATGTATAGTTAGTTAGCCTAACCTGTAGCAGAAATGATCTCGATTATAATCGTAGTCTACAATCAGGGCATGGTAAGGAATGGAATGGAACGGAAATTTCGGTATGGAATATGGAAGATGCCAGAATGGAATGGAATGGAAGATTTCAAGAATGGAATGGAAGACAATCTTCCATACTTCCATACCAATTCCATACTACATTTCGTGCATTGTATTTACAGAAAAATACACACCGATGTCGGGTAGTGATAAAATATTGTCACAGAAGTATTCAACTTCAATATCTGCGCATATTATTAGTCGACAAATCGCGGTGCTTTGGTTTTGTACATTGCGTAAACAGTGTACGTATTGCATCATTGTAAGTACATTGCAATTTAATTGCAGCATTGATGTTACAGTTGATGACCTTGATAGACTTGACTTGTTGTTTTTTTTTGTTTTTTTTTGAGGCTGACAATTTGCCCAGTCGTAAATTTTGTTTTTTTTACGTCACGAAAACTCGTATTTGCTATTTCATCCCCGTTTCAGCTTAACTTTATTTATATTTTTAGTTTTTAACCTTATAGTAATTCTTTTTGGTGTTAAAGTTCGTTATTTCTATTACGGTAAATGCTCTAGTTGATGTGAGGGCAAACTTGTACGGTTATCATTAAACCATATAGGCATAGCCAGAAGGACCGGGCCCTCTGCCTCCCCCCCCCAATTGAAAAGCTACCAATGATAAAAATGATGACACAAAGCCTATTTATTCAGTTTCTTTTAGTATTTTGGAGTGCAACGGTACATGCGTACAACGGCAATTAGCAATAACTTAATATTAATATTGACGACCAGGGGGCCCATGCCCTCTCAATTTAAATTTTTACCAACCAATTTAAATGTACAAGCCGGGAGAAATTCAGTGTTTTTGTTCAAAAAGGTGCAATCTCAGGCACTCATCAAACTTGTTTATGCAATAATATGTTTTAGGCCCCCAGCTACCTTTTATATTACAAAACATGATTAGCGACCATTTATGGCATCTGATGTACCTACTTTAAATTACCACGCTTAAATAACAATTCATCTCCATCTCGTCAGTTTTCACGCGACAAAATGCTTTTGAAATAACCTAGCTAGGGGAAATGCTTATTGAACAAATTATTGAATTTGAATCGAGGGTGCCTGGGCCCCTGGTCGTACATATATTCCGAAAACTGGTTATTTTCATGACAAAACAAAAATCTTCAAAGGCAAATCTCCGAGCGCATTATTTAATGCTGAAAATGTGGCACAAAGCAATGTACCTTGATTTCCCTGACTTGGGCCAAGTCACAAAATTTAACCCCAAAATGCAAGATTCTAAACGTGTTTTGGACTTGACCTGAAGTAAAGAGAGGGATTTTTTCAATTGGCTTTCAAAAATCAAAAATTTTGTTCTTTGAAATGGCTCTGAAAACGTGCGAAATGTGATCCGAATCGCATCAAAATAGCCATTTTTTTCCAAAAAATTATAAAAAATCGCCCAGCGGGTGGGAACTCTGTAACATGTTTGAGTTGTACTAATTTGCTCGCCACGTTTCCCAATTTTGATAGGATAGAAAAATTTTTAACTTGCGGTTCTAGTCCTTCCTCTGTAGCAAATCCAGGTTACGAACCAAATCAGACACCCAGCTTTTGATCTTTATTCTTAGTCCCATAAAAAGTCCCTCTTTTCAAGGACTTTTGATGACGTCATTGCATGATTTGCGGTTTAGCCCTCCTCCCAATTCAAAATCCAGACTACGTCTATGCATTAAACCATGTGCAATATGCATACCAGATACCGGTCGTTGCATCTTAGTATTGTTGGCGTACCTTCACGGGCGGTAGCTTACAACATTGCAAAGGTGCAAAGCAACAAAATATACGTTGAATTGCTTCCAGTCTAAAATTTCTTTGGTATGGAAGTATGGAATGGAAATGGAACAAAATTTTAGCATGGAATGGAAGATTTTTGGTATGGAATGGAAATGGAATGGAAGAAATTTGCCAGTATGGAATATGGAAAAATCGTCTTCCATTCCATACCATGCCCTGTCTACAATTACTAATTTGTAATCGATTACGCAATTTTCAAATAATCGTACTCAGAAATCAATTACGAAGGATCGTAATCTACGAATTGCAAATAATCGAGCCATGGCTGGCTACTACTATAGGCTAGGCTTCCAGTACCAAGCAAAAGCGTGAATGATGATATAAGTGTATAAACTCTATCATGGGAGGGGTACCGTGGACCAACTACAGAACAGAATGCAAGTGCAAGACATGCATGATTGCAATTTTAATAACAGCTTAATAATATTGATAATGCAAAACAGAATTGCAGGGTTGATTGCAGCAAAAATGTAGGATAGATTCCGACTTCGTATGTGCTGTTACAAAAATTATTTTTTAATTTTGGCGAAGCGATGTAATCGTAATATCGAGGATTAAAGGTGAAATAATCGCAATGGAAAATCGATTGCATGGGTGCGTATTTGTAATCGTAATCGGCGGAATCGATATAATCAAACCAAAGACCATCGAAAGAACAGAATGTAGGTACCGGTACTAAAACATAGCTGTAAAAACAGTGTTTATTTTGAGCTAAGTATTAATGTCATCCAAAAACTTGGAAGTGTTTGCATCCACGGATCGCGAATGGTTTCAAAACGTGAAATCTACGTAGGCCTACACTGTACAGTGGTTGGTGATAGGACTAAAACGAGAATGAATGACGAATATTCATTCGCAATGTTTTTAGTTACTTTTTTAAGAGTCAAGATTAAGCTTTGGGTTAGGTTGGATCTCGACACTGTCTAGAAATTGTTTTGCAAGCCATAGCTTAAATAGTTAATTGTAGATGCTGTTGTAGCGTGAAAGCACAGAGACTTAGAGTAATAGTGTCGTGGCACTGAGTAAGCAACCGTCTCTATCTAACAGTTTCCATGATGTTTAATCGTTTACGTACCATCTGGCCTAAAGGCTATCAGCACGGAAGCCCAGGGAAGAGCCACCAGAAGGGCGACTACAAACAAGCAATGCTAAAAAATGGCTCTTCCTGGGCTTCTGCGCTGGTAGCCTTTAGGCAGGGCCACCGAGAGAGGGGAAGCGAGGTGAGACAATGACCCCGGTGCCCATGGAGTTTAGGAGGCCCATCAGGGGGCCTATGGGCTTCAAGGGGCCCTTGGACTTCAGGGGGCCTATGGAAATGACACTGACAAATCAGTTTGTGTAATATCGAGGATCTTTTTTTTTTGGAGATCGCATCAAAATCCGAAGAAAATTGTGGCCATTTCCTCTTCTTTTTTGAAGTTCACAAAGCTGGAGATGCCCAATATTTGAGCTGACCTCTAGCCTACGTTTGGCTCTCGGCGCCCCTACTAACAATTAACGATATATCTATTGCTTTTTGTGGCAAATAAAAAGCTGCAGCCTCATAAGTCTATTGATTATCGCTGTTCGCAACCTCAAAAGATTTTTCTGTCGCTGCTTTGTCACTGCATATGAGCTTATTATTATCTTGAACGTAGATTAGACTGTAAAATGTAACATCCGAAACACACAAGACCACCATAGCAATAAATTTTTCCTTACAATCAGCTCAACAGGAGATTACGCGTGTTCTAAAAGTCAATCAATAAAATGAAATGTAAATTATTCTCAAAATGTTAACGGATTAACGGACTTCATTAACTTCCGTTAATTTCAGCTGAAAATAACGAATTAACTTTAACGGAGGTATGAAGTTTGCTAACGGACTAGTGGTTAACGAAGTTAACGTTTTGCATTAACTTGCCCATCTATGCTTTTTTGGTTTTTTGTATGAAGCCTCTTGTCGCAGTTCCTGCTTCATCCAGTGGCGATGTGAAAACTAGCATGGAAGTAACCACAAACAAAAGATAATTCTAACCGATGGCTTCTTAAATCAACAGATCGTAGTAAGTAATAGGCTGCGTAGTCGAGCCGGTTAATCACTATCGGAGCGCGTTCCCTTTTGACACGCCACACTCTATTCAGCATGTTTCAACACGCGATCAAATTTGATTGCTTAACGTCGGCGATTTTTCAAAGTTTTCCTGATTTGTGATTTATAATTTCGGCAAATTAGCGCATCCCTTTTAAATAAAAGTTTCAAAAGGTGCTCTAAATCACTTTTTAGTCCATTCCATGGTGCTAAACATTTTTCATTTTTAGTCCTCTAAATTAGTGCTCTAAATCACTTTTTAGTCCATTCCATGGTGCTAAACATTTTTCATGATGTTAATCATATTGTTGTCGTCATTTTTATTCCAGTGATATCATAAAAATGTGTCATTCCAAAACGGTGAATTCCAAAAAAAGCCGCCCCCTTTCCGCCCTCCCTTAGCGACGCCACTGCCTCTGGGAATAGTACCAATCTTAGGGTTTCATTGCTACCCTGTTCAAAAATAAATTTCTGCAGATCTACTCAGGCATAACATTTTTTTATTTTCGATTTTGCTTTTCAGTCCTGTATTTTCCATGTGATCGACGACTCGGGCCTTTGGAGAGCATTAATTAGTCGGTACTAGAAGGCCAACTGTATTCATGATCACTAAATAGTATTACATATTAATGGGGCAAGTTTTTGTTGCCCAAAAATTCTGAAAAAGTTGCATGTATTTTTAGCGAAAGTCAGAAAGTTGCAGTAAAAAATTGAATTTAGGCTTAAGCACAACGAGTTAAAACAAAACAACATCGTTGGAGCATTGAGTTGACTTGAGAGCTCTAGAGCTGAAGTTAGAGCCAGACCTTTTCTGCAATGACTTCGCAGCCCTGGTTTTGACTCTATGGCACCAGTACGATCATGATTAGTTCCTTCACACCACACTTCTGGAATTGTAGCTGAACTTTTTCAAGAGTATCAGGCAGCAGGTACCGGTATTGGGCAAACCAATTGTTCTGTGTTGCATCATACTCGTACCGGTAGCCTATACAGCACAGTATAACACTGAAATGCAGACAATACCTATCTCAAAGCTTGTACAGTTCAAAGAGAATACTAGAGTAGAACTAAAATAATGTCACAGCCTAGTTTCAATTAATCAAAGCCTATTTTTCAATTCACACTTTTAAATTTTGCGCCAAACTTGATACAGTAAAAGTTGCACGTAAAATCGAAAAAAGTTGCAAAATAAAATTTACAGTATGGAAACAGCTTAAAACATTGCAGCTTAGTGTTGTACTACGTTAAGTCCGAGTATTTTGGAAGCTGGAAAAAAGTTGCAAAACTTGCCCTACATCAGTACATGCTGACATAAGCTTTTTAATATTACATATTTAATGACTATGTTAAATGCTCCTTTAGACTTACTTTAGCAGTCTAGCCTACCATGCCTATTTAGGACGTCATTAAGTATAAGCGATCCTCTTTTTTTGGAACCTCTGCTACCCATGTATAGGCGTTTACGCGCTCTCACTCCTCTCATGCGTGCACTTACAGTATTAGGATTATAGAGCTAGATTTGGGGAATAGCTTAGACCGAAGAAGAGAGAGCACTCATGCACTCATACACGCATTGCAGAGCTTTCAGAAAAAAGTGACGGCTCATGCTTAACTACACCCTCTATGTACAGTGCATGACTGGCATGAGATTTTCTGTTTGCAATAGTGTTTTTCATGAAAAAAATCAACTTTATTTGGCTTATTAATTACCTACCGGTAGATTAAATCAGAAATAGTCTGAAGTACCGGTAAGTTGGCCTGTTGGCAACAAACAAGTTTAGAGGTTATACACCAGTCAGCCAGTGCACTTTGCAAAGTCTTGAAGTCAGTAGTCACAGATCCATGGTGTTAGTGATCACTTAATATTGCGGATCGAATAATTTTTGCATAACAGGTCTCAAAGTGTACCGTGTGTATTAACAAGGCGCAATCTGCTTTTTTTAGTGTTATATATCAGTGGTGTGCCGCAGTGGAGTATTTTAGGACCTATTTTGTTCAATATTTACATCAATGACTTAACCAAGAGTTGTAATTTTTCTAATTCTTCAAGTGACATTTATCTATATGCTGATGATACCAAACTGTTTAGCGTTTATGATAACAATGTGTTGAATTGCGAAAAATCTTAATTCAGTTGAGTTTTTTTCCAGTACTCATCAATTATCTCTTGCCCCAATTTAGTGTCAACACTTGGCCATTAAATGTGAAGATAGTATTAGCAATGAATATTTCATTGGAGATAATCAAATTTTGTGTTCAGCTGTTGTGAAAGATTTGGGTGTCTTGATATCTAGTAATTTGAAGTGGTGTTTTCAAATTTCGCTAATTGTAACTTCTGCTTTTACTTGTTCCTATTGTATTTTAAAGTCTTTTTCCAATAAAAACATTTGGACTTAGCTGAAAACTTATATTACATATGTTTGTCCTAAGTTAGAGTATAATACCTCGGCATGGTCTCCTCATCTTAAAAGAGATATATGTTCTATCGAATCTATGCAAAAAAATTTCACCAGAAAAATTTGTATACATTGCAATATTTTTTTTCTTATGTTGATAGGTTGTCTAAGCTTAATTTAAAATCTTTGGAGTATCATAGATTGGAATATGATCTGATTGTTACTTACAAGATGTTATCATTTAGTAGATGTTAAATTTAATGATTTCTTTCGATGTGCTGAAACTGGTTACAAGTGACGTAGACATAGTTTTGTTCTTAGATGCAAACACAGACCTAAGTATGACAGGTATTGTTATTTTGTCAGTTATCGGATCATTTCAGTTTGGAATTTGCTATCTGAGTCTGTTGTTTCATCTTCCACCTTGGCTGCTTTTAAAACATGTCTTAAGAAATTTGATTTGCATGATATTTGAGTTATTAATGTCTGTAACTTTTGTATGCACAGTAACTTTCAGTATTACAACTGAATTGCACCTTTTAGTGGTATTTATACCTGATATGTATTTTTTGTGTGTGTGTGTTGTTTTTTTTTTTTTTTGAGAGTACCTTTGCAAATAGGTACTCTTTTTACTTTTCTTTTCCCTTTTTAGTGTGTTTGGGTGTGAGCTCGGCGCCATAGTGTCGTACTTACTTAATAAATATATAAATAAATGAATAAAAGATCAGAACTACAAAAGTAAACCTGTAGACTAGAGCAAGACCATAGCCTAGTTAATGCCTAGGCCTAATGATTGTGCTGTGGGTAACAAATACTGTAATTTTTTTTGAAGTAACGTGACATGCGGAATATGCGTGGTTAAATAAACAAAAATTTTGGTGACGTCACTCATTTTCAAAAATTTTTGTTTTTATTATTACAGCTGTAGGTGTGGGTTAGGGGCAGTGTTTTCTCTAGGCTGATTTTTGTCTGTGATTCAATGATATGTTGGAAAAAGGGCTAATAATTTTTAGTAATTTGTCAAAGATAGCTTTAGAAAAGTCAACTAATTTGTAGAAATATGATATTTTATACAGTGTATGCTTTAGTACTGGATTGGTACAAAATTCAAGGCTCATTTAACATCTTTTTACAGGTTTGGGCACAATTGTTTCAAGAAAATTTAAGCACTCGCTGATTAGCCAAAAAGTTGAAGGGAACACTGGATACTGTAGGGGTTTAGTTTTATTTCAAATCCAAGCCTTTTCCTATTTTTTTTTCTGACTTAGTAGGCTGTATGTATTTCAGATTTGTTAGGAAAGCTTCATATTCAGTGGAAATTATATCTCCTTCACTGTTCAGCCTTTGTTATTAATTCTGACCCAAATAACTCAAACTCAAATCCCTGCTCTAAAAGTAAAACTAATTCCAAATCTGACCCAAACCTATTTTAACCCCTAATCTGTAAGTAATAAGACAAAAAATAAGAGGATAAATATTCCTCATTTTCATTTTACTGTTTATAAAAATTGGTAGTGACTATATCCCCTGAAAGTTTAAAGTTAAAGAGAATAAGTAGCAAAAATAGGAATATTCTTGCACACATTTTTCATTTTTTTATTTTAAAGGTCAAGATTAGGGTTTGGTTGAGGGTTAGATTTAGGGTTAGTTTTAGAGTAAGGATTTTGATTAGATTCAATTCAGAATTAATAAAAAAGTAGATAGAAATTTCCGATGAAATTCCAGCAATTTAGTCAGTTAGTGTAATAAGTTGAGTAGAGTGTGATTCAATTGAATGCAAGATTTCTTGCAAGTCAGTAGTTATGTGTTTCAGATTTATTGCTATACAGTATTTACCTTAATTGATTTTCAAAAAGAATGAACTTGATCTGATTGTCAATTGCGTGGCTGATGGTGTAATAAATATATAACAAAATATAAACATTTTTCCCGCCAACTGGAATTCAATTCATACAATGAAGTATATTCTTGTGTCTGGTGGTGTAATTAGTGGAATTGGTAAAGGTAAGCTGTTATTTTTTGTTTTATTATTATGGCTAATTTGGCACTTTCCACTAAACAATGCGGAATTCTTGTGCAAATTGATAGCTTCAAAAAATAGCAGTTATTGCAAATGGCATACCATTTTACCTATCTACCATTGTCTGATTGTTAAATTTGTTTTCTTGACGGACAAAACCAATTAAATAGGCTACTGTATTACATTAAACAGTACTGTATCATTAAAATTTTAATGATTCTAAATTGCTGCTAATTTTTAGTTAAGTGTTTATTCACTAAGCAATGTGTCGCACATGCATTTAGCTCGTGCTCTCCCTGTGATGTTTATATGAACACGTCATAAGTTGTTTGACGTCATTATAAAATTTGTATATACAAAGCAGATGTGTTTATTGACGCAATTTTTTTTCCAAATTTGGTAATTGCAGTCTTGTATCATTGCATGTTTGAAAGTTTAATGATTCTAAATTGCTGCTAAGGTTTGCTTCCAAATTTTTAGTTGCAGTTTTATATCATTGCATGTTTAAATGTGTTATTCTTTTCGCCTGATGAGACCCTTGAGCAAGGTTGAAACGCGTCGCGATAGCTCATTCGCACTGTATATTACAATAGTAAATTGTGTAGATGAATAACTTATGCTTCTAAATGCTAGTCGTGAAGATGGCCTAAGTTACTGGTCAAAACACGAAAACCTATAGTTTTAGGTTGACAATCATTGAATAGCAAAAATTTTAATGATTCTAAATTGCTGCTAATTTTAGTACTGTATCAGATAAATCAAGATTTACTAAACAAAAAAAAAGCAACTCGTTGGTGAGCATACATGTAAAGTATAGCTTATGTTAATTATTAAGGCCTTAATTGGTAAGTACTTGCCAAGTTTTTGTTTTATACAGATGTGTTTTGGCAAGAGTTTATATTCAAGCTTGCAGGTAGTTTGAGCCCTAAGGTATTAATACAAACTAAGTTAAATTGCTAGGAGTTGACTGAAAGCAATAATTTCAAGTCAAAAATTGTTTGTTAGATAGAAAACCTGATTGGAGATGAACCTAGAAATCCTCACAGTTTGTTACTCAAAAATTTTTGATCTTGTTACATATTTATCGATAGGTGATATAATAAGTATGTGAAATAAATTAATCTTTTCTAAGTTCTACTTAGCGGTATCGTAATTATAGTCGTAATTTTTGTGTTTTTTAGGTGTGATATCCAGCAGTATTGGGACAATACTAAAATCTTGCGGCCTGAGAGTTACTGCTATTAAGATCGATCCCTATCTTAATATTGATGCTGGAACTTTCTCTCCTTATGAACATGGTAAAGTAGTTCGGACTTTGAGTGAAGTCTTGTGACATCAAGTATATGGGCATTCAATGCCATCCAAACTAAATTAGTTGCTAACTTCTGTGGGTCAACAATTAGATTTTTTCAGTATTGTGTTATTACTTGCAAACAGAGCTGCCTAGAATTGATAAGATATGCAAGGTTGGAGTATTGTATGAAGGAATAAGGCCTGCCGATCGTGTAAATCTTTGCTGGTGGTATGAATGAATAGTTTTTTTAATGTATTTGATCTTGCTCCAAATCAAAAAACTGATATTATTTAATGTAGACTTCTCATAGCATTGATGTAGATTATTTTTAATTTAGGCGAAGTTTTTGTTTTGGATGATGGTGGAGAAGTTGATCTTGATTTAGGAAATTATGAAAGGTTTTTGAATATCACTCTTCATAAAGATAACAACATCACTACAGGTATGATGATGTATGTATGGTTTAAGTGATTACTTGCTATGTTTTTGTTAATGGTGTTTCTTTGTTTCGCAGACCACAATTTTTAGTAGCATATAATATTGGCGTCGGGGATTGATTGTTTAAACAAAAGTTTTCTCACCACTGTGGTTGAGAGAAATTGAGCTTTGTTTTTGCAGCAACTCTGATCATAAATATAATCTGGGTTAAACCTGCATCAATCTAATTTCTTGCGTCCTTGGATCAGGTGTTTTATGAGCCAATTATTTCTATATGTTGGTATTAAATCAGCAACAAATTAGCATTTAGATAAGTCCTAACATTGGTACCAGGAGACTTGAAAATAGTAAACTCTTCAAGCGGGTTTGAACTCTTAATATATCGCTTATGTTTATGCAGGAAAAATTTACCAATATGTAATTAACAAAGAAAGAAGAGGGGATTATCTTGGCAAAACTGTTCAAGGCAAGTATGTTGTCATTTTGGCTGGAATAAACTGGTTGCTAAAATAGAGACCGATTACAGACCCGGATTCTTCAAACTTTGAACTCGGTCACTGACCAAATGTCATTGCAATGTGACTAAGTAACTGTTGCAGATGGTTAATATGCATTATGTAGTTAGGTATTTGTACTTGAATAATTATTTAATCACGCATATTTTTGTGTTTGAAAAAAATAATGGTTGAGTTATTTTTAATGCTTACTTCCACGTACTGCTGTTAGAAACTGGGCATTACGGTAATTTTGTAATATTGTTTTAGAAATTATCAATGTTTATTGTTTATATTCAGTTGTGCCTCACCTCACTAATGCCATCATGGAATGGGTGGAAAGAGTTGCAACAATTCCTCTAGATGGTGACGAGGAAGAACCACAAGTTTGCATCATAGAGGTTAATTCTTCTACTTATTTTTAATGGGTAGTCTGTGGTTGATATCAGGGTTTCATTAAGTGCTCGATAACAAAGAGTTGGAGCACGATAACGAAGATGATGATACCATTTCCAGATGAAAGGTTTTTAATATTTTAGTACTGTGTTCATTTACTGTGATATTTTAATGGGCGTGTTGAGTTAGTTTGTAATAAAAGGCAGCGGCAGGCTTTAAAATTTCGCAAATTACATGAAGCATGGTATTGTGATAAAGAAATGCTAAGGTTTGGAGTTGTTTACTGATGGTACATGGTTTTTAAAGTAGGTTTCATATTTTTTTGCACCAATTGCATGTATGGAAAGTGGGTCAAACTTACGAGAAGTATTGCTGGATGGTACAATCAAAAGTTCTTAAGCCGATCAGTGGTCGAGTTAATGGTCTCAATTCCCGGTCCGGTCAAACCAAAGACTATAAAAATTGGTATTCACAGCTTTCCTGCTTGACGTTCAGCATTAAAAAGCGATAGTTTGAAGTCTTCACCATGTGTAGATGACAGGTGGGCAGATGGCAACTTGATTCTGTCGTAGATTGCGGAAAGTTTCACACGAAAAATTCATAAATTTATGTAATTCACTAAACTTTCTCACACTGTTTGACATAGTTTCGGCTTCATCGGTGGAAACTATATACAGTTATGAATAAAATTCTGTTTTTGGTTTATTTCCGCTGTACCGTTCAACTGTTCTTTAAGCAAATTCACATATTCATATTGATGTTCTTGGTCGATAAGGGCACGCAGTTTTCAAAATAAAGTCTAATCGAGAAAATACTAGTCCTTAATTTCGACTAAACTACAACTCGAATACGGAAAAGGTTTCTTCGCTGTCTCCTGGCCAAGGCAGCATGTTAGATGAAGATGTAATCATAATATTATCGCAATCACCTATGTCTTGATATGAGGTATATAATTGTTATGATATTGACGAGCACTTTTGAATTATGACATGTGTTACAGTAACAAAAAACTGTTTACAGCTTGGTGGAACCATTGGTGACATTGAAGGAATGCCGTTCGTGGAAGCTTTTAGGCAATTTCAGTTTCGCGTAAGGCCAGAGAACTTTTGTAATATTCACGTCAGTCTTATTCCTCAGGTAACTAATTAATTTTTGGTAGTGTTGTTTATTTTTATCAAAATTATACTTGATCCTCGTCGCGTTTCGTTACTGCTCTGAGCTCTTTCGTTCCAAAATAGGTTCTCTTCAAAAATTTTGTACTTAATTGTAAGTTGCATACAAAGAAAGTCCAAAGGTCGCAAATCTCGACCAATATTCTACCAGCAATTAAAGCGGATGAAGCATCCAACGGAGATTATGAGCAAAAATTGAAGAAACATCTAAAACATCTCACTAAATTTCAGCTTTCTATGATCTATCGTTTCTGAGATATTTCATTTCAAAGTTTGGAGATATTAACAGTCATGCCGTTTAAGATCTAATTTTCTAGGAATTGGGCTATACTATTTAAATAGTAAAAGTATTTTTGTTGTAACACTAATTCATGCCTAAGCCTTGCATTCAGGAGCTTTCAAACCAATGTGAATGAATACAATAAACATCATTTTGGAAAAAATAAAAATTTTAACTGGCAATACTGTTGGGGAGATCGCCTTGCTTTGAAATAAAATATCTCAGAAACAATAAGTCGTAAGCTAGTGAAGTTTGGTGAAGATATGTTTTAAATTATTCTTTATCTTTTGCACATATTCCCAGCTAGTTGCTCCACCCCCTTTAAGTAAAACAGTGCCGCGTGTAAAGTTTTTGCATGGAAGGATGGATATTAGTGTTTTAGGCTTCTAATGAGATATTTTGTCATCGAGAAATGCTTCACACCATTTCGTATTGCTTTTGTTAATTCTGTTTTTCAAGAGATCAACAAACATTAAATGTGTCATTTGAAATTTGCTTGTTTAGATTGCGTGCATATCAAGCGTAAGTCAAGCTAGTGCAGTTGCGTAATATACATCAATGGTGTTTGCATAAGGGGTTATGTGTGTGCAAGCATTGCAACAGGTGTTTTAAGTTGTACAAATTAAGCTATGCTTTAAAGTGACTTTTTGTGTCAATTCCTAAACTAGAAACGCACCAAAATAACGCAAATTTTCAATAGAATGGTTTGGATTCTCGAGTAAGTCGTGAAACTATTTTGGAGAGAGTTCGAGCTCTAAGCTCTGCTGAAATTGTTCGTTGTAACGAAAAATCGTAGGTAAAGGATGGAATCAAACGCAAGCAAGTTATAACTTTTGACGACGGATTTCTTGAACTTTAAAACCCAAACAAAATGTAACGACATATTTCGCTCGAAACAGGGTGATGTAAAATTTTTAAATGACCATAAAAATCTCGTACAGGGTGACTAAAAAAAAAAACGAACCCACCAATATTTGAATAAAATTTTTAATTAGGAAATTATTTCCGTTTTCTCCAACTTATAGAAGTAGATTTAGAGCATGGAGTATTGCAACAATATTTAATTCCCACCCTGTCTTGGTCAACCAAAGAAAATATATTTTGCGTGGAGGCTTGTTTCGAAGTTTTTTTTGTTTTTTTTCTGGGGGGGTCACCCTATATCTATCGCAAGGCCTTAACCTCCGGGCGGCCCAGATTGTTTAAGGATTTTTCATTCGCAGCAATAGACAACTTCTGGAAAACTGATTACACTGGATCGATTCGGGTTTAAAAATCAACAAAATATTTCTTTTTGCTAATCAATAAACGGCACCACTTCTATCAACTTTTTAATCTACAAACTCGGTTGGTCATTTTGTGTCAGATGTATCACAAAGAAATAAGCAAATCCGAAAATAGCAAGATCTTGTTTATATGATTTATTCAGAACAATAAATAACCTTTTTTCCACAACTTGGCACATTGCAGGACAACATACGAATAACAATTGGGACGTTGTTTTTTATCCTCATCAACGCAGTTACAAAGCTTCCATTTTTCCTCTACTTAAAAACTGAGTAGTGATTGCTGAGAATTCCAAAATGAAGGCACGTTTCACCTTTGTGTTACAAACCCCGGAAATTGAGTTGTCTGTTACATAAGCAAACAATTTAATAAATGGTTCCTTCTTCCTTGAAGCGTTAAGAAGTCAAACAGCACTCTCAAGCATTACGTAAGCGGAAGAAACTTTTTGTATGCAAATAACCGGGGTATAGAGCAGGTCGACGTAACAAGGCAGTCAGAAATTTCACTCTTTTTTTGTAAGAATCAGTAAATTTTGAGTTCTTAACTTTTAGCAAATTTTTAGCCTCATTTCTTAAAATTTGAGAACATCGGTGTCAATTTTAGCTACCATGTTTGTAAAACTTTTATTTCCAAAACTCGGTCTGCTTGAGTAAAACGCGTTTTTGCTGATTTTGCTGCATCGTAGAATTGCAAAAGCGAAAAAGCATGCTTTTTCAATTTAAACAACAGCCAAAAACTTTCTCAATTGCATGCGCAACAGCACTCTATAATCTCAGAATCGTTGCAATTTTGCTTGTAAATGCTGGAATATCACTAAAATTTCATCGTTTTGAATCAGTATAGAAATTTAACTTCTTTTTTGATTAGTAATTTATTCTGTTTCGTTTGTTCTTTTTGCTGCCGCGGCTTGCATTTTTCTAAAATTTTGAGCAAAAATGAGCTTCGTATTGTTATAAAATTGTTCTTATAAAAAATTAAAGTGTATTGGGGTACTTTACTGGCATAAAATTACATCCAGTTTTGTTTTCAAAACCTTCGTTTAACGTTTGCTCAATATTTTCATCGAATCACTTTGAAAAATTATTTCTGGTCACAATCTGACTCGGAATCACATTTTTTTTTTTGTTCTGATGCGATTTAAACAATACTGTGTCTTAAAAACACCACTCAAATATTTAAATTGTTGTCATTTTAGACATCTAAAAGCTTTGCTGGTGTAGCTTTTAAATGTTTGGTGGAATGGCTGAGCAATTAAGCCAGTAGTATTTGCATCGCAAAAGGAAAAAAAAAGTATTCTGCCTTGATTAGTTGGCTGAAAATGAAAGAGCCGTAAATAAATGGGCATCGAACTTTTTCTTGTTCGAAATTAACATTAATTTTGTTATCCTTAGCCGTGCAATCCTTGTCAAAAAAGCTGGTAATGAGGAGAGAGAGAGGGAGCTCATTGCACGTTGCCTTTGTCATTTAGTAAACAAAACTTTAAAAAGTAAACGAGTTATTTGCACTCACAAATAAGCATTTAATTTTTGTCCGATATTATATCAACATCTTACCGTTTTCAGCATTAATTTAGATTGCGCGCGCTCTGCGTTTCTTGACCACCATTTACGAACAAATGTTGACTTTTACCTCCATTTTTAAACTGTGTACTAAATACAAATACGTGAATTTGATTTTCAATCTAACACTTGCAGCCAAGTACTACTGGAGAGCAAAAAACGAAGCCGACGCAGCACAGCGTACGAGCATTGAGAGGCTTGGGTTTGTCCCCTGATTTAATCATCTGCCGTAGCAACACGCCGATTCTACAGGACGTCAAGGAAAAGATATCGAATTTTTGTCACGTTCCACCAGAACAGGTTGGTTAGTAATTTTGTATAATGTGCGTTTTGTAGTAGATTTAATTATTTTTTCAATGTTTGAATATTTATCCAGATCCAATAATGATATAGCAAATGAGCGTGAAGCAATTGCCAAACACTACTCAATCCAAAAGCATTCTACTTCTTGTTAGAATTTTCGCAGAGTATTTTGCAGTTAAGTTGCAAGCACCGTAATCTTGCTAAAAATATTATGCTGCTTGCACAGAATCCAATTAAAAAAAGCTGTTTTTGTGACTGAGTTATTTTTTCCACGAGAATTTTGGTAAAAATGTGTTAAAACAGACATGGTTATTTTAGAATTTAGTTCGGCCAATTTCGTTATTGCAAGCTGGATTTTGAACTGCAGATTGTTTTGGTCATTTACCGAATTACCTGTATTAGTTATTTACCAAAATTTAGGTCAATGACCGACATGCAGGGGATTAGGTACGGTACGGTACGGAATGATTTTCCGTAATCCGTACTTCCAAAAAAATATCGTACCTTAATTCCGTACCTCACTAAAATACTGTACGTAACAGTACGGTACGGAATTTTTTCCGTACCGTAATGCCGTACCTTTCCGTACTAATTAATTTACTGAATATTGATTTCTTCCTATGCAATAGCGAACAAGAGGTTTTACAATTAGATGATTTTATTTTCTCAAAAAATTCGGGCACTCACCCAACTAGTTACGGTACTTAGTATTAACATTAAATGATTAAAGTGAATGACATCAGCTCGATGACGATAACAAAACATCATAATTTCGCTTTATCCTCAGCAATTCAAAGTGCAAGCCAGAGGCGTTGCTAGGAATGGTGGCACCCGGGCGGGATTTCGCGGTGACACCCGGAGCTGGGTGTCGTGGTGTCACCCCTTTGCCATGTGACGCTTCCGCAGCAGTAACCGACTTATCTGAAGATTAAGTCCAAATGCGGATGGAGAAAAAAAAAAAGATCTTCAACGTAAATTAGCGCAGATTTCGGTCCAAATGCGGATGGAGACCAAAATAAAAAAACGGTCTTCAGGACAAACCGATAAAATTTTCGGCCAGATTTTGGTTTTACATCATAAAATGGTGTCACCCCAAAATGGTGACACCTGGGGCGAACCGCCCCCCACGCAACGCCATTGCAGCAAGCGTTATGGTTTTATCTACTCATCTCAATTATTGCGCTTCAGTAAACTAGAAATGGCTAAAATGTTCGCCGCTTTTGTGACATCGTTTCAATAAATAGACTAAAATTTTTGTTTTTATGTAATAAAACTTAGCCTTTAGTGGGACATGGAACCCTGGAAAATAAGCACAGATTGTAAAATAATTTAGTAAACGCTCGACCATAAACCGTAGAATTTATTTTCCACAAAACAATTTAAAACAGCTACAATTAGGTCATAGGAGATATTGTCAACTCATTAACCGAAACTCCACTCTTTGCAAAACGCCGATAATAATTAACAAACGAACGAATTGAAAAGTATTCTCTGTTTTTAATGTAGTTCAAAAGTATGGCAAGCAAAAGGTGTGTGTGTTGCATCGCTGAAACATTATTGCCTTGATTATGTCGCCTTTTACTCTAAGCTTCAAGTCATTTAGAATGTATCTAAATGAAGTCTTTACATACTTCTTAACGGGAAAAACAAAAAGTACCAAACAGCTGACAGTACTCCCGCTGGCGCCACTGCTGAAGTGACAACCACACTCACCAAATCGTTGACTTTAACCCAGCAATGAAAATCACATTCCCAAAAATATTCTCCAGTAAATTCAGTGCAGCGCAGATGACCAATCAGGATAACTAAGTCTAAATCCCTAAAATAAAACTGTTCTCATCTTTTTGCACTATTCCAGTTTCCCACTGCGACTGAAATTTTATTTAAAATAGCATCTGCATTTAAAAATAGTGCAACTATGAACTCCATAGAAATAGCACACTCTCACTCTGGCACGTAGCCAGAAATTCGCAAAGGGTGGGGGGCTGGTTTGAGGGTCTGGGGGCGGAGCCCCTAGCCGCTGGAGGCTAATGGGGGTAGGTGGGCGAAACCCCTAGCATCCGGTGGTTCCAGCGCCTCCGCTGGAGACTGAGGGTCTGGGGCAAAGCCCCCAGTCGCCGGAGGCATAGGGGTTTGGGGGCGGAGCCCCAACGCTCGAAAATTATAATTTTTTGCAAAAATAACTTAATTTTAGGGCTATTTTGATAAAAAAATAATGCTTTTAAAACGTGGCATTGAAATTGGCAGTGCAAACATGATTAAACTGGTTGCATAAATGGGCTATTTGGGAGGTGGCTAATAGCAAAATTTTAATTCTCGTATTTAGATGCTGGTAAATTATAAAATCGTATAGTTCAATAAAACTCACATGATCTATTTTTGTCCACAGCTTATAGAGAAAAATAATTCGGGGGGTCTAATGAAAAGAGTTTTGAGAGGAATAATTGGTAATTAACTAATACTGAATAGCCCCCCCCCCCTATTCCTAATTAAGTTTATAGTATATTTGTTGATGACACCTATGTTTAGCATTGTTACACTAGTGGTCAAATTAGATTGCTTGCTTTTAGCCATTTTTCAAAGTTT
The DNA here is from genome assembly GCA_963965965.1 of Trididemnum nubilum. Classification (NCBI taxonomy): domain Eukaryota; kingdom Metazoa; phylum Chordata; class Ascidiacea; order Aplousobranchia; family Didemnidae; genus Trididemnum; species Trididemnum nubilum. The sequence continues at coordinate 9,333,128 of OZ014477.1, read as the reverse complement.
TCATGAATTTCTGAGTTTCAGTTTTGACAAATTAGCCCCCCCCCCGAATATATGTTTCAAAAGATGTTTTAAATCACTATTCATAGTCACTTTTAGTGACTATGCACTATTTTAATCCATACCAGTGCATTAAACTGTCTCAAAAGAGCTAAAAGTGTGCTATTAGTCTTATTCTGCATTTTGGTCGACATGCCAATGGGAGGGGGGGCTATAGCCTCCCCAGCCCCCCCCCCTGGCTACGCTACTGCTCTCACTGGGTTCTTCGATGTACAATAATTAATAATTGGCTATAACTCTCAGTCTACATATATTCTACCGACGCTGTACTATTATCAGATAGTTCTTCATTTAGCATGCCTCCTGCTTACGCTAACGTCTACTGATCAAATAATGGCACTACTGTACTAAATATTCTTGTTTCGTCTTGCAAAGCACAATTATTGTTAGTTGGTTATGTCACAAAACTTCTGTTGAAATTCTGCAGTATACGTTCGCAATTCAAAACATGATTGTTACGTCATAAAATCATACAAAATTTACGTCAAGAAAACTCCGTTGTGGTCAGACTTGTACAAAAATTGGTACCTAACACATGTAGTATATTCGATGCAATAATTTCTGCCAAGTCAAAACCAAACTTTTTGTCTTTAAAACTTTATGTACGGAAAGAGTACGGTACGGAAAAAATAATACCGTATTTTCGTACCGTACCGTAGTTTACCACAAAATACCGTACGTAATTCCGTACCGTACTTTTTTCCAAAACTCAATCGTACCGTACCGTACCGTACTCAAGTCCCTGCTGACAAGTGATCAAAAAGACCTAGTTTTGTACTACCAGTTAGTGGTTGATGTAATGTATTTCTTGTACTTAGGTAATAACGGTACATGATGTGTCGTCTATCTACCATGTTCCATCCGTACTGGAAGAGCAGTACGTTTCCTCGTATTTAATTGGGCGTCTTCATTTACCTTCCGATCCACGTCAGCCATCTATTCTAGCTCAATGGCGCAATCTTGCAAATAAGTGAGTAGGAAAGAGTTTTAACTATTTTGGATTTTATCATATCAGTGACCTAAACTTGAAAAGATTTACGTAATCAAATTTAAAATTTGACTCCTAAATTTGATCATAAAAAAAGCTGTATGCATAGAAATCTGCGCAAATAAATTGCAAATTGAAAAAGTTTTTATTTCCTAGAAATTAAGTTGAATTGGAAAAAGCAACTCGACAAAAAATTAAAGTTTAGAAACTTAAAGTTGAGCACGGATTTACAACGACCCGAACTAGAACTTACCGTCTATGAAAATCATCAAGTTCACATTTTTGTTTGAAACTAAATCTTTATTGTTTTGACAGGACGAATTTAATGTTGTAACTCTCACTACATCCATGAAATAATTGATTTTTGTTTTCATGCAGATATGACAGAATTTCATCAGTATGTAATATTGCCCTTGTCGGAAAATATACGCAATTGGAAGACTCTTACGCTTCAGTTATCAAGGCATTGCGCCACGCTGCTAATGCAATCAACAAAAAACTCCAACTGACGGTATTTTCAACCTTAATGTTGCTGGTGACATGCTATGCCTAGTTACGTAGCCACTCAGCTGCTCAAATTTCCTCGAAGCATTTCGATGCTTCATCAAAACACTAGCAAAACTTTATTTCTAAACACTAACCTAAGCAGAACTCCAATATAGTAGGATGTATAAAGCTGGCTTACGGTAGTTCGAAATCCCTAAGCTACTCTTATTTCGTTCTTTTTTTTTTTTTTGCCTGGTGATAGATGCTATTGTAATGGTTAAAAAGTATTTTCTGGCAGGTCATTGAGGCAGATCAGTTGGAAGACTCGACGCAGCAAGAAAACCCAGTTGGCTATCATAGTGCATGGAGAAAACTTTGCTCAGCGGAGTAAGACGCTTTTTGTTTGCGTTCATCAACATCTTTTTCACCCTGCTTTTCTTTTTGTTTTTTTGTTTTTGTCTCAGCGCAATGGCTTCTCATATCGTAGTTTTGAACAAAGACGTAATTACAGTGGAACCCCGGTTTGCGACCTTCCTGGTAACGCGACCACCCCGGCTAGACGACCGGTTTTTCATAGTCCCAAATTTCCTTTCATTTTAAACGCATTGAAAACTCGCTAACGCTACCACCCCGAATTTTGGACCACGACCACTGTCTTTCGGTCTCAACTAATTGTTTTGACTTTGGTAACGCTACTATCTATTTTGCTTTCCTTGTTATCAATTTCTCTGAATGAGATGTTCACCGCGGTTCGATCAAAACTACGCGTTAAAGCAGTATGACTAAGAATAATTGCGTAATCGGTCGAAAACTAAATAAAAGAGCTGAATTACTAGGCAAAATAAACGGAACAAGGTTTAACTAATCTGTTCCTTTATGCCTAATTAAATACAGCAGTACTTCGAATTCAAATTCCAAAAAAATTTGATCCCGGTAACGCGACCACCCCGGTTAGATGATTGGTTTTTGATAGTGGTCATGTTACCGTGGCTCCACTGTACATGTTTATTCTTTATTCACCTAGTTTGCTAGGCTAAAAGACAGCGAAGGGACCTTTCGGTCTTCGAGTCAAGCTGCCACTTGTCTACCGCGCACGGTAGCGGGTTCACACTGTCACTTTCAATGCTGAGCGTCAAGCTGAAATTACTTAATATTTGTTTAGTGGATTATTAGTTCCTGGCGGTTTTGGTTCTCGCGGTGTCGAAGGCATGATAACGGCTGTAGAGTGGGCGAGAGAGCACAAGAAACCGTTTTTGGGAGTCTGCTTGGGACTACAAGTTGCTACAATTGAATTTGCTAGACACGTTTTGAACATGCATGGTAAATTGGTAATTCATTAGTATCCTCTCGCTTTGTTCTATGTTAAAACTTAAGTCTTGATGTACAGTATATCTTTAGCTCAAAGTACAGTATTAGGACATTAAATGTTTTTTTAAGTAGTGAAAAAGTAAGGTTAGATAATAGGTATGTTCGTTAGAGCCTAATCATAATCTTTGATCAACTCCGCCTATTTTTATCACCTTTTAAAAATTGGAGTTTCTTTACTTCTTTGGTTCGGGTGGATAATCGACTAGTTTTAGCTACCTTTTCACAAATCTAACAAAAGAGGTTTTTTCTTATTTTTATTCACCGAAGTAATGGATGTATTTGCTATGTATAAACTAAAAAATTCTTGATCTAAATTCAACCCAAACCCTAAATTTAATCGTTGAATATGCAAATCTGACCCAGTCTCAAATTCTTTTCTCTTCAAAACCTTAGTTTTAACCCAAAAAATTCAAATCTAACTTTAACTCCTAATTCTTATTGTAAAACTAACCAATGTAGCGCAAACGCTAAGTTCAACCCTTAGAAATACAGATGAAAAATGCGCCAATGAAAAATTCTTAAAAATTTTCGGTTGAAATGCTCACTTTCTTGAATATTCTTTTTTTTTTTTTTTCAGATGCGAATTCGACTGAATTCAATCCCCATACCATGAATCCAGTTGTAGTTGATATGCCAGAGCACAATGGAGGTAATATGGGTGGAACTATGCGTTTGGGCAAAAGGAGAACAGAATTCAATACCGAAGACAGTATTTTAAGTAAGTTTTATACAGTAATGACCTACACCATTACTCGGTGTACAGAGAAAATATTTAAATTCATTTTAATAATGCCATTTAGTGCGCACACATGTTTATTGTTTAGTACTTATTATGGAAAAGCGCCTGTGTCGTACCTCTGAATTTAGCTCTAAAAACTCCCTACATTCAGTGTGCTTCGTTCCGGATGCAATAGTGATGTCGCTTGCCCTGCAGTAAAAGCTACCAATGGGTGCCCCAAGAATAATTTTGCAATTGGTTTCATCTATGTTGTGTCAAAGTACTTTTTTCACAGGAAAGCTTTACAAACCGGAGGGAAATTTTGTTGACGAAAGGCATCGACACAGATACGAGGTGAATCCGAAAAAGGTCCATCTTTTTGTTGAAAAGGGTTTCGTTTTTGTTGGTAAGGATACGGAAGGAGTAAGGATGGAAATTATGGAATTGCAAGGTATGCGTCTTGCAATGATTGTTCGATTGAGCTAATTTTTGTTTGAAACTTATGCTGTTTCAAGTATTGTTTAATTTGTCTCATAGCTCTTTATTACATTTGTTGTTCCTTAGGATGAAGCTCGGAAATGAAATGTAAATGTGTGATAAGTGCTTGGCTTCAGCAATTTGTTTAAAGACTTTTCGTTTAAGCTTTAATAAAACCCAAAGCGGAGATGTAATGGCAAAGTTGTTTGTTGTTGATTTTTTGAAACCACTTAGCATGTTTTATTTACAATGGAGCAGCACTAGTAGAAGCAACCGCCGAAAAGCTATAAAGTTAGTTAATATCTGGTTAAAATCTTACACCGGTTTGTTTTTAAAACGATCTTACGCTGTGTAAACAAGGCTTGCAAGATTGAAAAAGTTCCGATATTTTTTCTTCAGTATTTCCATTTTTAACATCAAACTCTGCCACCAGGTCATCCATTCTTTGTTGGTGTTCAATTCCATCCAGAATTTAAATCGCGCCCACTTGAACCGTCAGCTCCTTACTTAGGATTGCTATTGGCAAGTTCTGGAAAATTAGAGTCGTATTTTGCGAGAGGAAATATGTTATCACCAAGGTGAGGTTCTAATCTCTGTCTTGATACCATGTTCCAAGATTTCAGATTAATTTTTGATTTTTTCTCGCTTAGATTTACCAGTTTTATTTGCCGGGATGTCATAGCTAAGGACGCAATATTCAACCAGTTAATATTCGATCGGTGATTTTACTCAAGTCCTCGGTGAAAAGAATCAGAAAAAATCTAAAAATTTGCATTGCAAAAAAATCGAAATTGATTATTTTCTCTACTTTATAGTGGTGGACTTATTCTGGAAGCCGTGGAGCTTTGCCAATTGTGAGCACGGTTATGTACGTTGAAGTGCTTCCGTTTCTTCCAAAGCATGGTTACTTGATTTGGCGAAAATCTTTTTATGCTTTACACTCATTCGCATTAAATTTCCCTTTCCCAACAAAATCATGAATACGTCTTGCTGCTAGCTATAGGCAACCTTACTTTGACATTTTATCTTTGAGCAGCATTAATTCCAGGGATCGGGTCTTGTTTAGTGAAGATGATTTGGATGTCTCTGTTGACGAAAGTGAAGAAGGCGGAGCCTTTTCAGCTACAACTGAACGTGAAGAAAGCTAATACATGCGTTTGATAACTGCTTTTCTGCTGCTAATTTAAAACTGGTCGCGCGCATTTTACCTCGTTTTATACTTATGTACAATTGCGTTCTTTTTTTTTTCTTGCTACTTCAATGAAAAATAATGTGATGAAACGTGCAAAATATTTTAGCTTTCAAGTGTTATTGTAGTAATCACGCGTATCGATATTCAGTGTGCTGCTTTAAAATTTGTTAGTTTTGATCGTTATTGGTGCAAAATGAAACGAAAAAAGGATAGTGCCATTAGTGCGTGTATCGATGGTCAATTTAGGCGATAAGTAACATACTCGATAACTGAATTCATTGTTTTGAATCTCGATATTTACCTCCTAGTTTTTTGGAATAAACAAAATACTGTTTGGCGTTTGGTATGTAAACTATGAATCAAGTTTCGTTGATTTAAGCTTATGACTTACAGTACCTGTAGTTTAATCTCAAGATTTTATTCTTTTCTGACTAAAAGTTGCTGGCGTCTCTTTTTCTTGAGTAACTTTTTTTTGTCTCGTGCGGAAAATCAAAACCGCTGACGTGGATAGTATAATATAGATTCGGTGTTTTAGCTTCGGGCAGAGATTGTGTGATGACAAAGCAAGTTAGTTACCAAGTTTAATTCTTTGAAAAATGATAGCGTAAGCCGTTTCAGTATTTTTTTTCTAACATAGTTTTGCGTATATATTGCATCATGTGCTGTTCCATTCATCGTATTCGATACTACGCTCAAAGTTGAAGCTGATCCATTCGATTCTCAATCAAATTAATAGAAAAGTTAGGTTCGTGGTTTTGTTGCCCCGGTTGGCTAGTTCAAATACACTGCGCCGGATTTTTGCGCCGATCAAGCACTTTTTTCTTGCCCCACTCTCACGCAATTAAAAGTAGACGGCGCACGCCGATTAAGGCGGATAAAATGGAGCCTATCGCTTTACCCTAGCTCTGCGATCTGTCGTCAAAAAAGAAAAAAAGTCTTTACTCTCTGGGAATTAATATAGTGGAGGCTTCTACAGAGGTGGGCAGCGCAAGTCAAAAAAATTGCGCTGCCAGCGAACGCGCAACTTCTGTACAAATCTTGCTACGCAAGCCCAAACAAATAATTGCGCCGCTCGCGCAAGTGTCAGGCTTTAAAAAGTCTAACAACTCACTGCTCAAACTGCGCTAGGCTACGGTACGAAACCAATATTCAAAATAAATTATGCACGTTATCAAATTATTAAACAAAAAAATGAATGATTTCCTGCAAAAGAAAACAAGCATAATTATGAAAATGCGCATCCCTTAACCCGATTGGGCGAAGAATGTCTTCATACCTAATGAAAAAAACTTTTAACACCCGCACTTAAAGGAATCGGGGTGTTAAAAAATTCCCCTAACAAAGTCTTCATGAGGTGGTAAGCGAACGACTTCGGAGTCACTGTTTTTTTCTAATGGCATGTCAAGGAAATCCTTTACAAACTTCGATACCGTCAGACAGGGCTACTTTGAACACTTTTTGCTAATTTTGAATCATAAAATGTTGCATTGCTGAGATAAATTTTGGAAAATTAGTCAAAATTGGGGGAAGAGACTTAGGTTTACTATCATAAAAAGATTTTGCAATTACATCTCAAATTTAACATTTTTTAGCCAAAATGTAAGGTGTTCAAAGTTAGACGCATTAAACCTATCTTTGAACACTTCCGTTTTTTTGACTGCTTTGAGCCCATACTGACCTAAATAATTAATGCAAACCACTGCAATACACAAATTTAAACAAAACTGCAAGAAAATACCCTTAATTGTAACTGAACATACAAGATTTCAAAAAAAATCTGTGAAATCAATCTATTATCAAACAAAAACAAAACAATGAAGTGACAGCAAGCGCAAAAAATAAATTACCCCACTGCAAAAATCAATTTAGTGCCAAAATCACATTAATTTGGTACATTTCTAGTAAAATGAATACAGGGCTAAAATGATGACAAACTAATTGTAAAATAATATCAGTATAATTTTCATAGCAGCACCAAGAGCCAAGTATCTAGCAATATGGAATTCAAATATTTTACGACCTGTATTAGTAAGAACAGTATCGAAGGCCTGCTTTTGAGTGTGAATCAAAGCAAAGTGCCTTGTAACATTAAAAAAATAAAAAACACTCGAGTTGCAATAAAAAACCAAAATAGCAGTACCAACATTGCAAACTGTCATACCGACAGTAGACCTAAAAAAATCAAAAAAATTAAAAAAAAACACAGAGTTGCATTAAAACAATCAAAATACAACATAGCAAACAGTCATAATACACCAAAAAAATCTAGGCAAAATAGTCACAAGCTGCAAATAAGCATATGATTGAGGTCTACAGTTTTCTAAATGTTTGCTAAGCCAGTTAGATGTGACTCTTAAACGCCCCATTCACTCTCAAGAGCAGGCACTCTAAAGTGTCCACGATTGTTAATACTGATGAATTGAACATTGCTTTTGACTATCTTGTCCCATTTATAATCAATTTCATCAGCAGGAGCTGGCCACCGCCATCCCTTTCCACGGCCACATTTTGTCAAGGTGGACACCTTTGCTCCTTCTTCATCCACCTCTGTAACTTTTCCTGGGAAACTGGAACCTTCATAACTGACAATCACAAAGTCACCAACACTTACAGACAAACCAGCTTGATTGGAACTGGCAACAAATGAGGTGTCACTGGCATTAGAGTCATGACTGTTGCAGGTATCTTCAGATTCACTGCTGGTACTGGCATCACTGCTAGAGTCTGATTCATCATTTGAAGCAGCTTCAGATTCCGAATCTGAGCTCGATTCCATATCAGTTGGTGTAACTCCTTTGCCTGGAGTGACATTCACTTTTGCTCTGCGCTTCTTCGGAGGCTCACCGTCATCTTTCACTCCTCTCATTGACTTCAAAGTGTCGATGAATGCATCCGATACTGATGCTTTTCTTTGAACCTCATCTGCATCTGTCTGAAAATCAGGAAGTTTCTTTAAAACAGCATCTGGCTGAAATGGGCATATGCCACAGGCTTTAAAACCACTCACTAAATTATCAGAATGGTCAGTGGTTCCAAATTGAGAAAAAAGTTGACTATGGAGCTTGCGTAGAAGGCTTGGAAAATAATTTTTGCTTAGGGTTGTAGAGCTGTTTTTTTTTGAAGATTTCCAGTCATCTAAAATGTTGCGCCAAGCTCTTTTTAAGGGAGCAAAAAAAGCCACATCTAATGGTTGCATAAGATGGGTTGAATTTGGTGGTAAGCAACAAAAATCGATACCATTTTCTTGGGCCAGTTGCAGAGCTCTTTTTGTAAAATGAGAACTCAAGTTGTCTCCAATAAGTACCTTCCGACCAGGCACATTCTTCACGTTTGGGAGGAAAAGATATTCAAACCAGTCGGTAAATGTAGTCGCATCAAACCAACCACTGTGACTTCTATTATATCTTGTGCCACGTGGCCCTCCTTCCATCCATGTAGACCACAGATTTTCAGCTTTGTACACAACATAGCAAGGCAAAATTTTTCCATCTGCAGAGCCACAGTACATTATGGAAATAGAAGTCTTTGAATTATCTTTCACTCGTTCTGGATATTTGGTCCCACGCTTGAAAATACATTGCTTCACTCCAGGATCATCTGTGAGATTAGTCTCATCAAAGTTGAAAATATTGCTTGGTGCCACTCCTTCAACATGATGTTTTAAGTTATCAAAGTAACTCAAAACAGTTTTTGAGTTCAATTGAGCTCTGGAACGTTTTATGTTTCGACAAGTTCGCTTTGAAAGCGCGTTTTGATGCCGCTTTAAAAACTTCTTTGCCCATGAACTTGAAGGCAAATTGTTCTTGAAAATAGCCACTTTTCTACCATTGGCATTCAAGTAGATTTTTGCCAACATCCGAAGATCCAACATCTTGAAAGGAAAACCCCACTGGCCCACAACTTGAATATGCTCAACAAAAAGAAGCTCTTCTTCTTTGCTGAACACTGTTGGATGTCCAGCTGCTCCCATGTGCTTTCTCTTCATTTTATTGCTTAATGTCCCTAATGGAATGTTGTAAGTTTTAGAAGCTTTTCTCAGGGACATTTTTTTGGATTGAACTTGATGTAGTGCTGCATCTAATGTTTCATTGGAATAACTTTTGTAATTTCTTGCACCAACTTTTCGTTTGTATGTATAAACCATATCAGTATTCCAGATTCTCAGTTCTTAAGCTTACAAAATTATATACCGGTTCCGGTACAACTTTATCAGTTTATGGTATTACAGTATCTAAGGTAATAAATAAAGCTATTGGTAGATTCAAAATCTATTAAAAATAGCAATTATGCAATTATTCTAAAATATCACTTTGAACAGCATTAAAAATAAGATCCACATAGTCTTAACAAAAAGCAAGGGCTACTTTGAACACTGTTCAAAGTTGGGACAGCCTAAAAATTTTAGGTGGTAGGCTTGCAAAATCTGATGGTGCGGGTCATAGAAAGACCATAACCCAAATTTTTATGTTGCTATTTCACACTTACATACTTTCTAACATTTTCTAGATCTAGCTGATTTTAAACTTAGCCTTATACTTTACGAACTACATCAAAGTTTACAGGTTAACCTTAAAACCAGTTATTTTTTGCAAAACTAGTAAATCAACAAAGTGGTCTCAAAGCAGTCATCGCAACTCAAAAAAAACATTCCTTTTTTTAAATTTTGAAAAGGAAACTATTTTGAGCTAATTCGAAAAAATTTCAAGTGAAAATGATGTAAATCTCAAAAATTATAGTAAAAATGGGGGCGTCACCCTAAAATATGAAAAGATTGTTCAAAGATAGGTTACTGTTCAAAGTAGCCCGCGCTGACGGTACATATTTTGTGCTTCTGGAGCAATCAGCATCACTCTCGGACGAATGGAGCACGCTAAACCATCATCATGTTTTTTGTTTAAAGAAATTGAACCATTTAACTATTTAATTATAAGAGCTACCAATGCTATCACTTTTATGTGCAAAATCTTTCAAGTTTTTCCAGCCTAGCAAAAAGTTGTTACTTAGTAGTTTTTGTGGTTCCTTGTTTTTGAATTACCGGTACGGTAAAAAAGTCAGACTGTTGCGAGTAAGGCGCTTAATGCCCAAAACAAGTTCAAGATTTTTTAGGAACGAGTAGCGTCTTGTATTTGCAGAAAAACAACAATAAAATAATTTTTGTGTTTAAAATTTGATTTTACAACCATTTTTTAAACACTCTATTGAAATTTTTTTTTGAAAAATGGGCAAAAAATATTTTAGAGAGAAACATTTCAGAGAAAAATAACCCCTGGTGTAATTGCAATAGAAATTTTGCAAGCAGTAGACGAGTGGAATTTTCCATGACGAGGATGTTACAGGCTCGGCGCCAGGATAGCGTGACTGGGGGGGGGGGGGGCAGAAATAAATTTTGGGTGGGCACGAGAACTTTATTTTGTGTGAATTCAAGGGGGCACAAGGGCACGGGAAATTTATCCCAGTCTGGATGAAATGAATAAGATGAGGAGCAAAGATTAAAAGGGATTTTCCGGCCGAAATCGGAAATTCAAGCGGTTTTTCCGGCCGAAATCAGGTGATCTCAAAAAAAAAAAGGTCTCCATCCCAAAAACGTCATGAAATCCGGTGTCAGTGCACAAAAAACACCAATTTGGGCCTCGATTTGCACTCCAGTAGCCCCGGGCCTGTTAATTTCTTCGGGGCACAGTCCTCGCTTGGGGGGCACAATTTTCGTTTGGGGCGCCCAAGAAGTCATTTGGGGGGGGGGCACGGCTCGGGTATGCCCCCCGTGGCGACGGGTCTGGATTGAAAAACAATCATTCGTTATTCAATCGCATTTGAATTGCGCTCAAAATTGCTTATGTACTTGCGATGCAAGCGTTAGCGCAACTGATTAAAAATAATTACAGCGCAAGCACTATCGTTTAAAAAATCTAAAATAATTGCGCCGTAAGCTTGCGCCGAAATAATTGCTGGGCAAGTGCCCACCTCTGGGGCTGGGCTTCCATCGTCCACGCTGTGTCCTGTAGTTTACGCTGTGGAAAAGGTTTTGGTCCGCACATGGCGTTTTTCTGCGCCAATTTGGCAAAAGATTTCGTGACTGGGCCACAGTATATAGTTAATATACAGTGACTGGGCTCCGGATGTGTCCGCCATTTGGCGCAACATCAACATAGTGGAAGTTGACATGGCTTCCCAGGAGTCGACCACGAAGGACGTCAAGATGTTGCAATCAACATGCCAGTCAGGTATTTCATGACGTAGCCTATTGCTAGACTGCTAGTGCTAGTGCTGTCAGCTGGTCAATACTAAGCTTTTTTGTTAGTCGTAATCGTAACGTCACTTGAATTTAACTCTAGTCTACGATATTTTGCAAGAAACTGGATGAAAATAAATCAGCTATCAATCAACTACAATAGAACAGAATATATAATGATAACAAACAAGAGAAGAAGAGCGAAATTAAATTTAAAAATTGATAACAACATGATCAATCAAAACACCTGCGTGAAGTATCTGGGCATAATGATTGATGATTCTTTGAAATGGGAGAGCCAAATCCATAAAATGCGTTCCAAACTTACTAGTGGGTGCTGGGCACTATATCATCTACAAAAATATGTTAACTGCAATACTTTAATAATGGTAGATAGCATGATTCATTCTCATTTAAGCTACTGCATAAGCAGCAGGGGAAGTGCTTCCAAAACAACCTTAAAGCCATTAGATATAGGCCTACTACAAAAATGAGCAGTAAGAATCATAACACGTAGCAATAGCAAAGCTTACACCAAACCCTTATTTCATAAATTACAGATACTAAAACTGCATGATTTGTACGCACTTGAAATAGCTAAATTAATGCACAGACTTCACAACAATTCGTTGAACATTTGCAATTTAAACAGAAATACATACAAATTACTTGATGATATCCACTCATATCGCTTAAGAAGAAAACAAAGCAAAAACTATTTCATATCTCAGGTAGAAACAACACAATCACAAAATTCATGAACATACATAGGGCCCAAAGTATGAACCATATACCACTAAACGTCAAAAACATGAAACACTTCAAATTAAAAAATGAACTGAAAAGGATGATGATATCTGATTCTTGGAATGAATAGATCGTTAAGATAAATTAGAGTAGAAAAAGAAGAGCTTTCAAATAATATCAAAACTTTGAACAAATTGACGCACTGGCAGAAGGGGGGTCTTTTTTTCTAATACACCATGACAAGAAATCATTTGTGAAAGTGAAATTGAATGCTGTAAATTAGGAGGTCGAAAAATTAAATTTTTGCTGTAAATACTCGAATTTGGTAGTGTTGTGTTTGTGCTGTAAATAGACTTGCTTATTGCGTTTTGTTGTTGGGTTGCATATGCTATCTTTACTGCATTATTGATTTTGTGACAGCTGACTTTGATGACTACAATAGTCTTTTCACTGTTTAACAATAAATTGAAATCAAAAAAAAAAAAAAAAATTGAAGAAATATCGTTGGCTAGGTTAATCTGTAACCACTAAACCAGTTTTCTAAATTTAGCAACTGGTTCTTTAATTGTTTAAGTTTGTAAGATCTGAGATATCTACTGTACCTTGTAACTTATGCATGAAATTTTTACACCCAGTTGAAGCATTGTCAAGACTGTCAGATCACTTTGCTCAAACCGGCTAAATAGCCTAGGCTAGCCTACTCAAAATAGCACCAACCACTGATCAGCTGATTTTGCTCGACTTCAAACTCACTGCTATTACCTAATTAACTTGTTAGATAACCTTTATTTAGCAGTATCAGGTCAAGGTCAGAGGTACTTTGTAATATTGGTACCAGTATGCTTAACAGTTACTTAGTTTAGTACACAGGTACAGGAGTGTTTCAAGGGAAAATAAGATGTCACATCAGCTTCCTACTTGGTTAGCTAATCCTCATTTAATTGAAGATGATCTTTCAACATATACTGGAATTGAAGATTCTATCAAGGGCATGGATTCAATTATTCTCAACAATTTAGCACAGATGGGTATTAAAAACTTATTTCCAGGTAGGTATGCTTCCTATTTATATGTTGATGGCAATTAGTCCCAGTACCTTTTAATACTGTGGTTAATTTTCTATGTCTTTGGGAATTATTGTTGTTGTTGTTGTAGCGCATAGTTATCCTCCTGTCACTGGACAGGGTCAGACGCTAACTTGTTGGACGATCCGCACACTTTTCATTACAGGACTACTTCGTGATTGGAGGAATCCGCACCTGCTTAGGAGTTTCTGATGTTGCAATGTTCCTGTGGATTTCTTCGAATTCTTGTCCACTGAATTTGCTGCTTGTTCGAAGCCACCAAGCAGGGATAATCATTGTAAAGCATCTTATCCAAGGACGCAACAACGTGACTAGGGTGCGGGTTGAACCCAGATCATTCGATCAGGGTCATCGTAAAAATGACGCCTTTACCCATTCGGCCACGCTGCCGACAAATTTATCCATTTGGCCATGCCTTTACCCATTCGGCCACGCTGCCAACAATTTATTTACTTATTTGTTGAATATTTGAACAGTTACAGCATTAATGCTGCATGGCATACCGGTATCAAACCAAATAAGCTACTGTAAAACGACTATACTTTGGGCTCCAGTTCTAACTTCAGACAGGGCCCTGGTGACTGGTTTAGGTTTTTTGTTTTGTTTATGAAAGGGTTTAATGAGTTCCAAAAACCTCTTCAAAAAACATGAATACTAAAATTTAAAACCAACCACTTGGGGAACTGTCTGAATTTAGACAGTGTTGTTCAAAGTTTAGTCATTTTACAGATTCAAATGCTTGATACATTTGAAACAAAAATTAATTAACTTGTGAATCAATGATCATCTCTTAAGTATGCTTATAGAGAACACTTTCATGAAAAGTAAGAAATTTTGCTTAGGGTTACCTCAGGTAATTTCAGACAGGAAAAATTCCAGACAGCCTAGGGTAGTTTTAGACATGAATGTAAAATTGCAATTATTATCTTTTTGTATTACCTATATCATTGTATATTTTATTATTTCAGTAATTAAATGATTTCCTGGTTATTTTATGTGCAGTAAAACGATTTTGCGTAGTGGCTGTCTACTTTCCTTTATAGATTAGGTTAGATATTAATTTGTTTTATATTGTGACCAAACACACTCATAACCTGCTTTCCAAGCAAACCAGATTCCTATTAAGTTTATTTATTCATGATTCCAATTTTTTATGGAAAAAATTTAAATCCATCCCTACTCCACGTCCAAATCTGACTTCAAAAAGCTGTAAGAGAAGGAGTTTGAGAGTAAAAATAATTGCAAAAGAATAAAAAAATTTAAAGGGTAGCTTGGGGGTAAAAAATAAAAAAAATTACATTGCTGTATTTAATGAAAAGCCTATGCTGTAAAAAGTACAAACTACGTTTGATAAATTCATGATCTGCGGCAGAAAATCACGGAAAAAATCATAAATCTGGCAATGGCGTGGTGCAAAATTTACCAAAACTCGGACTCTACGATAATTTCAAGGTGGCTGTTAATTTAAGACAGCTGCCAATTCAAGTGCATTTGTGGAGTAATGATCTTTCTCAGCGATTTAACTACCGTAAAGGTGTTGAAAGAAAATTTTAATTACCATGGCTTAGGCTTATCCATTTTTATCAACATGGCGTAATGACTGAATTGGCACTACTTTGGCGCAAATGTCTAGCAGAGTGTATTAAAATTTCCAAAAAATTACCCAATTATGGCTCTTAGCATATTAGTCCAGTTTAAAATTTTTGTAAATTTGTTATTAAAAAGTCTCAGTTTTGCACTTTTGCCTTAAATACGTAGATGTCTAGAATTACTCTTTCAAGGGTAATTTCGGACATGTACGTTCAGGTCGAGTTTTTCTTTCGTTCCTTAAATATTTTTTTGAACCAGTGTGAAAATACTTAATTCCAATATTGAAATGCATGAATGAAAGCAATAGTTTTGGAAATGATTGTAGAAAAGAAAAGATAGAACGAAAATAGCAGAATTTTACCCGGAATTACCGGTAGTAACCCTACGTAATTGTTTTCATTTTTCAGTTCAACATCACATAGTTCCCATTATTTTGAATGAAGCTAAATTTGGGCTTGGTCCCTGTAACTATCCTCCAAGTGATCTCTGTGTTAGTGCTCCCACAGGAAGTGGAAAAACCCTTGCATTTGCAATGCCATTAGTACAGGTTATTTGGTTCCTACATTAACTGCAAATTAAGTTTATCATTGCTCTCTAGCATTGAAATTTGATAAATAAAATAGTATCCTATAAGAGTTAGACACTCTGTAATTCACTGTCTTTTACTTGTCATATGTATGTTTTATTTCTAGTGCTCCTTACAGTTCGTGTTTGCATAATTTTCACAAACTTGATGTACAAAAATGTAATCATCACAAACATGACATACAAAAATGAATTATGCTTCTTTCTATTTATTTTAATGCAATTCCATTTCGCTCAATCCCCTATTAGCATCTCTCAAAAGGTGGGCAAAGCGCAATTAAAAGTGCAAAATGTAACTTCCGCATTTGCGGAAGTTGCATTGCGCTTTAATTTTTTAATTTGAAACATTGCAAAGTTGTGTAGCGGATAAAAGTCTACAAAATTTGTTGCGCTTTGAGTGTACTGTGCTTTCAAAATTTGTTTCAGTTAACAACACAATTCTATGCATCAAGTGAACGTACTTGTGTTCCATTTTGATTGTCATATTGATCAGTCTCGGCCTTCTTTTGCAAATTATTTACTCTTTTTCTGTCCAAAATCAAGAAAAAAAAATGGAGTGTTTGCATTGTGTTGTGGAATTTCAATAGTGGAATTTATAGGTTGCATTTTAACTTGGTATAAAAATGCGGTTCCACAATTGTGGAATTGCGTTGTACTTGAACTGAATCAAAAAGTTCATTGCGGAAGTTGCGATGCACTTCAGAAATTGAAAAAATTAAATTGTGCATTTTGCACTGCGCTTTGTTGCGCTCCGCTTTTGATATAATGTTATTTGTACCCACCTCTGGCATCTCTGTCCAGCTGTCCATCATCTGTAAATGAGACATAAGTTTACTAGCTGAAAATTTCTTGCAATTTACCATTTTTGAATTATAAAACTCTCTACCATAATGATTTTACAAAAAATTTTATACGAATGATACTCTAATTGCCAACTGGGCTACACTTTTTTGAAGAGCTGCCAAAATAATTGGATAAACTTGGGAAGAGAGGTTGTCTTGACTAACCATAGACAAATTATTGCCAATACTGACACGCAACTAATCATTATCATAATCACTTTATTTACATTATTTACAAGAATTACGCTGAACGTTTTCGGCAAAGCACTATGCCCTTGTCAAAGCATCTAAACACATATAATAAACTACTAGTTTTCACATAGAATAAAATCAAAATTAATTAACGCTTTCGCTGACTTTTGCTGTATGTTGCTGTAGAATTTACGATATATGTTCCGCGCTACTGGCTACCCAAATTGGTTTTTTGATAAATGTGTCGAAAAGTTTTTAAAAATTAAGGCACCACAGTTAAAAGACAAAGAAAATGTGAACGAAGAAAAACTATTTTTCAGTGTACCGCACGTTGGCAAATCCTCACAGCTTTTCACAAAACAACTATCTAAGTTAATAGCTAATTTGACTTCAGTAAAACTGATACCTACAAATAAAACGTTCAAAGTTGGCAATTATTTCAATTTAAAATCACGTACTCCTACGCCCCTAGTGTCCAATGTTGTCTATCGTTTTTCATGTCCGCGTGAGGCGGATCTGACTTACATTGGTAAGTCAGCCAGGCGCTTGGTAACTAGAGCAAAGGAACACTGGTCATTAAACAGCATAACTAGAAAAAGTGCTGTTAAAGAGCATATTTTAGACTGCAATAATTGTGTCAAATCTGATGATATTTTAAAACCGTTTTCAATTTTATGTAGGTGTAGTTCGGACTACGACACCAAAATTCATGAAGCACTGTTAATTAAAAAAATACAAACCCAAACTCAACAGGCAACTCTACGGAAATGGTTCTTCGTTCTTGTTAAAAATATTTTGATTGATTCGATAGTGTTTGATCGTACACTCGTCATTTTGGCTGGACAGTAATTTGAAAATCAACCACAACAGCTGCTTAAATATTTATTATGACAACTTTAGGAAACTTTTTCGCCCGTTTGTCTAACGTTTAACTACACTTTTTCATTTGCCTGACCGCATGTGTTGACATAATTAGTTGGTTTCAATTCGAACTTTTAACGACAGCAAAAGTCAGCGAAAGCGTTAATTAATTTTGATTTTATTCTATGTGAAAACTAGTAGTTTATTATATGTGTTAAGATGCTTTGACAAGGGCATAGTGCTTTGCCGAAAACGTTCAGCGTAATTCTTGTAAATAATGTAAATAAAGTGATTATGATAATGATTAGTTGCGTGTCAGTATTGGCAATAATTTGTCTATTGTATAAACTTGTGAAAGCCGATATACTGTATTGATAATTCCAGATTACGTTTTTCCTGAACTTGTATAAATAATTAACTTAATTGTTTTGCAGTGTTTACTAAGTAGAGTTGTTCAAGAAACTCGTGCTTTAATTTTACTTCCTACAAGAGAACTTGCTTCACAAGTGGCTGAAGTATTTCTTACCTTGTGTGAAGGAACATCTTTAAACTGTGTTCTTTTATGTGGAGGTAACATGAATCTGAAGGAGGAACAGCGACAGTTATTCAAGTTCAGGTGATTTATAAATCTGGAGCGATACTATGCAACGTTTTGTTAGAGTTAAGACATCGTAAGTTTTATTTGTTTTAAAGAGCTTTTGAATCGTAGTCGTTGCGATTTATTGCATATTGACCCCTAATATTTTATATAAATTTGAATATTATAAGATTTAGTACTTACCTGATCAGTACTACAACTTAATGTATGCAAATACAATATGAACTACATTCTGAGAAAGATTGATGGTAGCAAAATTTCATTGCAATAGAATCTAATTGCGTTGCAGAATCAATTCAGTAATTTAGCTTTAAAAAACATGTCGATAATAGACTAATATCATGGAATTTTTTTTATAATTATTTTACTTGTTTTTTGTATTTGCTATTAAGGTAAAGAAACAATTCTCGATTTTTAGTTTTTTAAAATTTTAATTAACTGTTACATGCAATTGCAGTGATTTTTAGCACAGAAATTGAAATTTTTCTTCTAATAACAAAACAATAGTAATTGTTCATGTTCACGTGTACATATTTTGTAGAAACACCACCTTATATGCACTTTTATATTTAGAAACGGTCAGCGATTTCAAGCTGATATCATTGTAGCTACTCCTGGACGATTAGTGGAACACTTGACTGGCCCAAACCTTCTAGCTTTGGATCATCTCAGGTTGTAGTTAATTCATGGTTAACCAATAACCATAATTCATTTAAATTATTTTAAAATAATTAGACGAGCTTTGCTTAAAATAATTACATTGTGGAGTTTTTTTCGTAGGCGTTTTTCATTTGAACCTTTGCTAATTTGTTGTTTGTGAGTAGTTTAATACTTTAATTCCGGACAATTTTGGCTCAAAGAGTTTAAAATTTACTATTTGACTTTGGAACATAAATGAATTTTGATAAAAGTCTAGAATAGCTGTTATAGCGTGCTTTTTAGCGTTGGATACTGCAACAGTAAAGGGCTAATACTTTGACAGCAACTAGTGTTTATTGTAATGTTACTTTTTTGCTGTGTTCTAACTTCTTTCTACCAAATCACCTGTTTTTGAACAGTTAAAATATTTTCCTTAAGTTTGAGCTGTTTATCTGAATTTTAAAATTGATTCGTTGCAGATTTCTAGTCTTGGATGAAGCTGACAGAATCTTATCTCAGATAAAAAACAATTGGTTAGAAATTGTTGAGGCATCTGTATATAAAACACGAAAAAGGGCTCAAAAGGTGACTGCCGCTTCCGCAAACCAGCCCCTGATTCCTCTTCAAAAACTACTTTTCTCTGCTACTCTCAGTGGCGATCCAGAACGACTCGAAATGCTTAATTTGTTTCATCCACGTCTTTTCACTGCAAATTCAAAACCCAACCATAAAAATGCCATTGCCCTCACTCGTTACGTCACTCCTGCTCTGCTCAAGGTATGTAGTATTAACATTTCGCTCAAAAGTAATTCATAAAATCAAGATAAGTGTAAAAATGAAGGAACTGGTCGCTGCCCGATAAGCTGAATAAGTGAGTATGCCCTTTGCGTAAGTTTTTATTTAAATGCAGTTGCAGTCTAATAAGTCTATCAGCAGTACCATATGTAGAATGTTATATAAGTCGATGTCTGATCTCCGAACATGACTAATTTCTATGGCAAAAATCGTGTTGGTTGTTGCTGTGTTCGCTCTTGCTACTCTAGTTTACGCTTTTTAACCCAAACTTCTTTTTAGAATTCTAATTGTTAGGCTTAACTCAAAAAGGAGTACCCTGAATAGTGACAATTTAGTAAAACGGCTAGAAACATTAATTAATTTTTTTTTAATTTTCAAATAATTGATGTTGTACGAATGTTTGTTTTAAGCGGGTCTAAATTTGTCTCTGTATTTTTGATCACACTATCGCCTTTGTGGCGACAAAGAGTTTACCTTAAATTGTTTTTTTCTTGTTTTGTTAGGAATACATGATTGTCGTGCATTCAAAGAACAAGCCCTTGGCTGTTTTGGATTTGCTTTGCAAATCGGATAGTAAAGTTTTATGTTTCACTGGCAGTATTGAAAACACTACGCGATTGGCTCATCTAATTCAATTATTTGCGAAAGAATATGGTGCGTTTACATGCGATTTACTTTCTACATCTACATGGTTTGAGCTTGAACGTTAATTTGTGAAAATCCAGCTACAGCAAAGCCACAATTCTGTGCACGTTTTGTGCGTTTAAATGGCTATTTCGAAAGATCTTTAACTCTTTTGTTACCAATTGTTTTGAGTTAAAATGTTCAAGTTTGGAAAATAGACGTAAAAAGTAATTGCGATTGTTTTTTCTCAGGTTAATCGTTATCTAGCAATAATTCTCGTTTAAGTGATACTGGTAGTAAATATAACTAGTACTTAAACTGTAAAATTTCGCATTGCGGGACGCTTTTGCAGTCTTGACCATTGAACGCATTCGGAATGCGAATGAAATTTAGTGGAAATTATTTATGATTCAAGTTGTACTTCTTTACCCTAAATCGAGTGAAGACCAAAAAAGAGGTCTTCACCAAAAGTTAAAGGATTTTTCTCCCCTAAATTGGGTGAAGACCAAAAAAAAAGTCTTTGCCGAAAATTCAAGGATATTTCTCCCCTAAAATCGGGTGAAGAACAAAAAAAAGGTCTTTACCGCAATTTGGCACTATATTCGGCCGGAACTGGTGGGATTTATTCGTGCTAACAGGCACTATTTCGTCTGATCATCTAGCGCTGAAATCTCAATGAGAGGATGCTAAATCTCGATGGGGGGACGCGTCCCCCCTACAATTTATGTTCTGAATATAACCAAGATCAAGAACGAACGTCAAGTCTAAAACTCGAAACATTTAGAACTGAATGAATAAAAACATTTCTAAGAAATGTGACTTTTCATTTGGTCGATGCTTGGTTTCTTTTTTCTAAACCCATCGAATGTAGGATGTTAGTCAGAGATCTTGATTAATTATTGTGCTCTTTTAGGGTTCAAAGAAAATTATTCGTGTGTTGAATTCTCTTCTCAAATGGGTGCGAAAAACCGAAATACGATCATGAAACAATTTAAAAACGGAGATATAAATGTGTAAGTTCTTGGTAAGGCTGATTCAATAACCTACAACGTATTCCAGACATGCTGTTTTCGCTTGCTGCCCTGCGTGCCCTAGTACTAAATAAGGTTTGTTTGCGTTATATTCGTTCATGCGTAAGATTCCTGCTCTCTACGTATGTATAACCATTAACCACACCAACACAAAACAGTGAAAGCAACCCTTTTAAGGGGGGTACTGTTTGCAAGTCTTCCATGGTTGCGAACTTGATCGATTTTTATTGAAGTTCAGCTTATTTTAGCAAGTTCGAGTTCTCAAATTTTTTCGAGTTCAAGTTCGGCAAAAACATCAAGTTTTTTGAGTTCACGCTGACAAGAATACTTCTACTTTTCAAACTTTATTGCTCTCTCTGCATCCATGCTTTTTTCGTAGGTCACCACAGCATGAACAAGTGAACGACAATTTACACAGCATGATCAGCAAAAAATTTTTTTTACGAGAATTTTTTAATTTCTAAAATTTTATTTTATTGAACTCGAACCCGAACAGTTATATTCGAGTTCAGAAAAAATTTTTTTCCACTTTAAGTGAGTTTTTTCGAGTTCGCAGCCCTGCTTTCTTCACGCTGATGCACGATGACTTGGTTTTATTTGATTAATTTTAGGAAAAGTTTAATTTGTTGGAAAAGTTCAGTACGAAACACAAGAATAATCATATTCTGGTTTTAATGCTTGCTCGCGGATTACAAGGACTAGAACTAGTTGATCTATTCAACACAAATTCTTGAAGCGTTCTCACCAGAACTCGATCGCTTGAAAGATTTCGGCAGTGAGACCAAAGTTGGAAAAAAATGATTTTAAATGTTTACAGTTTGGTGTCTTCTGATTCAATGGCGCGTGGTATTGACGTGCCTAACATATCAACCGTTATTTTATACGACGTTCCAACTAATGTTGAAGCGTACATTCATCGTGTTGGTAGGACAGCCAGAGCAGGAAGGTCTGGCACCGCTTATACCATTGTTCTTCCCACGGAGGTGAGTTTAACTTTATTTGTTATTTATTTATTTAATAAGTTTTCTCGGTCAGGAGACAGCGCAGTGGCCATTTGTCATAGAATCAAACTGCCGCCCACCCGGCTATCATTCTTGGTGGAAACTCATTAGTTCATCAGTGCCCCATTTGACGGTGAGCGTCTAACAGGAAGCTGTGAAAATTCAAGTTTATTTCGAATGAGCCAACCTCTACTGTTTCATTACCCGGTCACACCTGCCAAAGGATTGTTATGCTGCATAGTGCGTATTCAAATTATTTTGGTAATTCCGAGAAAAGGTCGAAGTCTGCAGTTCCGTTTTTAGAAGGGTTAATTTTGGTGTAAGAAACAAAAAAAGATTGACGATTGGAAGTCTTTCAAGTTTTGCGTTGAGATTTTGATTTAAATATTTATTCAATTGCATTAACAAAGTTATGTTGTCTTGGTATTACGTGCACTGTTTTCTGGTGTTGGAGTGTAAGTTTGGCATTCGTTTTTTTGTTTTTAGCTAAAAGTTCTACTATGCATCTTAAGTTATTATTGCTTATTTACCTCTTGATTTTTTAGGCTTTTGGTTTCAAGAAGATGCTCAAGAGTGTTGGGAAATCGATACCAAAAAAATCAATCTCTGCAAATGCTTTTAAAGAACTTCTACCTGTATATAAAAATGTATTGCCGTCATTACGTAAATCTTTAAAACGCAAAATATCATAATATCTCAAACGTTTGTGGTTATATTTCTTATTTCATTTTGGGACATTTAATGGGGCAGTAAACGTTATTGAAATTAGTCAAGCCGTTCATCATGCTGGTATAGCGTAGTTCGCACCAGTTTGTAATTGTAATTCAAGGTAGTACAGCCGAGCCGGTTAACCGCAATGGGAACACGTTCCTTTTGACCCTATGCGCCGCCACGAAATTGGTGATCGCCTGGCGTGATTAAACCGTTGACGGACAGGCCCTTCCTACGTCACCGCCCTCACCACTTCAACAAAGCCCAATAAGGGGGGAGTATGTCGCAGTCACTGCTCCAATCAATGACGTCATAAAATCAAGCAACGAAATACCACCAAGCAAGCCTTAACTCCAGTAACATTGCTTTATAAAAGCAACCCAGCCAATCGTTCATACGTTGTTCAACCAAGCCGGTCGACCGCAATCGGAACGCGTTTTTATGACACGCCACAAAGTTGTTTGGCCAGGAGACGCGAAGGGACCTTTCGGTCTTCGTGCCTAGCTGCTACGTATCTACCACCGACGGTGAAGGCTTGACACTGTTCCTTTAATTGCTGAACGTCAAGCAGGAAACCTGTGAATTCCAATTTTTATAGTCTTAGGTTTGGCCCGACTGGGAATCAAACCCGAGTCTACCGTTTCAGTAGGAGACGCTCGATTCATTCGAACACTGATTGGTTAGTAGTTCGCAGACATGCAATGTTGAGTTGCCGTGTTATTGCGTGCACATAACGCGATGATTTAGGTTCAACCCACTTTTTGGTCACGTTGCGTCCTTTGATTAGGTGCTTTACGGTAATTACAGTATCTTTGAATGGTGGCCTCAAACAAGAAGCAAAATTGAGTGAAATGGTCTATTTTGTGATCCTGTTGGTTTAAAGAAATTAAGTGAGGTTAAATCTGATGAAAAACCGACTAGTTGGTCTAGCCATAGGTGGGCAAGTTACTGCAAAACGTTAGCTTCGTTAACCACTAGTCTGTTAACAAACTTCACACCTCCGTTAACGTTAATTCGTTGTTTTTAGCTTTAATTAACGGAAGTTAATAAAGTCCGTTAATTCGATAATATTTTGCGTGTAATTTACATTTCTTTGTATTCACTCGCTTTTGGAACACGTATTGACGTTATTGAGCAGATTGTAAGGAAATATTTATTGCTATGGTGCAGGCACGTAGCCAGGATTTGGAAAAGGGGGGGGCTATTTTGAAAGAGTGAGAAGTGTGCAAACGACCTTGACTCGAATTTTCATTGATCTTGAATCAATTTCAGACGGTTTGTCCGAAACTTGAGGCGAAATGTCTCGGAAAGCTCGGAAATTCAAAGGTTTTTTCCGCCCAAAATTAGGTGATCTCCAAAAAAAAAAGGTCTTCGCCAAAATTCAGTGGTCGAAATCCGAAATTCAAAGGTTTTTTCCACCCAAAATTAGGTGTTCTCCAAAAAAAAAAAAAAAAAAGGTCTTCACCAAACTTGAGACTGCTATTTCGTGCAATTTCGCAAATTCAGACGTTTGAGGGGGGGCTGTTTTCGAATGGGGGGGGCTATTTTCCATTTTTCACAGAAAATCGGCCTCAAAAGCACAAAAAGCATGCAATTTTGCATACTTCACAAGCCAATGGGGGGGGCTCGAGCCCCCCCCGCCCCCCCCCTGGCTACGCTACTGCTATGGTGGTCGTTTTGCGTTTGGGAAGTTAACATTTTACAGTCTAATCTAATTTCAAGATAAAAATAAGTTCAAATGCACTAACGAAGCTGCGATCGGAAAGTCTTAGGAAATTGCGAACAGCGATAATTAGTAGACCTATGAGGCTGCAGCTTATTATTTGCCACAAAAAAGAGCTCCTTTCTTCGTTTCTATAAAACTCTTGTTAATGCGCAGCAAGTGTTACCAGTGCAAGCTGGTTTGTGTGCAAGATATTAACGATAAAAACCTTAACGGAAGTTAACAGAACTTAACGGAAGTTAGTTTAGTCCGTTAACATGAAAAAACTTTTAACGGATTAACGAGGTAATGAAACAGTTAGCTTCGTTATTAACGGACTTGTGCCCACCTATGGGTCTAGCGATAACGCGTTCGTCTCCGAAGCGGTAAGGCTTGGGTTCAAAGCTCGGGCCGGTCAAAGCAGACACAACTGATACCGGTAGCATTAGTAATTTATGACTAACCTTTTATTGCTTGGCATAAATAAAAATAGATACTTTACAAATTCAGCTAACATTAAAATGATATGATTTAACGACTAGAAAGAGTGAAAGACCAAAATAAAAAGTGGTTTAATCAAGCCACTAGTCGCCGAGTTTGCTCCTCCTCTTGAAGTACTGTAGCACAAAATTCAGTAGTAAAATTTGATCCTCCTTGAGTGGGAAATTTTGTTTTGTTCTTTGGTAATTGGAAAAAATTATAGTGTTGCTAACGCCTTGCCACTGCTGCGACATTTCTTCAGCAGGAACAGCTATGTGCCCGAGCGCAATGACGCAAAGATGGGTGACTGCTAACCAGGGCTGCAAACTTGTCGGCAGCGTGGCCGAATAGGTGAAGGCGTCGTTTTTTACGACGGCCCTGATCGAATGATCTGGGTTCAACCCGCACCCTAGTCACGCTGTTGCGTCCTTGGATAAGACGCTTTACGATGATTATCTCTGCTTGGTGGCTTCGAACAAGCAGCAAATTTAGTGGACAAGAATTCGAAGAAATCCACAGGAACATTGGATCATCGGAAACTCCTAAGCAGGTGCGGATTCCTCCAATCACGAAGTAGTCCTGGTAATGAAAAGTGTGCGGGTCGTCCAACAAGTTAGCGTCTGACGCTGTCTGGTGACAGGAGGATAAATATGCGCCACAACAACAACAACAACTCGAAAAACTCGGTTGTTTTGCCCAACTTAATAAAACTGTTCGAGTTCATTAACAAGAAGTTTAACGATTAATGAACGGTCGGAAAGAGATATTTATTATTGATCATGCCGCGTAAATTGAGATAATTGTTTATTTTTTATGCCGTCACGACCTGGAAAAACAGCATGGATTCAAAAGAGAGCGATCAAGTCAAAAAGTAGACTGGCAGTCCACATTGGAAAGTTTGCATGATGCACCGGATTTTCCGGCGTACAGCAGCACAAAA
This sequence comes from Trididemnum nubilum, assembly GCA_963965965.1. NCBI lineage: Eukaryota > Metazoa > Chordata > Ascidiacea > Aplousobranchia > Didemnidae > Trididemnum > Trididemnum nubilum. The sequence continues at coordinate 9,307,190 of OZ014477.1, read as the reverse complement.
TCTTGCGCCAAATTGGTGCAAAACCGGAAAATAGTTTAATAATTTAACACTAATAATAATAATAATAATAAGCCGATCCAGTGCTGAAGCGCTACAGCCGATCCAGTGCCGAAGCAGCGTAGGCATGGCGCAAAAGCTCAACCACTGTAGCGGTTTTAGATTGGCGCGAAAATCCGGCGCAAAGTAATTGAACTTTTCAAACTGACTAGCAACTAGCCAACTAGCATGCCAGTGGTAGCACTGGTAGGATTTCAACAGGGACGTGCGGTCAGGGGAGGCAGGTGAGGCCGTGCCTCCCCTGACCGCACGTCCCTGTTGAAATCTTTATATATGTTCCTTATATCTCGGTGCTGTGTTACGTGGATTACCCTGGAGTCCTTTGTTTCTTCTGTTCTGGTTTGTGTACTTCCAAAATTTGAATACCAATGGCACATTGATACTATTGATCTGGATTTGGAATTGTATCCTTGAAATTTTTGTTCTTATCATTTTTTTTAAATTTTTGCCCATTTTCTTTGTTTTCATTTTTTATGCTATGGTATTAATTTTTGGTCTCGTATGATACATATTGTCTTCAATTGTATTTTATGATTGTACTGTATTGTATAGAAATTTTTGTCATATTTACTTTTTTTGTATATTCACTGCTTTTATGTTATGTCTTTCGCATTAAAACGCCCAAACTATTCGCTGTAATATTGCTATCACTACGGCGTGTCGTTGAGCATCGCTTTAAATATGCAAAGTGAGACATTGTCAATTGTGCCTCACTTCAGCTAAGCAAATTTTAATGACCAAACTAAAAGTATGCCTTTTTTTCTCAGACCAATTGCGGACAACGCATAATGCTTTGAAATCTGATTTTGCGGCGCGCCTCACCTGTGACGTCATAGAATGAGAAAAACTTTAAGCAGTTTTTTTGTAGTCTTTCATTCATTGCGAAATTGAACAAGTTACTTTTTTAGTGAAATAAAAACAATTTAATACGAGAAAATGAACTAAAATGGAAGAAAATTTAGTCTCAAAGCTGAGAGACTTTCTATACTAAGTTTTTAATCTAAACTTGAAGTTATAGCTAAAAGAAAACCGATTTAAAAGATTTGCTCGAGACATCATTACGAAACAACCTCTCAATTCAGAAAGTGTAGAACCGTACTCAAGAAAAGAGTGGTTGCGCTATAAAAATCTTCATTTTTGCTTTCATGTTTTTAGCAAATAATAATGTTGGGACTGAAACCGAGTTTTTGTAACTTAGAGAATTTGCCAAAAAGGCTTAGCAAGCACGAAAACTTCAATAATGTCCACATTCAAAGCCAAATAGTAGGTTAGGCTACCTTTATAGATTTTCGAAACTTCAAGAATTGATTTAGCTTTAAGTGAACGGCAAAAATTAAACAAATAATTAATTATCAAAAAATTTGGTTTTCATTTAATGGCTATGAAAACAATTATTACTATATTAGCTTGTCATTTATTGTCTTAAATAATTTTTTTGCAAGCATGTGTGTGAAAAAAAATTGTGCCTCACCAACCAAAAGCCTCACCGCACGTCACTGGATTTCAGTCAGCCTAAACTCGAAAAACTTTACATGTTTGTCGAACTTGAACTCAGAAAATTAAATTAGAGTCCTCATTCTTGAACTCGAATAAACATCAATCGAGTTTGCAGCCCTGAACTTGTTACACGCTACAATCAATCATTTTTTTTCAATCAATTTCAGTTTATTCTCCAAGTGACAGCAAAAGCAGTCACCTGGCAAGGAGGCAGCGAAAAAAACTATGCAGTTATGATGTCTGCTGACACCTCACCAAGCAAGCACAAATTTGCACCCACGAAGGAAATGATACAGTAGCTCAGTTCATCATTCAACAAAAATACAGTAAAACAAAAGACAAGATAAAGCAAGCAAATACACAGGATTTCACACTTTCAGTACATCTCCCTTCAGTATAACTAGCAGTGACATTAATGTTTAACTCTCCTAATTCCATTATCCAAACTACGGTATTGGATTTTCATGAAGAGCTCTAGCTCACTCTTGATGTGATTAATCACTATTTAAATTTCATAGGCTTATAGCCTAGATGTTATACAATATGCTGTACATATAAATAGCTGTCACGATCGTTGATACTTGGCTAGAGTACAACCTTTAATCCCTAGAATTGCCCACGTCGGCTGAAACTAGAGAACGACTGAGATGTTAATTGACGAATCAAAAATGGCAGTTGATAGTTCCTTTAGCTTCTTGAATCTCAGAAAGCAGTACACAATCTTAAATTAAAACTTCTATTTAAGATTGAAAACAAAACCACTTTCACTGAGCAAAATCGCTCCACTAACACTTCTTACAATTGACCAGGTTCAGATCGTAAAGACTTAACCACGGCCGACCAGGTTCGCGTCGCACCTTACACACTCTCGCGATCGCCCAATTCAGATCGCCAAACTATACGGCTACACAAGCCAACCACAGATACACACACTCGGCAAAATGCCCACGAAACTAATACCTAAAAATCATCCACTTTTAGAATATCAGAATAAAATTAGAATCAAAACAATCCGCTTATACTAAGGTTAAAGCTATCGAATCTCCCAGAACAATCCATGAAACGTCACAATAGAAAACATATTAGCGATTGCGAAAACACAACGGTAGCCTAGCGTAATTATGACATCACAAACTTCAAGTCTACATATAGCAATTAAGACATGTAAACAACTAATCATTCCGGTGATTAATAGAAGACAGTAGAAACTACTAGAAAGGAAACATCCAGAATATTCTTAAATCAAAAAGGCGGCAAAAGTAGTAAATCAGTCACGTACGCATTAAATGCAGCAAATAATCCTATCTCAGGCTTTCAAAATTATTATTCGTGACAATAGCACACAAAGAAATTGCACCAATCCCTCTATGAAAAATCACTGCAATATAAAATTTTGCTTTGTTGTCATATCATATCGTTATCTCTCAGTTTAGTGCATTCAGAACCCATCCCATTTTTATCCTATACTTCAATTTTGCACAGCCGCAGCAACATTACCTTAACCTTCTACTGTTGACTGTAGTTATGTTGTCTTTATTCAGCTGCATTTCCATATTTTTAGGTATCAGCTTATTTTCTTATAATATTGTTTAGGCTACTTAAAGACATCAGTTTAAAAACAGAAAAGGAAGTGGCTATTTTGCCTCTAGAAGCAGAATAGTGTTTTTCCTCTGCTTGGGTTAGGGTTAAGGCTAGGGTTGGGATTAGGGGTAGGATGAGGGTTAGAGTTTGGGTTAGCATTAGGCTTGGGGCTATTTTGGCACTTGTGGTGAAATAGCCGTTAGAACTATTTTGCCTCCAAATGGCAAAATAACATGGGGCTATTTTGCCTCAAGAGGATTAATGCAACGTTTTGGAGTGCATTAATGGTTGTAGTGCTAAATGGGATGCATTTCCCCAGCTGCTTATACAGTATTGCAGGTGGGGATATATTATTGCAAAATATACAGAGCGTAGGGTGTTGTAGTCACCATAATTTTTCATTCTATACACTGCCCAGGATCCTTTAAAAGTTTTTGTGCATTTCTCTTTTATTTGTTGTTTCTAACATAGTTTGTTGTCTATCAAAACTCCTAAATACTTTATTGAGCTTTTTTGTGTGATTTGATTCCCCTCTATTGTCAATTTAAATGGCTGATCAATTTTTCTGTTTAATATTACCATGTATTCTGTTTTTGCAAAATTTATTGACAGTTTATTTAAACGCATCCAATTACTAATATTTTGTTATTCTTCATTTACAATTTTTTCTAGCAATGTTGGATTTGTGTGTGAGCAAGTAAGATTTGTATCATCGGCAAACAGGTGGATATCTGATATTACTTTTAGATGCAAGCGGGAGGTCATATATATATATGTTGAATAGTAAAGAACCCAGAATTGATCCTTGAGGTATCCCACATAGTATGTCCATTAGGTTTGATTTAGTGTGATTTATCATGGTAAATTGCTTTCTTTCATTTAAGTAGCTTTCTATTAACTGCAGTGGTAAACCTCTAATTCCATATGCTTCCAACTTTTTTAAAAGTATTTTGTGATCAATAGTATCATAGGCTTTTGCTAGGTCCAAGAAAGCAGAGCAGGTGATACGTTTTTTTATCTAAATTATCAACCAGTTGATTATATATATCCAAAACAGTATCAGAAGTTGAGCATTTCTTTTTGAATCCAAACTGATCAGGACTGAATAGCTGATTGCTTTCAAAAAATAAACTCGGCTGTTCATGAATGCATTTCTCAAATAGTTTGGTGAAAGGGCTTGATAATGATATTGGACAGGAATTAGAACAAATTTCCTTTGGGGCCTTTTTTGTGTATAGGAATAACTTTGGCAATTTTCAATACCTCTGGGAATATTCCTTTTGTTATGCAATGATTGTGAAGGTTAGTCAATATTGTAGTTATTATTGTGGCTGACATTTTTACATATTTTATTGGAATTCCATCTGTACCTGAACTTTTTGTAGAGTCTAGCTGCCTGATACGTAAAAGGATTTCCTCATCCACAATTGGTTTGAGAAAAAAGGATTTGGGGTTGCATGAGATTAATGAAGTTGGCTGTAGATTGCATTTATCTGGTTTAGTTATTTTTAATGCTGATGTAATGCCAATATTGGTGAAGAATTTATTAAAAAGATTGCTGACTGCTTGTGGTCCTTGTACACAGTTAGTTTCGGAGGTGTGCATTTTATTAGGTACCGGTATTTTACTCTTGTTTGAGCTTTTTAGTGTGGTTATGTCTTTAATGGTTTTCCATAATTTTGCAGTATTATTCTTGTTTTCATTTATTAGGGTATAGTAATAAAGCTTTTTGGCATTTTCTTTAATACGGAATAATTTATTTCTACATTTTTTGTATTCAACCCAAGCTTCTGTTGTGTTATTCTTCATGCATTTTTTGTATAACAAGTTTTTTTCCTTCATTAATTGAAGAATTTCCATAGATATCCATGGTTTCATGCAGAGTTTTTGTTCTTTTCTACTTCTTTTACGCAGCGGGGCATGTTTATTTAACATTTTTTAATGAATTAATGAATGCTGCTGTATGTGTTTCGAGGTCTTCTATTGTAGTGCTTTCTTGTAGCTGCGTCATTGCTGTAGACAAATCTTGCAGAAATAATTCCATGTCAAAATTTTTTGTGTCTCTTATATATGAGATCCCTGATTTGTCATGTTTTGTTAAATTTAAGTTTGAATTTACAACTACTGGGAAATGATCACTTATATCACTTACCAATATAAAGCTCTTGCCAGCATCAACAACATTGTTAGTGTATACATGATCAATAAGTGTTGTGCTTGTGGAAGTTACTTGAGTTGGTTGAGTTGTTAATGGTATGCAGCCTAAACTGTATGTTATATCAACAAATTGTGTTATGAGATTGTTAGTTTCATAGTTGATTAAGTCAACGTTAACGTCATCTCCAATGTAGTAAAGTATCTTTTTGTTGTTTAGTTTATCTAATACTCTCTCAAAAGCTTTGTAAAACTCTACTAGTTTCTGCTTTGGATGCCTTTATATAATACCAATTGCACATTTTTTGTTTTCATCGATAAGCATTTCCACCCACAATTCCTCACAGTTTGTACAATTTAACTCGAATTCTTTATTTGTGGAAAAGAATAAATGGTCTTTATCAAATAAACCCACCCCACTATAATTAGTAGTTGTGCCTTTGTGAAAGAAATTATATCCAGGCAGTGATTCTCTGTAATGCTGGTTTAACTTTAATTTTGTTTCACTTAAGGCGATTATGTCAGGTGATAATTGGAAATTTATTAACAATTCTTCTAATTTTTCAAAATTTGCGTTTATATTTCTAATAATGATACACAGCAAACTAAATTTGCATTTTTTGTCCATACTGTTCAAGTTGTCTGTGGTACAGTACTGTGAATTATCTATGTCAGTTATATTCATTTTGTGCAACACATTCTTTTCGATTAGTTTATCATAGATTTCAAAATTAGTCATTTTTTTATTTTTGTCATTGTTAACTGGACTCCTAAGTGCTAAATTATTGAATGCCAGATCGTGTTCATTTTGGAAAGGGAAAATATTAATGTAACAATTCGGACAAAAATAATCTTGGATTGAAGAGCCTAATTTATGAAATTGAGATTTGGTTGTATAGCTACATTTAAAATAAATCCAGTTTCTACAAAGATCACTAAGAATCACAGCCTGATTTTTTTTACAAGGTTCTGAGCACACTCCAAATGGATATTTAACAGGTATGTTTAAGCCGCTTGTTTTCTGAAAATGCAAAAAAAACAAAAAAACAGTGCAGCAACAAAAGACTGATGAAACAGAGTTAAGAACATGAGGTGCGCACTCTACTCATGCATTGTTTCTATTGGCTGAAAATAGGGGTGAAATAGTAGGCTGTTAGTCATCTGAAAGCTGAATAATCATCAACTGTGATTTTTTGCTGGTTAGCAAATGGTTTAAAGTGAATCCTACCATCTATGGACCAAAAAGCATAAATTTCTTTTTGTTTTCTTTGCCTTTCAAGTTTCTCCATACACTTTTTTCTTGTTTGTGTAAGTGAGTCTGTGATTTGGTATCTTGTTTTTTTAGATATCTCTTACGAAAATAGATCTCGCTTTTGATGTTGTGCGTCACAAATTTAGCAATTATTGGCAGGTCGGCTGAAACTGATTTGGTAAATAGCCTATGAGATCGATTCAAATGTGAGCAGCATGGCCGAGCGGAACTGTGCGATGATTATTGCATAAGCAATACTGCAACCCGGCTTTGATTACGGCTGCAGACCGCATGCTTCGACACATACGCGAGTGGCTGGAGACTCGAAGAGTGCGAGCTCACTTCCCAGTCACCCTCATCGCTCCATTCTTATTATGTTCGTTGAGTTCTATCATATATTTCAACACCTAATTTGTTGAAGCAGAATTGCTGAATTTACTTGTCTGTATTTTCATTTTCATTGTAGGGTAAACCATGAAATATGAGGCAATTGCGCCTAGAATACTGTTCCAGACTTTCAATTTTATTTTTTGCCACTTTTATTTCCATTTCAAGTTTTTTGTTTTTTCTTTCACTTTCATGTTTATGGCTTTTTCTATAAACTTAACGAAATTATCATTTTTGATTATGATATGAGCAACATTTTCTGCGACATCCTTCACGAAATCCTGCTTCTTCACCAGTCTCTCAGTATTATCCAAAGGCCCAATCACAGTTTTAGCCATATCAACTTTCGGTTTCTCTTGGGGAATTTGTTCTGCTTTGTCCCCACGTTCAAACAAGTATTTGGCAATAGATTTTTCAAGTATGTCTGAATTGTTTAAAATTTTTTCAATAAAGGTACCGGTAGTAACTGTTTCTTGATCCATTTCGTTTTCAGATTATCAGCTTACTTTTAATCAATTATAACAGTTAAATGTCGCCTATTTACATTACCAGTAGAACCTACTTGTAGATTATTTACACATCCCTAATCCCTTATTCAAATAGAATTCAGATTTAACTTGGTTTTGCTCTCTGTTCTAGTGGTTGTACGGAATATAGCTTACCATTATGCGGACTTTGCTGGAATGTTTTTTCAGAATTTTAGCTAAAAATAACGGACGATCCACTTTTCACATGGTAGGCTGTTCGTAGCATCTGTCTACAAAGTGCGTAGTGACACTGGCTATGCTGTTGACTTAGTTTTTACTGGTAAGTGGTAAAAAGACCTGCCAAGCAATAATTAAACATGGTATTGCAAAGTAAATGTCCAAGTTTTTTGAAGCAATTGTGGAATAAAAGCATAGCCATATCAAATCAACTTCTAGTAGGCCTACCAGTAACATCTGGTAAATTAAAACCACATCATGCGATTCAACTAGTTTTGAACAGATCATTTGCAGTGCTTGCTGATGCTGATGCACTGCCAGAAACCCACCAGATTTTGCGAAAAACGTGTGCAGATTTTGTTGATAAAGAACTGTTACCTGTTGCTTCTGCTATTGATAAGTGTGGTACTTATCCTGCAAAACAAGTGCAAATGATGGGAGATTTAGGATTAATGGCTATTACGTTGCCAGAAAAATTTGGTGGAGCAGGTTTAGATTATTTAGCTTATGCTGTAGCTGTGGAAGAAATAAGCAGGGGATGTGCCAATGCAGGGGTTATTATGAGTGCACATAACTCATTATATTTGGTGCCCCTACGAAGCTGGGCTACTGATGAACAAATAAAAGAGTTTGTTACCCCATTTGTAAGTGGTGATAAGATTGGTTGCTTTGCCTTGAGTGAACCTGGAAATGGGTCTGATGCAGGAGCTGCATCTACTACAGCTACATTAGATGGTGATTCCTGGGTTCTCAATGGAACTAAAGCATGGATTACCCATTGTTTTGAATCATCTGCTTGTATTGTATTTGCCACAACTGATAAATTAGCTAAGCACAAAGGTATAAGTGCATTTATAGTTCCGATTCCAACAAAAGGCTTGGTTTTAGGGAAGAATGTGGAAAAGCTTGGCATCAGAGCTACATCAACAGCAAATCTCATCTTCGATGATTGTCAAATTCCAAAAAAAAATATATTAGGTGAACCTGGATTTGGTTTTAAAATTGCCATGACTGCTTTAGATGCAGGTCGAATTGGGATTGCTGGTTATAGTGTTGGCATTGCCCAGGCAGCTATGAATTGTGCAATGTCATATGCATCAGAAAGAGAAGCTTTTGGGGCTCCCATCAACAAATTACAAGCAATACAATTTAAATTAGCTGACATGGCGTTAAAAATAGAAGCTGCTCGTTTGCTCACCTGGCGTGCTGCCAGATTAAAAGATTCTGGTAAACCATTTACTAAAGAAGCTGCCATGGCAAAGCTTGCTGCTTCAGAGGCAGCCACACAAGTTGCGCATCAGTCTATGCAAATTTTAGGTGGCATGGGTTATGTTATGGACATGCCTGCTGAAAGACATTATAGAGATGCACGTATAACAGAAATTATTGAAGGAACAAGTGAAATACATCGACTTGTAATTGCTGGACAATTAATTAAGCAATATGGCATTTAACCTATATGCCTATTATATATTTCCGAATAAGTGATTTTTTTGATAATTATTTTTCGCAATGATATTGTTTTGTAGCAAGCTTTTTTTCTTCATTAGTTTTTTTGTTATGAACTGTTAATTTTTGTTGCTTTGTTTAAATTATGTTCAAGTTGATGAAATCATGCCATTGCAGGCAAACTATTTATCTGTTATGGATCAAATGCATTAGCTTCATAACCGACAATTTATTTACAATATTTCAACTAACCATTGGCCTTGTTTTCGTGTGTTGTTCTTGAAGTTGGAATTTTCTTTCCATTTCAGATTGGAATTTTGCTAGAATGAAATTAAGGTTACATCATTACTGATGTACATTCCAGATTACCAGTACTTCAACTACAACAAAGGTGGGGCAGAAAACCTACCACATTTTAAAACCTTACCATGACAATGTTGCTTTAGTTATCCACGTAGTTGCAGTGAATTTAGAAAAACTAGTTGTTGATTTGTTTATATTTTTTCAGGAGTTTTAAAGTCCCAGTTTAATCTGAAAAAAAATTGGCATCCCTACTTCGTTGAGGAAGAGCCTGTAACACCAAACTGAAGCTGTGTTGAGTTTGCAACTTCAACTTTTACTCCATAGCAGAGACTTTTACCCCATTGTTAGCTTTTTATAGATACAGTTTTTTGTTTGGTCAAAAATGATATCCAAAGTTTCTTAAATTTACGAATGCTGCTTCTCCATAGGTGACAAAAATTTTCTCAATATATGCATAATTTTTCCCATACACGATAAATCGAGACTTCAAAACTCTCTTGAAAAAATGAAGCAAACTAATCACTTGTTTTTCTAATCTTTTATTCTAGGGCAAATGGCAATTCAATCACAACAAATTCACTCGAACTCTGTCTGCTGTGGATAACTGAAACAGCATTGCCATGGTAGGTTTTAAGATATGGTAGGTTTTTCTACCCCACTATGTATAACGATCTGAATTCATGAATCTTATTCTGGTACTACGTCATTTGTTAGTAATTAGTTGACAACATTACAACAATTAAGAAGTTTTTTTCATTTTGCAATACATGATGTGTATTTTTGTTGTGATGCACTTGCTTTTTTGCTTTAATTTTACTTTTGGTTTGCGATATTAACTGGCCAGTTGGTTGAGCAGTAACGCACTGGTTTCTGGAGCTGAAGGTCCGAGGTTCAAAGCTCAGGCCACTCAAATTAGACACAGCATTGCCATTGGCTTACTACCACTGCAACATTTTGAAAAGAGCTGTGTTGCCGTGGTGCAATGACGCGGAGATGGGCCCTACAAACTCGTTACACGCCTTTGGCGTATTCAGTGATGAAAGGTTTGATTTAGTTTGCTATTGTGGTTTAGTCGATATTAAGGCTAGGTAATGTTTTTCTCGATTATTCTTTATTTTTAATATTGCTTGTTCACCTTGACTAAATGACATCAATATAATATGTATATTGGCTGAGAGAACAGTTAAATGATTAACCGGAAATAAGCAAAAACGAAATTTTATTTGCAACTGTTTATAGTTTCCACCATTAAAGCCAAAACTATATCAAACAGTGTGAGAAAGTTTAGCAAATTAGCTAAATTTTTTATGTAGACATTTTTGCTGTCTACGACACTATATTGATTGATTATTATGTGTTCAATGTTCAGAGTATCAAATTTATTTATAGTCGAGGTTTTCTTGATTTTCGCAGAAATTCTACCAAACCTGATCAATAACTAATTGTTTTCTGTTTACAGATATTATTTGTTAAAGTTTTGGTACTTAGGAGGATAGCAGTTATGGCAGTTCGAAGCAAAGCGTTGCATTGGATGAGCCAATTTTTCTTTGAAACTCAACCAAGTCATTTGTTGCGAGTGTCAAGCCATTTCAACCAAAAAACAATTACTCAAACATCAATACGATCCTATGCAGTATTGCCTGACATGGATGATTTGCCTGAAACGCATCAAATGTTAAGAAGGACATGCTCAGAATTTGCTGAAAAAGAACTAGCACCTGCTGCGTACACTACTGACAAACAAGGCATTTATCCAGCAAAGCTTGTAAAAATGATGGGAGATTTGGGATTGATGGGGCTTGATATACCTGAGAAGTATGGTGGGGCTGGCTTGGATAGCTTGGCTTATGCTGTGGCTATGGAAGAGATTAGCCGAGGTTGTGCTACAGCCGGTGTGATAATGAGTGCCCATAATTCCCTCTATTTGGGCCCATTGAAAGCCTGGGCAACAGACGATCAGATTCAAAAGTATGTTTCCCCGTTTGTGGATGGTAGCAAAATTGGCTGTTTTGCTCTCAGTGAGCCTGGAAATGGCTCTGACGCAGGTGCCGCTTCCACTGTGGCCAAGTTAGATGGTGATTCATGGGTTTTAAATGGAACGAAAGCATGGATCACAAACAGCTATGAAGCATCGGCTGCGATTTTGTTTGCTACAACTGATAAGAATGCTAAGCACAAAGGGATAAGTGCATTTATTGTGCCCATGCCGACAAAGGGTTTGAGTTTAGGCAAGAAAGAAGAGAAATTGGGTATCAAGGGATCGTCAACTGCCAACCTTATATTTGAAGACTGCAGAATTCCAAAAGAAAATCTGTTAGGAGAATTGGGCGCTGGTTTCAAAATTGCCATGACAACTCTAGACGCTGGGCGAATTGGCATTGCAGGACAAGGACTGGGCATTGCTCAAGCGGCTTTGGACTGCGCAATAAAGTATGCCGCAGATAGGCAAGCATTTGGTGCTCCAATCAACAAACTTCAGGCTATTCAATTTAAATTAGCCGACATGGCGTTGAAAATTGAATCAGCACGCTTACTAACCTGGCGTGCAGCCAGATTGAAAGATTCTGGCCAAAACTACACAAAAGAAGCTGCAATGGCAAAGCTCGCTGCATCAGAAGCTGCCACTCAAGTTGCGCATCAGTCAATGCAGGTCCTTGGTGGTATGGGTTACGTCATGGATATGCCGGCTGAAAGGCATTACAGAGACGCTCGCATTACAGAGATCTACGAAGGAACAAGTGAAATCCAACGTCTTGTCATAGCTGGCCGTTTATTAAAGGAATATGGTGTTTGAACGGTGGTACTTTCAAAATAGAACGATAGTAGTTTATTAATTTCTTTTACTATTGCAATGTGATTTATGAACGTAATTTGCAAAATTGTTGGTGCACTTAAAATGAATTTATAGTTGTAGTCCCCTCCGTACCTAGTCACTTCCCAAAACAGGGTAAAGTAATACAAATTCCATCTTTTCTTCTTACTTTGTTTTGCTCCGGATTAACTTAAGTTAATTTCATCGTGAGGCATTTTTGAAGGTTATCAGTAATATTGTTCATGTACCGGTATTGGATCGGCATCTCCGTTTTATTTATTTCATAATGTTTAATTATGAGTCACTACCCCTATTTAGGCCTTAGAATTGCGCAAAGTGTTAGGGTGGAATTGAGAGCTCAATGAATTTCTGTGATAATGTTCATTAATTTTTTTGTTTTGTTTGCCCTCATCATATTTTTTCGCCCAGTTAATCAGTAATTTTGAAGAATGAAAATTGTACAGAATTGTAGAACTGCCTTGAGAACCGGAATGTTAGTTCAAAAACATTTCTGTACAATTTTGCGCATTTAAATGGCTTTTACAGGGCGGCAATAAAAGTTTACGTTTAATACAGTGTAGTATTCGATTGCTGAACTCTAATTGCGACTGTTGCGTTTGAAACCTTTTTGGCGCCTTGCGTTTTTGTTATTTAAATGCTATAATTGCTGGAAGTGTGTAAATGTATTTATTTAAGACAAATGCTCTAAACCTGGAATTCGGAAGGGATTACATTTTCCAGTAGAAGTCTCCCATTGGAGTGAACCTCATTAGAAAAATCTAATCCGTAGCGAACACCATCTCGTAGAGTTTTTGAATCGTAAGATTGTCAGAAAGATATTGCATTGTCAAGGATCGAACTAGTGATCAAGTAGCTAAAAAACATACTCAGAATCGAATATCAGTCTGAGGCTTAAGGACCGTTCTCCAGCTTGGCTTTCTGATATACCGTGTGCACCTAAAGTTCAATTGCGAACCATAACGAAAAACAATCCCAATTTTTTTTTTAATTCGAACCTTAGTAGTGTAGTTTCAAGATCATATTTTGATATGGACTAGCAAACGAAGAACCTGACTCCGGATTTCTAATTTGTATCCGTAAACTTCGCGTTTTATTCTCTAACTGATTTTTGTGTATTTGCAACGATGTTTATTTTCTTATACAGTGAATAGATCGAAGCAAAGGATGGTTGTTACAGCTGATAAACAAATGGGCTCATTTTGAGATTATTTGAGCTGGAAAAAACAAGTGAATTTTGTTGCATAGTTATAGTTAGGTAGATAGACTTATTAGCAAGCATCACCTGCTAATGGCAAAAGCATCATTGACGTCAAAGCGCTATTGGTCCTCATCCAAATTAAGAGTGGAGGGGTTGCGAAACTACGAAATCTACAACTTTCAAAGCAAAGTCGTTGTAAGAAAGCCATTGTTATAATGTTTGCCATTTTTAATCAAAGATTCGCTTTTTTTGTCAGTGTTTACGTTCATCAATAATTATGCCGTAACTTAATTTAGTATTAGAATCAAGTTGTGAAAACTTTTGAGATCAAGGAGATGTAGACTCTTGTTTGTGACCAACATATTGGCATGGCCCATGATTAAACACTGAAATGGACAGGCTGCAATCACGTTTGGGGAAATTCCAGACCCAGGGCATAGCCCGAAGACTAGGGCAATTTCTTTACGTTGAACAGCCACTTTTCTATTTTGAACCTATTTTTCTCCGAATTTAAGGTAAAAGCCAACCAAAGATTTCTGGTTTAACCTATTTTTTTTCCTAATTAAAGCGAAGACAAAAAAAGGTCTTCGCTGGCATTGAACCTAATTTTTTTCCCGAATTTATGGTGAAAACCAAAAAACGGTCATCACTTCTAATTGACTTTAATTTGACTAGGGTTTCGCTTCACAACACTTGAAGGTGCATACTTGGTAAAATGAGATTACCATCCATGCCGTTTTGGCCTGTTTTACCTCTCTCAACAGTCCCTGCTGTGATATAGACATACTCGAATCCTCACAGGCAATTTTGAATAATTTGCGTGTAAGGGTCGTATACCGGTACCTTAAATACTAACACAATACATATTTGAATAATTTGCCGACACGTTACACTGCGTTTGCCTTTGTCCTTGTAAGTTGCTTCTGTGTGCTGCAGAAATCGTTTGGAATTCCTTTGAACTTAAGTAGGAGTAGATCAAGGCGTCTTGACGCAAAGCTCGTCATATCCTAGATGAAATAAATGCGTAGGTCGTATAGGTGTCACGAGAAGTTACGTACGCTAACCAGGTTTAGTAAGATTTCACCATTTAAAAAGCCTACTATTAACAGTTAAATGACAGCGACAATAGTTTTACAGAGTAGGGTTAGTGCAGCACATTTCGCTGTCTTTTAAAAAGAGATTGAACCATCAATAATTACGTCAAGTCCCTGTGCCCTAGGCTAAATTTAGTTGTGATGCTGAGGACTAAAAAGCATCCAACAGCAGCTTAGCGCTTAAACAACGAAAAATTTAAACTCAACTTCAGAAACTCATTAAAATTAAGTTTCAGACTGATATTTTTTAAAGTCAAGTTACAACAGTTGCGGAGAGAATCTCAAAATTTCGCAATAGAGATATTCTGAAACTAGAGCGTTCATTTTTTTATTTGAGATTATCCGAATCGATTAATACGGTGAAGTTAAATGTTGCGATTGGGTATATTCATGCTTTATTTCTCTCTTGTGTTTTGTGGTAAGTTTGCAAAGTTACTGTACTTAGCATACTATGCAACCCTAAAGTATTGCTGTTTAAATGAGAGCAGGGGACAATAGCCTTGTAAGTAACCGGCCAGTTGGTCGAGCGGTAACACGTTCGTCTCTGGAGCGGTATGTCTGAGGTTCAAATCTTGGGTCTGTCAAATCGGACACAGTGCTGCCAACGGCTCGTCGCCGCTGCGACATTTCTTTGAATGGAGCTGAGTTGCCCGGGCGCAATGACGCGGAGATGGGCCCCGCCAACTCGTTACACGCTTCGGCGTAATACAGCGAGTATAATGAAAGATTTGATTTTGATTTGAACCTTGTAAACATGGATTTTCGGCTAAAGTCATTAAGTGGTGTCTATATTTCTGAATCCAACTATTGGTCTTACCGTAAATTTTGTTTCAGCTAAGTATTATCGTTTCGATGATGAAGTGTATATTTTTCCTGACATTGAAGATCAAATGACGGTCAATAATCTAGCGGATGCTGTCGCCCGATGCGCAAATTTTGCCGGGGCAAATTTAGTGTCGATCAATTCCTTTGATATTCAGTTATTTTTGTCCGAAAAACTAAATGGAGTTTACGTGCAATATTCAGGTAGGGTACCATATACTGCGAGATATTGCTAGTTTAATCTTTAAGTGTAAAATATTTCAAGTTAAAAATATCAATTTTTTTTTCTGTATTTACAAGCAAAATCGTAACTACAACTATTACTGTTAAGCTATATTAAGATAGTGTTTCAAGGATTTAAAGTTGTAATTTGAACTGCTGAGCGAGTAGCATAGAATTCCAAAAAGTAAGCTTGCGCGTACAACAGTGTTGAAAATATAACGCTGTTTAAGCTAAACGAGAATTACGTAAGGAAGATAAAAAATAATGCTAATCCTAATCACTCGACAATTTTGCGCCGTATCATCCTTCTGCAGCTGCTGTAGTTGCCTCATTTTTAGTAACATTATTGCTCTTTTTAATTGTACCAGACGCATCAGCATTTTTTGGAGCTATTACCGGAGGAATTTTGAACGGAACTCATTTGTGGCAGTGGCCAAATGGCTACGTGTTTTATGATCAAATATCACAACAACCCATCAATGGGGCATTCAGCGCCTGGCTTAGTGTGTCCGATGAACCTGATAACCTGGGCAATGCAGATTGTTATTATGTAAGTTCTATAAAACTGGCACGGGACCGGCATAATTTCACGGAACGCAGAATAATGCAACTTCTTTCAGTTTTTGAGTAGATGGCTTATATCAGTGGTGCGACCAAGGGTTTGGCTAAAGAGACGTTAGACCCTTAGTCATGCACTTAGAAAATTTATCCTCAAAACACAAGCTTTTAAACGTGTTTTGAACTTGACCAGTAAGTAAGGGAGCGCTGAAGAGGTTAAGCTAATTCTATTTGATTCTTTCAACTGGCTTGCCGCACATCTTTGCAATTTGGTTCTTTTAAATGACTCTACAACCGTGCTAGATGTAATTTAAACGGCGTTAAAATGGTTGTTTTTTTTTTGAAAAACCGCCCATCGTTGCCCCCAGACTCCCGTCAGTGATCCGCTTGAGTTGCACCAGTAAGCTTGACAAACCGCTCTTGATTGAGACATTTTTCAAACAAAAAAAATTAACTTTTCGTTTAAGTCTTCTTTCTTAACAAAGTTCTGGTTGCGCGTAGTACATTAATTTTACCCCTTTTGACATGATTGTCCGTTTTTTTACTTTTATGCTTCTCGAAAAAAAGGAAAGTAAATGAATTAAACCAAGAAACAAAATCTATATACGATTCTGAGCAGTTTTGCAGTAGATCTATGGCCGAACCGTACGAGTTGGACTCGAAAACAAAGTTGGAAGCTCGTTAGTCGATTTGTTGTAGGCCTCAGTGCGTACGCAGAATTTTTCAATAGGGGTGGTTTTCAAAAGTGACATCAAAAATTTGTTCGCGATCTATACTTTGGCGAATAAATAACTTAATGCAATGTAAACAAGATGGAATCAAAGTCACACAGTGCGTAATGCAAATAAAACTTTTCAAACAAAAGCAATTAAGCATATATTTATAGCTAACATCATACGGTTTGCAACTGAACGATCACGAAAAAATTGTTCGAAACAAAAGCTACGAAAACTCATATAATTATAAACAGTGCAAGGCGTGGCAGACGCGTAGCCAGAAATTCGCAATGGGTGGCTCTGTTTGGGGGTCTAGGGGCAAATCCCCTAGCCGCCGGAGGCACGGGGATCTGGGGGCGGAGCCCCCAGCGCTTGATAATTTTGCGTTTTTTTTTCAAAAATAACTTAATTTTAGGGCTATATTGATGAAAAATAATGTGTTTAAAACGTGGCATAGAAATTGCAAATTGGTTGTGCAAACCTGATTAAACTGTTTGCATAAACGGGCTACGTGGAAGGTGGCTAATGGTAAAATTTTAGCTCTCTTGTTTACATGCTGGTAAATCATAAAATCGTATAGTTCAAGAAAACTCACACAGAGTAATCTATTTCGTCTATATTTTATAGAGAAAAATAAATGGAGAGGGAGGGAAGCGGGGGGGGGGGGGGGCTAATGAAAAAAATTTTAAGACAAGTGATTGGTAATTAACTAATACTAAGTAGCCCCCATCCCCTTATTCCTAAGTTTATAATATGTTTGTTGATGACATCTATGTTTAGCATTTTTACACTAGCGATCAACTTTGATTGCTTGATTTGGCCATTTTTCAAAGTTTTATTGATTTGTGGGTTTTATTTTTGACAATCTAGCCCCCCCCTAAATTTATATTTCAAAAGATGTTTTAAATCACCTTTTAGTCTATTCCAGTGCAAAAACCAATCTCAGAAGTGCTAAAAAGTGTTATTTTTCTTATTCTGCATTTTAGTTGCCAAGCCAATGGGGGGGGAGGGGGGCTATAATCCCCCCGCCTACGCTACTGAAAGTTACTATGACTCGAAACACGATATTCCAGGTTTCCAAGGCTTTCGACTCGGTCTGGCACTCTGCTCTTTTTCACAAACTCCTCTCGCTCAAACTCCCCCCTTGCTTCGTTCTCTGGGTGCGCTCCTTCCTTTCTGATCGTAGAGCTAAAGTCCAGGTTGGTGGCTCCCACAGCCGCTCCTTCCGCATCAGACGTGGGGTCCCTCAGGGCTCGGTTCTTGGTCCAGTCCTTTTCATTCTGTTTGTTGATGACATCACTAAGGATTTACCTCGGGATGCCCATGCCTCCCTGTATGCTGATGATCTGGCCATCTGGTCCTCTTCCCCAGACCCGCTCAAAGCCTCCTCTGTTGTCCAATCCTCCCTCGCCGTCCTTGAAACATGGTCCAACTTATGGAGACTTTCACTCAATCCAAAGAAGTGTGAGTCCTCCTTTTTCTCTACAGATCCCCATCAAGCCACTTTCCAACCCCGACTGAACCTCTTGGGCTCCCCTCTTTTGTTCAATCCCACCCCTAAATTCCTTGGAGTAACCTTTGATCGGACTCTATCCTTTGGGGCCCATGTCCAATCCCTGTGTTCCAAATTCTACCCACGCCACAAAGCCCTTCGCTCAACTGCCAATGCCTCTTGGGGTCCCACAAAAGAATCTCTCTCCCTACTCTACAAAGCCTTTGTCCGTCCGGTGCTCACATATGCCTCTCCTGGATGGTTTCCGTTCCTCTGCAACACTGCAACCAATCATCTGGAAGTTCTACACAGAGCTGCATGCAGGGTCATTACTGGTTGCCTCTCTTCCACCCCCTCCTCACTACTCCTTCTTGAGGCCCAACTCCCTCCTCTAAAGCTGACTCTAGAGCATCAGACCCTCTACTCCTTTGAACGTGCTCTGCGCCTTCCCCCGACTTCTCCAGCCTTTATGCCTTGGCAATTAAAAACGTTCCCAGTCGACTAAAGAAGAAATCCTCCTGGAGATCATTTTGTTCTTCAGCCACACTACCACTCCCATCCCCACGTGAGTCTCTGATCACTTGCCCCCCTTTTCCACCATGGTCCACAACCCACTTCACTGTTTCCCCCTTCATTCCCGACTGCACAGGCAGCAGTACAGCCCGACTCCAAATTGCTTCAAGCCGACTATCCTCCCTCCCCCCCGTCTGATATCCAAGTATGGACTGACGGTTCTGTCCCCTCCCTTTTCGGTCCTGGTGGCGCTGGAGTTTATGCTACATGCTCCAAATGCAACACATCCCATTCCCTATCCTTTTCCTCTGGTCCAAATGCCTCCAGCTTCACAGCCGAAACCTTTGCCCTCAAGCAAGGTCTTGCTTGGTGTACTAGCCATTTGATGACCTGCAAATTCCAGTCAGTTCTTTTCCTAACCGACTCTCAATCAGCCCTCTCTATCCTTTCTTCAGCCCCCACTTATCTCCTGCCTAAGTCCCTATGGAATGTTTGGTCCCTTGCCTCTTCCCTCTCCAACAATACCACTTTGAGCTTCCAATGGGTCCCCGGACACGCAGGTCTCCCCGGAAATGAAAAAGCTGATTTACTTGCCAAAACTGGTGCCTCTCTGCCCACTGATGCGATCCCTAGCCCTCTCCTCCCAGTTATTGCCAAAGTCCGTTATTCCCAGTACCGCAATTGGAGATGTCACATCTCTCACTCCCACCTGAACTTCCAAGTCCCCGAAGTCTCTTCGGAGGAACTTCTTCTCTCTCGCTCCATACGCAGTGAGCTCTCTCGTCTTCGCTGCCATGGTCACAGTCTTCTTTTATCTTCTTATCTTCACAGGATCAGTCGGAAGGAGAATTCTGATTGTAGTGCCTGTGGACACCCTCTGCAGGACCTCAATCATCTCCTCCTCGATTGTCCTGCGTCTGAACCCCTTCGCAAATCTATCTTTGGCTCCTCTCTTTCTATTCTCAATCTATGGTCCAGACCTTGGGGTGTGGCCCGACTGTTGGGTCTCCGCGGAGTTCCTCCGCCCCCCCATCCCTCGGAAGGGGTCGGGTAGTACCACCACCACCACCATATTCCAGGTTTTCAGTATTACACTTAGTCACTTAACATGTTGCATTAAATAACAAAAAAATTATTTACTATAATTAAATACTTTGTATTAATATGAGAGTAAAGAAGGAGCTTGCTTGTTTTGCGCAATAAAACGATATTTCGAATGATATACGTCGGATCAATAGGGAGGATGTTTAAACCCCCAACCCCCTGTGTTCGCCTTTGCCCATAAATGAGCTATGTGGGCGGTGGCTAATGGTAACATTTCAGTCCTCTAATTTACAAGCCGGTAAATCACAAAATCATGATCTGAAAAAACTCACTAGCATTTATATTCTGTAGTTTGTAGAGTGAGACAGATGGGCATGGGGGGCTAATGAAACGAGATTTGAGTGGATTAATAATTAATTAGTACTGAGTCATTAACTAATACTAAATCCCTATCCCATATTTTTGATGAAACAAGGTTGAGCATTTTTAACGGTTAAATTTGCTAATTTTGGCAATTTTTTGAAGTTGCTACTGATTTATAAGTTATATCTTTGACAAATTAACCCCCCTAAGAAACTCTAAATGCTTCAAAAGTTGCTTTAAATCATGTTGGAGTCCAATGTCATTGCAAAAAAACTGGCTTAGAAGTGCCAAAAACGTGATATTTTCTTTATTGTGCATTTTAGTCGACAGACCAATGGGGGGAGTTTGAACTCACAAAACCCCCCTTGCGTACGCCCTTGGTAGGCCTAACTGTAGCTTTGACGTTATTTATCGAACGACTTGCGAAAATTGCTCTGGTGGAAAAATAACTTCTTGATAAAAATTTGATTTGATAAAGTACATTAATGCTTTCAGATGATCTTATTTTCTAAAAATTCGAGTTCGGAAAGATGGGGTTGGGAAAATGTGAAATGCACTGAAATTGAGTACGATTTTTATGTGCCTTGCTCCAAGCCATTGGGTAAGTTCCTTTTAAGCTTGTATAAAACTAGAGTTGTTTTTTACTCCTTTGCCTAATTTTCAAAGGCATTTCAGACCAACAACATTAAGTTTCAGAAAGAAAAGGTAATGTTAGGTACTTTAGGTTTTGATGTGTTTTTATGGTACAATTAACTTATATCTTAAATTAGGCCTACCTCAGTACCTATGTTTTTCGATGCAAAGTTGCTTTTTACTGCATCTGTTAAACTAATTTTGTGGAAAAGCAGCCATTTTCTTTTTGGAGTATTGCATATGTCTTCTTTTCTGGTTCGCTTTTGTTACGTTGCTTAAAAAATAAGCAATTAAACAAGGAATAAATTTGACTACTAGATTAGTGCTGAGAATAACAAGAATTTTGTTTTATGACAGATGCTTTTCTTCGTGTAGAAACAGACAAACAAGTATATGTCGTTAATGAAAGTTCAGACTTTTCCATTGATGTCCGAGTTTTTTCCGACCGTTACCCCTTAGCACTCAACTCGTCTTTGAACTCAGAAATTGTTTCGGTATTTGACGACCAGAGTTTTGCTTATCAAATATCGAATGTTTCTACGGCTATGGCAGGAGAGCATATGATTATGGCGATCTATGATGGAGTGCGTGCAGCTTTAGCTTTCAATCTCAATGTCCAATGTAAGTTGAAGTTCTGATATAGTTGTGTGTTTTTCTGCCAAAAAAATAACACAAGACAATTTTTGAAATATAAACTGTATTAGATTTAATGTGAACTTGCAAAAACCAGTGATGATGATAATCGAGTCTCTACACAAAGTCCTTCCAAAGTTCCAGTGTGTCCTTTGCTACATTGTTGTATCCGCACGGATCTTGGATGATATAAACTTGTGAGAGCAAGGCACAAGTCAGCAGGTGTTCAGCTGTATCTTTTGAACTTCCGCATTTGCATAAAGTGGGGCCGCAGTGGAAACCCCACGTTGCGAAAATCAGTAACGGCGAAGGGACTGAACATTTGCCTTTAGATTTAGAGTCGAGTAACGTTCGTTGCGACAAGCTCAACATTCATCGCTAAATTTATGTAAAATGGGTATTTACTTTCACTTCGAAGAACTAGCAATAAATTCAAGACGTTTCATTTGGAGCGCTATGAATCATAAAAGCTACTATCGCTAGGTGTCGTTGTGGATCAATACCGAGTAACTTAAAGGGAGTGTAGCATCCAGTCCATTCCGGTGGTTTATAATAGTTAATTGAAATACTGTCTCAATTTTGAAATTTTTATTCGCGTATTGGGGCTGCGGTTACAAGGATATTCAATAAATACAAAAAGATATCCTGCTAAAAGGTGTTTGGAAACCCTGAGTTTGTTCGCCCAGCTTCAATTTCCAGAAAAATTGAGGGTTTTACCGATATTAGATAAGTCATTTAATGTTACTGGAAGGGTAAATATTGTTTAGTCTCTCTTTTTCCCTCGAAGTTCAAGCTGATAAAACAGATTTAGGGTTTCCAAAAACTTTTTTGGGGGATATCTTTTTGTATTTATTGAATATCTTTGCAACAGCAGCCCCAAAATGAAAACAAAACATTTAAAAAACTATATTTCGATTTTAGCTATTGTGAACTACGCGAATCGGCTGGACGCTTCACCCTCTTAAACTCTTGATGTCAATGCCTATAAAAAATTTTGTAGTCGTTTGCAGCGACCAGAGAGAGGTTTACTGACATATTATGCAATCACGGTAACCACATTTAAAAATTTCCTGCCATTCATTTTCGTTTGTTAATTTATTCCCTAAGTTTGGTTTTCAGTTTTGAGAGAATTTAGAGGTCTAAAAGTTGGACTAAGTTGTCCCAATGTGACTACGGCATTTCATTCACAAAAACTTTGCACCTGCATAAAACTTGCTTGTTTTACTGTTTCGGAGCCAACTAAAGTCATCATAAAAAAATTTTACGAAGCTTTTTATTAAATAAGCGTTAAGTTTTTGGTTGTTATTGCTGTTGTTCAAATAAGTTCGATTTCATTCGTCACGAAATTTGGTGTCAAATGTTCAAATTTTTATGTCTATAAATACATTGTACATGTATGTAGTGTATAGTGTACGGAAATATTACAACAGGAATTTAATTTTTAGATCTATCATTGATTGAAATTGAACGAATAGAGGATGATTACGGATATTTGACCTACTTAAGGTGTTCCGTTTCTGGTTATCCTGCACCAGTAATATCCTGGTCGGAAAGAAGTTTGTGTTTCTTCGGTGTGTTCAAAATATCGGATTTGCAATGACTACATAGAATTTGCTGCATAACTTAAGTTTTAGTCTTTTCAAAATGGTCGAAAAACAGGAAATGAAGCTATGGATTCAAAAGTACCTAATTTTTTTCCTACATGGTAATTTTAACACCCTTTATCCGGATTATCAGACCAGATACTATTTTTCATCCATGTTAGAATCCCTAAAATAATGGCTCCTTTTTGTAATACATGGGCTGCTGGACTGGTGCGGTCGAGTTGACCCATAAACTTGATCCGTTTATGAGTTTCATGGGGGAAATTTTCAATCGCTTTGTTCTACAAATTTTCAAAACGTTATTAAAACTTAAAACAAGTGTTACGTGTTTGCTTTTTAACTCTACAACCCATAGACAGCTTATCGCGATACTTAAAATTCTTATCTCTAACTTCACCATTATGCGATTTTTGTAATTCGACATAATCATTCTTGTTTCAGAAAATAATGCGATTACAGAAGCACCGCCTGCTCGTGACGTCAGCAATTCATCCGGAGTAATGTTTCGAGTTAGTGAGCGCATACGGGTAGGAGGCAGCAGTGCATCTGTATTTACGTGTACGGCGGGAAATGCTCATGCTGTTCAAAGCGCAGCTGTTCATGTACACAGTATGTTGTGTTACTTTCCTTTTATTGTAATTTTATTTTAATTTATATTTTAGTTTTCTTTATTTTAATTTTTGTAACAATGCATCATTTCTGATAAATTCCATTTTCTAAACTGTTACAACGTTCAACTAGTTTCCTAATATCATGGCATAGTTCATAGGGTGCAAGTAATTACTTTCTTTCTACGAAGTGGTCTTTCTAGAATAAGCAGTCTAAATTTTCCGTGAATTCCTTAGTTTGCAGTTTCAGAAGTTTTAGCATTTTTGTGGTACTTTTTTTGGTAAATACGTCTCATTTAAGGTTAATTTTAAAGTAAATATACTGTACCTCACATAACAATAAATCTGTATTGCACTTGAGAAATCATTGGCAAAGATTTTTAACCGATGAAGTTAATAAGTTACACTTGTTTATAAGAACCACTAAATTTACGTTCATGCTGTCTGTTCTTAATTTTTTGCCCATTTTCAGCCTCATTTGTTCTTAAATTTTGAGACCATCGACATCAATTTTAGTGATCATATTTGTAAACCAGCTTGATTTCGAATGCTTTGTCTGCTTGAGTAAACGCCTTTTCCTGCTTTTGCAGCATTGTAAAATTGCAAAAGCGAAAAAGCGAGTTTTTTCAATTTGAACAACAACCGAAATTTTTCTCAGCTGCCTGCGCAATGCGCAACAGCACTCTCTAATCTCGCAATCGTTGCCATTTTGCTTGCAAATTCTTGAAAATCACTAAAATATTGTTTTGAATCAGTACAGAATTTAGTTTTTTCTTTAGTTTGGAAATTCATTCTGTTTCGTTTGTTCTTAGTTTTTTTTTACTGCTGAGGCTGGCATTGTTTTTAGTTTGTTCTTAAATTTTCAGCAAAAATGAGCCTCGTGTTCTTGTACAGTTGTTCATATAAAAAAAGTGTAATGATGTCGGCGGCATCATCGTTCAGTTGGTTGAACGTCAAGTTGGCGATCGAAAAGTTGCGTCGGCCCTGGTTCGGTTCCCGAGCTGGCAATGCGTTGTGTTGTTTTTGTTAAAACCACGCTTATTTCCCATCGACATCAAGCACTTAATCCGTGCCAAGATTGTCCAGTCAGACGAATAAGTTGCAAATAGAACCCCCTAAAATACTTTGTACTATTCGTGTGATTAAACCAGGGATGTGGAAGCGGCAATTTTTGAATCACATCCGGAGCTTCCACCGCTTCCGCTTCCACCACTTGATGACGTAAATTTTTGCTTAAAATTTTTTGATCTTAAAATTTTTTCCAGATAAGTCAAGATATTGCAGATTTGTTATCATCATCTTAAAAACATCATGCAACTTAGAATCAAATTATATAATTGTATTCAGTTGTTTGTTATCACAAGGATCTGCGCATGGGCGTAGTCAGGAATTCGGATTTGGAGCGGCCCTAAAGCAAAAAGTCCGATCACATGGTCGTTATGTTTCAGCTGATACGAATTTCTCTGAACGTTCACCGAGAAGTTTAAAATAATGAGCGATTGTTTGGGGCTGTGGGGACGGATTCCCAAGCGCTCGGGATAATAACTTATAAACTTTCACATTTGCAAATTTTTTTTCTTTGTAATAACTTGCTTGTGTATGTGCTTTGCTCCAAATTTTTGCTAGCAACGTGTATTTTTAGGAAAGCAAAATAAAATAACATTGGAAGAATTATACGGTTATACACAGTACCATATTAGAATAATTTTTGTCGCAAACGGTACTTAGCAATAATTAGCACAAGCATTATAACATCATGCTTAAAAGTCATACAACATTAAAGTTTGCTTGAGAGACGTTAAAAAGCTCTCTTCTGTTTGCGTTTCAAGAATATATTATTGCAATGAAAGAAATTAAAATGCTGGAACTGGAAACTTTGTTTATGTTGGTGAATATACTGTGCTATACGAGTATGGCCCCAGATTTTTAACAAATGGGCAAAGTCCTATTTAAAAATATTTTTGAGAAAGTCTTTAAATTTCAAGACTAAAATTGAGAATTTTTGAACACTTACAATTTTAAAAATGAGTTGGTTAGCTACATGGCTCATCTTTGAGCAAATAGGGGTGGGGGCTGCCCCGGATCTAAGTGAACCACAAGCCTTTAAAAAAGTTTCTTTGCAAATGATGCTAGATAAACATTCACTTTTTGCAGTATATTTCACAAAAATTGCACCCCATTCAAGTTTTTGAAGTTCGATATAAATGGCCAAAATGGAAGCAGAAGCTGTACCCTTTTACCGCTTCCAGCTTCCGCTTCCACGAAAATTTGCTGCTTCCATCGCTTCCAGCTTCCGCTTCCACATCCCTGGATTAAACAGACACAGAATGCTTAGTCTGTACGTGTAACTGCACTTTTCCTTTTTGCAGTACGATGGGTTATTGCCTGGGTAGTGTTGTTAGAGTACTCTAACAACACTACCCAGGCAATAACCCATTGTACTGCAAAAAAGAAAATTTTGGCCGATTTTTACTCAAAATTGAAAGTTAGTACAGTTAACAAACAACCTTAATAAACCAATAAAGTTATCGGAAATCTTTTGCAGATGATTCTTTTCGTGAATTGTTGAAGGTGTCTTTAGTAATAAATGTGAGCTGCGAAAATTCGGCAACAATTCGCTGGTTTCATTCTGAGCAACTTTTGATTAGTTCGTTGTTGGACGCTATACAATACGAAGTATGGATAAATTGCATTCATATATTGTAAACTTTACAGCATGTGAACGTGGAAACGTGAAAAACATAGTGGAAGCTTTGTGATGTGCCAGCAGTAACGTTTAGTTTCTAAAAAAAACTAACTTACTTACTTACGCGGCTGCATGGCTTAACGTGAGGAGTTAGTGAGGCTGAAGCAGTGAAGCCCCTCCCCTTGGCCAAGTCAAAAATTTAGCCCAAATAAGTATGCTTTTATATGTGTTGGAACTCGACCTGGAAATACGGGGGGCTGCGTAGGACCTTGCGATTTGTTGCAAAGAGCTTCGAATTCTTGGCAATTCGTTTTTTCAAATGGCTGTACAAACGTATGGAATGTCATCCAAATGGCGTTTGGTTATTTTCTCCGAAAAATCACAAAAATTGCCCCGCGCCTGGTAGCTTTCCTGACACACTCCTGTCGATAAAACACAGACAAATTTTAGCATGGGTTTCGAGCATGCCCCTGAGCAAAAATCCGCGTTGCGCAATGCGCACCTGCCTACACGTTATGGTGACTAGAGTATTTTGGGAATTATTTGTCTCATGAATTGTTTTTCTGTTTAGGTCGAAATCGAGTCATACAGTCCCAAGTGTCCTTTTTTTCGTAAATCCCTGTTTCGCTACCCCACAGCTTATCTGTTAATTGAAGATTTGTGCGCAGAAACTGAATACGAAGTTAAGGTTAGTAAAAACCCATAATACAGTATGATACATTCAGGCAGTAGTACAATAAGAGCAGTGTTGCCGTCCCAGACAAATAAGTGGGTAGGTACTACCTAACGGTATCGACAAGAGTGGTTTGGTAGCGTCCAAAGTAAAACGGTCTTCGCCAAAATGTCGTTGCGTTTTTTTGTTAATTTTAGGTGAAGACCAAAAAAGGTCTTCGCCAAATTACGTCGCATTTTCCCGTCACTTTTGGATAAAGACTAGATACAGTAATAGAAAAGCTCTTCATTGCCCGAAGTTTTGTTGCATTTTTTCGCTAATCTAAGGTGGAGTCCGCAACAATAAATAATAAGAAGTTTGGATAATAGCGACGCAAAACAGTTGAACGCCTTTCGGAGCCTACCCTTGCAAAAAAAGTTCGTATAAGCCGAGCCTACCCTCGACGGCAGCATGAATAAAAATGCACTCGGATTGGGATCAAGGTAGCGACGATTTATCGCGAGCAGTGCTCTGGTAAATATTCATCCGAAGCTCACCTCTGTGGCCTGCTTTCTTGATCTCTTACACTTGACTCACATCTTTCTACGCGGTTCTAGTTCTAGCGGCCCAACAGTTTATAACGAAAACTTAGGAGCATTCAAGTCGTAGGTTTTTTTGCACGGTTTTCTCTCAAAAAATATGACAGATCTGAAAACTAACTTCACCAAATTTGTGCTTTGTACGACCTCCCCTTCCCGAGATATAACAGCGTAGATTTCCTCTTTAGAAAGGCCTTTTCTCCTTAGAAATCTTGCCTCGGTTACTAATTAGAAACAAATCACAAACCAATCGAAAGATTTTATCAATTTGGAGAAACAAAAAATTTTTCGCCACTGGCTTATGATTACGACCGTTCTCAAATTTGTGTGGTAGGATACGTTAAATTAACCCAGTTTCAAGTTTCTCTATTAATAGAAAAAATGTGAATACTTCCAGATTACTTCTTTGTTTCAACCTCAGTGCGACATCTCTATAAACCAAACTGAGAAAACGGAATTTTTTGTTGGAGGTGAACTATTCTAACTTATTTTGATAGCCTACTAGAACAATGACAGATGATACGAGTTAAGGTGCGTTTACACTGGCGCAAAGCAACTAAATTTGACGCTATCGGCAACTTGCGAAAAGTTGCAACCGATCACAAATTTCGCGAGCGGTTGCTTAACTTCGCTGAGACAAAATTCTTTTTGAATGGTTGGCCTATTTTGAGCAAGTGACGTGGGCGACCTCTTGCGAAGGTTGGCAATCTTCGCTTCGGGTTGCTTCGCTTTCAGTGTAAAGGCACTTTTATGCTTTGTCTTTTAGTTTCATAACCTTAAAAAAGATTCAAAATTAAGTTACCTTAAAACCATTCGAACTAAGCAAGTATTGATTTAGTATTCTCCCGGATGCATTGAAATACTTAGTTTTAATAGAGAAATTTATGCTTTGGCCTCAGTTGCAGGCTTTTAGTTGGAAGGAACGTGAAATAACGGAATTAAATAATTGAAATGCAGATTCTAATTCATCAAACGACGGCAGCGGCGAAATCGTACTGAGCATTTTCGTGGTAATTCTGCTTCTAATTCTCGGCATTACATGGTATCAACGGTTTCAACAACGGTCGTAAGTAGCAATTTTATGTCGCAGAATATAATTTTTTGAAAACTTGACGAGCCTGCTTGTGGAAAAAGTGTGTATATACACATACCTACCAGTAATAAAATGGGAGATTTTTGTGAAATACATCATATTGGTACCATTAAAAACGACAAACTTGCCAATTTTAGTTACCGTAAAAACAATTCAACCTTTAAATAACGTTTCGAACTGACTTAGTTTTTCATCGGTCAAATAATCTTTGAAAAGTTGATTGGTGGTACAGAACTTGAGAATTGCTTTAATTAAATTGTTCATGTCTTCGAAGCAAGTTTTCGATTGACACTTGTCAAGAAGAATCGTCAGAATCGAGAGCGAAGGAAAAGGAGCAGCTATTTGTAGGAAAAAGCCGAGCCGTGATTGGCTGGAAAAAGACCAATGAGAGAGCGTCATTATTGCACAATCTTTAAGCTGTACACAAATTCTTTTTGTCGGCAGAAGGCGGGGTTAGAAGTTTTGATGAAAGTGGCTTCAAGGGCAGATAAGTGGAAGGGAGAGCGGCTTTGGGAAAGAATAGAGAATCTACAGCCATCATGATGTTGAGCACAGGCAGGATTTTGTAAAAGAAGCAAGAGGCTGGGTATTATGCTGAGTGGACTCATTGTAGAGGAAAAAGTCTCTTGCTTCAGTTTCAGCTATTGAACTTCATTTGTTCCGAAATCCTGCCTGTGCTCAACATCATGATGGCTGTAGATTCTCTATTCTTTCCCAAAGCCGCTCTCCCTTCCACTTATCTGCTCTTGAAGCCGCTTTCATCAAAATTTGTAACCCCATCCTCTGCCAGACAAAAGGATTCGTCTATAGCCTAAAGATTGTGCAGTAATGACGCTCTCTTATAGGTCTTTTTCCAGCCAATCACGGCTCGGCTTTTTCCGACAGATAGTCTCTCCTTTTCCTGCTCTATCTATTCTGGCGATTCTTCTTGACAAGTGTCATACGAAAAGCTGCTTCGAAGACATCAACATTTAAATTAAAGCAATTCTAAAGTAATCTTGTTCAAATAATGTGCGAGTCATACCATAATTAACTCAAGACGAATAGGGGTCTCGTCTAGATTTAAAAATTTTTGATCTGCAGTTGTCTAAAAGAAGATCGTCTACATTTTTATACCAAAATTTGAGTAACTAATCGTTACCGAAACTATCCATGATTCTTCGAATAAGACAACGCGTAAAATGAATTGAGTTTAATTCGACGCCTGGTTAAACGCACACCGCGTTAAGCACCAAAACTAGTGCCCTAAAAATTAAGCTGTCAAGGAGGCTTCGTGCGAAATGGGTTTATGTGTCTGCTTTTACCGTGAAGTAGCCCATAATGTTGTTTGATTAATTTTTTTCATCAAATTATTTACGAATAACGGACGCAATTTCATGATGACCTGAATTGAGTTGGATTGACGCAGACTGTTTGATTTATTTTTCAATTTTGAGAACCATTTTTTGTTCAGGCGTAAATACAAATTTGTACCAAATGTCGCTATCAGCTACCGCGAATTGCTACATTCCCAAGGAGAATATCGACCCCAGGAACTCCCTGGAGAACCAGGATACATGGCTGCCTCTAATGACTCCTCTTCGAGCTTCGTTCGTCGAATTTCAAACGTCCGATCAAGGGCCGCCACTTTCTTGCGGAATCACCTGTACAGCCACATTGGCAATCAAGAAGCACCGGAGTCAAACAGCGAGCGGAGAACGGGATCTGTAGTGGAGGAAAATCCGTACGAGGTGGTCACAACTTCAGCAGAGATCTACAGTTATGCGGGAGATGGTCCCAGTTCTCCAACTCAAACCGTTTATTCCTTTGCCGCTGATATACCTGCCGAAGTGCCAAAATATACGACCATCAAAAGAAAACCAGCACCCATAGGTAAATTTCCAGCGTTTTAGGCGCAGTCTATACTAGGTACAGAATCGTGAGCGTATCCTTAGTTTATTTTAACGAACTGGCATCTTTTACGCAGGGCTTACCGAGTTTCTATTTCAAATAAACTAAAAATACGCTCGCACGCTCACAATTTTATGCCCAGTGTAGACCGATCCTTAGTGGTATTTAGTTAGCCTAACAAAAAAATTTTATGTTAAGCGTTTTCAAATGGGAGATGGAGAGGGAAATTTGATATCATCTTTGTAATGGTTCTCTTTTCATTTCTGTACGTTGCATCCGTACATCTATGAGGGTGACGAATTCCCTCTTGATTTCTAGTTGTGATATAAGTTTTTGCCTATTCTTTACGATTTGCTCCCATTTTATTCGGTTTTTCACTGGACAAAGCCATCTTAATTTACCAAAGATTTAATGCCTTTTCTTAATTGAAAAACAAACTTCAACTCGATTTTTAGTGAATTTTGCATGGCTCTAGATATTAAGCGCTAAACTGGTTTTGCAGGTCGTATTCTCCATGCATGCAAGGCATGCATTGCATGCCTAGTCGTTTAGACCAAAAAAAAAAAAAAAAATTAAACTACTACAGTACATGTAAAAATTTAAAGCAGCATCAAGCTTAGTCACCTCAGTAACAGGCATTAGCTTTTAAGTCAAAGTAGCAATAAACAGTCTCGCTTAATTCGTTGATTTTACGTTTAGCTTGGTTTTAGCGTATTACGAAATTACGAGTCCAAAACATAAATGGCAATATGCACGCAATTTTTAAATTGCTTTCAGCGGTTCAAGAGATCGCTGTTTCGATGAGATCATGAACAAAATTAAATAGGTTTGAAAACTTTGATAAGCGCATTGTTTGGTGCGAAAGTTCTTTTAGAAGTCTAGTTTCTTGTTTTAGTAAAATGTAGTCTCTGTTTCCCTTTTAAGTTTGTAACAGTAAATTGGTATAAAACTGGCCACAAACTATGCACCACGGCATGCGATTTTAAAAACTGCATGCGTGTTGCCATTTATTTTATGCAATTTAGACGATATGCTAAAACAAAAAACTAAGCAGTGAAACGAAGCTGCGGTAGCCGTTAGGTTTTGCAATAGGTAATGTGGTACTGTTCGCACTATGAAAGCTAAATGTTCGCGTATAAGAGTGAGAGCAAACTGCGATATGCAAATAAACAAGGAGTTACCGGCACAGGCGTAGCCAGGATTTTTGATTGGGGGGGGGGGGCCCAAACCACAAATCACATGCAATGACGTGATCAGTAATTTTCAAAAAAGGAACTTTTTGTAGGGCAACGATATCGTAGAATAGAAGATCTGAAGCCGTAGCCTGTTGGCACTTAACCAGGATTTTGGTAAAGGGAGAGGGCGAAAAGTAGCGGTTAGAAAGTGCAAATGTCTAACTTAGGAGACGTGTTGAGTAAGCTAGTGCACTCAAACGTATCATAGACAAAGCCCCCAGCCGCTGGGCGATTTTTGTAAGTTTTTGGAAAAAAAAGCTATTTTAATCCCATTGGATCTCATTTCGCACGTGTTTGCTGCCATTTGAAACAACTAGATTTTTAACATTTGAAAGCCAATCGAAAAAATTTGACTCTTCAATCCTCTTTTTAATTGCAGTTAAAGTCCTAAACACGTTTATAATCTTGCATAATGGTGTAAAATTTTAATTGTAAGTGATTTGGTCCACGTAGGGGGAAGTAAGGCACATTGCCTCCTGCAATATTTTTGCAGTAAATAATAATCCACTCGAAGATTTTCCTTGGAGATTTTTGTTTTGTCATGAAGTTAACCAGTTATAGGCGTACATGTACGGCCAGGGGGCCCAGGCCCCCTCAATTAAAATTCAATAATTTGTTCAATGAGCATTTTCTCTAGCTATTTTTTTTAAAGTATTTTATGCGTAAAAACTGGCGAGGTGGAGGTGAATCGTTATTGAAAAATGGTACAATAGATGGTTACGCTTACTAAACATGCTATTCCCGGGCCTGGTTCCCTGGCACTTAGGGTATTTTTGCAACATTTTCCGGCCAAATATAAGTGAAGACCAATAAAAGTCTTACTACCTGAGCGCGTGGCCCTGGCACTGTGCCATGTGGCAAATACGGCGCTGGTTATTGCATTACGTTCATAAAAAGTTTAGATGAGGGCCTGAGGTAGCAACTTTTAGGACAAGAACTCTTGATTTCACCCTGGTTATACGGTTAAATTGGTTGGAAAAAATTGAATTAAGGGGGTGCGCCGGGCCCCCTGGTCGTCAATAGTATTTATTGTTAATTACTGTTGTATGCGTGTACTGTTTTACGCAAAGATGCTAAAAGAAACTGAAAATGAAGAAACAAGGCTTTTTTGTCAAATTTTTGTCATTGGTGGTATTTCGATTGAGGGGGCCCGGGCTTCGCGCCCTCAAGTTCTTTCATAAAAAAAACATTTAAATCAAAATTAAAATAACTTTTTTTCCAAAACGTGGAGGACTCGAGTCAACTCACTAGACAGTTTTTTGAAACCTCCAAGAATTGCATGACATTATGATGACGTGGACACGTGGTCGTCATAATTATTACTAACTTTTGTATGCGTAAATCCTAAATTAAAGAAACTGCAATTCCGGACAAGGACAAAGTTAACATACTGGCTATGCTCTGATTATATTTATCAATGGTTGTATTTCAATTGGGGGGTTTGCATTACCACCTGTGTAATAACATTAAGTTCATAAAAACGTTAAACGAGGGCCTGGGGTTGCAACTTTTAGGACAAAACTCTTAAGATTTCTCACAGGTTTTGCAAATAAATTGCAAAAAATTTGAATTAAGGGGCTCATGGCCCGGGACTCTTGGTTGTCAGTCAGGAACCCTGGGACCCCCTGGGCGTTAGTTAAGAGCCCTGGGGCCCCAAGGTGGTTATTTAGGGGCTCCGGATAGTCAGTTAGGGGGCCCTGGGGCCCCCTGGTTGTTAGTTAGGGGCTACGGGGCCACTGGTTGTCAGTTAGGGGCCCCGGAGCTACCTGGTGGTCAGTTACGGGCCCCCTGGTTGTCGGTTTGGGGTCCCCTAGTTGTCAGTTAGGGACCCCCTAGTCATCAGCTTAGGGCCCCTGGTTATCAGTTAAGGGCCCCGGGGCCCCCTGGTTTTCGGTTAAGGTCCCTAGGCCCCCCCTGGTTGTCAGCTACGGGCCCCGGGGCCACTGGTTGTCAGTTATGGGCCCCGGGGCCCCCTGGTTGTTATTTAAGGGCCCGGGGGCCCCCTGGTATTTAGTTAGGGGCCCCGGGGCCCCCTGGTTATTTAGGGGCCCCCTGGTTGTTAGTTCGGGGCTCCGGGGCCCCCTGGTTGCTATTTAGGGGCCCCAGGCCTCCCTTGTTGTCATCAATATTCTTGTTAATTACTGTTATGTGCGTAATTACTGAAAAAAACTGCAACTAAACGTCGCTAGGTTATGTTGACATAGTTTTTTTTTATCATTGGTGGTATTTTAATTGGGGGGAGCCCGGCGCCCCCCCCCCCTAGCTACGCCTATGCTTACCGGTAGTTGGTCCAGTTATAAGTGCTCAGCATAGGTCTAGTTGAAGCGTTTGCTGTACGGATTGTTTAACCGGTAGGTTGTTTCGTTCGTGTTTTACTGGTTGTTAAATAAACTAAACAAGGCCAGGCCTAACCTTACTTGCATTGGACTAGCCTTGAGGCTACCAGGCTGCTTAATATTGCACAGCATCGCTGGCTGTTGCCAGATTACGATATGTTATAACGACATCAGGAAAAGAGGCTATGAAAGTAGGTTTTGCTGTCTTCAGCAAGTTGGCTCAGCTTTGTTCTACAATTAATGTTTTTACCTCAATGTTATTAGACCTGTATTACTCTTATCCTAGTATGGTACTGTGCTACTGGCTCATACATAAACTGCTAGAATGTATAGTTGTTTTTTATTTTATTGCCTGATAACCAATGACGTCATCAAAACTGATGACGCCATCAATTATAATTGCATCCCTTATCTGAAATGTCACGCTATACGCCAATGGGTAATAGGTACACGAAAAATTTCTCTGAAGCTGCCTATTTTCTAAGACTTTTTCCTGCTTTGAAATCAAGCATTCTTTTTGAAAAAAAATTCTATTATAAAACAAAAAAATTACTGCGTAGCCTACTAAGTCTCTGTATTACATCACTTGGCATTCTAGAATACAGATTTTTAATTTTCTTCGGTTCAACACCTGTTACTGGTTTTCTTTTCAGAAATTTCAAAGAATCAGATCTAAATCAACTCTACAGCAACTTGCGAGCGTGTGATTTTGGCACTGGTACTGTCCGTTTCTGCATTCTTTAATCGTCGTCTACAACAAGAGTGCTCAAAACTTTTTGAGAAACAGGTCGCAGTGATTTTGAGCGGGTCGCACAATCACTAGAAAATGGGGGTCGCACAATCGCCGGGCCAAACTAGAAAATGGCCAAAAAGTGAGATTTGATGCAAAAAGTGGCGGAAATTTAGAAGACCACAAAAAACAAAAACTGACAGAACTTCACCGTATATTGATCCGACTTTTGCCGAAAATTTAAGTAAACACCTAAAAAGAAAAAAAAGGTCTTCACCGTGTTTTGATGTGCTTTTTGTCGGAATTGCAGGTGGTGACCAAACGAAACAAAAGAAAATTGATTTGGTTTCTTGCTAAATTTCTCTGCTATAGTTCATCTTGTGCAGCTCGCGTAACGGGTTTTGGGTAGCCCCAATCTACAGCTTACTATGGATTACGCAATTTTTCATCATGTAATTTCTGTTTTGGAATACATATACAAACATAACTTTTCTCAACTAATCGTCTATAGGCTGGTATGGGTCAGTTCGAGAAACGCATTATTTGAAAAAAAAACTGGCACGGTTTTTTCACTGATTCTCAGCACAAGACGAATTTGAGATTGCAACTACGATCTGCTGTTTTTCAACTGTTGGATGATAGACATATGTTTCTGGAAAACAATATACTAGGTACCTTAAACATGGCGAAGAGACCATTAATTTATTGATAAACAATATTAACACTCTAACACTGTGAAAAATCGTACCGGTGTCAAATTACAATTTAATATCAGCACGCAGCAATATATATCTCTGGGCAGTCAAATATTCCTAGTTTTCCAATTTTTTTCCAACATTTAATTTATCAAATAATAGGACATCATTTCAGAAAAACTGGTCTGGTAAAGAGACTACTGTATAATAAAGTAACACTTTAAATACTTTTAGCAGTGATGCTATTCAAATTTTGCAAGAACCGGATCAGTTACAGGTTCTCTAAACTTAACAACCGATTCGCGCTAACCGGTGAAATAGCATCAATGACTTTTAGTGCACCGTGCATTGAAAACAAAGCTTTTACACGGCCCCTGACAAAGTGAAAAACAAATCGACAATAAAGTGATAATACATTTTGGCAAGTATTGTTTCTTTGTATGACCCTTGCGCATGCATATCTGTTCTAAAAAATCACTTATTTAGATTTTCTGAAAAATTGACTCACAGCAATGGCATTGATAACACTGTAGGCCTACTCGGATTAAACCACCCGGGAAAAGAACATCTTTTTCGGTCAGAGGTCAAGCGTCTGCTACTGAAACGGTAGACTCTGGTTCGATTCCAGGTAGGGTCAAACCCAACACTATAAAAATTGGTATTTATAGCTTTCCTGCTTGACGTTCAGCAATAAAAAAGAGACAGTGCGAAGCCTCCATCGTGTGCGGTAGACAAGTATGCAGGTGATAGCTTAACGCGAATACTGAAAGGTCGCTGT
The DNA here is from genome assembly GCA_963965965.1 of Trididemnum nubilum. Lineage (NCBI taxonomy): Eukaryota > Metazoa > Chordata > Ascidiacea > Aplousobranchia > Didemnidae > Trididemnum > Trididemnum nubilum. The sequence continues at coordinate 9,270,779 of OZ014477.1, read as the reverse complement.
TTCCTGGTCAAGGCAACTTCGCGAATAAAATCTAATTACAGTAACATCTTCGGTATAGTGGCTACTACACCAGCCAAAGCACAAACCGGCAAACACTTAAGCACAGACATATATTCTTTGCGGTAGACATAAACTTCAAGTTAGAATCGCAAAATTGAAACACCTTGCGCTAAGAGTTACCTGGGATACGAATCGGATACTGTTTACATAAAAATTGAGTTCATGTACAAAAGAGTTTTTGAAGAGAACAAAACTGGGTGTTTGGAAGCTTAGCATTTTTTAAAGTTAAGTTATAATCATTCCAGCAGTTTAAAGCACATACATTATGCACATTTATACAGGAGTTAAATGAGAAAGTAGCAAAAATTATCAAGAAAATTTTTTATGGAGATCGATAAAAAATTGATGAATTTATTTTAGGTAATTGCAATAAAATCGATTTTGTGAAATAAATATGTTGAAAAATTCACTTAAATGACGAAAAAAACAAAATTTAAATCTTTTTAGAAGATTAATAGATTCTTTTGTCGGAACAAGTTGATTGAAATTAGTCTATTATTTTGTACAAAATAACAAAACTAGGTTAAAACTGTTAAAATTTATATAAAATACATAGGATTGGGTTATATAGTTATGGAGAAGCGCCATTTGCAAAATTTTTCTCAACCAAAATTGATTTACACGTAATTTTAAGCAACAACATACTCTTTGGAAATGTTATCTGCACCAATACTTATTTGATAAACTTTATTAAAATTTGATCGATGCGTAGAAAATGATGAAATAACGATCGTCTTCCATCATCTATACTCTACAGCGCCACATGTGCACCGATAAATCAAAACAAGAAACATTAAAAATATAAGGTTAGCAGAAAAAATATACTAAGAAAAAGCAGATGCTATTTGGATTGGACAGCGTAATTTATAACGTATCTACACCGAAGAACATTATGATTTTTTATATCAAAGACTTAAATGATTTTAAAAAAGTGCCAGATTTTTCTAGTTTTCTTACCAGAAAAAGGTTGCTTGAGGCGGCTTTTACTGGTCACGCGTATTAGCGCGCGGAAATAGGCATGTCATTTAAATGCATGCATTTTTCTTTGTTTGCATTTACACTGAAAAGATATCAACGTACTTCCACTCGTAAATATGCATGGTCGGTAAAGGCCGCCTAAGATTGCAAAACGCCTATATGACCAGGTAATGTCAGATTTATCGAACGCTAGAATTTAAAATAGCAACCACAAACGCTAATGCATTCTAATCCAGCTAATTTGTAAGCGGTCAAATGGGATAGTTTGGCGTTGAACTGCAAAGTACTGAAAAGGTATTTCATCAAAATTAAGGATGAAATCAATGGTGTGTTATGAACCAACCAATTGCTAAGACTTGTTAAGAACCAACCAGTTCATGTATCACAGTGACTAACACAAATGTTGAACATACACAAAACTCGACGAAAATAATTGTGTGTCATAGTATTGACCCAAGGCCGTACCTACTGTAGATAAGTATAGTTGAGAATTTTTTTGCTCAGTATAACTGTAGCTGTAAAGGGAATATACGGGTATCTTGAGCCCAGCCAAAACAACGCGACTGGCTACAGCCCTACGTGGAACCTTTCCGAAAAAAGCAACATAAAAAAAGATAATTAGAGGTGGGAGAAGTACAGCCTAGGGGAACCTAAACCAATTGGAAAAGTGAGCCTCAAAAATAGGTAAAGAATGAGTTTAGGGAGTAGGGTGCTTTGACGAATAATGTAGAAAAGAGGACTTCCGATAACTGTATAATGTAAAATAAAGGAATGAATGAGTTAATTCCGGCCACTTACGTTGGTGAGGACAGCAGCAAACAAAAGCATTGAACAGCTACTAAAGCCCACGTAAATGAGCAAGTTTCAAAGAAGCTAGAATGTTGCCAATCAAACTTTTTAACGGAATCTACACTCTTAAGCGTAGGGTCGCACTGATAAATCTGCACCAGAATATTAGAATGATACATCATCAGATTTATCCTGACTTGTTCGATTGTCAACTGGTGTGAACAGCAAGCCTTTCTGCTGTTTTACTGGAGATTCTGACAATTTTTCAGAGCTCTTTCGTCTAATATCTGAAAATAAAAAATATTATGCAAGAGCACCAAAAAGTCGTACAAATTTACGGCAAACTTTGGAAATTTTACTAACTTATTTTAAGATCTAGTTTTAAGTTGCTTTTGCGGCTTGAATATTGGATGGGTTGTAGTTGTGTCACGATAAAAATAAGCCTAAACAAAATCTTCGCACCCTTTAAAAGTGCCCAAATTTTTACCATTCTGGTGATAGTTCTAAGAATTCTACGATGGGTTTTATGTTACCGGTCGACTCTATGCAAGGAGTCACATAATATAGCGTTTTTGCATGTGCGGTTTTTAGGCCTGATTCTTGGTTCTGGCGCCTGCTAGATGATGAGTTAACAAGAACACTCTCAAGAACAAGAGGCTCACTTTTGCTCAAAATTTAAGAATAAATTAAGAACAACGCCAGCCTTCGTATGAAAAATAATTTAGGAGCGCGGGTAACGCAATCAGCGGAGTTTTCTTGGCCTTTTCTACGTTGCCTTTGTTGATTAGTCTACCAGTTGTCATGATCTACAACAAAAACCAACTCTTAACCAAGCAAGAATGAATTGGTGTCACTTTATTCTCCAACAAAATTTAAGAACAAATAAGGCTGATTATCCGTGAATATTTAAGAACAGCAGGTCTCATTTACTGGTTCTTATCTTTCTTTATTATCTTATCTTATCAAAATTTACTGGTTCTAATCGGTTGCGTGATGAAAATCATCGGTTTCGACGTAGATGGCTTGTTCTAAGGTCAAGGTTCACCACAAAACTTTCACGAGAGTTCTTCAAACTAGTGGCTTCACTATCCCAGATTTTTGGCGCATTTCTGGTCTAGATACTTCTGTCATAAAGATGTCCTTGGGCCACTTTGAGAAGAATGATGACTGATGAGAGGTATGTAGCACTGTTCCTAGTTCTGCAGCGAAACTAGATTGAAAGTGCAGGAAAAAAAGCATAATAAACGGTGCTGCTAAAACACATCGGAGCCCAAGGACCCAAGAACCCTAACCCTTGCGGTCCTGTATATTTTAGTAGTACTGTAATAAACTACTAGGAAAAGTGCCAGTAAAAGAGGCCTGGGAACACATAGCAAGGAAAAATTCGCAATTCAAACAAAAATTCAGCCTTGGGTGTAAAAACATGATTCGACGCATCGTACCGGTTTGTTGGGCTTCTATGACTTGTGAATCAATGCAAACTGCTGCAATTTCGTCGTTTACGTTTTGTATTGCTGAAACTTTCTTTACTTCTTTTTCTTCTGCTTTTTGTCTTTGGCGAACAACGTACTCGTAAGTGGTTATGTTTCTGTATTCTGAAAAAAACACTCCAATTTTTTTTGGGAAGGATTTCAGTTAATAAGTTGTAGCCTAGTATCTTCGATAAAAATTTCAGTAGTTTTTTTTTGGTACTAGTTGCCTAGTTTCATTCAGTATAGATTTTAGTTAGTTACGGTTTATTGATTTAGCTTAATTTAATGGGCAAAGATCGATATGTGAAAAACTGCTCAGATTTTATCATTAATTATTTAATCAGTAAAAATGTGTCTTTTGATAGTTTTCGATCACTGTGATAATTGTCATTTTGGCCTTGCTTGCCTAACTGACGAGCCTTAACAAATTAAGCGAAACAGCTGCCTTAGGCATGCAACTAGAAATTTTTGTTCGGTTTGAAATTGTTAATTGAACAACCTTAAACTTGCCAAGGGTACGTAAATAAATTGAGTAATCATTAGTAATATGCATCTAAAAGAAATTTGCTCCTTTAAGAACACTCCAATTTTGAAGCAATTTCAAACCCTGTCGTAGAACTGGGGCAGTTTACGTCTAACCACAGCAACGCAGAACACTTTTTAAGGTTAAAGTTTTAAGTCTTTCGCTGGCTAGTCAATCTGCTGGGTAATCGCGACAGATTAACTGCTTTGCCAATTGAAGGATATTTTTAAATAGTTAAAACACAACAAAGGATTGTCAGTCAAGAAATTAAACCTGGTACCACTAATTTTTGTACTAATAACTGAACGCTCTATTAACAAAGCTGCCTAATCATTCTTTCCTTTTTCTTTTTTTTTCGTTTTACACGGCAGTAGTTCAACAATGAATCCATCCATAGGAATACTGTTATGTCTACAACGATATAAATCCAATACATAACATATTCAATATCCATATTAATGGGAACTTACTTAACATGACGTGAAAGCCCATAAGGTGACCAACCATACATACGACAATAATTATGGCCCCGATAGTTATCCCAATAAACACAATCACAACCATTCGACTCGTCTGAGAGCTATTCCACCACAAGCCTAAAAATTATGTCTTTATTTTACTAGTTTTATAACACCCAAGTGTGCAAAACAAGGTCCTTTTCTTTACATCAATGTGCCTGGGCTACACAGCTGCTTTTTACGAAGAAATGTTGACTTAGTTGCGAGTTTTTGCAGCCAATTTGGCCGTCGTGGGAAGCAGAAGCAAACTAAAGACTGTAAAAATTTGAGACGCACATACACTGCTTGACGTTCAGCATTAAACCCCGTTTGCCATGAGCGTACAATAGTGAGTGAACGAGTGTATCCTTAGTTTATTTTAACCAACTGGCAGCTTGTACGCTGGTAAGGCGTTATGCTAGGCGTACTGAATTTCTGTTTAAAATAAACTAAAAATATGCTTGTACGTTCATGATTTTACGCACAGTTAGAGACCATGTCTTAATGGGACAATGTGAAGAGCCACCGTGTGACAGGTGGTCAGCTTGACTTGAAAATTGAAAGGTCTCAAGCCAAGACAACCTGCTAAATAAAGATGTAGCGCTACTTACAGTAGAGCAGACGAAAAATTGAAAATTGTTCTACCTGGCTGCAACGCGTTGAAATTTCGTATGATTTCTATAAACGAATAAAGTGCGAAGCATAGTGTAGCAATAGCACAAGCCAAAGCTGATGCCATTGAAACAAAAAATAACCTGGAAAACAGAGCTGAGTTTCAGAAACACAGCAAGTCGACTACATCACAAATACAATGGCATATCCAGGACGCGTTGCCCAACTATGTCCACACACAACGCAATTTTCAATGAAAAATGGAATCAGTTCGAGAGCAGCCAGACCTGATATGTCGTCCACTTTTCATAGAATGATATATGCATTTCGAATCTGCTTTTGATGCGACGCATTTATTACCTTTGATTCTCTCTACACTGAAGGGAAACTTACAGATAAGGCATTGGCAAAGCCGATGATATATTAACACCAACTGTAGCTCCAAACCAGGGCCGTTGAGAGGGGGGACAAGGGGGTGCGCTGATATAGGAACCAGTGCTGGTAGAAGCTTGATCTAAAGGATCGCTGAATTTTGAGTAACATACCACACCTATTTCGAAAAAGAACGGTTCCAGTTTGAGAGGAGATCTTTTTCATGTTCACCTTGAAAGGGGTGAAGCATCCAGTCAATTCCGGTAGCTTGCAAGAGTTAAAATCGAAATATAATTTTTAAACTTGTTAGTTCTCATTTTGGGGCTGTGGTTGCAAAGATATTCAATAAATTCAAAAAGATATCCCCCTAAAAAGTTTTTGGAAACCCTGAACCTGTTCTTCAAGTCTGAACTTCGAGGGAAGAAGAAAGACTGAACAAAATTTATCTTTTCAGTAGCATCATGTGACCAATCTAACTTAGGTAAACCTCGATATTTTTCAAGAAATTTTGGCTGGATGAATAAACTCAAGGTTTCTAAAAACTATTTTAGGGGGATATCTCTTTGTATTTGCTGAATATTTCACAACCACAGCCCCAAAATAAAAACAAAAATTTTCAAAAATTATATTAGCTAACTGTACACTACCGACATTGGCTGGATGCTCCACCCCCTTTAAGTCAGAAGGGTAAATTTGCTGTTTGGTTGAGAAGTACTCCTATTCGTTTTGGATCTGTCTCCGGGTTTAAAATCTCCCTTAATAGTCCTGCTCAAAAATGTGCAAGACATTTCTCATTTCGATTAACAACAGTAAAGTTTTATTTCAAACCGTAAAACTCGTAAACGATTCGGATTTCGCTATTTCTATCATCAGCAAACAAAAAGCAATTGAACGAAACTGTTTTTAACAAAATTTAACAAAACTGCCGCGCAATTAGTACCGAGATTTCGATCATTTCATGTTCATTAAAAATGAAAGCCGATTATTATTGGTGTTTATTCAATTGACCAGTACAAAACTTACAGGCTAGCTAATAAGTTTGTACTTGATAGAAACGCAGCAATAATGTAAAATTACAGGCACATAAGCTACCTGTAGTTCTTTTCACCAACACAGTTATTCAGCCACTTGCAATGATGATCGAAAACTGCTACACATTTGTTGCATGCGCTGCAATGTTTGCTAAGAGGACCACTAAACATTAAAACATGCGACTCGTACTCGAAGTAGAAACACCGCTGCTGTTATACCGTAATTATTGTTGGCAGCGTGGCCAAGTGGGTAAAGGCGTCGTTTTTACGACCCAGATTGCATGATTTGGGTTCAACACGCACCCTGGTCACGTTGTTACGCCCTTCTTAAGACGCTTTGCGATGATAATCTCTACTTGATGCTGCGAATACGCAAGAAATTCAGTGGACAAAATTTGAAGAAATCCTCAGGAACATTGGATCAATGGAAACTCCGATGCAGGGACAGATTCTCCAAGCCCGAAGTAGTTATTGTAATGAAAAGTGGGCAGACCATCGAATAGTTAGCGTCTGACGCTGTCCGGTGACAGGAGGATAAATATGTACTACAACAACAACAATAACTAGATTTCAACATTCTACTGTTTGGCTTAATTGAAAAATAACCAATAATTTTTGGGGAGGGACTATTTCACCGGAAAAATTTACAAAACTGGGGAATATTCATCCTTTTTTTCATTCGCTGTTTTAGGGGTTAAGAATTCAAGATCAGGATTTGAGTTCGGTTTCGATTTGAGTTTGGGTTTTACTGAGACACAATTCTTAAAAAGATAGATGGAAATTTCTCGTGAAAAAGAGCCTTCTTAATTTTTTTCAAAGACGCTTTGATTCATTGCCAGTTTGAGATACAAACCAAAAAGATCAGTAACCGGTTTTAGGTCAATTTAGGCTAGCGTTTTAATCTAGTTATTGAAACCAAACTTACACTTCAACTTCGCATATGTGACAATAATAATTTTCAATCACGTGATCATGAACTGTTCGATCAAAAGCTGGCAATGGCTTTTCTTTGTCCTTATGGCGTTGGATTGAATTATCATCTGCGGGGTTAACAGAAGTAGCCCAAAATAGAAAAAAGTGGAGGATTGCATAAAAAAGTCCAATCACCTAAAAATCACAGAATGACAAAAAGCATGATCACAATAACAATATCACAAGCCGCAATAATCCTAAAGTCATGATCAACAACAAAAAATAACTTTTAACAAAGCAAGTATGACTTGGTGCCATTCTATTCGCAAAAGATTTAAGAATAGCTAGTTTCAACCCAAAGTTTACTGGTTCTTACAAATAAAGAGAGTATAACATTTCTTCAAATAAAAATTGGATTCAAGATTTAGAATAGACCTCAATAAGTGACACAACCAGGAGCTTCAGCCCCCCTTAGCCAAGCCATTTAGAAAGCTTAATCCCAAAATGCAAAGATTTATATGTGTTTTGGAAAGGTAGACTGAAGTGGCTGGGCAATTTAATTCTTCAATTGGCTTTCAAATCTTAGCCATTTAGTTCTTTCAATTAGCTCTAAAAAATGTGAAATTTGATCCGAATGGCATTAAAATGACGACCCCATCTGTGATACATTTAAGTAACACAAGTTTGCTCAGCACGCTGCCAAAATTGACTTTTTTTTTTGAACTTAGGGTTCAAGCCCTCCCCCCTTAACAAAATCTTGATTGTGCGCCTGCCCTTTAATGTTGTGATTAGCAATTCAAACTGATTTTTTAACACTATCACGACAGGCATTTAGCTACCTATTGAAAAGAAGGAAATCATTAACTTACTCCATAAGACAAGGGCCAAAACCGTTTTTCAACATAAAGGGCGATAATTGAAAAATAAATAATATCAATGTAAGTCAGAATGATCCATGCTAAAACCTGAAAAAAATCAATTACAACAAAATTATGATTCTCAAATTAATTCTTTCATCATATTCACTGAATTACCCCGAAGCCCGTAATGAGTTGGTGGGACTCTACTCTGCTTCATTGCACCTGCAGGCAACAGAGCTTCTTTGGAAAAAAGGTCGTAGCGATGGCGAGCCATTGGCAACATTGTGTCCGCCTTAACCAGTCCTGGATTCTAACTTCAGAGACAAACGCATCAACAGTCAAGCAACTGGTCGTTCGCTACGTTATAGCCAGTACTTAAATTGTAGGGGGGACGCATCCCCCCATTGAGAGTTAGCATCCCCCCATCGAGATTGAGCATCCCCCCATCAAGATTTAGGTGTTCCCCCATGGAGATTTGAGCGCAGGATGATCAGAGGAAAAAGACCTACAAATTCCAGTCGATAATAGCACCAAATTCAGCGGGAAAAGTGATTCAGAAGGAGAAACACTTCAACCGTCGGCGAAATTCACCTAATTTTTGCAAAAAAGCACTTCGATTTTCGGCAAGACCTTTTTCGTTTTTGGTCTTTATTCAATTTCATCAATGGAATTATGTAATATTCACTGAGGTTTGGTCAAGGCTGCAAAAGCGTCCCCCCATGCAAAATTTTACAATTTAAGTACTGGTTATAGCCTAATATCACTACAGCTTACCATTTTACATTTGCCAAGGTCCAATAACAATTAAATGCATTTCATTTACTCTATACTAAATTTGATATAAGAATTATGTTAGACTATGCCAATTTTGAACAAATTTTTTCCAAGGCTTGAGGTAGAAAAGGCAAGTTTTTTTCCATATTCTCTGACACCTAATATTGTTTTCCTAGCTTTGCTTACATAAGTGAATGCATAATTGTATAACCATAGATTCTACAAAAAAGCTCAGAAACAGCCATTGCCTTTTAGTTGTATATTTCACCCAGCTCAGTGGTTCAATTAACCTGTGGTACATAAAGGTTTTCCATATGGTACTGTACACAAGTAATTTCCTATTCTTTTTTACAAAACTCCTAAATTTATACAGCAGCTTTTTGGTACCGTTACAAGACTGGCTTTACAGCTTTCTAGCTGCAATACACACTTCCTACTGCGACATGCAGCACCACAAAACTATTATTCGATAAGTGACAGCAAAACAAAAAGCTTCAAAGTTTGAACTTTCATAACAAATGTCACCAGCAATCAATTGAATAGGTTCTGGAAAAAGTGGTACGCAGTGACAATACAAGGTGTCCAAGTGGTGAAAAGATGGAGAACCACTAGTCTAGCCGTTAGTCAGAAACCTATCATTATTCTTTTGTGTTGCTGTTTAACACATTACAATAACGTATTTAATTAATTTTGCCATAAAATTATACTTCTGTTGAACAAATGATTGCTATGTGAACCTCTTATAATGCAGAAATTGAATTTCTTTGACTATAGTTATGCCTGCCTTTAGCTTTATTTTAAAAAGTGAAATTCAATTTGAATGGGACTTTTTTTATTATTCTCACAATATTTTTAAAAATCATTAATTCTTTGCGTTGTTGTAACTTTGAGAAAACAAAAAAATATTGTAGTAATATCAATTCTAACACTGTAATTGCTATGCAGTACATTTGCGTTTCCAAAGCTACATGGTATTAAAACACTTCCATCTCTTACAGTAATATGCTAAACCAGAAACGTGCAGTATTTATAAACAATATAGTAAGAGATGTAACATTAATTATTAGAAAGACAAATCTGCAAATATTGATCTCTTGACTGAGAAAAAATACCTTCAACAGTTCTTAGAAGCTACACCTGATTAATAAACTGAGTGACTGCAATAACATCTTTTTTCACCAAATAGCCTTGACCAGGACACAGCAAAGGGACCTTTTGGTCTTGAATCAAGTTTCCATCTCCCCATCAGTTCAATACACTATGGCTGTGAATACCAATTTTTCTAGTCTTTAGTTTGACCTGACTGCATTCTGGTTCAAACTATTTGTTTGCCCATTTTACCTTAACACTAATGGTCAGTTTATATCTTATTCATTGATAACCACAAGCAGTAGCTAAATTAGTACTAAACTCTGAAAGGCTGTCCATTTAAAATTGTCGATACTGAGAAGGCTATGAGAAGAGTCAACTTGAATAAACTAACTTTTCCTGTTTGAGAATTTGATTTTATATAATAGTGTTATGCATTGCATTAGAATATATGCATTGCATTAGAATATAAAATCAACTGAACTAGGGCAGTACCATACTTTTGTTGTTTGTAGCGCATTTTAATTGTCTGCGTATAAATGCACATATGTGTGAGGTGCCAGTGGGCCTAGAAGATTGCATGGTCATAATGTTTCCTTGTGAAACTGCATATGCAGAGGAAGACTACTAAAACAAATCCTCTTAAGTATGACTTAAAAATTACATATTTACTAATACTAATATGAATTAAGCTTATCAGCTTAATATAAAATTATGAAAATCGTCCAACTTACAATATATATTTCTTTTTGATGTTTACTCTAATTACTACTAATTGCTATTAATGCTATTTGACTCATCATTCTGAACTATTGTTGCTCTAAAACAATCTACTACATATATCAACTCAACAAATTAATGGTATGAATATGGTTATTGGTCAAATTGGTATGTATTTGTGTTATTGGTTTGTTCTGCATGCTCTACTGTGCTTGCACTTAAATTTCTCGCTAACTAATCCAAAATCTTTTCAATGGAGGCATGCAGCCAATCAACGTTAGTCCATGAAATACTTCTTAAAAGTTAAGCTAACTTTAGAGCAAATCTAAGATGGATGACAAATACAAGTCAGAAGTGGCTGGAATTACCCTGAGCTGCCACGTCAGAAGTAATTTCTTCACCCCACTCTATACCACTCATTATTCCTTGTAAAAACAAGTAATCAGAATCGTTTCATTATTGTGACTACAAGATATCATGACTCACTAGACCAGGTTATTTTGAAATATCTGATCTTACCTGAAGAATATTTAATGGCCAAGTCCAACCATTATTTCGAACAAATGGTTTTTTCATTTTGACAGAAGAAACTTTATTCGTCCTGCTACAAATCATTCTGCATTGCTAAAAACATTGTTTTTGGGAGACTATTGAATTCTGAATTGATATCTGTTGCTAGTTGAGTATTAGCCAACCCTAGTTACTAACTTGTTTTGGTAAGCCTAAGCTATACATCTATTCATTACTGTAGTATTTTATAAGCATAAAAACAGCATGGTTATAACAAAGCATAATTTTACATTGGGGCCTAGCTTGTCTGCCTGTCAGCTAATTTACCATAGTTACCAGTAGCTTATCATTTATTACTGTGTAGTGTTTTCTGTGATTTAGATAATTTTAAAAAAGATCAAATGCTAGTCCTCTGACACCATATTTTTACTGCTTAAATTACAAAAATATGGTGTCAGAGGACTAGCATTTGATCTTTTTCAAAATTATCTAAATCACAGAAAACACTACACAGTAATAAATGGAAGAAAATCAATATACAATTACTCAAACTGTGGGATACCTCAAGGATCAATTCTAGGGCCACTTCTTTTCACAATCTATTTGAATGATTTGCCTGCAGTATCAAATTTTAGAACTAGATTATTTGCAGACGACACAAGCGTAACTATCTCAAACAAATCGTCCAAAACATTGCAGCAAGTTGTAAACCATAAAATTATAAAAGTTGCAGATTAGATGAGTTTGAACAAATTATCTATTAACTACAACAAAACTGAATTTTTGTTAATATGTAATAAAAAACAAAATTTTACATTAAAGTTAACAATTAATGATCATATAAAAACGCAAAAAAAAGAAACCAAATATCTTGGTATATTAATTGATGATTCATTATCATAGAAGGCTCACATCAACTTAGTCAACAGTAAAATTGCCAAAGGATGCTTTGCATTGACAAAATTATGAAACTTAGTTAATCTATGCACTCTTAAAAACGTTTACTATAGTATGGTTTATTCACATCTACAATATTGCATCATAGTATGGGGACAAGCATCAAAATGTGTACTAGACCCTATTGAAAAATTACATAAAAGAATACCTAGTAAGAATTATGACTAGACAACCTTTTCTTACCCCTTCATTACCATTATTTCACCAATTAAATTTTCCAAAAATTTCTGATATATTTAAATTAGAAGTGACTAAATTAATGCTAATTGCTAGCGAAAGTCTAGATAAACCTCAATTTCACTCCATTAAGCCGGTTACAGCACAACACAATTATAACACTGGGCATTCAGTTAAAAATAATTTTGTATTACCACAAATAAAGTCTAACTTTGAAAAGCAACTATTTCAATATATTGGCCCCAGGTTGTGGAAAGAAGTGCCAAGTAAACTGAAAACTCTACCATTGAAGTCATTTAAAAAGCACTATAAAAAGCACTTGTTATCTTGCTATGCTAATTAACTTAACAGATTCATCGCCAAATACCAATTTGAAAATGTAAGATTAATTGGATATGCAAAACACATTCATTCTTAATGTTTTCATCACTATTGCTTTTTTTTTCTTTAATGTTTATTGGTAGGGACATTTTGTACATATTTTTCAAACTTGTAAATTTTTTTTTTGCTTTTATTTTCATTTGCGTTGCTTGTTTATTTTTTATGGAAGAGAAACTATTTTTCTAGATTTTGTAATTTGTCCATGTAATAATTTGAAATATGCAGTACAGTGGAACTGCTGACTTAAAGACCAACCACACTGTCATGTTCGCAGTCTCTGCATAACATATAAATTTTAGACATTCTTTCTATATAGTTAGAAAACCGATTGAGATTAAGAAACTGTGTGAATTTTTTTTTTTTAAGTACGACCCTTAAAAGACAGCTTTTCTTAATAAATTAATGTATTTTTCCTGCAAAAATTTTCAATATCAATTCTGACAAGTTGGGTAAAATTTGCTTGAAGTAATTCTAATTATAGCCTTAATTTTAGATTTTGTATATATCTTTGTGGGCGTTATTTTTACTGTTTACTTTTCTTCAATGTCACCTTGAAGGAGGCAACTAACTTGAAGACCGAATGGTCATTTTCGCTGTCTCCTGGTTTGGTTTTTGAGCTTTCACAAAATGTGTTGTGGTGTTAGTGTTGAACCATTCCGAATAAAAGTTGATTGATTGATTGATTATCAGTCAGAAATCAGCAGTGTTTCAGAAACAATTTTATGACAGTAATCTCAAACTGTAGTGTTACAGGTACTATGTTAGCTATAAAGAGCTGGTAATAATGAGTTACAAGGAAAGCTGAATAGGCAACTTAACCTGTTAACTCACAGTCTGGAAACTGTTACCGTACCGTACTTATACTACTTCAGTCTGCCACACTGCACTCCTAATTTACATCATAATGTTATTAACTTTTTGTTTCAACTTCGGTAAGTAACACACTACCTGCAAACCAAATTGCAATTTAATTACATTTTATTCATCAAGTTGCCTTGGCCACGAGACAGCGAAGAGACCGTTTGGTATTCGCGTCAGCTCGCACCAGCCACCTGTTTACCACACATGGCGGAGGCTTCACACTGTCCCTTTAATTGCTTAATGTCAAGCAGGGAAGCTGTGAATACCAATTTTTATAGTGTTTGGTTTGACCTGATTGGGAATCGAACCCTGGTCTATTATTTCAGAAGCAGAAGCTCTATCCACTCGACCACTGATTAGTACTGGCACTGAATCTGCTATTATATTATTATTCTGTATTATTATTGTAGGCTTGGTATATCAACAGGCACTGCACAATTTTATAACTCAAGTGACTTGGTGAATGGAACACGCGTGGCTAAATAAACAAAAATTTTAGTGACGTCACTCGTTTTCGAAAATGTTTATTTTGATTATTACACTTACCGGTATAGATTTGGGTTAGGGTTTAGGTTAGGCTTTGAGTTAGGACTAGGATTAGGGTTAAGGTTAGTTTTTTTAGGCTTTATTCCAAATGTCTGTGTGAATGGAACATTCGCCTAGCCTCTTCCTTTTATAACCAAGTACCTGTATACAGGCGCGTAGCCAGAAATTCGCAATGGGGGGGGCTGTTTGGGGGGTCTGGGGGCGGAGCCCCCAGCCGCCGGAGGCCAATGGGGGTGTGGGGGCGAAGCCCCCAGCTGCCGGAGGCTGGGGGTTTGGGGGCAAAGCCCCCAGCCGCCGGAGGCACGGGGGTCTGGGGGCGGAGCCCCCAGCGCTCGAAAATTTTGCATGTTTTTGCAAAAATAACTTCATTTTAGGGCTATTTTGATTAAAAAATAATGCTTTTAAAACGTGGCCTAGAAATTGGCAGTGCAAACAAGATTAAACTGGAAGCATAAATGGGCTATTTGGGAGGTAGCTAATGGTAAAATGTAGTTCGCTTGTTTAGATGCTGGTAAATTATAAAATCGAATACTTCAATAAAACTCACACGGAGTAATCTATTTCGTATACAGTTTATAGAAAAAAAATAATTGGAGGGGGCTAATGAAAAGAGATTTGAGAGAAATGATTGGTAATTAACAAATACTGAATAGACCCCCCTTTTCCTTAGTTTATAGTATATTTGTTGATGACACCTATGTTCAGCATTTTTACACTTGCGATCAAATTTGATTGCTTATTTCTTACCATTTATCAAAGGTTTCATTTATTTGTTGGTTTTATTTTGACAAATTAGCCCCCCCCTGGACATATGTTTCAAAAGATGTTTTAAATCACTATCTAGTCCACTCCAGTGCATAAAACAGTATCAAAGTGCTAAAAATGTAGTGTTTTCCCATTCTGCATTTTGGTCGACATGTCAATGGGGGGGGGCTATAGCCCCCCCGCCCCCCCTGGCTACGCTACTGTCTAAAAACGTGGTATTTTCCTAATTCTGCGTTTTGGTCGGCAGTTCATTAGCCCTCCCGAAATAAAAGTTTCAAAATAGTCTAATTCAGTGCAAAAAAACAGTCTTAGAAATGCTAAAAACGTGGTAATTTCCTTATTCTGCATTTTGGTCGGCAGTCCATTAGCCCCCCCCCCCCAAAATAAACGTTTCAAACTATGCTTTAAATCATTTTTTAGTCTAATCCAGTGCAAAAGAGAGTCTTAGAAGCGCTAAAAACGTACTATTTTCCTTATTCTGCATTTTGGTCGGCAGGCCAATGGGGGGGGCTATAGCCCCCCCCGCCCCCCCCCTGGCTACGCTACTGCCTGTATATAATACAAACTTCTTCATTGCGTTTGAAACATTGGCATAATTGATTAATTAAAATAATAAATAATGAAATATGCTTTTGTCTTCGCCTGTCCAGAATAGTTTAGGCTTAGTAACTTCTGGTATTCTGACAGGCTAAGCTTAAGCAGGCGGGTTCTAGCACAAACGATGCACAAGCATAAAAACAAAAATAGCCTACCAGTAACATAAACAGTATGATAGTGACTTATAATAAGAAATCTCATTACAATTATTAGTAAATACTAAATAATTGAAACGCTCACTGCGTCTTAACCTTAATCTTCAAACAAGGACCTGCATGTGTCATAAGCCATACGCCTACTTATTCGGCAATATACACATGTACTTTTTAAAAGGGTCATCGTCTCCGCGGAGAACAAAGCTGCCATTTAAAAAATCGATTGTAAATAAAAAGTTTAAAGGTGCGTTTATACAGGACGCAAAGCTAAGGTTGACACATTCGCGCGTGGTCGCTCACATCACTTGCTCAAAATAAGCCTATCATTCATCTATAGGCGTAAGCAGGGAGGTCCAAGGGGCCGGGGATCTCCCAACTGAAATGCCACTAATGATAAAATGTGACAACAAAGCCTATTGTTTCTTCAGTTTCTTTTAGCATTTTTGCGTACCGGTACAACTGTAAATGCTACGACAATAATCAGCAATAATATTGATATCAAACGGCCCGTGCCCCCTCAACAGGGACGTAGCCGATGGGGAGCAGGGGTGGGCAACTGGCAACTGCCCCCCACCAAAATTTTGCTTTGCCCCCCCCAAATAATTTCAGTTAAGCGCCATTTTTCACAAAATTTCATGCATTTTATGTTAAAATTTGTTGTTTTGCCCTCCCCCAATTTTCTTTTGCCCCCCAAATGATTTATTGCAAATTGTCAAAAGTCAGACATTGGCGAGAAAATCCTACCTTTTCATTTTGATCTTCACCTTATTTGGCCAGAAAATGCGGCTCGAATTTGAGTGAAGACTTTTTTTTTTTTTGGTCTTCACCCTATCTTGGCCAGAAAATGCTGGTCAATTTGAGTGAAGACATTTTTTTTGGTCTTCACCCAATGTTGGGTAAACTCTGCCCTTTAGTCCTCCAAGACCACTGCCCCCCAAAATTTCGCTTGCCCCCCAAAAATTCCGTTCTGGCTACGTTACTGCCCCTCAAATCAATTTTTGCCAACCAATTTAAATGTATAACCCACGAAAAATTAAGGGCTTATGTCCTGAAAGTTGCAAACTCATGTCCTCATCTAACCCTTTTATGAACGCAAAGCAATAACCAGGCCGGATTTACTATACGGCATAGTGCCAGATATTAGGACTTTTTCTTGGTCTTCACCTATATTTGGCAGGAAGATATAGCGAAAATCCCCAAAGTGACAGAGGCCCAGACACAATGTAAATCCAGCACTGGTAATAACATAATTAGCAGGCAGGGGCGCTGAGAGCCAAACGTGGGCCCGGGATCAGCTCAAATATTAGGCATCTCCGGTTTTGTGAACTCTAAAACAGACGGGGAAAATGCCATAGTTTTCTCAGGATTTTGATGTGATCTCAAAAAAAAAAACAAAGAAAGAAACGGTCTTCAGTCTTCCACATACTGATTTCTCAGTGTCATTTTGATGGGCCCTCTGACGCCCATGGGTCCTCTGCTGAGCCCCCTGACGCCAACGGGCCCCATGATGGGCCCCTCTAAAGCCCATGGGCCCCCTAAAGTCTATGGCCCTCGGAGTCATTGTCCCCCCTGCCCCCCTCTCGGAGGCCCTGTTAGTAGGCCTTACCATCTATTGTATGATTTTGTCTATGACAATTCACCTCCACCTCGCCAGTTTTTACGCGACCCAATACTTTGAAAAAAAGTTAGGGGAAATGCTCACTGAACAAATTATTGAATTTGAATTGAGGGCATAGGCGTAGCCAGGGGGGGGGCAGGGGGCCCGCCCCCCTCCAATTAAAATACCACCAATGATAAAAAAAAAAGTATGACAACAAAGCCTAGCGACGTTTAGTTGCAGTTTTTTTCTTCAGTAATTATGCACATAAGGGTGCGTTTAGACTGGACGCGAAGCAACGCGAAGCGACGCAAAGCAACCAAAATTTGACGTCATCGACAGCTCGCGAAAGGTTGCGACCGCTCGCAACCTTCGCGAGCAGTTGTGCAACAGCGCTTGCTTGCAGGCAGTAGTAAGATAACCAACTAATTCACTGATTTGATTTTTACGATCGCAGTTTGCTAGAAAATAATAGAAATAGTTTATTTGTATGGTTTAGCGCCTATTTATCAGTCCAAAGAGTAGGCCTAGGTTGTTGGCAAAGTTAGATTCGGGATAGCTCTAGGCTAGCCAAGTTAATTTGGATCTAGACAGCTAAGGCTGTAAATCCTAGAGTGATTTTTCATAGCTATGCTTGATCTCAGAGCTTCATTATAATGAATACATCAAAGCAGTAGGCCTAGCCCCACGACATCTAGCTTTTAAACCAAAACTTTTTATTCTGTGCAGCCTGGCAGAAGACCAGTCCGGTAGTTCTTTTGGCTGAGCAGCTTTTGCTTTTTTGTCTTAAAGTAAACTTAAACTAACATGATGTTTTTTTTTTCAGAATATAAAATAACCCACCAACAGGCTAGTTTTGAGTGTGTTAATAGTGTTATTACCCATTGTTTGTTAGCTTGTTGTTTTAAAAGTAACCACAATTGAACAATTCCTTGAATACTGGAAAACTCGCAAAACTTTTTTCACTGCCTTTTTGACCAAGCCAACTTGGTGAAAAGAACTGTTTTTAGAATTGGTTTCAAGCTACACTGCTACATACAAGAGCTAGATAGATACAAAAAATCGAAAAATTCCTATGAACTTTTGGATTGGCCTAATTAGTAGTCACTTCTTTGAATAGCAACAAACATGGAATTTTTTCTTCTGAATGTCCTCTTAAAAGTCTTCTTGTTTCTGAAGGTTTGTGACCGAGATCAAGTTGAACTGGAAGCAATGGTTTTGGACTACCCCAAGTTTTACAATTATGAATATCGTAGTCTGGTAGTGATTTTTCACTCCAGTCCTAATTAATGGAAATAGAAATGTCAAGTGTGTTAAATATTCATTTACTGTGTCTTTGTGTAATATCTAATTTTAGTTGTTTGTGAATTTCAAAACATTTTTACTGTCTCTTAAAATTTTTACTGCTTTACATGGTGAATAAAGTGATAAAGTAAACAATTTTAAGTCTGAAGTTCAATCATTGCAATTGCAGTCAGTGTATTTAGATGAACTTGAAAGCCAATATATATCTAACCAGTAGAAAGTGAGTTCTGTTTTTTTGCTGAGGTGACTATTATTGGTAGAGAAGTACCCGCCAAGCAAGTTCATTACTATTGTTCCATTCTCTAAACTAAACAAAAAACTTGATACAGCATTTATAATAAAAATAATTGCACTGGGGAAGGAAGCGTCAGTTACATAAAAATGTGAGAACTAACAACACTTTTATTCAGATGCTTGAGTAACAATTTTCAAATGAAAAAATCTAAATGTTTTTTTTTTATCAGGGGCATAACCAAAAACATGCTAAGAGGGGGCTTGACCTTACTGCTATAAATTTGTCTGTATCTTACAAACGGTGGTTTAAAGTGAAGCCCTTTGAGGTAAACGCAACCGTCGCAACGTAGCCTACTGGTACCGCAAGAAAATGCAAACTAATAAAATGCTCTCGATAGCATTTAACTTCGCACTAAACATCGATAAGCGCTCCGCTAGCAAATAAAACACCAAACTTAGTGTTAGAGGCTGACTTTTCCTCAAAGCAACTGCTGGTATCAGGTATCACTGTGCTAAATTTTTGTCCTTCGATGATAGTGTCAAATCATGCAAAAACTGCTATGTTTTTTTGCTTTCTCCAGCAAATCAACACAGCAATCCATTGCACAATAAGCAAAAAATCCACAACATAACTGATGACAAATCCAGCTTTCAGTTTCACTCATAGCGTTAACATTGGGAGTCTTCATAAACAGCACTAAATAACACATACAAACAACTGTTTAAGCTTACTACAGGTATCATGACATGCTTGCCTGAAAAAGAAAAATCACATCAAAAAAACAACATAGTTAATGATTTAAATGTACCTGTAGACTAGCCTATTGGTTTACACTCTACAAGATACCGATAGATCTACCACTACCATAATGAGACATGGATGGTGAAAGTGTTTAAGGATTTGTTAACTTAGTAAACACCTAAAGTGAACTTTTGACATCTGCTTCCAGCTTTTTGCGTTTCTGCATTAAAACCCAGAACTGTCATCGTAAAAACAGATTAGGGCAAGTTTTCAGTGGAAGGATCTTAACAAATCATTGATAGCTAGTACATAGGCTAACCACTACTACGTTTTTGAAGAAATGACTTGTCTTTTCATTTCCAAATTCGATCTACTGTACTTCGTTTTTCACTTAAACTTTACAAATTTTTTTCTCAAGATTGTTTTGTTACCTGAGCTATTAGTCTAGACTCTTCTTCACGGTTATTGCGTGATAACATAATATAAACTCAATCTTCGTTTTACCGGTAATTCCAGCGCGCTATGACGAAACAACCTGTGATTACTACAATAGCGCTTCAATAATAAAGTACACAAAGCTTTCTGCTCATTGAATACATTTTAAAAGTAAGTTGTTAAAATTAGCCTATGAAGCGACCAGTCGCGAAGATTAGCAACCACTCGCGAAGACTTGCGAAGGTTGGCAACCTTCGCGAGTGACGTAATCGACCACTCGCGAAGGTCGCCAACCTTCGCTTCGCGTTGCTTCGCGTCCAGTCTAAACGCACCTTAACAGTAATTAACAATAATATTAATGACGACAAGGGAGCCCCAGCCCCGTGGGCACAAAGTTAGTCAAATAGACGTTTAAACATGGTCTACATTTATGCAGAAGACGTAATTTAGATGGTTTAATTTTTGTCTAAATCTTGTCTATTTTGCAAAAATGCATATTGTTGAAAAGACGTCTTTACAAAGAAGTCCAATAGACGTAACTCTTAAATCTTGACACGTTGTTCAATTTTGCGTATATTTGACGTCTTTGTAAAAACGTCTATTCAACTTTGTGCATTTTCCAAAATAGACAACATTTAGACCAATTTTTGTTTTAGACGTCTTTTAGACGTTTTGTTCCCACTGGGAGGGCCCTTAACTACCAACCAGGGAGCCCAGGGGCCCCCGACCAACAACCAAGGGGCCCCGCGGGGAGCGAAATTACATTTTACCGACCTATACTCAAAACGCAGCTGTTTCCTGGTTTCTGATTGGTCGGAGCAATGAGCAAGGAGCAGTCAGTTTCACCATGGTTTCACCTGGCTATCTGTGACCAAGTTTGCCGAATCATATTGAATTTAATAGGTAGGCCTACCGAACAGTACGCTAGTGCTGCTACCTCTGACCTTATGTAATGTATGAAGCTAACATAAAAGTGCGCTCCTTATTGTGCAATTAAAAACTGTAGGTTAGCTTATGCTTGTCTTAATTTCAAAGCCCCTAAAAAAGCCTACTAGGTTAGTTGAAACGGTAAAAGTTCAGGTAAGTGATTTTTTTTCTCGATAGAACAAAGGATTAGCACCAAGTAAAAATTTATCGTAAATGT
Organism: Trididemnum nubilum; assembly: GCA_963965965.1. Taxonomy (NCBI): domain Eukaryota; kingdom Metazoa; phylum Chordata; class Ascidiacea; order Aplousobranchia; family Didemnidae; genus Trididemnum; species Trididemnum nubilum. The sequence continues at coordinate 9,249,684 of OZ014477.1, read as the reverse complement.
ATAAATAAGTTAAGTTACCAATATTCCATTCAAAGATTGTCAGCCATCCAGTATGGTCATCAATGTCACAAAAATTAAGAATCCATATATATAGATAATAAATAATCCAACATATAGTAAAACCAGAAAAATTTTCAAGTGTCAAATTTTACATAAAACACGGTACCAAGAATATGAAAAATAAAATAATATTGTTAGTTTAAGATATAGGTACAGAAAAACTCTACACATTACCTAGTGGCGTAAAACAATACTGGTAACAATTCGATTGAAAAATACTGTACAAATCAAGGCATAACTAAGCATTCACATCACAGATAAAAATAATAGTTACAAGATAAGCATAACTGATCCAGATAAGCATTTACATTACACCTTATGCTGAGACGTACATATTTACATCATAACAAAACCCACAAAATATTTATCTTGCAAGCTGAATCATTTAAGATCTAATTAATAACAAACAAATTAAAATCAAATCGATAACAAATGAATTACCTATATTAAGTGTACACGCAAAAATCCAAACCTAACCTCAAAAACAATTCCACAAAATTTGTTATTACATGTTAATGTAGTTATAAGTCATCACATTTAAAATACACATACACACACAGTGAATAGTCTATGCAAATAAATCAAGGATAACTTTATGCAGATATCTGTAAAAAAAACACTAAAAAAAAAAAAACTAACCAAAACTAAAATAGAGATATCCCTAAGCACACAAACGGAGACTGCAACATTACAAATAGTACATCTCTTCCAGATGTTGTCCCTTGCACACAGTTCCCAAAACACTGGCAGCATTTCCTCGTTGTATTGCCATTCCAATTGCTTGCATCAAGAAAACAGTAGACCTGGGTTCGCCAGACTCCTCTGAAATCCTTCTGCCAACCTCACGAACAAATTTTAAACCACTTGGACCCCATGGACCCATTGTTTCCACACAAATAGGCACAATCTCAAAATCACGTTCCAGCTGCTCATACTTTGTCAGTTTGGCCTGCTCTGCCCGTTCTGCCACTTTTCCAAAGTGATTAGAAGAGACCTCAAGATGACTTGGGGCAAAGGTGTCGCTACACGTAAAGTCCCACACCATGCACTTTCCCATTCTCCAGGGAAAAATTGTCATTCCATCTGGCCTTTTTCCATCTGTGCGCGATACACCTTGCGGCTCCAATATCGTAGGAACATGTGCAGACTCCAATGCTTTCCTTATCAAGTTGTTTACATGAAAATGTCTGGAGAATCTTCCCGCACTCTTCCTACAGCTGAGACCATGGACTCCAGTGGATTCTACCTGAGTGCCGCAAATACATTCATGAGGTTGGCACAAAGGTGAACCTAGCCTAAGCCCACAAGCAATCCTCAGTGATCTGTTGTCCATTTTTAATCCAAGTGAAGGTATTGGGATTGCATTAAGCCAATGTGAAGCATGAGGAGCAGAAACAGCCAAAAGTCTTGACTTGTCAAGAATGGTGTTTGATGCTTCCAACAAATGGTTTAGTTTCAGCTGGCAGAGTGGAATATACCAAGATTTCTGTTTTTGTGGATGTTGCGGAGAAAAAAGAATGTTAGATTTCTCAGACCAACTTAAGAATGCCAAGGAAAAGCAAGGATCCTGAATTCCTGATGATGTGATATGGAAAATATCTGGCATGCTTGCAGCACACGCATATATTGAAGATAGGAATGCAGGAAGAACTATGTCTTCTGCTGAACGAATGCCCAATCCTCCAAACCGAACCGGTAATGTGCATTGTTCCCATGACAGTCCTGACAGTTGAATGTTTAGCACCTTTTCCAAAGCACAGCGAATCTTGGAATCGTATGATTTCAAAAGTGGAGACTGAAAGCAAGCTGATGTCCTCAATACATACGTGAGCTTTGGAATTGCAAAACAATTCCTAAGCAAAAACAAAGCATCATGTGCATCCACTTGATCTAGTTGCTCCAATAATCTCGAAAGAGCACATAATTTAGATTCTAATGCCATATCAACAGCAGATGGCATAACTGGTGCGCCAAGAAGGGTCATGTTTCCATGTTTAACAGATTTAATTTCAGGAGCAATCCCCTCAAACATTTTCAAAACATTCACATCAATGATAGAATTTAAACTGATTAGCTCGCATTTTGCAGGATTGACCTTCAGACCCAAACTATTCTCCGCAGACAAAATTTTTTGAAAATCCGAAAAGACCACATCTGCTTTTCCACCAAGTGTTCCATCGTCCAAATACCACATGTTGTAATCACTTTTGCAGCTTGAAATCAAATTATTAATTGACAGTGAGAACAAAAACGGCCCTAGCGGATCTCCTTGTTGGACTCCTTCTTTCGAAAACAATGTTTCATTCCCAAAAAACAAGTTAGAAGAACTAGCATAGGCCTGGTATATAAACGGGTAGATCTGAGGGAACAACTTATAAACTTCGTGAAGTAGCACATCTCTTCTCACTGAATTAAATGCATTTTTGAAATCAATCTTCAGCAATATATTGTCAGAATCCACTTTATTGATGAAATTCCTACAAGCATGAACAACCACTTCAGCACCAGAAGGAGTGCCAACACCCATTTGATGAGGTTGGAAAGTGTTGGGAAGATGTTGAGAAATCTTAAGCATGCAAGCCTTTGCACATAAACGCCTTAATGTGTTTCCAATTGCAATTGGCCGTACTCCTCCATCCTTTTTGGAAAGGGCTATTAAGGTTGCACCAAAAAAGCTTGAGCACACTGCAGATGGAATATTTCCACAAAGTACTATACCATTTGTAAACATCACTAATGCTTGTAAAAGATTTCTTGATGTCTCACCCAATGCTCCAGATGTAAGATCTTTAAGATGTTGTGGAGTCAAACCATCTGGACCACCGCTTGAACCATTCTTGAAAGATTTGAGGCTTCTGGTGATGTCATCAACAGAAACAGTGATGCTGTTGGAACAGTCACCTTCGGAAGGAGCAGGAGGAAATGCACAGTCTGGATGTAAGTCAGGATGCTTGTCTTTTAGCTGGTTGATTACCTCTGCAGAAGATTCAAGAACTGTGGAATCTGATGAAAGTATTCTCACAGCACCCTTTACATCTCCCAAAGCAAGTTTGGAAGAAACAAAGCTGCTGATATCAAAGGCTTTTGAAGAACGAGAGTGTTTGCGTTTCTTGTTCATCAGTGAGTTACCAGGTGGAACAATATCATTGTCCGTAAAATCTTTGATTTGCCTGTTTATAACTGATGCTAGAGACTTTGACTTTTTACCGGCTCTTTTTGGCTTCATGAAACAACTTCTAGCAAAATTAAACAATTGTTGCCATGCAGCTAAGCTATTTTCCATCACTACTTTTTGAAGAATCTCTGTTAGAAGTTTAGCAGCTTGAATCCTAGATGCTTTAGGCACTCTCTTTATGACTGCACCCTCCCTATTAAACGAAAAACTTTCTGGTTCTTGCTGGTTAGCAGCTGCTGAACTAGAGGAACAACAAGGACCAAACCAAGGCTCATCCATAGCTTCTATTTGCCTTTTAGTCAACTTCACACATCTGCTGTGAAACCATACACTGCAATTTTCACATTCTATCCATTGCCTAGATCTTGTGCTACTATCATCAATGTCACAAATTGGGCAAGGAACAGAAACCACATTTTTAGTAGAATTTGACATCATAAATATTAAATAGGCTACCGCTACTGGTATGCTCAATGCTGTTACTTCACTGCCAGTATCAGTGTGTAGTGGTTGTCAACAAAATCAAGTGTTTATACCAGACTGCAGTAGCCTAGTATAGGCTATGTTTAATAGACTAACCAAACTTACAGTTCAACCATTTCATTTCCAGTTTAGAAACAAACAAATTTGAATTTGCAGCTGTTCAGCAATTTATCCAGTATCCGATGAAATTAAATGACAATTCAACAACAAACACATACCGGTACATTTATATATACAATATTTACAATATGTACATTATACAGAATTTCTTATTCGAATAGAATCTTATTCAAATAGAATCTAATCTGCCTAACAAATATGAAACTATTACCCTAAATTAACGGAAATTCTGTAAAGTTCACCTAGCTGGACAACGTTTGAGAGAGGTATTCAAGACTAGCAACTCTCAACAGTGAGCACTATTTACTTCAATTAATGGTAGTTGAGCTCAATTTGTATATAGAAGTACAGTTATATTTTTAGTGGGATGCTTTTAAAGTTGCTTTGCCATTAGATTTGAATTCTTTGTCACAGGCCTGTTGGATTTGGTTTTTAAGAAGAATATATGCTATTGCCAGACTATTATTTGTTACTAATTATAATAGTCTTAAAATGTTATGGTAGAAATAGAGTTTAAGTTCAAGACAGACTTTTCATGTTGAAGCAAGAATAGTGTAAATCTAATATACATTTATTCCAGAAGAAATTTTCTTGAAAATTGGCACACAAAAAATTGTTCACTGAAATTCAATGTGCCATGTCTTCCAACCTCATTCAATATCTCAGTTTCTGTAGCTTAGTGTATTGTCCTTTGTTTGAATAGCCCTTACACCATAAACACCTCTAAAGAAAGAAAGAAACCATACAGAGTCAAATCTGAGCTCCTGGCTGGTCGTTTATGCCGAATATAATGACCAGTGTTTCCAGGAAGACGATTTTTGTCAACGAATCAGTGGTTTGTTTGATCAAAGGCAAATAATGTTTGGCAATATGATCAACAAAGCATAAAAATTTGACATATTTGTGGCAATGTGACTTTTAGTTTATGATATGACTTCAGCACTGTATTAGTGCAAAATTTAGGGCACATGAACCTTGCACTGTTGATGTATTCTTGTTTATTGACAACCAGCCAGAACTTTTGTTGCACAATGCAGCAAGGTAAGGTACTGTTTAGCATCAAAAGGTCTTTGCGGAAGAAACACTAAACATACCAATAAGCTGATGTAAAATCATAGCATGTCACAATGTTACTTTAGGTCTATTCTGCTGTTTTTCAGCTATGATCACATTGCATGATTATCTGCCCAGTAGTGGTAGTTTTTTATTCGAAATCCTTTTGACCATCTTAGTTTTTAGGTACCAGTACCACATTTTTAGGCAATAAAGTGCACCTAGAATACGTGAAATTCAGAAAAAAATTGAATGTGCACATTATACTCGGGTGTACCATATGTCTGAATAAGGTAATAGTCTCTCTCTTTATGAGTTAATTCAGAGGTTTATTAGAGTATTATAAGTTTTATTTAGTGCACATTGTGTAAGAAAGTAAAAGTAATAGAAGCCATTTATGGATACCGGCACTATTCAAAAAATATTGTTTGATCGGTGCTTTCGCAGCCCAAACCGGACATATCCTTTAATAAAAACATTTCAGGGTGGAAAAACAAAAATATTTGCACTCCTTCAAGGTAGAAAAGGTTTCAACCTTTGAATTGATCATTTTGTTGCTCAAACTCTTAGTGCAGACCAGAAAAAAAGATTTCATCCAAATAAGCCATGACTCTTTCTTTATGTGGAGGGACACTGAATTTCGATGAAGTAGGCTACACTAATTCTGAATAGGGGGACGCAACACATTTTCGCTACACTTTAAGTACCGGTACTGACTGCGCTTTATAGTTTGAAAAGTATGGTAAGTTATTGACACTTATCCTGAACGACATTTGAAGCAGTGGAAGAATTTGGTGCACATTTTATGTGTTACATGTCAAGTTGGTGGATGTAGACTATGAGAAGCACACATTGTGTTCAAATATTATTAACCCTATTTTACACAGTGAGAGGGGTTGATACTCTCAGGTTTTAATGTTAAATCTCTTAAGAAAGAAGCTTTTTATTTCAAGTTAACTTGAATTTTAGACAAATTTATTCACAATAACTGTTCAATATTTAAAAAAGTTTCCCGATTTTGAGTTTTTTTAAGTCACTTTTCGTTTTCAAAATTTGAGGATCTTTTGGCCCTTTTTTAACATAAATGGCATCTTTCGACATTTTCATGACAAAACCACTTTGACTTAAGCATTTTATGATTTAATATTAAAAAGTTAACTTGCGTGGAAAATTTGAACCGCATAAAGGCGCATATGGCATTGACGTCATTAAAGAACTGATATCGTTTTTCCTCAGTATGGTTGTGATGTCACCATGATGATGTCATCACTCAAAAGTAATTATTGCAAAAAATGGGATAAACCCCGACCCACCTGCCAATTGTAGTGTTGACATGGCTTTCGGGCTTCAGCTTAGGAAGTAAATGTGATGGGCATTTTTGTTCCCCCTACCTCCCCCCCTGGAAAAATGCGTCGTCAATTAGCCCTTGTAAACTAGGGTTAAATGACGATTCATTTTAGCACTAATAAGTGCACAATCTATGTAGGTCAACTGACGAATAGTGCAGAATGGTGGACAATGTGCAAAGTTGCAGGATCGATAATGATAAAGAAGTGGAATCTCATTTAATGGTAAGTTCCGTATGTATATATTTGATTCTTTATGATTTGCAGTAAACTTACCGGAATCAGTACTGTCTTTGCAACATTTATTTCGGTAGAAAATTATATATTGTATTTGGATCATTCCATGCTTAATTGAAAATGGCTTGTCACCATATGTTGTCAGACATGAATGTTTCTTGAAATTATATAGTATCACACCGACAAAATAAAAAATTTTCGATTATCTCGAATGGTTTTTAGGTTATCGTAATTTGAATTTTTGGTCTCCAAATAGAGATTTTTCTCCCAAGTTTTGAAAATAGTGTTGTAATTTATGTTCTAATGCAATCTGATGCCTGAAAATTGCTACATGGAGGGGGGGTTGGGGTCAAAGAAATCATTTTTGATGTCAAAATTTCAAAAATATGACTGTTTTATGGTGAAAACTTAATTTTAAAGTTTGATGAGAGCCCAACTTCATGTGTCCAGTTTCAGATGGCATTTTTAAGCTATACCTTGTCAAAAATTTGCCTATTTACTGTTTTAAAACGCTATTTCTTTTATGTAGAAACTTGGTATCATGAATGCTGTTACAAACCAGAAAATCGCTTTTGCTTTTAAAGCGAATTTTCTGGTTTCTGTTGTTACAGAACTCTTTGGCTAGTCATGTTTGTATCATAATATGCCATGTCGAACTACTTCGAAATGGATACAATGCACTATTTCGAGTCAGTATTTCAAGTACAGAAGATCTGTAAGTTTGGCTTACCCAATACATGGAAACAAGCAAAATCACGTGTAGAGTTAAATCACGTGTAGAGTTTCATCGGCAAAATCTATTCAACGACCTCAGCTCAATTTATGCAAAAAATACTTACGCTGCCTGCATAAGTTGAGTCGCCAATCTGATCAAGTAAAAACAAAGCGTTCAAAAAATACCAATTGCACCGCTTCCATGGTGGTGACTTTGAGAAAGCTACTTGGGAGATATACCAAGTATATAATCAAATACCACGCATTTTGGAATACTGCTAAAATACTTAACGTGATTTTCGAATGGGATTACGACTTTAAATATTGACCGTATTTGTTAAGTGACGATCATTTTTTAGTTCATTTTAATTCAGTGCAATTGCAAAGAGGTCATTATATTTTTAGAAAAACTATTACGCGTATTTTGCAAGGTTTCGAATAGCGTGAATATTAATTAGCTTTACAAAGTAGTAGATGTTTTTGAAGAAATCAAGCAGAAGCTATCCGACATATTTCACCGAGGCTATTTTCCATTCAGTGCGCTTAACACCTTCAAGTTAGATCTGCAACTAGAACATGGTGCAGATTATACATATGTTGCTGGCGACATGGCAAAGTGTCCAGACTTGAGATTCTGTTATACGTAAGTACGCATAGGTTTTTTAGTTTAATGCTTTGACAAACCGTTCAGCAACTACTACGTGCCAAAAAGTTAAGCTGAACTTAAGCGGCTAAAGCGGCATTACACGCTCGTATTACGTTGCAAAATATTCAGAAGGTTGAACAATTACCTTGAACTTGAACAACAAAACACACTTGTCAAGTTGTACATCGTGATAATACTTTAGGAAAGGAGCGAATGTAAATTAGGTTTTGGTGACTTTATGCAATTTCCACTAATCGCTCTTGAAATGTGAAAGACATTTTTGTTAGTTAAATTGAAAATTATATGCAATGTTACTATTAGTGAGCTCGTTCACTTTATAGGGTGCATGGTTTGTTGATTTGATCTGAACTGTGTGAAAGCATAGGTTGGCAATCAGCCTTCACTATCTGCTTTTTAAGATTCCACAGCCAGAACGAGTTGACAATATTATGCATGCCTGCTTTCGTCGTTGAATCGAGCTTATGATTAGTGCACATCCTCATACATTAGTTCACAGCCTCAAAACAATTAATTTTCGAGTTATTCTTGAAGACCCGCCGATAGGGTTCAAATGCCACCTTGTGTATTGTGATAGTTCAGTTAGATTGGCTAGAAACCAGCAAACGAGAACAGAATTTAACAATAGAATTTTTCACACAACATAAGTGATGGCATCAACAGTAATGGTAGGTATTTTTAGTGGCTAGGTTCAGTTCATTTGTATTTTGAAAGTTTTATATTTCTCGATTATGCGTTATATACCGTATGTTGTTTTTGATAAAAGCACACTGATATGCCTTTTCGACACAATCGTTCAAAAGTAATTCAAGGATGGTAGTAAGTATGTTTCAGAAAAGGTTTTATAGGTACCAGAAATCAGGTAAGACAAAAACGGAATTACAAACGTCTTTCATTTGCCTTCCTGTACGTTGTTAAGTTGCATGTTTTTTGGCTTAACGTTATTCCATTTCTGGCTCGCCGTCAAGTGGTAACCTACAACACGGTACTTTGGTTTTGTAGTTTTCAATACTCAATTGCAAGATGGATTCCTGTACTTCGTTACCCGTATCTGTTTCAGTGAAACAGCAACATGAAATTTAATTAATTTTATTTATTGACTACTAACAAAAATCTCTATTTAGCATCATTGGAGGTTTGTGGAGAATGTGAAGAATATCACGGTTGAGCTGTATATCCAGATGTTGGGGTGTTGGAAGCTGGTAACGAGAACATCGTACGTGACAATGCTTAGCATTTCGGATGGGCTGTACCAAGGTTCTCTCCCCCCCTCAATGAAAAATAACGTCCTCTTGTCAAAAAAGAACGTGCTCCTTTCGTGAACCAACTCGAAAATTTTTTTGAAATTTGCTATAAAATAATTTACGATTTCACAAACACATCTCCAATATTGAAGAGCAGCCGGATTTTACGTTATTTTACTGAATATAAAAGAATCTCGTCTGTGTTTTAAATCCATTTCGGACTATTTCAGATGCTGTTTAAAAGTATCAATCCACGCGGCCAATATATTCGATCATGACGTTGCAATCGCGCTTGTGATTAAAAGAACAGCAGGCAAAATCAACGGAGTTTTGAAAAGTATTGCGTCATACTCACAAGTTTATTTACGTCACTTCCATTTTTTTGGGGCCGATCTGTTTCCACTTTAAACAGATTAATCTACGCCAGTGTCGCAAAAATGTTCATTCAAGCTGCGCTAACGTCGGGAGCACCGCATTGTGTTTGAAGCAGTGTCGTCGCTACGAGGGGCAAGGGGGCCTTGCCCCCATTTCGGTTTACTCAAAATTTGGAACATCACGTAACGACAGGACAAAAGACAATGATGCGAAAACGAATCATAACGTTCAAATCTGATTCTCATTTGACGTTTTGTTGTAACCAACTGCTGTAACACAATTGTGACGCAACATTGCGTCTTATTACGCGTGCAGATGTTTTCATTTTTGCTTAGCTTACTTTATATTCATTGTGATTTTCAAACCTTAGGTCGCGTCGCACATCTGGGTCAGTAAGTCTTTACGGATGTGTCGCGGAATAGAGTTGCAAATTCGAATAACTTCCGTACTTCAGCAATTTAATTGTTTCAAATAGCTCTAAAAACTTACGAAATGTAATCAAAATGGCGCTGAAAAGGTAAATTTTTACCAAAAAAAAAGTCACCAAGCGGCTGGGGGCTACGCTCCCAGATCTTTGCGGCTGGGGGCTACGCTCCCAGATCTCTGCGGCTGCGGGCTCGACCACCTACCTGTTTATGTTTGTCAGAGCACACTAAAGATTGTTTAGGTCGCTGTCACAGCTGCGGATAGATTTTGCCAGCGAATATGGGCCGCAGACGAAGAGAAGAAACGCTACTGGCCTTGAGTTTTTTTTTAGACATGATTATAGAACGTTAAAAATTACGCCTATTTTGTAACCATGTAAAACATTCAGTCTCTTTCAGTGCGCATTAGCATTCGGTTACCGCCCCCTTACTTCTTTTGGTGTGGCAACGGCACTGATTTGAAGTAGAATATCTGATGTCTGTGCAGTAACACCCACCAGGTTAATTGGTCAAGAAGGATGGAAATGACCACGTTGACATAGCATAATCTAATAGTTTAGCACCGAGTTTAGAAGCACCGTTGGTATGTCTGCTGTCCGTCTTGGAAATTATGACGTTCATATCGTACTGAACAGGGGTGCCGAAACCCGGGGGGATATATTCCCCCAATAATTTGACTATGGTCTGCATCTGAGCGTTGGATGATCTTTGGACTTTTGTTTGGTCTTTACTGGCTTTCGGGGACAAAAACTCTTCAATTTTCGGTGAAAACGTTTTTTTTTTTTGGTCTTCACTTAATTTTGGAGACAAAAACTCTTCAAATTTTCCGTGAAGACCTTTTTTTTGGTCTTCACTTGATTTGCTTACGTGAAAACAATAGTGGTCGTGCTTCATCCCCCCCAATGTTCGTTGAAAATGGGGCGAAATTGCAAATTATCCCCCCCAATGCTCAATGTAAATCGGCACCACTGGTACTGAATATTCCGCAAAGTAAATGAAAAATAGTGTACGAATGAATGAATTGCTTGAAATCAGCTAAGATTTTGCCATCGACATGGCCATAAGTACATAATAGCGCCGTCGCTACGGGGGAGGGGGGGGTTATGGTTTCGGAACAACACGTAGCAACAAGACAATGGAAAAAGGAATAGTAACGTTCAAACATAATTCTCGTTCAGAGTTTTCTCCATTCTTAGCGAAATTGCTGGCCACTAACTGCTGTACATAAATGCGAGACAACAATCTAATCTGTCTTATTAACACGCCTTTACGGATGTGTCGCGGAATAGGGGTGTAAGCGTATAGTATCGTTACCGGTACTTCGTTAGTGATTACGTCCTAAAACAATACGTGAAAACATTCTTTAAAAGACTAGTTGTTTTGTTTTTTTAGAGCACACTCAAAATTTTTTTTGTGTCGCAGTCAGTCGCGCAACCAGGGGAAGGGGGCTTCAGCCCCCTTTAGCCAAGTCGCTTAGAAAATTTAACCCCCAAATACAAGCATTTAAACATGTTTCGGACTTAAGTATAAGGGGGGGTTCAGAAGGGGCTAGGCAATATGATTCTTTTGATGAATTCTAAATTATAGCAATTTATTGTAGTTATTCATATGGTTTCCTAAACGCGCAAAAAGTGATTGAAATGGCGTTAAAATCGCTATTTTTTTCCGCAAAATCACAAAAACACCCCCTCTGTGATACGCTTGAGTTGCAACAGTTTGTTCAGCATGGGGCCTAAATTAGACAATTTTTGTGGAAAAAATTTACTTATGGCTCTATTCCCCTTATCAAAATCCTGGTAGCGCTTCTGGTCGCATCTACTGCTACTGACGGATTTTTCAAGCGATTATATGGGCCGCATACGAAACGAGCTAAAAAACGCTGCTGGCGTTATGTGTCTCTTTTTTTCAGACATGAATACGAAATTTTTAAAATAGCGCATAATTTGTACGAGCCAAGTCATCTGACCGCGAAGCAACGATTTCGTTACAGTGATTTGGTCACTAAGTGAGGGTTTGGGCAAGATGGCTCTGGGGATAGTAAAAATACATTTAGGATCGCCCTTCTCAGCCAATCGGCGTTGTTCGTAGTAAGTTTGTCGCGGTCAGTTGTCGTGGACCCATATTTGTAGCCGTAAAATATCAGTTTTTATGTGCAAAAGTTCAGTCTATTTTGGTCCCCCCACTTTCGGCTAGTGTCTTCTCACTTCGGTTGCTCTGGTGACGGCACGAGTACATAGCCACAAAATGAAAATTAGAACCAAGAGCTCAAACAAGTCATTGGTTTTTACTCGCTTCAAACGAGATGATATTGGCGAACAGCGCTGCCGATAACGCTACGTGTCTTTGTATCTGTTTGGTGACGTTAGGCTTACAAAAAACTAATTGCAATGAAAATCAAAACGGCCGAAATGCGTTTTATATAAGTACACAACATTAAGCAGAGCTGGACTCCGCAAATTTTTAGTCCGTAATTCCGCTGCGGTTTTGATTAGTCCGCATCGCAGCTGCTTTATATTTGCGATTCGCTACCCTTTTTTATTGCTAAACGTCAAGCAGGAAGGCAGCGAAAACCATTTTTATTGTGTTTGATTTAACTCGACCAGAAATCGAAACCGAGTGTACACAATGTAGCATTCATTTTTTTTTTTCATTTTCAAAACTTTTATTGATCGTCTCTCAAATTGTTGGTAATCCTGATAAGTACACAAACGACAATGAAAATAACACACAAAAAGTTATCAGTGAAATCCCAAAGCACGATCGAATTACTTTGAGCCAGGCCCAGCGCTACGGGGTGGGGGGGGTGGGCATTCCGGGGCCGTGCCCCCCAAGCGAGGATTGTGCCCCAAAGAAATTAACAGGCTCGAGGCTACTGGAGTGCAAATCGAGGCCTAAGATTCCCCAATTGGTGTTTATCGCCCTAGAATTCGTGAGCAAAAACTGCGTTTTTGTAATTTTTGTGAACTTACGCCGGATTTCATTTAAGTTTTGGGACGAAGACCTTTTTTTTTGGTCTTCACTTCAGATTTCGTGGAAAATCGCAAGAATTTTGAGACGACAACCAGAATTTGTGAAAATTTTGGGACGAAGACCTTTTTTTATTTTTTTGGTCTTCACCTTTTTCGTTTGATCCATACTCGAATAAACTTCTCGCGCCCCCCTTGAATTCACATAATTGAACTTCTCGTGCCCCCAAAATTTCTTTCTGTCCCCCCTCCCCCCAGTCACGCTATCCTGGCGCCGGGCCTGCTTTGAGCAATATATTCGGAAAATATTTTTGTCAAATTGTAGCACAAATTTGAAGACTGTTTCACTTATTTTTGATACACCTATTGATTTTGACTGAACTTCACTTCAAAGGTGGCTTGTTTTTTTAAAACACAAATAGATTTTGGGCGAGCAAAAAGCCGTCAGTGGATGGATAGGTTTCAGTTATGTGAAAATCGCAACTCCATGAGTGAGTGATACCAAGAGATTAGAACTCCGATGAAGAGCACCTTTGATCATCATCTTACGGGTTTTTTTAGTTAAAAAAATGCAGAAGTGAAAAGGGACCACTTAGTTTCACGCAAAAAGCGGACAGTTACCTATTAGCTGATTGCTGTAGACATGCGACCAGCGGTTGATTAGGAGGCAATTAACTTGAGCAACAGATTTCCGCGTGAAACGGGAATACCTTCAGTCCGCGAATCCAGCACAAGTACCGGAGTACGCTTGGCATACAGTCTCACGATCTCACTTTTGCCTGAGAGCGCATCCGTAACCTAAGCTCGTCGGGCGACCTTCGATACCGGTACATCGTAAGCCAGTATTGCCGTCCACAGTTTGAAAGGTACAAGAATTACATTTTGCAGCAGTTCTCTCAACGGTATGAGCGAAATCTAAAACAGAAAATTTGACATTTAGAGCAATTTATGAACGGTAAGACGAGAAGTATATACTATTCACAGAACGCACTTCTTCAGCAATCAACTCTACAAATTGTTTCAAAAATATGACGCTACGTCCGGCCACTTTAAAGGGCCATTAGCGAACTGCCCAAAGTGCAGCTCGCGACTGATCGCTGCCTGTTTGGTGCAATCTGTGTGCTGTAATGACGCTACAACGCTTCGTAGAGAAGTTCTTGAAACGCAGAGAAGCAAACGGCTGACACATTAGAAAAAAATCCCTTTTACTCCCACTTCACGTTCACCGCATAGATGGATTGAACCGACCATACACTCTTAATTTAGTAGACTGGAAATAGACGGGCGTAGAAAAACAGAAGAGCATCGAAAAAACGTTTGCTCTTGTTGCAATTTTTTTTTTGCGGTCACGCGTATTTGACTGATTTGATTGGACATATTCTTAGCGCGAGGGAACCGAGAAAAAAGTCACGCTGAACTGATTGGACGAATCGGCATATTGCAAAAAAATAAACCGTGAAGAAAAAAAAGACATAACTGTCAGTTTCCGGTCTACTAATAAAAAGTCTATGATTCGATTGAAAATAAAACCCGCTGGGTGCAACAAACGTTTCAAACGATCGACCAAAGGACGGCGCTTTCTATTTGTATCCTTATTGTCAGCGCTCTTTTGTCCTGTTTACAGATCAAAATTGCAAAAACCACACTTACAAATGAACAGGAGGAAGTCTTGATCAATAAGAACAGCAAATACTGCAGCCATCCAACAAAGCCTTATTGGAAGGAACAGAACAATGAAATGTCTTCATGTGATTGCTTCTGCCGTCGCAATAATAAATTCGAAAAGTTACAATAGCTTTCATCTGCATTCGACGAAGGTCTGTCTCATCACTTGATGTACAAAAACATGCTGGAGATCTAATTAGAAAAACAAGTTTGATTTTAATACATTGCACTATTTGCTTGTTACTTCTTCACCTTTCGGATAACGCTTATACACCAGCAGGACTTTTATCCAATTATCTTGATTTACAAATTAGCTGTTTTAATTTATTAGATATGTGCTGCTACAATTTTTAAAAACAATGCCCGAACGGTAGCTGACTTAAAAAAGTTACTAACAATCGCAATTCAAATTCACTGGCAATGGTTTATTACTCAATCACTAGAAAATACGGAATCAAAGTCATTAAGTGTTTGTAGAATATTTTACTGGTTGTCACTTTGCTCTACAACAGGTACATGTTACCAAAATTTATATCAGTTATACAGGGTATTTATAAAGTCCTGATACAATTTCAAAATTTTTTTATGAAGTCAATTCTAAAATATCTTAACCATGTTGATTTTATTTTAAACAGTGTTACTTTTGTGTTTAAGATATGATATTTATGTGTTTTATGAATGTGTTAAATAAACCCTTATTAAGTGGTTACTCATCAAGAAAAGGCACAGTGTGTATTCTGGTTCATTGAAATAAAATTGGACGTTCAGATTCAGCAAAGGTACAGAACGAAGGATGGAAAAAATCCACCATCAGGTTCTTCAATTCGTCGATGGCATAAAAATTTATGGAGACAGGGTCAGTGTTGGATGCAGTGAGAAGTTCTTTATCCTCAGAAATTTGTTGCAGCATGCTCTCTGCAAACTCTTTTCGTTTAGGCTTGTCGTTTGGCTGAAGTTTCTCTAACATTTGAACTTTGTAAGCATACAATTGTAACCTTTTGTGTCGTAGAACCTTGTGCACAGTTGTAGATAGTAATTCCAATTTTCTGGCAGCTGTATGGATAGACTTCATAGGAGAATGACTAAACGCTCATCTTAAACTCTCGATGTTTTCCACAGATGTTCTTGATTGCCCACTTCTCACTGCGTCCAATACTGACCCTGTATCGATAACTCTTTGGTGCCATCGATAAATTTAACAACATGATAGTGAATCTTGTCCATTCTTAGTCCTATACCTTTGCTGAGTCTGAACATTTGATCTTGTTTCTATCAACCAGTACACACATGATGCCTTCTCTTGAGGAATAACCATTTATTAAGGGTTTATTTAAAACATTTATATAACACAAAAAAATCATATCTGAAACACAAAATTCTATTTTAAATAAAAATTTTAAGCAGCACTGATTAAAATGAAACCAACCAGGTTAAGATATTTTGAGAATTGACTTCATAAAAAAATTTTGAAATTGTAGCAGGACTTATGAATACCCTGCATATCTGACTATCAATTTATCTAAACTTCCTTAAGTTTATTTAGACGGTAGTGGTATTTTAAATTGCAGTCAAGAGTCAAGTTCTATACTGTACTTCAGAAAAAAATGAATACTGAGGCAAAGTCCACAGATATTGTTTGCGATGTCACAATTGATTCTAGTTGTTGTTGATTAAGGCATTATATCCAATATAGACCACAATGAATTTACGTATCTGCTATAATTGCAAACTAGAGACAACTACCAATGTGACTTGGTTATTGGTGAAGTTGAATTTGTGATATTAGCTACATTAGTTAAAGACACAGTTAATACCTTTTAAGTTTTGAATTCGCATTTCATTGTTTATGTTGTTTCCATCGACCCAGGTGAAATTTCTTTGGCTGCTGACATTCAAGGTTACCAGTACATTAACAATATCTAAAGGAAGCATCCAGTACTGAGATCCTATGCGCTTTCTACTATGTCATGTGACTTGATGAATAGGCAGGCTTGTTCTTCGTAATTAAACAAATATGACATGTATATACACACATGGTGATAAAGCCACAACAACAGCAGAAGTGCACCTTTCACAACTAAAAATAATCTAAAAAAGCTGAAACAACCTAAGAGACATTTGAAAAACATGAAACTTTATTGGGCTTACTGTTTGAACCTAGCAAATAATTTTGCTGTAGTGCCAAATTCCACCTGTCGCAAGACAGTGTCAGACGCTAATTATTGCATGATCTACTTACTTTTCAGAGTAATGACAATTGACTACCGATAATAATTCATGCTTGGAGGAATTTGGACTTGCTTAGGAGTTTGGGCAAATGTGTAATTAGCAATTGCTGCAGTATACATACAACATACAAAACTTGTTATGGTGTCACCAAAAATGTAAATAAAAATAACCACAGGAGTGTTTGGGGGTTAAACTAAAATAATAATTCATTAGTTATGTAAACAGTAAATAAACTGAAACATTAGCGACACCATTCCCAATAAATCAAGAATTATTAAAATTTTCAGCCGGTTGAAAATGTGGAAGTATGATAAGATCCTTTCCAATTTAAATTCAAAAATGTTGGATAAAAGGTCAATGAAAAAACATCCAGAATTATACAAATTACGGTATAACATTTATCAAGTAAATTTGAATATCCAAACAACATCGATAGTTAATATAAACATGGAAAACAAAACGAATTATGTGAGAATGTGGTTGCTAAATAACAATCAAACTTAAGTTAACAATGAAGCGTAGACGAAACAGAATCAACATGTGGTTTAAAAATATGAGTGTAAATTCAGAATTACAGTATACACAGAATAAAATTAAGATATGAATCACAGTAATGTATAAACCGGTACATCATTAATATTGCGATGAACTGAATCTAGTAAAATGAGATGAGTGAACTGAAAGAAGTAATTCCAACTTGTTACAATAAGCATCAGTTACCAATTGGACTCAGTTGTGCTAGCACATTCTATTATAAGTGGTTAATAAGCAAATTTTGCACAAAATGGTATATTTAATGGGTGGTCAACGCATCTTCATCAACATTATTGCTAACGTTATCCTTAAAATAAAGAAGGAAATAAACGGTAAATCATTGAAATGAAGAGCAAATGTAGGGCAAACTTCATGCTTAAATATGTCAGATGCACAGTACAGTAAATAACCAAATTTAAAATCTGGTCATAAACAAATTTTTTGATTTTAAAAATTATCAGTAGTCACTCTTGAAGTTTTTTAGCGCTATTAACTACGCTAGATCCTGGACCTATTGTGCCGCATAATAATAACTGACAAAAAATACCAATACTAGAATACAGTATCTTGATTCCCTCAGCACTAGGCCAATTTTTAATAGGAAGGCTTTATTTCACCGGAAATTTTTATCTAGTTTTTTATAAATTCTGACTCAAATATCACACAAACTCAAATGCTCAGTCTAAAACTATTCCCAAATCGAACCCTAACCCAAACCCTAACCTAAACCCTAATCTTAACCCCTAAAAAAGCAAATGAAAAAAGTGCGAATGAATATTTTTCATTCTCGTTTTATTCTCTCTAAGTTGAAAATTTTCGGTGAAATAGTCACTACCTTTTTAAAAAACACAATTAGTTTGAATAATCACTACTGCCAGATTGTAGGTAGCCTACTTTGTTTAAGTGAGTTATCAATAAAGTTAAAAGCCTATAGGCTACAGTAGTCTGCTAAGTCTGTAACACCAACGATCAACATTAAAGTGAATACATTGGCTAGGCCTACTTAAAAGAGAACTCTGACATAGGCTCTGGGCTGTAACAGGCCTTTTCTACTGTTTTTGTTTCATTAGATTTTGAATGCTGAGTAACAAGTACACTAACACCAAAATACCACCACGTAGACCAACTGCATACTGTACTAGAACATTTGATTGTCTGCACTAGCACATAAGTTTATGCTAGCAGTAGCCTAGTGCGTAGCACAGCACAATAAAGCTCATTTTCAGTTAAACCAGGGATACAGTAGTAGGCTATATTAATTAGTATATCCCTGGTTAAACCATTGATATACAAAATAATGAAACAGATAAAGCCTACTAGCAAATTTACTACCTTTGTGCACATATTAGTCTAATGACTGTCAAACAAAAAAACTTCTCATCTCTCAACCCATAGATTCTTTCTTGCTCAACCCAAAACAGCCAAGACGTAGAGGTAGCAGCACTAGCGTACTGTACGGTAGGCCTACCTATTAAACTCAATATGACTCGGCAAACTTGGTCACAGATAGCTTGGTGAAACCATGGTGAAACTGACTGCTCCTTGCTCATTGCTCCGACCAATCAGAAACCAGGAAACAGCTGCGTTTTGAGTATAGGTCTGTAAAATGTAATTTCGCCCGCGGGGCCCTTAACTGACAACCAGGGGACCCCGGGCCCTTAACTTAAAACCAGGGGGCTACAGAACCTCTAACTGACAACCTGAGAGCCCCTTGGCTCCCAACTAACGACCAGGGAACCCCAAAACCCCTAACCGGCAACCACGTGGCTCCGGGGTTCATAATTGACAACCAAGAGGCCCCAGGGCCTCAAACTGACATTCACGGGGCCCCAGGACCCTTAATTAACAACCAGGAGGCCCCTAACCGACTACTAGGGAGCCCCGAGGCCTCTAACTGACGACCAAGGGTCCCGCGAAAGGGCCTCTTAATTCAAATTTTTAACAATTTATATAAAAAAATTTGTGAGAAATCTAAGAGTTTTGTCCTAAAAGTTGCAACCCTAGGCCCTCGTTTAAAGTTATTATGAACGTAATGCTATAATACAGGCGGTATTGCAAACCTCCCTATTGAAATACTACCAGTGATAAACATAATGAGAGCATAGCCCGTATGTTGTCCTTCTCCGCAATAGCAGTTTCTTTAATTAAGAATTTACGCGTACAAAAATAAGTAATAATAATGACGACCACGTGTTGACGTCATAATAACGTCATGCAATTCTTGAAGGTTTTAAAAAACTGTCAAGTGACTTGACTCGAGTCATCCACGTTTTGGAAAAAAAGTTATTTCAATTTTGCTTTAAATGCTTTTTTATTTTTATGAAAGAACTTAAGGGCGCGATCTTATCCCAAAATCATAGGCGTAGCCATGGAGGTGGCCCAGGGGGCCCGGGCCCCCTCAATCGAAATGCTGCCAATGACAAAAATTTGATAAAAAAAGCCTTGTTTCTTCTTTTTCAGTTTCTTTTAGCATCTTTGCGTAAAACAGTACACGCGTACAACAGTAATTAACAATAAATAATCCTGCGCTCAGATACTAGGACTTTTTTTGGTCTTCGCTTACATTTAGCAGGAAGATGTTGCAAAAATCCCCAAAGTGCCATGGACCTCGCGCAATGTAAATCCGGCCCAGAAATAACATGTTTAGTAAGCGTAACCATCTATTGTACCATTTTTCAATAACGGTTCACCTCCACCTCGCCTGTTTTTACGCACAAAATACTTTAAAAAAAAGCTAGGGAAAATGCTCATTGAACAAATTATTGAATTTCAATTGAGGGGGCCTGGCCCCCCTGGCTGTACTTGTACTCCAATAACTGGTTAACTTTATGACAAAACAAAAATCTCTAAGGAAAATCTTCGAGTGGATAATTATTTACTGCAAAAATATTGCAGGAGGCAATGTGCCTTACTTACCCCTACATGGACCAAATCACTTGCAATTAAAAATTTACACCATAATGCCAGAATTTAAACGTGTTTTGGACTTTAATTGCAAGTAAAAAGGTTGACCAATTAAATTTTTTCGATTGGCTTTCAAACGTTAAAAATCTAGTTGTTTCAAATGGCTGTGAACACGTGCGAAATGTGATTCAATGGGAATAGCTTTTTGTTCTAAAAACTTACAAAAACTTACAAAAATCGCCCATAGCCACCGGCGGCTGGGGGCTCCACCCCCAGAACCCCGTCTGTGATACGTTTGAGTACACTAGTTTACTCAACACGTCTCCTAAGTTAGACATTTGCTCTTTCAACCTATTCATTTTCGCCCTTTCTCTTTACCAAAATCCTGGTTAAATGCCAACAGGCTACAGCTTCAGATCTTCCATTCTATGATATGTTTACCACACAAAAAGTTCCTTTTTTGAAAATCACTGATGACGTCATTGCATGTGATTTGTGGTTTGGGCCCTCCCTCTCCAATCAAAAATCCTGGCTACGTCTATGATTGAGGGGGCCTTGGCCCCCTAGAGGTACGTTTGCTCCTACAACAGGTTATTTTCACGACAAAACAAAAATCTCTATCATCATCATCATCATCATCATATTTATGGCAAATCTTCAAGTGGATTATTATTATTCACTACTAACATATTGCAGGAGGCAATGCACCTTACTTACCCTATCTGGGCCAAATTGCTTACAAAATTTAACCCCAAAATGCAAAGATTTAAACGTGTTTTGGACTTAGATTGTAAGTAAAAAGAGGATTGAACAGTTTAATTTACCATATGGTACCCTGTCAAGGGTTGTTAAAAATTTACGTATTTCTTTCAAATGGCTTTAAAAATGTGCGAAATGTGATCTAATGACATTAAAGTAGATATTTTTTCAAGAAATTACAAAAAATCGCCCGCGGCTAGGGGCTCAACTTAAGACCCCCATACCTACGACGAATCTTCTATTCTACGATATCTTTGTCCCATAAAAAGTTCTTCTTTTTAAAAATTTCTGATGACGTAATTTTATGTGATTTGTGGTTTGCCCCCCCCACCAATCAAAAATACTGAATACGCCTAATATGTTTTTGTTTGCTTGCTGCTATGGACCTGCGGTCTGAAATAAAAGAAATAGTAATAAAATCTTCATCAACAATTTTGTCTAAGTGAAGTTAAGCGACCGGTCGCAAGTTGTCAATTAAGTCACATTTTGGTTGCTTCGCGTTGTGTGGGAATGCACTTTAATTTTCGAAGTTCTTCCATTTTTTTTTGCATTTCAGGGTTGCTATTTGTTAATTAGCATGAGACGTACGGCCCATTAACGATCAAGGCCACATAGTCACTGACCAAGCCCATCTTATGCAAGGAATACAGATTTGAGGCAATCCTATCCAACTTATCTAAGAAATTTAATAGTTCTTCAAAATTGAGTTTTGTGCATTATTGGTGGAGGTAAATGGGATGAAAGACTGGAAAGAGTTACTCAACATTGCATTAAATTTTAGCTTTAAAACTATCCGCCATGTACACATATGACATAGCAAAACTTATGCACTAATACCGCAATAATCGTTTGCGAAACAATTTTAATGATTATTTTAGCAAAGTAAGTTTTGTCAGTTCCAAAGAGACCAAATTATCAAATCAAAAGTTTGCACTAAACCTTCCTCGTTTTCGACTGTCGAAATATCAACGCTTAATCAAATATAATAAGGTTGCCAAAATATGGAATGCAATTCCTTATCATATCAAAAGTCTTTCATATTCGAAAATTCTTGAAAAAATATAAGGAGCATTTGATATCACTCTAGCAGGTATGAACAATGACAATTAACCCAACAAGTAACAACTCAACTTAACAGTAGTTTGACCAATTAATAATATGATACTCACTTTTTTTTATTCTTTTTTAATACTTTTTTTACTTCAGGCTAAAAAACCTGTACGCATAGGTAACAACATTTGGGCGGTTGCTTGACTAGACGACCTCTAGGTCTTTTCGCAGCCTCCCCGTCATTAATAACTTTGATCCAATTTTAGTGTTTGTGTTATGTTTTAGTGTGTTTGTTATTAAATGGCAAAATAAACCGTTCGTTTCTTTGTTCACAATTATCATGAAATAGCCGACAAACATTTACTTACGAACCGTAGAAACCAAAATAGTTTTGTGAGGGCAAGCATAAATACAGGGTGGGCAAATAACATAACATAACATAACATAAGTTTATTTGCCTGAAAGTTGAAAAGCTTAAGCAAGACACACAAATGGGCACAGATTCAAAAACACAATCAGGCCAGGAAGCACCGATGAACCCGGAGGTTTTCTAGTCTAGATGCTCCTGACAAGGCTGCTCTGCGCAAAAAAAGCTTCAAAGCTGCCGTACAGTATCGAAGGCCATTGGCTCCATTCGCGCCATCGTCGGCGTTGCGTTGCTTTGTCCTCAGATAAGACACTTTTGTCAACTATCACTGCTTGTTAGGTCCTAACTAAGCAGCAATAGAATTTAAATCAACTGAAACTCGGAGAAATTGCTACTTTTAGTTAGATGACGTTTGCCCGTCCACTAGCAAGGAAATATATGCTCAGTATGAAAAAACAATAATGATAAACAAAGCAGAAGAGCAGCAAATTTCAAAGCACAGTTCTTGTCAAATTATTTCAATTTATAGTTGGGGATAGTGTTGGTGAGATTAAACAATTACAGGTTCACAAGTAATTGACCAATGAACAACCAAAATATTATTCTGATGTCAGCAATATAGTCACAGTTGGAAGAACACAATATATCATAGCACAAGTAAATTTTAGAAGCACAAGAGTTAAATTGTAAAGAGTACTTATCAAAGCAAATGCATTAGTTCAATTTCAATCAACCGATTTTGTTAGAACATTTTATTGCAATGGCACTGTCAACATTTAATCAATCATGCAGAGGCACCATCTCTATCTCTGCCACATGAATGATAATTCCTCTGCATGGATTAATCAAATTCTGCATAGATTAATTAAATCCACATGACTGGTGAAATTGGCCAGTCGTTCTCAATTCTTTCCTTAGTCATTAGACTTATAAGTGCCAACTAAAAATTTTTTGTACCATTTTTTAAAGGCATACCAACTTAAGTTTTTGTCAATGTCGTTAATTTCTTCCCATAATTTTGATCCTCTATAAATTAGCAAGTTTTTGGCTATTGATTTTTTGACTTGCGGCTTGAAGTATACTTGTTTACGCAGTTGTCTTGTATTATGAGTATGAATCGTATCTAATTTAACTAGAGAGTCGTACAGAGTCTTTGGCAATTTGTTATGATGAAGCTGATGCATAAATTTGCCTAATTCAAGTTTGTAAACATCGGAGAGTTTAAGAAAATTTAGTTTTTTATATAGAACAGTAATTGAACAATATTTTCTGGAATAGGTTATGGTACGAATAACATTATTTAACCGAATTGTCAATTCATGAAGTTGCATTTTGGCAGCAGTACCCCATATGAGTATACCATACTGTATTCTGGAGTATATCAGGCTATTATACAACATGCAGAGAGTTTTCTGGGGAACAAAATCTCTAATCTTGTAAAGTATACCAGCATACCGAGCCAATTGGAGAGACAAGTGATTTACATGAGAGGACCATTTCAAGCAATCATCGATTAGCAATAAAACTTATTAGCAATAAAACATCGATTCGCAATAAAATCATTCAAGCAAATAAAACTATGCAGTTTTGATTAGCCATATTTTCCAGAGTTGATGAAATTTTCTTGCAAAATTTTTTCCATAGGTGAGATACCACTCAAAGTTTTGCAGGTAGAGGCATTTGCAAATGTCGAGTTTTCCCTCGAATCTCTGGTAATTGATGATAAGTTCGATCCAAGCCCCAGGCTGCTAAATGACTACTGCCTATATAACATTAAAATTGTCAAAAACGAGCTCCAACGTATCCGCAGGAATTCTTTTAATTTCGCGTTTGATGTTCTCCTTCAGTCTCTCAATTGTTTGAGGATTATCCTTGTAAACCCAGTCTTTGAGAAACCCCTGAGAAAATTGTCTGGGAGGTTGAGATCTGGGGAATAAGGAAGTCATAGATTGTCTGTCCTTCTCCATAACTTGTCCCCTGGAAGCAATGTCTCAGGTACTCAAGAGTGCACGATTGGAACAATGAGGAGGCGCCCCATCCTACTGGAAAACAGTTTTCTTGATACGCTTTTGTCTTCGAGATGCAATTTGCAAAGGCGCGTGCTTTTCAATCGCTAAATAATAAAATTAACCTATTTTTCAAAACTATTTTCAAGAGATTGAGAAGTTACGTTATCTTGCAGTAAGTCATAGGTTAAGGAAATGAGGTCAGTTTCCGAATCGTAGCAGAGCGGAAGTTTTGGCCATCGCCAATTTCAATGTTATGGCGGCAGGAGTCATTTAGCAGCGTGAGGCTTGGATCGAACATTCTATGAATTGCTAGGAATTCGAAGGAAAAGCTGGACATTTTACAAATGCCTCTTCCTGCTAAAACTGTTAGTGGTATCTAGTCACTGGAAAACGTTTTGCGAGAAAATTTGATTAACTGTAGTAAATATGGTTAATAAAAACTGCACAGTCTTTTGTCGCCCATCCTGCATGACACTTTACTACGATTATCTTTGCTTGGTGCCTTCCAACAAGTAGCAAATTCAGTGGACAAGAATTTGATGAAATCTGAAGGAACATTGAATTGCTGGAAACTTTTAAGCAGGTGCGGATTCCTCCAAGCACGAAAATAGTCATCGCAATTTGATTGTCGTTGTTGCTTTTTAATTCTATTCATAGCTTACTTGTCTTTTTTGTATGTGAATTCAGTAGCAAAAATATAAGCAAGCAATTTTATCAGCCGGTTCGCCAAATTTAGGCACCGGTTCTCGCGAACCGGTACACACCGATTGAATAGCATCATTACTCTATCCTGTATTTATATTGTGCCATGACTACACTATAAGAATTTGCACGATTATTAATACCCCTACAACGTTTTGTAGTTGCATTTTTTTAGGGATTTTAATGACATAGCCCAATTTGAATAAACATGCCTTCTCCCCGCCTTAAATGTTTTTGGGTAAGATTATGAAATATACAGTATCTTGTTTTTTCTGTTATCTCAGATTAATGAGATAATTATGTGATCTTGAGTTGGACAATTTTCTAGGCAGCAAAAATTTTGGCTTGCAAGCTAAAAATGTAATACCTACCCGATTATATCCCACCCGCTAACTCACTGTATGAAATGCTACTAAATTAAATGTCAGGTGTACGAAGCCTTTTCCATATTTTAAGGCTAGGAAAACGTATATAAGACTACGAAAACGTACCGGTATATAAGGCTACATCCCGTCTTTCGTTAAGCATGGCACGATGTACACTAGGCATTGACTATGGTTAATTTTAAAGTCTATCAAAGTGTTGTTTGGTTACAATATAAAAAAAAGCATTAGTCTCAATACCTCCGATGTTGTAAACTCATGTTTAGCTCCTTGTAGAGTAGAAAGCCAAACCAGAGACCTGCGAAAACTTATATTTAAAGTTTCCAACCAGCTTGAACACGAATGTCTGTACGCTTTTTTTTTTACATGCAGGGTTTGCAAGCAAGATGTGACGATAGCGCGCATATGCTTGACAGTATGGATTTCGGAAGTTGTATAGTCTTCCTCATATCGAGATGCTATCTCAAATTTCACTAAGTTTCAATACGCATTGAACAGTAACCAAGTGTAAGAAAAAATTTCCTACATGTATTTTCAGAAGTCAGTACTTTAACAAGAATCTGCACTAAGTCGAGCGGCTCCTAATCTACTGGAGAAAAAATGACGAAGAAACTTCCAAGCTTAATTCTACTCTTGGTTGTGATGATTGCAATAACGGAATCAATTCGAGTGTAAGAAATACTGTACGATTTACATTATTGTTTTTATATATATTTTATGCAAAAGAAATTATCAGTAGATAAGTTTTCCATTAAAGTAGTGGCAGAGCGATTGCACATAAACTATAATACGAGTACATTTCGCTGTATAATAGGGATGTCCAAACTTTAATGGAGGAGTGCTAAATTGCTGTTAACTTTGCAAAAGTGCATGACTGCCCTTGGGCTAAAAGCTGTTTAATGGCATCACTTTGCGTTCCGGTACCATAATATCAGGCCAAGACCAATGGCCAAGATGCAAATTAAGCCAGAAAAGAGGTAAAGTTCAAAATTCTTCGGGCTTTTTTGTGGCAACAATTGAGCAAGAAATGAGATGAAAATAAAAATGAAAAATACTCTCGTTATGGTTTCGGTTTTAGCCTGGGTCTATTTGATCGCATTTTGTGGGGTAAATTTGGTCAGCAAAATGATGAAGACCGGGTGCACATCTGATAAAATTTTATCTCGGGCATAAATGGCCCGCAGGCCAGGATTTGGACACCCCAGAATGTGGAACGCTATAACCTTCAAGTGATTTTGCTGTAATGCTTGATATTTCAATTAAGCTAATAAACAGATATACCGGTATATTATAATCAACAAAAAATTATTGATACTGTATCTACAATTCAATGCTTGCTTGTGTTCAGTGAAAACAAACAGCATTGTAATTTGAAGCGTTTTTAGTACTGAAATAACACCAAACTTGAGGAACTTTATGATTGCGGTGACAATTTTATCTTGTTTTGCGTGGGAAGAGGGCATTTTTACTACCTATCGTTTTTTTGTAACAAATCCCTTCAAAAAAAAATTTTATTTTCACTCAAAATTTATTACAATGAACTCCTGAAAATTTTAAGCTGATAAGATAACAGGAAATTTCCCAATTTTTGAGGTTTTTGAAGTCACTTTCCGAAATCTAAGCGTTTTTTGGCCAGCACTAAACTTGAAAGACGTCATAAGATGTTTTTATGACGTAACTAACTTGACTTAAGCATTGTATGATTCAGTATCAAAAAGAAAACCTATCTACAAAATTTGAACCTCCTGTAACGTCATCGCAAATGACGTCATTTTTCAAAAATATGGCGATGACGTCACTATAATGACATCATCAACGCTAAATTAATTTTTCTAAAAAATCCCGCATGCCAAATTTGGCATTCCCATGTTTTTGGTTTAGGAATTAGATAGGGGTGGCATTTTTGCCCCCCCCCCGGGAAAAATAAGTTGGTCAAATACCCCGCGTGAGATAAAGTTAAACAATTGTGGAGCAATAAAATATTGGTGCATTTTCATGCAGTTGTCTAGTTATCTTCATACCCAAAGTATTATTATCGCAAAGGCAAGGGAATAAGCAACGTATTTTCACAATTATTGCTTTATTATTTTGTTTACTTATCAAATTATTGAAAAATTGAACTTAAATAAAGTGTTATCACATTTTGCTTATTTACGAGTATTTTTTTTTTTTGGTTTATAGATGCACACGTAACAGACAGGGAGCTCCAATACGTTGCAGAGTTCAATTAGCCAGAAACGTTAATCCTCGGATATACGGGATACTTGAAAGGTGTGTATGAAGCGAACAGCTTGTAGGTTAAAATTTTAATGGGAAAAGGTATTGACAACTAAAATTGAACTTCAAAAATTACTTTCAGAATAATTTATTTAAAACTTTGAAATTATATTAAGAATATATCATGAATATTTTTTAGATATATACCCATAATAATGCATGGTCTCTTTTACTGTAATAACGTGTTATGATAACGAATCTTTCAATCAGTCCTTTTGAACCAAAATCTTTTTTTGAAAATAATTTATTTAAGTAAACCGATTTTGGCTGGGTAGCCATCTTTAGTAACTAAACTAAAAACATAACTTTAATTGTAAATAACTTAACTCTCAAAATTACATCAATTGCAAGTCCCTTTTTGCCGGGAAAAGATTGTTGGTTTTTTTATAGGATTTAGATTTTAGCTTGTTGGTTTATTTATATTTTAGCATTTTGTGATACCGTAATTTACTAGCTGTGATAACAGCTCGATTAACTCTGCGTTATTGCGCACTTTTTGAAAACCTGGTAGTGGTATCAACCTCACCAAATCAAGTATAAAAATTATTTTTCTTTGAATGAAATCACATAATTTAAATCAATCACGAAAAATAAAATAACTTATGAATTGTAAAGTCAAAAAAGAATTGAAACGTCCATGACTTTCTCCACATGTTTGTTCGTTTACACTTTAATGACCTGACCAAGATGCATTGGTGGGCATAAATTTGTTAATCCGTTAATAACGAGACTAACGTTTTCATTAACTTGCTAATTTGTTAAAAAGTTTTTTTATGTTAACGGACTAAATTAACTTCCGCTAGGTTTCGTTAACTTACGTTAAGGTTTTCAACGCTAAATTCTCGCACCATTCATTCATCGTACCGTTACAAACCAGTTAGCACTGGTAGCTTATTGCGTATTATAAAAAATAGTGTTTTATAAAAAAAAGGTATAGTGTCTATTTCACCAAAATTATTCAAGTAAAAGAAAATAAAACAACAATGAGAAATATTCATTCGCGCTTTTTTCATTTGCTTTTGTAGGGGTAAAGATAAGGTTCAAGTTAGGGTTTGATTTGGAGATAGTTTTAGAGTAAGCATTTGAGTCTGGGTTAGATTTGAGTCAGAGTTGATAAAAAAGTAGTAAAAATTTCCGGAGAAATAAAGCGTTCCAAAAAAAAGCGAAGAAAGGAGCTCTTTTTTGTGGCAAATTATAAGCTACAGCCTCATAGGTCTATTAATTATCGCTTTTCGCAATTTCGAAAGATTTTTCGATCGCAGCTTCGTCAGAGCATAATATGAACATATTTTTATCTTAAAATTAGAGACTGTAAAATGTAACTTACAAAACACAAAAAGACCACCACAGCAATAAATTTGTTTGTACAATCAGCTCAACAGTGTCATTACGTGTTCTACAAGTGAATGAATAAAGAGACATGTAAATTACACTCAAAATGTTAACGAATTAACGGACTTCATTAACTTCCGTTAATTAAAGCTGAAAATAACGGATTAACGCTAACGGTAGTGTGAAGTTTGTAAACGGACTAATGGTGAACGAAGCTAACCTTTTTTGCATTAACTTGCTCACCTATGCCTAGATGTGGTCGAACTCTTGGGGTCGTTCATATATTTTCGACTTCTTGTCAAAAATTTTTCCCTCACTGAATTGCAGCGCAAGGTTGTTAGTCTTGAAAACTGATAAATTGGGCAATTGGTTTAAATTCAACATAGCTTACTTTTTTTATTCTATTGCTTTTTCTATTTATTCACTTTACTATTTCAGTATATGTATATAATTATTATTTTTTGCTTTTTTGCTATCGCTTTTTCCAATTTATGAAACAAAAGAAGACTCTTTATTCAAAAGTATAATGTAACGGCCTTTTAGGCTCCTAGTACATGCTCAAGCTCTATGATCAAAAAAAATTACTGCAGTTACTCTCTAGTAGACTAGTTCAAAATAATTTATTGAAAACTGCTTATTTTTCTCTTTAGATCTGGAAATGCAGCGAATCGTAGAGGAGGCCGACCTCGACCAAGAGTTCATCGCACGTCATCGCAGTGGCGGCAACTGATTACGAACGCATTTGGGTAAGTTAACCTACTATAATTAATCTATTTTACACGAGCTATTTGACAAACGGATTTGAGGTGAAAAAGGGGGCAAAAATACGAAAATGCCCTTCTACTAAGTCATTGGAACACCAGTTTGACATGCGGTTTCGTGTTCACTAAAATTTTTTGCAAAACTGATTTTTTGGAAATATTTTCCAATAACATCATAGAAGTCTTAAAATTACCACATAGATTTGCTGTTTAAAACTAAGTCATAAAATGCTTAAGTCAAAGTAGTTACCTTACAAAATAGTTTCATGACGTTTACTTAGTTAGTTAAATGTCACAAAGTATTCAGATTTTGAAAAGTAATTTCAGAAAACACCAAATCAGGAAAACTTTCTCTAAATTGGGCAACTTAAAATTTTCAGAAGTTATTTGTGAATAAATTTGACCCAGTGAAGTACTGGTGATTTGAAGTAAAAAGCCTTTTTAGGAAGGGATATATCACGAAAAAACTCTGAGATGGCCAACATTTTTGCCCCCCCTCACGTGTAAAATAAGGTTAATAATGGGCTAATCAAAAATATTTGGTCGTAGAAAAATCAAGAAACAACGTCAATAGACCTAATTTCAAAAGTTTTTAGAAAATTAAGAATTTAAAGGGGCGATATATAGCTTTGTTAGTTTATTGAGCGCTAACCGCTATCATTGCATGAAAAATAACTTAAACAGAAGTTTATCACAGTTTGTTTTCAGAATCGGAGGCTAAACTTGATTCAATTTTTCTTCGGATTTACTTAATGAAAAAGAAGACGAGGAAATAACTAATTGGATTCTGCATTTTCTTTTATTTGTAGTATTTTCTTTTTGCTTTACAATGCTGTGGTAGGCGGGTGTTCGCTTTTGTATTTTTTTCGCATTTTGTTTGTTTTTATTATTTTATTTGAGAGTGCAAGAGTTTTGCTAGATTGCTGCTAGCTTTCATAATAAACTTTCATTAATTACATTCGTCTAAACTCTAAAGGTAGAAAGTGATTTAATCTCAGATTTTTTGGATAAATCCACCGCAGCGTATCATAAAACCTCTGCCATAGGTGACGTAATGCGCAAATACAGTACGTGTTGACACGGTCAAAAAAAAAATTAAAGATCTAGGCGCGTATTCAAAAATCTGCTATGGTGGGTTGTTTCGTGGGTCTAGGGGTGGAGCCCCCAGCGCTCGGGATAAAATTTTCTGAAATCTTGGGAGCAGAAACTTTATTCGTGTACTAATAAATAGCCAGCGAACAAGTAAAATGCAATTCAGTTCTTCAGTCAAACAATATGTACTGGACACAATCATTTAACAGCAAACAAAACATACAGCTATAGGCAAAAAGCTGCGGATTAACCAACTCATGGGTTGTTCGTTGCTTCCTGCTCAATCAACACAACACTGATTCCTTTATATAGCGTCATTAGCAATAGGCCTACTATTAAACTTTTGCGTGTGTGTTTGATTGAGGAAGGAATTCTACTTCTACTGCTACTTCAAGTCGAGCAGTCATCCATCTCGCTTTAAGCTTCATCACTGAAATTAAAACATTGAAATTGCCGAAAAAAATCTTTGCTCCGCTTGTGACCCGAAACCAGCTGCCTTTCGCCGTCCGCGCATCCGTGACTCGTGTCAAACTGTAAATGGCTTTAGTTTTGTGTGTGAGTGCAGTGGTGTCGGAACGGGGGGAAGGGGGGTAGGGCAGCTGCCCCCCTACCCTTTTACCAGGGGGGGAAAGGGGGGCAGTATTTTCCGACTAAACTAACGACAAGCAAGAGAGTATTGCAACTACTAGAAACATTCTAGTAATTAAAGTTCAGCATTTTGTCAACCAAAATAGTCTTTCTAGAAACACAACGTAAAAACGTTTACGTCTATCCAAAAATACATTACAGTTTTCATTTTAGTGCTTAGTCCAGAGATGGAACCGGTCAGGATTTTCTCGACCCGACCGGTAAATTTCAAAATCATCGCCGGTTGACTGGTTTCTGACCGGCCCGGTCGACCGGTTTTTTACAGAAGGATTTTGTTCACTGTTCAATGTAGGCCTATCTAACGAAAAATTTTCAAAAGGGTGTGGGGCATGGGTAAAGTGTTAAAATTTGTGACTTTGGACGGGAGTTTCGGAGAAAAAAAAATGACCCAATTTTAAGACCTTTTTAGATTAAATTTCGGTTTGAAATATTTGTTTTGAGCAGCGCAAAACGTGCACAAAATACTCATAAAAAGGACTGAAGGACACAAACTAAATTATTAGACGTTCTTTCTAATGATATTATGCGAAAGGCCAAAAAAAGAAGTTACAGTTTTTTCGCTATTGGTGACAGATTATTGGCAATTTGCCGAGCAGCTAACACTAAACCGTTATGACATTGGCTAGAAAATATTCGAAATATGATGTGCCCCAGCATTTAGTAGAAATGCTGCTACTTCAGAACAAGCCATGGCTAGTTAGATACACAAAATTAAGAGCTATATCTTTCTTGCCTAGTGCAGAGTGCATGTGGTAAATTTAAGTTGTGAAAAGCTATTCAAAGCGGCAAGATTTTAGCATGTACAAAAAATCTGAAATCTGCGCCACTTCTACTTTCAAGCTGCTTAAAATGATGCTTAAATGCCAGGTATCGTATAGGTGGGGAAGTTAATGCAAAACGTTAGCTACGTTAACCACTAGTCCGCAAACAAACTTTACACCTCCGTTAACGTTAATCCGTTATTTTCAGCTTTAATTAATGGAAGTTAGTGAAGTTCGTTAATTCGTTAATATTTTGCGCGTAATTTACATTTTTCTTTTTATTCACTCGCTTCTAGAAGACGTATTGACGTTGTTGAGCTGATTGCTGTGCCGTCGCTATGGGGGGGCTGGGGGGCCGTGCCCCCCCTAACGGCTGCTTGTCCCCCCCATTTTGGTTTACTCAAAATACGTTTTTAGAACATCACATAAGGACAAAACAACAGACAATGATGTAAAAAGTAATAATTACATTTAAACATAATTCTCCTTTGAGGTTTTCTTTATTCTTTGCGAAATTGCTGGCAACCAACTGCTGTACATAAATCTGACGCAGTAACCCGTCTTATTAACCCGCCTTTACGGATGTGTCGCGGAAGAGAGATGTAAGCCTGCAAAATCGTTAGCGGCACTTAGTGATTATGACATGAATCAATACGTAAAAACACTTTTCAAAGACCAGTTGTTTCGATATATAGAGCACACGTAAGGTTTTGAGGTCGCAGTCAGTGGCGCAACCAGGGTGAAGAGGTTTAAGGCCACTTAACCAAGTTACTTAGAAAATTTAACCTCAAAATACGAGCGTTTAAACATACTTTAAACTTGACCCCAAGTAAGGAAGAAAAGGGGCTAAGTAATTTGATTGTTTGAAATGACATCTAAATTTTAGCAAGTTAGTTATTGATATGGCTTCAAAAAGTGTGAAATGTAATTAAAATGGCGTTGGGGCAAAAAAAAAAAACAAAACAACTTTTAGTTTACTCCTTCTTAGCAAAATCATGGTTGTACGTCTGGTAGCATCCACTGCTGCAGATATATTTTTCAACTTGATTATGGGCCGAAGACGAAACGAGCTAAGAAACGCTGCCGGCCTTGTTTCAAAATTGCGCAAATTTGTAGCTGTACAAGACCTGATTATCAGTTTTTATACGCAAAAAGTTCAGTTTATTTTAGTGCCCCCCCACTTTTGACTAGTGCCCCCTCACTTCGTTTGCTCTGGCGACGGAACTGGCTGATTGTAAGGAAATATTTATTGCTATTGTGGTCTTTTTGTGTTTTGGAAGTAACATGTTACAGTCTAATATAATTTCGAGATAAAAATAGGTTCAAATGCACTAACAAAGCTGCGATCGAAAAATCTCTGGAAATTGCTGACAACGATAATTAATAGACTTATAAGGCTGCAGCTTATTATTTGCCACAAAAAAGAGCTCCTTTCTTCGCTTGGTTTTATAAAACTCGTGCTAATATGCAACAAGTGTTACCAGTGCAAACTGGTCTGTACCGGTACGATGAATGAATGATGCAAGATATTAACGATAAAAACTTTAACGGAAGTTAACAGAACTTAACGGAAGTAAATTTAGCTCGTTAACATGAAAAAACTTTTTAACGGATCAACGAGTTGATGAAAAAGTTAGCTTGGTTATTAAAGGATTAACGGACTTGTGCCCACCTACGCTACTTTCCACATGCATGCTTTATTAGAATCTGACTACGCGATTTTAACGTACATTTTGCACTTTTTTGCTTAGGCCCAAAGGGGGGGGGGCCGTGACACAATACTCCCACCCTAAATACGCCCCTGGATGTGCATGTCTTAATGGCCACAGCATATTAGTCACAGCTTGAAACCATTCAACAGTGTTTTCAAAAGGTGAGGTTACTTAATACTGTTTTTTTACAAAAAGTTTATTCATAATAAAATATATAAGTGTATTTCGGTTGGTGCGTAGATTTCTTTTAGTTGCAAAAAAGTAGGCCTACAATTTGACCGGTATTTCAACCGGCTTGACCGGCCGGTCGAAGAATCTCTACCCGACTGGCCGGTCGACCCGACCGGTTTCCATCTCTGGCTTAGTCAATACCTCAGCACTACATGGAATGCTTCATCGACAAACTTGGCAGATTTCGGTGTATGAAAAAAATCTTTTTTTATTATAAACAAATACTCTCACTAAGTGGCGCTAAAAGGTTGATTAAATTAATTATAACCAGAGGTGGAGTCGAGGACACAAGGCTCGAAGCCAAGGCTAGAGCCAAGAACACAAAAAAATCCGAGGCCAAGGCCAAGGACAGGAATGCTCGAGGCCAAGGCTAAGGACCAAGGACACAAATGCCAGCGTTTTCCTAAGAAAAAAGGTCGTTAAAAAAATTTTCCGTCGATCTCCAAAAAAAAAACGGTCTAGAAAAATATTTTTCAGCCGATCTATAAAATTTTAACCATTCAAAAAAATAGTGCTGTCCTCGAGCCAAGGACAGGGCAATTTTCGTGGACTCGAGGCTTCGAGGCCCAGGCCAAGGACTTGAAAATGTGTCCTCGAGGGCTCCACCTCTGATTATAACAAAATGGAAGAGGCTATTTTACCGGAAATCTTTATCCAATTTTTTATCAATTCTAACCCAACTCAAATTCTTACTCTAAAAGTAACCCCAAAACTACCTCAAACCTTAATCGTTAATACTAACCAGTGACTTCGCCAGAGCAAACAAAATCAGGGGGCACTAGTCAAAAATAAGGGGCTCCAAAATTTGCTAATAAAAACTGATCTTCAGATCTTGTACGTTTACAATTATGCGCAATTTGAAAATAGGGCCGGCAGCGGATTTTAGCTCTTTTCATCTGCGGCCCATCATCGCTAAAAAATCTATCTACAGCAGTGATTGCTACTGGACGTGCAACAAGGAATTTGCTGAGGGGGTGAACCAAAAGTTTTATTGTTTTTTCTTTGCACAAAAAGTACATGATTTAGCCCCCGTTCTGAACAAACTGATGCAACTCAAGCGTGTCACAGACAAACATAGTCAGTAAATTTTTAGTGACTGAGGACGGGGGCCTAGGGGCAGTGCCCCTAGCTGCTAGACGATTTTTGCGATTTTTCAGCGAAAAAATAGAGACTTTGACGTTATTTTAATCACATTTCGCACCTTTTGAAGCCATACGAATAACTAAATCGCTAAAATTCAAATGTCATTTCAAAGAATTAAATTGCGTAGCACTTTCAGCCTCCCTTACTTCAGGTCAAGTCTATTTAAACGCTCGTATTTTGAAATTAACTTTCTAAGTGACTTGGCTAATGGGGCTTAAGCCCCTTCACCCTAGTTGCACCACTGACTGCGACCTCAAAATTTTGAGTGTGCTCAAAAATCAAAACAGCGGGTTTTTGAAAAAAATGTTTTCACGTATTTTTGATGTCATAATCACTAACGAAGTACCGGTAAAGGTTCTGCAGGCTTACTTGTTTCCTCCGCGACACATCCGTAAAGGTGTGTTTGTAAAGGTGCGTTTAGACTGGAAGCGAAGCAACGCGAAGCGACGCAAAGCAACCAAAATTTGACGTCATCGACAGCTCGCGAAAGGTTGCAATCGGTCGCAACCTTCGCAAGCAGTTGCGCAACAGCGCTTGCTTGCAGACTGTAGTAAGATAACCTACTAAATCACTGATTGGATTTTTCGATCGCAGTTTGCAAGAAAATAATGTAGATAGTATATTTGTATGGTTTAGCGCCTATTTATCATTCAAAAGAGAAGGTTATTGGCAAAGTTAGATTCGAGATAGCCCTAGGCTAGCCAAGTTAATTGGGATCTAGACAGCTAAGGCTGTAAATCCTAGAGTGATTATTCATAGCTATGCTTGATCTCAAAGCTTCATTATGATGAATACACCAAAGCAGTAGGCCTAGCCCCACGACATCTAGCTTTTAAAACAAAACTTTTTATTCTGTGCAGCATAGCAGAAGCTATTGTATCAGTCCAGTGGTTCTTTTGGCTGAGCAGCTTTTGCTTTTTTGTCTTAAAGTACAGTCAAACCTCGGTTTTCGAACATAATCCGTTCCAGAAGGTTGTTCGAAAAGTGATCTGTTCGAAATCCGAAACAATTTTTCCCATTGAAATTAATGCAAATAATTTTAATCCGTTCCAACTCTAGAAAACAACTTTTGTGAAGCATTTTTTTACTATTTTACACCATAAACTGTACTGTGATACTGTAATAACATAAATAAAAATGGGTAGAAGTAGATTGTGTTTTATTTTAATAAAGGATTTCCTATCTAAGACGATGAAAAAAACGAACAGTAAACATTTCTTATGTTTTATTTTCGAAACATTGAAAACATTTAAAGTTAAGATGCAGTACAATACGATAAATTTTGAAAAAATTTGCAGAAATTACTAACGAAACTGTAAAAAAAAATACAACAGCTCAGTTACACCAAAAATCGTGTGTAAAAAGCCGACATATGCAGCATCATGGCGTATTCGTGTTCGCTCGGCTTCTTTCGGTTTGGTCGTGATCCGAATTTTTGTTCGAAGTCTGAAAGATAAAAATCTCAAATTTATTGTTCGAAAACCGATTTGGTCGAGAACCGAAGCGTTCAATAACCAAGGTATGACTGTAAACTAACATGGTGTTGTTGTTTTTTTCAGAATTTAAAATAACCCACCAACAGGCTAGTTTTGAATGTGCTGATAATGTTTTTACCCATTGTTTGTTAGCTTGTTGTTTTAAAAGTAACCACATGGAACAATTGCTTGAATACTGGTACTGGAAATTTGCAAAAGTTTTTGCACTATCCACTTGGCCAAGCCAACTTGGTGCATAAAACTGTATTTGAATTGTTTTTAAGCTGCATACGAGAGCTGAGATACAAAAGCACCAAAAAAGTTGTATGAAGTTTTGGATTGGCCTAATTGGTAAAATTACTTCTGCGAAGAAGAGCAAGCGGAATTTTTTCTTCTAAATGTCTTCTTAAAAGCATAGGTGGGCTCTAGTCCGTTAATCGTTAATCCGTTAATAAGGAAGCTAACTTTTTCATTAACTCGTTAATCCGTTAAAAACTTTTTTCATGTTAACGGACTAAATTAACTTCCGTTAAGTTCTGCTAACGGACTAAATCAACTTCCGTTAAGGTTTTTATCGTTAATATCTTGCACCATTCATTCATCATACCAGTACAAACCAATTTGCACTGGTAACACTTGTTGCGTATTAGCACGAGTTTTGTCGAAGACAGCGAAGAAAGAAACTCTTTTTCGTGGCAAATAATAAGCTGCAGCCTATTAATTATCGCTGTTTACAATTTCCAAAGATTTTTCGATCGCAGCTTTGTTAATGCATCCGAATTCATTTTTATCTTAAAATAAGATTAGACTGTAAAATGTAACTTCCAAAACACAAAAAGACCACCATAGCAATAAATATTTTCTTACAATCAGCTCAACAGCGTCAATACATGTTCTAGAAGCGAGAGAATAAAAAGAAATGTAAATTACACGCAAAATATTAACTGATTAACGGACTTGATTAACTTCAGTAAATTAAAGCCAAAAATAACAGATTAACATTGACGGAGGTGTGAAGTTTGTTAACGAACTAGTGGTTAACGAAGCTAACGTTTTGTGTTAACTTGCCCACTTATGCCTAAAAGTCTTCATGTTTCTAAAGGTTTGTGACAGTGATCAAGTTGAACTGGAAGCAATGGTTTTGGACTTTCCCTAGTTTTATAATCATGAATATTGTAGTCTGGTAGGGACTTTTCACTACAGTCCTATGTGATGAAAATAGAAGCGTCAAGTGTGTTAAGTATTCATTTACCGTGTCTTTGTGTAATATCTGAATTTTGTTGTTTGTGAATTTCAAAACATTTTAACTATTTCTTAAAGGCGGTGAATCATCCAGCCAATTCCAGTGGTTTACAAGAGCTAAAATTGAACTATAATTTTTGATATTTTTTGTTTTGATTTTGGGGCTGCGTTTGCAAAAATATTCAACAAATACAAAAAGATGTCCCCCAGAAAAAAGTTTTTGGAAACTCTGAGTTTTGATCTTCCCGCCAAAACCACAGTTTTCTAAACTATTAGGCCTACTGTAATCTTATTAAACTATTAGGCCTAACTATCTCTAAACTATTAGGCCTAATAGTTTAGAGATAGTTAGGCCTAAACTAATTAGAAATAAACTATCTCTAAACTATTAGGCCTACCACAGTTCTCTAAACTACT
Organism: Trididemnum nubilum; assembly: GCA_963965965.1. Taxonomy (NCBI): domain Eukaryota; kingdom Metazoa; phylum Chordata; class Ascidiacea; order Aplousobranchia; family Didemnidae; genus Trididemnum; species Trididemnum nubilum. The sequence continues at coordinate 9,211,129 of OZ014477.1, read as the reverse complement.
AGGCCTACTGTGGTTTTGGCGGGAAGAACAAAACTCAGCGTTTCCAAAAACTTTTTTCGAGGGGACATCTTTTTGTATTTGTTGAATATCTTTGCAACCGCATTCCCAAAATTAAAACATAAAATATCAAAAATTATAGTTCAATTTTAGCTATTGTAAACCACTGGAATTGGCTGGATGATTCACCGCCTTTAAAACTTTAACTGCTTTACATGGTGAATAAAGTGACAAAGTAAACAATTTTAAGTCTGAAGTTCAATCATTACAATTACAGTCAGTGTATTTAGATGAACTAGAAAGCCAATATATCTAACCAGTAAAAAGTGAGTTCTACTTTTTGCTGAGGTTACTATTATTGGAAGAGAAGTAGCCACCAAGCAAATTCATTAATATTGTTCCATTCTCATTAGTCCCCACTAAACAAAAAACTTGATACAGCATTTATAAAAATAATTGGACTGGGGAAGGAAGCGTCAGTTACATGAAAATGTGAGAACTAACAACACCTTTATTCAGACGCTTGAGTAACAATTTTCACATAGAAAAATCTAAATGTTTTTTTTTTATCAGGGGCATAACCAAAAACTTGCTAAAAAGAGGGGGCTTGACCTTACACCTATAAATTTGTCTGTATCTTACAAACGGTGGTTTGGAGCGAAGCCCTTTGAGGTAAACGCGACCGTCGCAACGTACTGCAAGAAAATGCAAACTAATAAAATGCTCTCGAAAGAATTTAACTTCGCACTAAACACTGATAAGCGCTCCGCTAGCAAATAAAAAACCAAACCTGGTTTTAGAAGCTGACTTTTCCTCAAAGCAACTGCTGGTATTACTGTGCTAAATTCTTGTCCTTCAAAGATAGTGCCAAATCATGCAAAAACTGCAATGTTTTTTTGCTTTTTCCAGCAAATCAACACAGCAACTCATTGCACAATAAGCAAAAAATCCACTCTATAACTGATAACAAATCCAGCTTTCAGTTTCACTCATAGCGTTAACATTGGGAGTCTTCATAAACAGCACTAAATAACAAATGCAAACAACTGTTTAAGCTTACTACAGGTACCATAACATGCTTGCCTGAAAAAGAAAAAATCACATAAAAAACAACAACATACCGTAGTTTATGCTTTAAATGTACCTGTAGATAAGCCTATTGATCTACACTCTACAAGATAAATCTACCACTACCATAATGAGACTTGGATGGTGAAAGCGTATAAGGATTTGTTAACTGAGTAAACACCTTAAGAGAACTTTTGACATCTGCTTCCAGCTTTTTGCGTTTCTGCTTCAAAACCCAGAACTCTCATCGTCAAAACAGGTTATGGCAAGTTTTCAGTGGAAGGATCTTACCAAATCATTGATAGCTAGTAAATAGGCTAACTACTACTACGTTTTTGAAGAAATGACAAGTCTTTTTATTTCCAAATTCGATCTACTGTACTTCGTTTTTCCCTTATACTTCACAAACTTTTTTCTCAAGATTGTTTTGTTACCTGAGCTATTTAGACTCTTCTTCATCATTATTGCGTTATAACTCAATGTAAACTCAATCTTCGTTTTACCGGTAATTCCAGCGCGCTATGACGAAACAGAACCTGTAATTACTACAATAGCGCTTCAATAACAAAGTACACAAAACCGACAAGTTTGACGTCCTACAAAGTTCCCTGCAAAGCCTCAGCCGCTGTGTAACCCCTTAAGGTTTGTCCAGTTCGGCCAAGAGTCTTGTCCAGCTGGGGAATAACTTTGCTAGAGAAGCTGAGGGCTGCCGATGAGAGCTAAAAGCTCGAGACAGCGCTGTCCAGCTCTGTGCAAAGTACACAAAGCTTTCTGCTCATTAAAAACATTTAAAAAAAATGTTATTAAAATTAGCCTATGAAGCGACCAGTCGCGAATATTAGCAACCGCTCGCGAAGTTTGGCAACCTTCGCGAGTGACGTAGGCGACCATTCGCAAAGGTTGGCGAAGGTCGCCAACCTTCGCTTCGCGTTGCTTCGCGTCCAGTTTAAACGCACCTTAAGATGGAGTATTGCGTCAGATTTATGTACAGCAATTTTTCCACCACTGTCTGTTGTCTTGTCGTTGGATGATGTTCCAAAAACAGTATTTTTAGTTATCCAATATGGGGGCACAGCAGCCGTTAGGGGGGCACAGCCCCTTGATCCCCCTCCGTAGCGACGGCACTGATCGTTATTCTTAAAAAACCAAATAAAAAACGCGGATGAATATTTCTCAGTTTCGTTTTATGCTTTTTAACTTGAAAATTTACGGTAAAATGGTCACTAATTTACAACAAATTGCGTGTGTTAAATGATTTCTAAATAACGTGAAATAAATGAGCAATCATGTGGAATGCATTTGATTAGCCTGTAACATCCGATTGAGTTCCGTTGGTTTGACTTGACGCTAGGCAGATAGGGTCCTACAAAATTTCAAATTTAGAACTCAAGGATTCTATGTTTGTAAGCCTAAGCATTACTCTTAAAACATTCAAGTTTCTAAGTTTGTTTGTTGGCAGAGCCGCAACTACAGGAGAGGGGGCGGCAAGGGCGCCGCCCCCCAAATCCAAAGCAACAATAGTAGAAGATCGAAAAGCGGCAACTTCGGCAGTAAAGAAATCCAAGGAGAAGTCATGGGAAGAGTTTGGTCGTCGGTTGGATTCCAACTATTTTTCGGCAAACAAAGTATTTTGGCAGACCATCCGCCGTTTACGTGGCAAAAGATCGAGTATCACGTACTCCATCAAGGATTCTGACGGTAACATTCTAACGGATGAGAATGAAATCCTTTCACGATGGAGAGAATACTTTGAAGATCTTTTGAATCCTGTAAAGGCATCGACTCGTGACACACACGAAGTGACACATCTAGGGGAGGACGAAGTTTTCACTGCAGCAGAAGTGGCAACTGCAATTAAAGGGATAAAATCTGGAAAAGCTGCTGGTGAAGATGAAATCAGACCCGAGATGTTGAAAGCGCTGACTGGAGAAGGAGTTCTCTGGTTAACGCGAGTGTGTCAAATTGCGTGGAAGCTTGGCAAAACTCCTAGAGATTGGCAAACAGGTGTGATTATTCCGATATTCAAGAAAGGAGATCGCAAGCAATGTACAAACTACAGAGGGATATCTCTCCTTAGTTTGCCAGGGAAAGTATATGCCAAATGCCTTGAAAGGAAATGCCGAGAAATAGTGGAATCAAAACTGGAGGATGGTCAGTGCGGTTTTCGTCCGGGTCGCAGCACCACGGACCAAATCTTCACTCTGAAGCAAATCTTCGAGAAATCTTGGGAGTATGGCAAAGATCTTTTTGCATGCTTTGTCGATCTTGAAAAAGCATATGACCGAGTTCCTCGGGATAAACTTTGGAAGGTTTTGCAGGAGTATGGCGTTGATGGTCAATTGTTACGCGCTATTAAGTCATTGTACTGCAGACCGGAGGTTTGTGTTCGGGTAAATGGCAAGCAATCAAAGCCGTTCCATGTGGGCGTTGGACTCCGGCAAGGGTGCGTTTTGTCACCTCTCCTTTTCATTGTTTACATGAATTGGATCGACAAATGCAGCCAAGCTGATGAGTGTGCCACGATTGGAAATTGCAAAATTAGTCGTCTGCTATTCGCAGATGATTTGGTTCTGCTTTCTTCCACAGAATCTGGCCTCCAGCGCGCATTAAATAACTTTGCAGATGCATGCAACACCGCCGGAATGAAAATAAGCACGGCCAAAACTGAGGTACTCCATCTTTCAAGAAACCCTGATCAGTGCGTATTACAAGTGAATGGAGCGACACTGAAGCAGGTAGAGAAGTTCAAGTATCTTGGGGTTGCATTTACGAGTGACGGAAGGCAAGACGAAGAACTGGATACCCGAATAGGCAAGGCTAGTGCAGTAATGCGAGCTTTGCACTACTCGGTTGTCATGAAACGAGAATTGTCGAAAAAGGCAAAACTCTCAATTTTCAAAGCAGTTTTTGTCCCCATTCTCACTTATGGTCATGAATCTTGGGTAATGACCGAAAGAATGCGATCACAAGTGCAAGCGTCCGAAATGAGGTTTTTACGAAGAATCGAAGGAGTTACACTGTTTAACAAGGTGCGTAGCTCTGAAATTCGAAAATTTCTTAACATCGAGCCGTTACTTCTCCGAATTGAAAGATCTCAGCTTAGATGGTTTGGCCATGTAAGCAGAATGCCTCAGGAAAGACTCCCCAAACAAGCTTTACATGCCAAAGCAAATGGGAGAAGACCAGTCGGACGACCTAGAACTAGATGGACCGATTACATTGAGGATCTTGGATGGAATCGCTTGGGACTTCGCCCAAGTGAAATGATGGAGGTGATGGAAGACCGTGAGGTGTGGCGGCTCAATCTTGAGCTACTGCCCCCGCAACCCTCACGGAAAAGCGGGCAATGAAGAAAGAAGAAGAAAGAAGAACTTTGCTTATCGAAAACATGTTCGTACAGGACGCGAAACAGAAGTCTGGTACCCCGTGATTACAGTCTATGTAGCGGTAATGAGCCGCAATTTTGAGATTTGGCAAGGTTTTCTGGAATTTTTTTGTTTTAGGTGGGCGCAGTATTATTGTGTACTTTATTGTTTGTTGGGTTTTCCAAAGAAGTATTGCAGATAGATACCGGTAGTTTAAAGCCTTCACTTAGGCATATAGCTGCCAGTATATACCAGTAAGCGTTTGGGCTACTACCGTAGTACCAGCATTGATAAATTATAAGATTTAGACTAGCCTGTATTTAAACCAGGGATGTGGAAGCGGAAGCTGGAAGCGGAAGCGGTGGAAGCGGTAAATTTTTGTGGAAGCGGAAGCTGGAAGCGGTAAATAGGTACCGCTTCCGCTTCCACTTACGTTGTTCGACAATTCTCGCACTAAATGTTTTTTTAACACAAAACAAACAATTGAAACATACCATTACTAGAGTTTGTGAAGCCAGCTGTTGCAGAAAATATCCACTCTTAAACTCGCAAAAATTTGAATCCACCGCTGTTTGCTAAACTCATTGCCCTCAAATGCGAATCGGGGCAATAACTTTTTAAATCTTTGGTTTAAAACTTTATAAATACTGGCAAAGCCATATTTTGCAGAAATTTCAGCAACAATCCCAGTTCACACTTGGAAAACAAAGCTTCGTGGTTTCTCATTTATAAATTATAAAAGGCAGTTAGCGAATACCAAGTTACCAACGCACTATTTTGCAATCTTTCGACTGTTGGCAAATCTCGCAAGTTACTATCGATTCACAACGGGAAGTTTTATTACTCAAATAAAATCAAGCTTTTTGAAGTAATGTTAGTTAATATAGTTTTTAAAATAATTTAATTTCATTGTCATTAAAGTATTATGAAAGAAAACTGAGTATTTTGATGTTGCTTTTGCGTATTCCATTTGACGATTCTTTGCGGTAAGTAATTTAATTGTGAGTGTGTAGCGTTAAATTTGGTGATAGGAAAATTCTCTGGGGACAATAGCGTACGTTTGTAATGTTTGGGTTCGTGAATCACGAAAAAAATACAAAAACAATAGTTGCAGTGCGCTCACTTTCTCAAAACCGCTGTTTTCATTATTGAATTTAATTTTATTGTAAAATACTAACCTACCAAGCTGACGGTACTTAGGTCGATTTAATAAAGTGCCTTTCTTGCAACCACCTATGGAGTTCGGTGACGTCTCAAAGTATTTTCCTACGTCCAAACTTTAAACTTGTTTACGATTAATAATATGCAACTCAATTCATTGTTTTTCTCGTGTTTACAAGGCGGTGAGAATTCCTAGTAGATGACGTAAGTATGTAATAAATGACATGCATATTCGGCGTATAAATAGAGATACGACGATTCAAACTTGATATTTGACCAAGTAAATTTAAGTAGCTTGTACTCATAGCCTAATACGTATTGAGCAGTTGAGAATTAAGTAAAATTATTTTTTTACTCTTATTTTTACTCTATTAATATTTTTTACACTTATTTTACACTCACCATTTTCGTTGGATTTTTCTTTTATTATAGCCGCTGTTTTCTTGTGCTTTTTTATTGCACTCACTGTTTTAAATTACTTGTTTTAATATTACTTTTTTTTATTGCACGGAGTATTGTTTTTCTTCATGTTTACTTCTTCTGTGTGTTAGTAATGAAATAAATCGTTTTCACTTTTCGTTTACATACCAGTAACACGTTAATGCATTTTATTCATATTATTAGCTAAAAATATTATGATAAATTTTGGTAAAAGTGGTGGAAGCGGAAGCGGTGGAAGTGGAAGCGATGGAGGTGGAAGCGGAAGCGGTTGGAAAATAGGCGCTTCCACATCCCTGATTTAAACTATCTTAGCAGCCTACTGTCATTTGCGTGTTTTTCATTTACCGCTCTAGAGGCATGCGAGCTATACAATTAGCCATCCGAGCAGAGTAATGCATTGTTTCAGGCGCGTAGCCAGGATTTGAGAAAGGGGGGAGGGGGGCTTTTTTGAAAGAGTGAGAAAAGTGCAAACGACCTAGACCCGAATTTTCATTGTTCTTGAATCAGAATCACACGGAATTTCTCGGAAACATCGGAAATTCCATCGATTTTTAGCCCAAAAACAGGTGGTCTCCGAAAAAAAAAAAAGGTCTTCACCGAATTTGAGTCTGAATTTTCGGCCAAAATCGGAAATTCAACCGTTTTTTCAGCCCAAAAACGGGTGGTCTCCAAAAAAAAAGGTAGTGTCTAGTGCACTGTCCCGGTTTCCGACATCAAATCGCTGCTGCACCGGCAGCCAATCAAATTGCGCCTTTATCCTTGATTCGCTTTAAATACAGCACTTTGACACATCAAATCCCAAGCCCAGACGGCGTAGTGGTTAGAACGCCTGGCTATAATGCTGAGGGTCGAGGTATCGAATCTTGCTGGACACGCTCACTAGCGCTAGAGAGCTACCCCAATGAACAATTGCATGTGGGGCCCAATTGGGGCCTTAGTGGGCCAACATGTGGGGCCCATGTGGGCTACCCACATGGGGCCCACTTGATTTTGTCCGCGGGATAAAACTGGGCCCCATCTGGGCAGCCCATTAATTTAATGGGTAAACCCACCTACATCCCATGCTTCTACCACTGGGATTCAACTGGGCAACCCATTAATTTAATGGGCAAACCCACCCACATCCCATGCTCTTACCACAGGGATTCAACTGGGCAGCCCATTAATTTAATGGGCAAACCCACCCACATCCCATGCTCATACTCCTGGGATTCAACTGGGCAGCCCATTAATTTAATGGGCAAACCCACCCACATCTAATACTCTTACCATTGGGATTTCACTGGGCAGCCCATTAATTTAATGGGCAAACCCACCTACATCCCATGCTTTTACCACTGGGATTCAACTGGGCAGCCCATTAATTTAATGGGCAAACCCACCCGCATCCTATGCTCTTACCACTGGGATTCAACTGGGTAGCCCATTAATTTACTGGGCAAACCCACCTACATCCCATGCTTTTACCACTGGGATTTAACTGGGCAGCCCATTAGTTCAGTGGGCAAACCCACCCGCATCCAATGCTGTGGTACTCGACATCCCAAGACGTGTAAAACTGGTGCAGCGTGAAGCACAATAATACAAAAACACTATACATTCATCAAAACTTGAGGGTTTATTTTTACCAACTTACAGTGATAACCGAATTCACGCACAACAACATTACACGTAAAGCAAACACATTACAGATCATTTTAACTTAGAGCTGGCACGGGAGCGCTTTCGAATCTCTTTCTTTTGGACCGGTTTCCGCCTCGATCTCGCGCAATGGTCAACCATTTGACCACTTCGGTTTCCAAATCGACTTCGCTGCATTTACTGGTTGCCAGATTCTTTTTTACATCATCCGAAAAAACAACAATGGGCAATGAGAAGCAACTACACAAGTCGTCAGCGTAGCCGAGAAGGAAAAAGCGTTGTTTTTACGACGACCTTGATTGCATAATCTGAGTTCAACTTGCACCCTGGTCACGTTGTTGCGTCTTCGGATAAGACGGATTACGATGATTTATCTCTGCTTGGCAGCTTTAAACAAGCAGCAAATTCAGTGGACAAGAATTCGAAGAAATCCTCAAACTTAAGCATGTAGGTTACAGTTTTCTCCAAGCAAGCAGTAGTTATGGCAAGGAAAGATTTGTGCATCATCAAACAGTTAGCTTTTGACGCTATAAAGTGACAAAAGATCAATACCGGTACCGGTACATTAAACATGCCAGGCGCGTAGCCAGGATTTCGCAAAGGGGGAGCGGGCTTTTTTGAGAGGTGAAAACAGCAGTAAACGAACTTGAACCAAATTTTCATCAGTCTTGAACCAAATTGAGGCGGTTTTTGTGTCAAAATCAGGTGATCTTCAAAAAAAAGGTCTTCACCAAAATTGAAACGGTTTTTCCAACCAAATTTTGGTGATCTCAAAAAAAAAAGTCTTAACCAAAGTTCAGTCACTTCTCCTGACCAACTTTGGGTGCGCTCCTGAAAAAAAAACTCCACTTTTTCTGGTCCAAATACTAGTCCTTCACAACTTCTGCTCGCAATGACCAACTTGGCTACGAGCCAAAGACTAGCTAGCAGTCAGAGACGTTTAACAACGAAATCTCAGTTGTGCCGTCAATAGTGACTTACAAACTTTATTATGTGTTAGAAACAGTACCGGTAGTTCAAAAGCATAAACATTTTGACAAAGAACGCACATTACCCCACAAATTCGAGTTAAATCACTATTTAATATTTTGATGTTTAAGTCACACTGTGCTTTGCTTAAACAAGTTTAAACTATAAAGGTCAATGGTCGTTTTTCGTAATAAAGATACCGCACAGAATTACCACTTCTAGATGAAATCGAAATAGGTTCAACATAAAATTATACTGTTTTCGTTCAAACCTTAGCAATTTCAAAGTATTTGATCTAGTGAAAAAAAAACATTTGAATAGCTTATCAGCATTCTGCTTGAACAAAAGCAAATAAGAAAAAAACTTACCTTGCAACTCATATATTATCGACAACTTCTTGAATGATTCTTTGCCTTTGCGTCCCGTAAGATTGTAAAACAACCTAACTATCAAAAAGTTGAACTGCATAATGCAACAAAAACTTCCATTTACCAAAACGAAATTGCAAAATTTCGCATCATTAATCTGGTATTTGTTGCCAGTCTGAGTTTTTGAGACTTTTGCCGCTCCTTTTCGTAAGAAAACTTGAAACTAATTTCCTTAACCCTGCTTGCTATCTAGAACACTTATTTTAGTTACCATTAATTTAGGTTAATGAAAAAAATACCAACCGCGATGACTTAATTGTTCATGATACTTTACAGCAATAAAAGAGTTTTGTGCTCTAACGCAAACTCGCCACGTGAAATGTTCTAAATTCACGCTTTTGCGCATGCGCAGAACCTGTCTCGCAACGCTTTTTTCTCGTGCAGTGTTTCAATAAAAAGAATAAAGTGTTACGAAAATATAAAGAAACTTCCAACATGTATTTGCCGTCTGAAACCTTTTAACATCGCAAAATAGTATTTCTATTCTCAACAAATTTACATGAATAAATTTTCTAATACATTGACACTATTTTTCAATAAAAATGTTAAATAAGAGGTTAAATTTGAAATATTTAAAACAATTTTTTAGTCCCAAAATTTAAACTGTTATTGACATTTGTTATGTTCCGTAACAACTAAAATTCAATTCACAAAAATTAATACACGTTTAAGAATCAAAATTTTACACGATACAACTACCACGATGACAGATAACATAAAGTTTTGACTGGGCTGATAGTGTGAATAGCGCGGGCACCCATTATTTAAAACGTTTCAACTTTCTTCGTTTTGTTTTGTTACGTCTAAAACTAAATGATTATTTTTCGGCTTACTACAATTAATGGTTTTTATACTAAACGCTAAAAAAGATATTGAAGGAGCCCATTTAGGCCGATGCGAAGCCCATTGGGGCCCCATCAAAATGGCCCACGACTGGGCTAAGAGTGGGAATAGCGTGGGCACCCCAAAATCATAAACATTCAGTTTTTTTTGTTTTACAGTATTTTGTTGCAACAAAAATTAGAAAATTATTTTTAGATTTTAAAACAACCAACGGAGCATATACTAAACGCTAAAAAAGATTTTGAAAGAGTCCATTTAGGCCAAGCTAAGCCCATTCGGGCCCCATCAAAATGGCCCACGACTGGGCAAAGAATGGGAATAGCGTGGGCACCCCAAATTCAAAAAAGTTTCGATTTTCTTCGTTTATTTTGTTGCGACGTTAACTGAATAGTTACGGTATTTTTAGGCTTTAAACTACCTACGGAGCATATACTAAACGCTAAAAAAGATTTTAAAGGAGCCCAATTAGGCCCATGCTAAGCCCATTTGGGTCCCATCAAAATTGCCCACTACTGGGCAAAGAGTGGGAATAGCGTGGGCACCCCAAATTCAAAAAAGCTTCAATTTTCATCGTTTTATTTTGTTGCGACAAAAGTTAATTAGTTATTTTTAGGCTTTAAACTACCTACGGAGCATATACTAAACGCTAAAAAAGATTTTGAAGGAGCCCATTTAGGCCCAAGCTAAGCCCACTTGGGCCCCAGTAAAATAGCCCACGACTGGGCAAAGAGTGGGCATATGGCGTGGGCACCCCAAATTCAAAAAGTTTGTTTTTCATCGTTTGTTTCGTTGCAACAATAACTCTAAATAAAGTTATTTTTGGACTTTTAACAACCGAAGATGTTTATACTAAACGCTTAAAAAAATTTTAACGGAGCCCATTTAGGCCCAAGTTAAGCCCACTTGGGCCCCATCAAAATGGCCCACGACTGGGCAAAGAGTGGGAATAACGTGGGCACCCCAAATCCTAAAAGATTCAATTTTCATCGTTTTATTTTGTTGCGACAAAAAACTAAATAGTTAATTTTGGGCTTTTATCAATTCCAACAGTGTTTATACTACGGCTAAAACAAATTTTAACGGAGCCCAATTTAGGCCCAAGCTAAGCCCGCTTGGGCCCCAGTAAAATGGCCCAAGATTGGGCTAAGAATGGAAATACCGTGGGCACCCCACAATCATGAAGATTCAATTTTTTTGTTTTATTTTGCTTCAACAAAAATGAGAAAATTATTTTTGGGCTTTTAACAACCATAACGGAGTACATACTAAAGGCTTAAAATGATTTTGAAAAAGCCCACTTAGGCCCAAGCTAAGCCCACTTAGGCCCAAGCTAAGCCCACTTGGGCCCCAGCAAAATGGCCCAAGATTGGGCTAAGAATGGATATAGCGTGGGCACCCCACAATCATGAAGACTCAATTTTTTTGTTTTATTTTGCTTCAACAAAAATGAGAAAATTATTTTTGGGCTTTTAACAACCAACGGAGTACATACTAAAGGCTTAAAATGATTTTGAAAAAGCCCACTTAGGCCCAAGCTAAGCCCACTTGGGCCCCAGTAAAATGGCCCAAGATTGGGCTAAGAATGGAAATAGCGTGGGCACCCCACAATTATAAAAATTCAATTTTTTTCTTTGTCTTGCTTCAACAAAAATGAGAAAATTATTTTTGGGCTTTTAACAATCAATGGTGTTTATACTAAACATATAAAATGATTTTAAAGGAGTTCATTTAGGCCCAAACTAAGCCCACTTGGGCCCCAGTTAATTGGCCCACACAAAGCCCAGTAGCCCAGTTGCCCACCAAAAACCTATGTGGTCCCCATATGGGCATGTTCACTGGGACAACTCTACGAAATTCTTTTTTTTTTCTCTAAAATCTTATTTTTAGAGTTAGGGTTAGGGCAGCGATGCCAGCTGAGAGATAGTAAATTGAACAGCTAAATAAAACAACCCCCCAAGATACTTGAATTTCTCTACCTGCTTCAGTGTCGCTCCATTCACTTGTAATACGCACTGATCAGGGTTTCTTGAAAGATGAAGTACCTCAATTTTGGTTGCATTTACGAGTGACGGAAGGCAAGACGAAGAACTGGATACCCGAATAGGCAAGGCTAGTGCAGTAATGCGAGCTTTGCACTACTCGGTTGTCATGAAACGAGAATTGTCGAAAAAGGCAAAACTCTCAATTTTCAAAGCAGTTTTTGTCCCCATTCTCACTTATGGTCATGAATCTTGGGTAATGACCGAAAGAATGCGATCACAAGTGCAAGCGTCCGAAATGAGGTTTTTACGAAGAATCGAAGGAGTTACACTGTTTAACAAGGTGCGTAGCTCTGAAATTCGAAAATTTCTTAACATCGAGCCGTTACTTCTCCGAATTGAAAGATCTCAGCTTAGATGGTTTGGCCATGTAAGCAGAATGCCTCAGGAAAGACTCCCCAAACAAGCTTTACATGCCAAAGCAAATGGGAGAATACCGGTCGGACGACCTAGAACTAGATGGACCGATTACATTGAGGATCTTGGATGGAATCGCTTGGGACTTTACCCAAGCGAAATGATGGAGGTGATGGAAGACCGTGAGGTGTGGTGGCTCAATCTTGAGCTACTGCCCCCGCAACCCTCACGGAAAAGCGGGCAATGAAGAAAGAAGAAGAAGAAGAATAAAACAACCGCCGCCGCAGGTGCAGCAGCGATTTGATGTTGGAAACCGGGCCGGTGCAGCAGACACTGCCAAAAAAAAGGTCTTCACCGAATTTTAGTCGGAATTTTCGGCCAAAATCGGAAATTCAAACGTTTTTTCAACTTCTCAACTTCACAACTTCAGCACCCAATTTCCTTTGGGGGGGGGGGCTGTTTTTAATTTTCAACCAAAAATTGGGCTCAAAAGCACCAAAGACGTGCGATTTTGCATACTTCACGCCCCTTTCCCTGGCTACGCTACTGCATTGTTTAGATCAGTGCTCTTCAACCTTTTTTTACGTGGTATAGCCTACCTTTTGCGATTTTCGAAAACTTTGTATACTCCACAAAAATTTCTAGCTCGTGTAAGCGGTTGTGGCGGTCCTCCTTCCAGACTGTCACGGGAGGGGCCACAATTACCTTCCAGCTTGATAAATTTACTCGATTACTTGCTTGTTTTCCATTTTATTGTATGTTACCAAAAAGAAATTCACAGATATTATCACAATCGTTGATTAAATAAGATGAAATTTCTTTGTTGCTTATCCTGCCACGTTGGCAGCCGAAAGAGAAAGACTCATTGTTTTTCGCTGCGTCATAGAAAAAAAAGAGTTGCCCAAAAAAAATGTAATTACGAAAGACGGAGTTAGCCGTATTCCCACACGGTGTAGACTTTTTTTGTGGATCCGATTTTTCATGCTTAGATTTGGGAGAAATTGGACCGAATCTAGCCTGAATGTAAGCTGGTAAGTGCAGACCATTTCCTTTTTTTTTTTTTTGGAGATCGCAGTTTTGTTTCGTATACCCTCTGTATACCGAGTAGCCTACCATAATTACCGTTTCGCATACCAATTGGTATATCGTATACCCGGTTGAAGATTTGTACGAATTAGATGTAACGAATCTGTGGTGACCTGCTGATTGGCTTACTTCATATTGCACATAGCAGGTTTAATCCAATAAAAGTTTAAATCAATGGATTGTTGAACTCTACCGTTTGGTAGTGTACATTATTCCACCTCACAACGTGTACAATAAGTAGGTATCGAGTTTGTTTTACTGTACAGTACTACGAAACTTATTGAATAGTTATGACGGTTCATTTACAGGTCATCTAGGGTAGTGTGTTTTTGCGTTGCATCAAATACGAGGTGTTGAACTCAGTCTCACTAAAAAAAAAAGCATACCGAACCCTGATTAGCATGGTACAGTAGACAAACTAGACATGCGCATTACTCCTGGTTCATACGAAAAAGATTAGCGGTTAACGGCGTTGCGTTTGCTGCGGCCCGTCTGGGGTTCAATTCCCTAGCCGGTTAACAAACAGTGCAGCTAACGACTCGCCATCGCTGTGACATTTCTTCTCAAGCTGCTGTGTTGTCCAGGTGCGGAGATGAGCCCAGAGTCCCTACTAAATCGTATTCGTAACACGCTTCGGTGTAATTTTAAGAGAATAATAAAACTTTGATTTTTTGATATGCTACCGTAAGTATGGCTTTGCTTGAACACTGATCGTAAGCGTCACAACAGCAAACCTTCGAAGAATAAACAAACACGTGAAATTCGAAATTACTTTCTACTTTTCATTACTTAAGTAGAATTAATTTTGACTACTTTCCTACTTTTACTTAAGTGGAAATGCTTCGCCATACTTCTACTTTTACTTGAAAGGCATTTTTGAGTAAGTAACAATACTTCTACTTAAGTAGATTTTTCGACTACTTTGTCCACCTCTGATCCATTTCTTGTTCAGACTTAATTAATTGTAAATCACTTGGTGGGGGGCAGCGATGAACATCTCCAAAATTATCTTTATTTGTAAATGCAGACGAATCAGGCTAAAACTTGTGCTTTTTTATTTCATGGTCTACCAGCTTGTGACAAAAAGGCTGATATTTTACCATTAACCAACACCCTCATAGCCCATTTGCGCAGCCAATTTAATTATGCTTTTACACTGCTAATTCTTATGCCACATTTTAAAAGCATTAATTTGTGCTAAAAAATAGGCCTAATATTAAGTTATTCTAGCACAAAAAATTGCAAAATCTCCAAGCGCTAGGAGCAAAGCTCATAGAAACCCTTTGCCTCCGGCTGTGGGGGCGTTGCCCCCAAACCCCTAATGGTTGAGCCTTTTCTTACTGAATTGATAATTTGTTTGTAATTATTTTTTAGATTTAGTGTTTATGCGAGGTATTCAGTACTTTGACTTGGTTGAAGTGTTTCATTGTGTGACAGCATTAGAGAGCAATATGTTGGTGGTAATGACTGTTGTTTCAGAATCACCTATTGCGAAACGTGCCGCTTTGCCGTTTCACTTTATTTACATATTAGTTTTGCACTGTTTTGGTTTTTGTAATTGTTGCAAGTTATTTTGGCCAATCACCTTTTTAATTTTGTGCACTGCCTTTTCTAAATTACGTCACACTCACGTGACACTTTGGCCTGTCTCGCGAGTGTTGTTAGCTCTTAGTTTCGGATTTTAGAGGTGAAGCAAACAGCTCACATTTTTATTTTTTAAATCTTGGAATTTTAAATTGTTAGGGTGCGTTTAGACTGGACGCGAAGCAACGCGAAGCAACCAAAATATGACGTCATCGACAGCTCGCGAAAGGTTGAAACCGGGTCGCAACCTTTCGCGAGCTGTCGATGACGTCAAATTTTGGTTGCTTCGCGTCCAGTCTAAACGCACCCTAAGACGTTTACGTTACTGGCAGAAATCTAGATAGTATTTTGTTGCCTGTTTGATTCTGTTTTCAATAAAATCTAATAAAATACAGTTCGCTGTATATTAGAGTTACTGAGTGCAGCCACGTCTGAAAAGTCTATGCTGGGCCAGTAAGCCGGAGTCAAGCTGGGCAGCGAATACCCGTGTGGCTCCCCCTGGAAATGATCCAACTTCCGAGTTGGAACAACTGTACGTACAGTGTTGAAAGTGCTCTTTGAAAAAGCTGCCTCCCCTTGCTCTTCCGACGTTCCAGCACCCCTGTGTATGTGTTTGATTGTGTAATAAATTTTACTTACCATTCTATTTGAATAAGTTTCAGAAAATGCTCTTCAACTAGGTTCTTCATTTGCTAAATTAGCCTAATAATAATATTATATTACTTTTGCAATAATTTATAATTTTGAATTTGTGGATAAATAAAAATGGAAAATTTAATGAAAACCTTGGTATCAATGGAATCCGAATAAAAAGATGTTAAAAACAATCAAAAGAAAATTATTTTGCGACATAATGCACTAAAGGATAACCCATCGGATGCCAGTTCTGAAAATGCTAGTAGCCTACCAGTAATGAGTAGGCCTACTGCTCCTGATGGTATCTCTAAGTCAAACAAGGATGAACACAAAAACTACTCTTCATCAACCAGCAATCAAGCTACACAAAACGTACAACCAGAAAGCATTGAGCCCAGCTTATATGAAACAGAGATAAACAAAATAGACTTGGGATTGGAAATTGCAAAACTGAGTCAACACATAGAGGAACTATACATCAAGTTCAACTTAATCCTAGCTGCTATAGCAAAACTGGAATTCTCCATTGATGAACTTGAACAATATGGACGTAATAATTGTCTGATACTTCATGGATTGCATAATTTTCCCAATGCTCACAGCAATTATGACGAATTTTTGCTCAAAGTAATTACCACTTTGAATCTTCATCTAAATCTGAGTCTAGACATTAATTGTGTGGACATAGCTCACCCTCTACCAACAGCTAGAAATGGTAATACTCCTATTATAATAAAAATTTTAAGAAGATCTACCAGAAACCAAGTTTTTAAAAGGAAACGTTTATTTTCAAGGACTGGACTGGCAGTGACAGAGTCACTGACAAAAAGAAGGCTCTCACTGCTAAATGAAGCTAAATCATTGCTTGGTGACAAAAACGTTTGGACCTATAAGGGAACAGTGTTTACCAACATCAATTCAAAACATGAAAAAATAGTCTCTCAAGAAGCCCTCTACAATTTGGTGACTGAACTTGGTGATTAAACTCAGATATCCACAATGTTGTAAGTGACTATACTACTTTTCTGTTATTACAATAAGAATAAGTGCTAATACAGCATACTTACTGTGCTTAGTTGATCAATTTCCATTTATGAAAGCAAATAGTTCAGAGTGCAACATTTGTAACAAAACATGTGGCAGTCGGCCTGCTGTAAAGTGCAGCAGTTGTTTAAAGTGGCAACATACTACATGTACAAAGCTTACAGCAATGCAAATTTCGCTTTACCTTAACTCAAACACATCCTACATCTGCTCAAAATGTCTAATTGATATTTTACCTTTTCAACAAGTTTGTGATGTTGAATTTAAAGAAATGTTTTATCAGAATATTTTTAAGCAAATTACCAGCACTCTTAATAATGAACCGAACCTAGATGATCTAATAAAACCTAATCGCAAGTATCGGGGTGTTGAATGGTACAAAAAGTGTTTAACTAACTCAAAAATCAAAATGGCCTGTCCATAATACATTTCAATGTTAGATCTATTGTCAAAAATAAACACATATTAGAAGAACTTATTCATGAATTAGATAATTTTCCTGACATAATAACTATATCTGAGACTAAGCTCAATAAAAACAACATTAATCATGCTTCAATTCAAAACTATAAGTTTGTTTTCTCTAACTCCACTACTAATGCAGGAGGAGTAGCAATTTACGTATTAAATAACTTAAAATATTCAAGAAGACATGATTTAGAATTTCAATCAGCTGATAGTGAAACTATTTTCATTGAATTAAATTTAGCTGCTGACAAAAAAATTATTGTTGGTGTGATATACAGGCATCCAACTAATACTTTTAATGAATTTCAGGATCTGTTATTGCAAACTTTGAATAAAATGGATCTTGAAAAGTATGACTATTTTCTTTGCGGTGATTTCAATATCGATATTTTAAAACATGAGAGTAAAAAAAATATAGGTAATTACCTTAATGCATTATATTCTGAAGGATGCCACAATGTCATAAATAAACCTACCCGCATAACGGAATCTAGTGCAACGCTGCTTGATCACATGTATACTAACACAACTAACAGCATAACCAACAGGGGAATTCTGACTTATGAAATCTCAGATCATCTACCAACATTTTGTATTTTAGCCAAAAGGCCTTTATATTGTGCTCCTGACAAAAAAATGATAAGAGACCTAAAAAAGTTTAATAGAGATAACTTTCTAGATGACATAAGCAACTTATCACTCAAAACTAATGCGCTGATTTTAGGTAACAAAGACTACTGTTCAAATAAGGCCATGACTCAATTCTTAGAAGGATTTTCAAAAATAGTAAATGAGCATGCACCTCTTCGACCTCAAACAAGAAAAAAAAATTAAACTCAATGCAAAGCCTTGGCTTAGTAACGGAATATTAAAATCTATTCAAACAAAAAATGCATTATTTAAAAAATGTTATAAAAAAAATGATCCAGTTTTGATAGAAAACTACAAAAAATACTCCAACAAATTAACCTCTATCAAAAGAATAGCTAAACAAAACTATTATGCTCACATGATACAGTTAAATAAAAATGATCTTTCAAAACAATGGCGATCAATAAACCAAATTTTAGAAAGAAACAACAAACCCAAGGCATCAATAACTAAACTAATAAACATAGGTGGGCAGTACCGCGGTACTAAAGTACCGCGGTACCGGTACCGCGGTACTTTTTTGGTACCGGTACCGGTACCGTCGGTACTTTTGTGGTACCGGTACCGCCAAAAAATAGCAAAGTACCGCGGTACCGTACCGGTACTTCAGTTTTTTTTATTTTTTAAAAAAATAAACGTACTTCAGTTTTTAAAAAAACGTACGGATTTTAAGAACGTACCATTAAAAACTTGAAACGTTGTAAAAATGCTTGCAAATAAATTGGATAAACAACCAATCTTTTTTCTTAATTTAGTGTTTAACTGTTGGTCTTACTCGCCACTACCACCGCAGGGACTTAGCGTTTGCAGTTTGCTGGCCGATTTGAAAAATTGACGTTTTCTTGCAATGGCAAAATAATGCATTACCAGTATTCATGCACCGGCGAGACAAAAGCAAAATCGCTAAGAAAAAATTGTAAGAGACGACTTACGCAATGAATACTCATCACATCAGGCGTGAATACAATAGCGTAGCCAGGGGGCGCGGGGTGAAAACATTGGCCTGCCGACCAAAATGCAGAATAAGAAAAATACTACGTTGTTAGCACTTCTGATACTGTCTTTTGCTCTAGAATAGATTAAAAAAATTATTTAAAGCATATTTTGAAATGTTTATTGAAAGGGGGAGGGAGCTAATTTGTCAAAAATAAAACTTATAAATCAGAAAAAAGACTATAAAGAATAGCCGAAAATTGGTAATCAAATTTGATCGCTTTTTGAAAAATACTTAACAACTTTTCTCGACCTTCCTTCGATTGGCCCCCATATATGCATACATCTTTCACTATAAAATTTAGCTGAAATAGATTACTTCTTGCGAGGTTTACTAAACTACCGAAATAAGATTTTATGATTTACCAACTTGTAAATAAGAGAACTGAAATTCTAGCAGTAGCTACCTCCCACATAAACCATTTATGCAACTAGTGCGGTATAATGATTTTTAGCACCGCTAATTTTATGCCACGTATTAATAGCATTGATTTTTATCAAAATAGGCCTAAAATTAAGTTATTTTTGCCAAAAAATAAAAATTTTTCGAGAGCTGGGGGATCCTCCCCTACACCCTATGCCTCCGGTGGCTGGGGGCCTTGCCCCCGACCCCAATTGCCTCCGGTGGTTGGGGGATCTGCCCCCAGACCCCCGCAACGTCCCCCCCCCCATTGCAAATTTTTGGTTACGGGCATGCTTGAAGAAAAATTTACTGCACGTTACTGCCGGCATCCATTTATATTAGCTTTTGACTTTAAATATGCCTGGAGCGTTTGGCGAAGAAGATGTTCTCATTCACAAACGGTGTATAATACGGCCAAAAGTATTTCACCCGGTAATACTTATACAGAAAAATTATCTCAAAAATCCTTTCATCCGCACCAACCATAATTTGGCTTTGGCCGCGATGAGGTTTTTTTCTTCCTAAACATTGTACGCTCTTCTAATAAGTTCTACAGGGCAAAACAACGCAATCTAATTTTTGTGCAAAATTGTCGAGTAAAAATAACGGTTTTGTCTCTGGAAATTTTCGGGTGCCACCTCCCCTAAAACCGCACAAATTAATCCCCAAGAAATCAATTTTTACGATTGCACCTCTTTTAGAACACCCGAAATTGAACATAACTAAAAATAAATACAGGGTAAGCCAAAAGTAGGTAGACGACATATGGATAGATTTATGCCTCAGTTACTTTAATTGAATTGTTCATTTTAACTTTGTTACAACTATGTTATTTGTGATATATAATTACAATTTTAGTACTAAAATTTGTTTTAATTTTACCTGTTTTCTATTACTATGTTACACTTAATTTTTTTTTACTGTCCACCTACTTTTGGCTCACTTTGTATTTTAACGGCTTCAGCCAAAAAGCTAATTTTTTTTATAATCAGAAGAGACAAAGAATCTTCTTGAGAGTCCCCCAAAAGCATGGCCAAAAGTGCTAAAGCTTTTTTGCGACAACTCTAATTGCATAATCTGTGTTCAGCCCACACACTGGTTACGTTGTTGCGTCCTTGGATTGAGCGCTTTACGATGATTATCTCTGCTTGAGGCTTCGAACTAGCCAGAAATTCAGTGGTAAAAAATCGAAATTCACGGGACATTGGAAAACTAGAAACTCTTAAAGCAGGTGCAAATTCCTCCAGGCACGAAGTAAATATCACAATGAAAGTGTGCAGATTGTGCAATAATTAGCGTCTAACGCTGTGTTGTGACAAGAGAATAAATATGCTACAACAGTAACAAAAAATGCTGTAATTTTGAAATTGTTTTCATTACAGGGAAACAAAAGAATTTTTAGAAGTCACCATTAACATGCGTCGTTCGTTTTAGGCTGGCAACTGGTAAGCTCCCATCTAGCTTTAAATAAGAAATGCAAAAAGTAACTGCAGCAACGAATCGACTAAAAACAAATCAAAACAGTACACTTTGCCAAAAGTGCAATTTATCCCCCAATTTCTCAGTTTTGCGTAAATGTCACTTGTGCAATAATTGGGAGCTGATGATCGTCAGAGTATCCTTCAGTGTCAACGTACGTACGTGATGCTTTAGAGATGACTGCTGTTTGGTTATTATTGGGCACAAGATACTCTAAGTCTAGAACAATAAGTAGCCCGGTGACCGTAGTTCGTATAAGTTAGATACTTTATCGAGTCAATTTTATCACTAGCTAGTACTGTACTCTCTATTGTAGTAATGCTACTACTGCAACTGCTTACTATTCTACGGCAAACTTTCTCTAAAACGAACTGTAGGTCTACGGAGTTCGCACTAGTCGCGGAAACGAACCAAATTGCTAAAAGTGATGATTTACAATCCAGTAAACGAGGTTAATCAGTCCAATTTTTTTTCTTTTAATTTTTTAAAAAAGTACCGCAAAAGTACCGCGGTACTACCGCGGTACTTTTGATTTGAAAGTACCGGTACTGGTACCGCGGTACTAATTTTAGCAAAGTACCGGTACCGCGGTACTTTTGCAAAGTACCGTGCCCACCTATGCTAATAAATGAAAAAAATGAAAGTCTAACCAGTAATGTAGAAATTAGTAATAATTTAAACTCGTTTTTCATAAACATTGGCCCAAAAATGGCATCCAAAATACCTGAAACTGAAACACCAAACACTATTTCATCTTCACCAAATTCCTTTTTCTGTGAGCCTTGCACAGAAGGTGAAGTCTTTCAAGAAATGATGCATTTAAATGGAAAAAAATCAGTAGGAATCGAAAATATTCCCATCAAATTTATCAAAATGTCAGCTGAATATACTTCATCTGTTTTAGCTGACACGTATAATAAATGTATGCAAGATGGTGTATTTCCCTCAAAATTAAAAATTGCTAAAGTAACCCCAATTTTTAAGAACGGGTGCAGATAGACAGCCTCAAACTATCGTCCCATCTCAGTTTTATCACCCTTCTCCAAAATATTTGAAAAAATTATTTACAATAGACTGAACAACTATTTTAGTAACCACAATATTTTAACAAATGAGCAATTTGGTTTCAGAGTTAAACATTCAACTAGTCATGTAATTTGTGATGTTATAAACAAATTACAAAACTCTTGTGACAACAAAAAATTTACTTGTCTTATCTTGTTAGATTTATCGAAAGCATTTGATACCGTGAACCATAAAATCTTGCTAAGCAAACTTGAAAAATATGGAGTGAGAGGAAACTCTTTAAAATTAAGTAATGACTATCGAACAAACAGAAAACAAGTCGTTCATGTTAATAACACCTATTCAGACCAGCAAAGCATAGTATGTGGAGTTCCACAAGGTTCTACTTTGGGACCATTATTGTTTTCAGTATATATTAATGATCTACCAAATGCTTCAAAATTTCAAATGCGACTGTTTGCTGATGATACAGCGCTGTTCCTATCTAATGATGATTTAAAAACCCTTAACAAAGATGTAAATTATGAACTACTTAACATAGAAGCATGGTTAAATGCCAACAAGTTATCCTCGAACTATTCAAAAACAAAGTATCTACTTATAAAGCCCAAGACTAAAACTTCTCAACTGTGCAAATTTGCTATTACAATAAAAGGCATTGAACTAGAAAAATGCCAGTCAGCCAAATATCTAGAAATAATATTAGATGAAAACATGAATTGGGAGCCTCATATTCAATTTTTAGGGAAAAAATTGTCTCAAGCAGTTGGTATTATTGCAAAAATGCGCCATTACCTTAACCAGAAAAATCTGATTAATTTGTATTATGTCTTCTTTTATTCACAAATACTGTATGGTATTCTTGGCTGGGGTTGTGCATCTCAAACTAGGAAAAGACCCA
Source organism: Trididemnum nubilum (assembly GCA_963965965.1). Classification (NCBI taxonomy): domain Eukaryota; kingdom Metazoa; phylum Chordata; class Ascidiacea; order Aplousobranchia; family Didemnidae; genus Trididemnum; species Trididemnum nubilum. Next base: position 9,188,549 of record OZ014477.1, on the reverse strand, counting down.
TTCAAATCCTTCAGAACAAAGTATTAAGAATTATCAACAAAACTTCCTGGAAAGACAAAATAATGAACAACACTTTGTTTTACAAATATAAATTTTTGAAAATTGATGATATTTATAACTATGAAGTAGGAAAGTTTATGTATCTAAATGATATAAAAGCATTGCCTCAGATTTTTGAAAACTACTTTTTATCCCTTGATCTAGCTCACAATTACAACACTAGAAGTAAATCTAACAAAAATTATTTTCTAGACTTTGTGAGAACTAATTCTGGAAAAAATTCACTTAAATTTAAAGGGGTCCAACTTTGGAATAATATACCTTCAAAATTAAAATCATTTTCGTTTTTTCGCTTCAAAAAAGAATACAAGAAGTTATTGTGTGAGCAGTATAAGTAAATAAAAAAATTAAACCAATTGCTTCGTGCTATCTAGATTAAATTTGAGTTTGTTGCTATAAAAGGAAAGTTAAAACTGCTGAATTATCAGAAGGCTGGCTATTTCACAGCTATGACTTTGTACATGAAAGTGTATTGCATTGTCGTTTTGAACTTGTATATATTGCTCAGCAAACTTGTTTATAGAGCTACTTTTTTGCAACAATTGGCTGCTACTTTTATTTTATTACATGGTGCCTTGTAATTCTTGCTTGCATTTCTTATTGCCATTTACTTTGGGTTCAAAAAGGATAGGTGTGGGTGTGCTACCTTAATTACTTTTTTTCTTTTTAAAAAATTTATTCAATCATTAATTTATTTACACTGTCAATAACAACAAGATGACAATTCTATTGAGACATTTACTACAATAATTCTTGACAAGAGGGAGGCAATGAATTGATCTTTAGGTATCTGATTCTGCAGCCCCCATGTTCATCCAGAGAAAAACTTAATTTATTAAGGTTACCTCTTATTCATTAAATCAAAAACAGGATAGTGCAATCATAATATGAAATGTAAATTTTCAACTATAATTTGGTGAAAGATATTTCTTGTGTTTGTTTTTGAAGAGTCTTGTTAAGGGATTTTAAATTTTTGGTGGGATGTTGTTCTCGGTTTTGACTTCTTGACCTTTAGTGCATTGTTGAGATTGAATGGTCGAATGTCGGGGACTGTATAAGTTATTACGTAGTGGGTCGAATGCTCTGGCAGCGCATGAGGAGATTTTTTTTGTTTAATTATTTTTTTTTTGTTTGTGAGAAATTTGGGATGGAAGGTTATCAGTAAATTAAATCTGTTCCTTTTAAAGTTTGAGGGTGTGCTCCCTGAATTAAATTTAATACTCTGTACGACTTGAATTTATATTTTAAGTTTATTGCCATAAAAAGAGAGTATGATTACTGTTGAATTATCAGTAGGCTGACTATTACATAGTTATGACTTACTGCATATACTGTAACAATGTTTTCATTTTCTTTTTTGAACTTGTATATGGTGTTTTTTTTTTGCAGCTGTTGACTACTATGTTATTACACGGTGCCTTGTTGATTTTTTTGGCTTGTTTTGCTTGCGCTTTTCTAATCACCGTTTGCTTAAGAATTGAAGTCTGAAGTGGGAGTGTGGGTGAAGCTGACTTGATGAGCACTGCTCCTTCGCTTCATCCACAGTATGCATAGACTGTGGTTTCGCATTGTTCAGCTTTTACAGATGTCATTGTGTGCCTCTTTTTGTGCATGCTGAAAGAATAAACTACTGACTGACTGATTACTGACTACCGGTACTCGTTTGTTTTTGCGCCGCGCCATTACTATATTTCCGACTTTTCCGCTTTCTTTGTCATTTGGCGCAGAATTTTCGGAATTAATTATAACGGTCACGGTACAATAGGTACCGCAAACCTTTAAAATTATTAGTTGCGTGGAATCGTGGATGACCAAAGCGGGTGTTGTTAAGTATGAGCCGTCGCTTTATTTTCGGCAGCTCTGCGATTTGTGTATGAGCGCGCATGCGTTCTCTTCTCTCCAATCCAAGGTATTTCCCAGATTTAGCCCTAACCCTAATGAGTGCCAGCATGAGAGGAGCAAGAGCGCGTGCATGCTCATACACTTGTCGCAGAGACACTGTATAAATATCATATGACATTTATACTGTGGCAGCATGGTGACAGAGATTCCGAAATAAAGCTGACAGCTTAGTGGTACTTAAGGACACCCACCAAAGCTAGGCAATAGACCTACGGTATCATAGGCGTTGCCAGGATTTTTAATTGGGGGGCCCAAACCACAAACACAGTATAAATATCATACAGTACTCTCACTCCATGCAAAAACTATTGTGACGTGTGTCCGCATTTTTTGAGAGGTAAAAGCAGACCTGGGTTTTTTTTTTGACGTCATAATAGTGACATGGTGAGCGGACGAGGATAACGCCAAAAAATAGGAATTGTTTCGAAATTTTACGTGTGTTTTCTTGGCTTGACGACGTTACCGTCTTCATCCTTTTTTGAGCCCCTAAACGTTAGAGGACAGCATTTTTCCCCTCTGCATTAGTCCAGATATATCGCGGTCTAGCTCCTTTTGCAGAGCTCGCACGGGATCAGAATTAGTCTCGATAGAACCGTCAAAGCTCGGGCTTCGACTGGCTATAATTTTGACGTCACTTTCTCGTGACGTCACAAAGTAGTACGTTAAAGAAGAAAAAAAATTGGAAAGTTTCTTACATAAACAACCTTTAGTTACTTGGGGTTTTGCTCGCAGCCGGAGCCCAACATTAAAAGTTTGTCCACACTTGAATCGTATCGTTAACTAACTATCCTGGAAATTTCGTTTCAATAGCTTTATTAACGTTTAACGAAAATATCGTTGATTGTTTGCTTTGTCGTTGTAAAATTCGTCTTGAATCGCAGTTATATGCAGTGATTGTGTTATTGCTTAGGCCTATCACCAAATAGACTGTGACATCATTATGAAGTAGTAATCGTGAACCTCTAGAACTTTTGATCGCAAAAAAAGCTTTCATAGACTGTATGAGTTATCGTTTATTGATACAGACGTTTAGTGTAATTCATGATAAAACTTTGATTTAGCTGCAATAATTTTGCCCAATCCTAGTTATTTTCTTCTAGTTGTAGAGGTATTGAACAAAATCATTTATTAATTGCATGTTTGAATCGGTTTGGTATTAGTCACTTTTTTGAAGTCTTGTCCCGCTTGAATAGTAGTATTGGTAAAAAATTGTGATTTACATTTTACCCATGATGAAGATGTTGACCTTTTGTTAAATTTTTTTATTTAACTTCACCTCATATTCGAACAAAATTGCAATTTTTCTAAAGTGAATAAACATCGTTTTTTCTGATTTTTTTTTTTTAACTCAAATTCAGGAGAAAATGCGGTTCTCTAATTATTCTGTTTTGCGTTTCTACTTCAAAAATATGGCAACCTTTCATTTGAGCAAAAATAGAGTGCCGCAGCGAGAATCTTGCTGAGGAAAACGGGGGATTGAACCCAAGTTTTAAAAAAATTTGATCAAAAACATGTCATTTAAGCGACGCCCTGAGTATACTGGTGCAACTAAGCATGTCACATACAAGGGTCTGCGGGTAGGCAGCCGCCGCCCGAGGCCGTGGGGTCATTTTGTGCGATGTTAGTGTGTTAGTGATTTTTCCCAAAAAAATAGCTATTTTAACGCCATTTGAATACAATTTTGCACGTTTTGGAATCATTTGAAAGAAAGAAAAAAAAAAAGGTATTCACCAATTTTAAGGTATAGTTTTTGGCCGATTTGTAGTTAAGGACTCTAAGAAAAAAAAAGGTTTCGTCAAATGTTGGGGTAGTTTCAGAGCAGGATTTGGTTGCGTGGCCAACGACTTCCGGAAGTCACATTAGGGATCTTGGATGGATGTTTGAGATCGTGGGCCGGATACAGCCCAAGGGATATAAGTTGCCGACCCATGTTCTAGTGGCGTACGCAGGATTTTCGAAAGGAGGGGCCTGGCGCGTAGCCAGAAATTTGGAAAGGTAGATAAAAACCAGATGAGAAACATGAAAACCAAAAAGATGAAGATAAAAAATAAAGGTTTTCACTCAAATTTAGCCCGTTCTTCTGTCCAGATTTAGGTGAAGACCAAAAAAAAAAAAGAAAAAGGTCTTCACTCAGGTCATAGTCAGATTCAGTCCGTTTTTCTGCCCAGATTTTCTACCCAAATTCCAAAGAGGGGGGCATGGCTCAATTTTGCGTACTATTATGAGGTATTCAAACATTACTGGCGACCAAAAGGAGAGGCTTTGGCACAATGCCCCCCTCCTAAATACGCCCCTGCCCTGTTCAACGAAATAGTTAGCAACAGGTGCAGGCATAGTCAAGAATTTACAATGGAGTGTTGAACCGATATCAGAAATAATAATGATTACCGCATGATCAGAGAGACTAGCTCATTATAACCGTTGGAAGTCAATGGGAAAATTAAAACTCACGTTAAGGGAGATATAATTAACTACCAAGCAGAGTTGTAAACGGGCCGACTAGTTCAGGCCCAAACCCAAAAATATAAGCCATAACCCGAATAGTAATTTGAAGCCCAATTCATGCCCGAAAAAACCCAAAAGTTAAGGTTGATCTGAAAAATTTAGCAATGTTGTCAAGTTATTTTGATTATATTTTTGTGCACCTAAGACAAAAAGCATGTCTCAGACCCGAATTAAGCCCAAAATTTTGTCGACTTGAGGCCCGAACCCGACCTGAAAAGCCCGGCTCGACTTACAACTCTGCTACCATGCGGTAATTATAATTCTTTACGTCAATGAAACTTTTTTTAGATCGCTTGTTGTCATGAATATTTTTTAAGCGGGTTAGTCATACGGCTAACTAAAAACTTTCATAATGATGTCACAGTCTATTTGGTGATAGGCCTAAGCAATAACACAATCACTGCATATAACTGCGATTCAAGACGAATTTTACAACGACAAAGCAAACAATCAACGATATTTTCGTTAAACGTTAAGCTATTGAAACGAAATTTCCAGGATAGTTAGTTAACGATACGATTCAAGTGTGGACAAACTTTTAATGTTGGGCTCCGGCTGCGAGCAAAACCCCAAGTAACTAAAGGTTGTTTATGTAAGAAACTTTCCAATTTTTTTTCTTCTTAAACGTACTACTTTGTGACGTCACGAGAAAGTGACGTCAAAATTATAGCCAGTCGAAGCCCGAGCTTTGACGGTTCTATCGAGACTAATTCTGATCCCGTGCGAGCTCTACAAAAGGAGCTAGACCGCGATATATCTGGACTAATGCAGAGGGGAAAAATGCTGCCCTCTAACGTTTAGGGGCTCAAAAAAGGATGAAGACGGTAACGTCGTCAAGCCAAGAAAACACACGTAAAATTTCGAAACAATTCCTATTTTTTGGCGTTATCCTCGTCCGCTCACCATGTCACTATTATGACGTCAAAAAAAAAACCAGGTCTGCTTTTACCTCTCAAAAAATGCGGACACACGTCACAATTCAGTAAGATTACTGTATGATATTTATACTGTGCCACAACGCACATGCAAAAACGTCATCAGAAATTTTCGAAAAAGGAACTTTTTGTGGGGCGAAGATATCGTAGAATGGAAGATCTGAAGCCGTAGCCTGATGGCACTTAACCAGGATTTTGGTAAAGGGAAAGGGCGAAAACTAAAAGTTAAAAAGTGTAAATGACTAACTTAGGAGACGTGTTGAGTAAGCTACATGTAGTGTACTCAAACGTATCACAGACGGGGGTCTGGAGGCAGAACTCCCAGCCGCCGATGGCTATGAGGGTCTGGAGTATAGCCCCCAGCCGCTGGGCGATTTTTGTAAGTTTTTGGAAAAAAAAGCTATTTAAATCCCATTAGATCACATTTTGCACGAGTTCAGAGCCATTTCAAAGAACTAGATGTTTAACATTTCAAAGCCAACCGAAAAAATTTAATTGTAATGTTTTGACGTTTGCTGGCCAGAGCTTTCATAATTAATTGTTTGCGTGCTATCTGGCCTAAAGGCTATCATCGCAGAAGCCTATGGAAGAGTCACCAGAACGATGACTACTTAAAAGCAAGCAATGTGAAAAAGTTAGCAAAAAAGTTCAATCTTTTTTGCATTGCTTGCTTTTAAGTAGTCGCCGTTCTGGTGACTCTTCCTTAGGCTTTCGCGCTGGTAGCCTTTAGGCCAGATAGCACGCAAACAATTAATTACGAAAGAATTTATTTGTTCAATCCATCTTGTGCAATTAATTCCCAAATCATGTTTAGAATCTTGCATTATGGTGTAAAATTTTAGGAAGTGTCTGCTGCACCAGTCCGGTTTCGGACATCAAATCGCTAGTGCATCGGCAGCCTATTATATCGCGTTTTTCTCATTGATTTGATTTAAACACAGCATTTTAACCCATCAAATGCAAAGCCCTGATGGCGGTACGGTTAGTATGCTTGGCTGTGAAGAAGAGAATTGGGATATCGATTCCTGCTGGACACGCTTATCAGAAATAGTGCTAGAGTGCTATTTAGCTACATAATCCTTTTTTTTCTGTAAAATCGTATTATTGGAACGACCGACGCTCGCGTCGCGTGTTCCTTTGTTTTTACTCGGCCATTTTCAAACTAACGAGTGCGAGATTTCAAACTTTTGCTTATAACTCGAGAACCGTTTGGTCTAACTACATGAAATTTTGACAGCAGTTTGAGATTAATGAGTTTTATGTTTGTACCAAATTTCGAGGCAATCGGTCACGTGACTTCGGGTTTATGACCCGAAAACCGCCCCGAAAGTTTGGCGTAAAAAGCGGTCTAAGTCAAAAACGGCTTAAGTACGGCAAAAAATATTTCTCATGGTTATATGTCTTAAGATATCCTTTCATCCCTACCAATTAACCCACTTTCGGCCGCGATGAGGTTTTTTTCTTATTTTTTTCCTTTTTTTTTTCCTTTTTTTTTCCTTTTTTTTTCCTTTTTTTTCCTTTTTTTTCTTCCTAAATCTTGTACGCTCGAGTTCTCCTAAACCACAAAACATAGAAATCTAATTTTTGTGTGAAGTGGTTGAGGTACATACGCAATTGTGTCTCCTGAAATTTTTTTGGGGCAACTCCCCCGGGAACCCCCCCAAAATGGGGCCCCAAAAAATCAATTTTTTGAACGGCTCAAGCTAGGGTGCCAGTTTTTTTGGATATCAGTAGATATTTGAGAGACAAATATTTTGACTTAATTTGGGGGTACCACCCCCCCGGGGACCCCCCCAAATGGACCCCCCAAAAACAAATTTTTTAATGATTTAACCTAGGGTGCCATTTTTCTTTGATATCAGTAGATATTTAAGAGAGAAATATTTTGACATAGTTTGGGGGTACCACCCCCCCGGGAACCCCCCCAAAAAATCAAATTTTTGAACGGCTCAACCTAGGGTGCCAGTTTTTTTTGTAGTCAGTAGATATTTGAGAGACAAATATTTTGACATAATTTGGGGTACCACCCCTTCGGGGACCCCCCCAAAAATAAATTTTTTAATGATTTAACCTAGGGTGCCATTTTTCTTTGATATCAGTAGATATTTAAGAGACAAATATTTTGACATAATTTGGGGGTACCACCCCCCCGGGACCCCCCCAAATGGACCCCTCAAAAGCAAGTTTTTTAACCATTTAACCTAGGGTGCCAGTTTTTTTGATATCAGTAGATATTTAACAGACAAATATTTTGACATAGTTTGGGGGTGCCACACCCCCGGGGACCCCCCCAAATGGACCCCCCAAAAATCAAGCTTTTGAACGGCTTAACTTAGAGTGCCAGTGTTTTATGATATCAGGAGATATTTAACAGACAAATATTTTGACATAGTTTGGGGGTGCCACCCCCTCGGGGATCCCCCCAAATAAACCCCCCCAAAATCAATTTTTTGAACGGCTCAAGGTAGAGTTCTTTTTTTTTTTTGATATCAGTAGATATTTAACAGACAAATATTTTGACATAGTTTGGGGGTGCCACCCCCCCGCGGACCCCCCCAAATGGACCCCCCAAAAATCAATGTTTTGAATGGCTCAACTTGGGTGCCAGTCTGTTTTGATATCAGCAGATATTTAACAAACAAATATTTTGACATAGTTTGGGGGTGCCACTCCCCCTGGGACCCCCAAAAATCAATTTTTAAACAGCTCAAGCTAGGGTGCCAGTGTTTTATGATATCAGGAGATATTTAACTGACCAATATTTTGACTCTACTTTTCTGGAGGTTTCATAATCAGATATTTTTGAATAATTGCTGATTTTACGGTAGACAAAAAGTACTTTTGAGCGTCACAGCATTAGCTATGCGTCGGTCGTTCACTGGGTTTGCTGGCAAACTCCCATCTAGTTAGAGTTAGGTTTCGGGCAGCGATGCCAGCTTGAGAGTTAGTAAATTGAACAGCAAAAGAAAACAACCGCTGTCGCCGGTGCAGCAGCGATTAGATGTAGGAAACTGGGCCGGTGCAGCAGACACTGCCAAAATTTTAATTGTAAGTGATTTGGTCTATAGGGGGAAGTAAGGCACGTTGCCTCCTGCAATACTTTAGCAGCAAATATGTAATAATCTTCTCAAAGATTTTTCTTAGAGATTTTTGTTTTGTCATGAAGTTTTCCAGTTATAGGAGTACATGTGCGGCCATAGGTCCAGGCCCCTTCAATTGAAATTCATTGGTTTGTTCAATGAGCATTTTTCCTCGCTATTTTTTAAAAGTATTTCATGCGTAGAAACTGGCCGGGTGGAGGTGAATTGTTATTGAAAAATGGTACAATAGATGGTTATGCTTACTAAACAGCTAAACGTTATTCCCGTGCCATTTTGGAGTGACACCATATTATGATGTGAAACCTTAACTCCACCGATTTGTTGTAAATATTTTACTTTTTTCAGTTTGTTTGGTCATCCCCATCCTCATTTGGACTAAAAACCCACTGATTTTTAGGCGAAGACCTTTTTTTGGGGGGGTCTTTACCTATTTTTGGTACAAAAAAGGGTGCCCCCTCAAAATCCTGCTTCGGGTGCCACCATTTTTAGCAACGCCTCTGATCTGAGGGCAAGGCCCTGGTACTGAGCCATATGGCAAACACGGCGCTGGTTATTGCATTAATTTCATAAAAAGTTTAGATGAGGGCCTGAGGTAGCTACTTTTAGGACAAAAACCCGATTTCACCCTGGTTATATGTTTAAATTGGTGGGAAAAAAAAGGAAAAAAATTAAGGGGGTGCGCCAGGCCACGTGGTTGTCAATATTATTTATTGTTAATAACTGTTGTATGTGTGTACTGATGTTCGCAAAGATGCTAAAAGAAACTGAAAATGAAGAAACAAGGTTTTTTTGTCAAATTTTTGCTATTGGTGGCATTTCGATTAAGGGGGCCTGGGTCTCCTAGGCCACCCCCAGGCTACGCCAATGATTTTGAGACAAGATCGCTCCCCTAATAAGTTCTTTCATAAAAGAAAACATTTAAATCAAAATTAAAATAACTTTTTTTCCAAAATGTGGATGACTTGAGTCAATTGACTGTTTTTTGAAACCTCCAAGAATTGCATGACATTATCACAGTATACTAATATATACAGTAGGTTCACTTCAAGCAAAATGCATTGTTAAAATGTCCAGCATTTTTTTGCCTGTGTTGCGTCATAAGGACTTTTTTGGTTGGGTCACGTCACTACATGGTGAAAAAAAAATGTTTCCAATTTCTTTCGATTATTTTAATATTATATATTTTTTAAAAAACTTTGGGGTTTTTCATTTGAATTAATAGACTTTGTGCTTGAGGAAAGCGCAGTGGGCGAGCAAACTGTTACATTTGTGCTTTTTCAAATCTTAGAAATTGGCACGAAGCATGCTCGAAGATGTCGGGAGCCCACTATGACGTCATAATGCTTGTTAGAAATATACTAATTTCAAGTGTTTTAGTGCAATCGTTGATCTTAAATCAATGCAAGGTCTTCTTGGCTGCTCAAGGTTTTCTATCGAAGTAGACGGTGAACGAGATGCATTTGTGATGTCATAATGCATATATATTGTTTAATTTCGTATCCATGCTTGCTATTGGACAGCCTGATTTAGCCAAATGCCAATATTGATTAAATGAAACATAGCTAAAAGAAATAAATCGGATCGAGTGAAAGATGAAATCGGGATACCACTATGACATCACAAAGCTGTTACAAATTTGCCAATGTCAATTGATTTGACTGCAACATAATCCATCATACAGTACAAGGATTTGGTTGCAGCTAAGTTTTATAGGGAGTAAAAAGCGTCGTGATCAACGCTTTTGTGTGTGACGTCATAATCCATTTAAGTTTTGTTTCAATTTTCTGTTCAAGCTTGCTGTAGAACAGTCGCACTACAAGCTAATATAAGCATTGAATAAATTCAAGATAGCAACCCAGATAGCAATTTCATCTGGCTCACATCCGGGCCAGACCAGGCATCATGTGTTTCGAGCAAACGGGGCCAGACCTGGCACCACTCAGCCAGATCTGTGCCTGGCCGAAGCCAGGTCGGGCGTGCTAAACGGGCCCCGATCTGGCAATAACATCTGGCCCTGACCGGGCAAGAGCGCACTTGTTGTTAGAGACAGATCAAATCCAGATCTGGACCCGACGTAAAAAGTTGTGACCAGCTCTGGTCCAGATCAACGCCAGCTATGGCATTCCACCTTAAAATCCAATACAGCTGGTTTTCAACATCTGGTCCTGATCGGGCGTTAGAGCACTTGTTACTCGTGCCAGGTCAGATCCAGATCTGGCCCAGATAATAAACTTCAATGATCTGCGGCATTTTGACCGCTAAATTACGATGGCGATTAGCTTTCGAATCAAAACTTTATTTCACAATACACAAGGCGATCACACAAACATTAGCAAAATACGTGGGAAAGTGATAATTGTCAAACTTGAATTTTAACAACCAAGTAGGACTCGAAACATGTTACTGATTTGCAATTGCGTCGAATTTAAAATTGCGTTGAAACGACTTTAGCACAAAATCAAGAGTTGTTTGTCATTTAGAGCTTAAATTAAAAATGATGCAAAAATTTCCATCAGAAAACGTAATCATGAGATATACTAGGGTATTAGTTTTTTCTGTAATGTCAGTTTCATCTTTCGCAATTGCATGAGATTCGGAACGTCTTTTCCTTCCGCCGTTACGATCTTTTGACCCGTCCAACCAATTCGTCACTGTGCTACGATAATCTCGTTCGCTGGCATCAGAATAAGATCGACGGAGAGCAGCTAAACAAGAATATAGCATGAGAAGCTTAACACCAGAACAGAATGTTTTAATATAGCAGAGATCTAGAATAAATTGAGCAAGTGCGCATACAGCACAATACTTCAAGATATCTTGATTGTTTACTGTGCACTAAACAATGAAATTGTGATTAATTTGCCAAGTTAAAAGCACAATTTTACGCGATAGCACCGACTTTCGAGGACAGATACATAAAAATCAGAAACCGGAGCAGCAGCAAAACGATACTCATTCAGCTATATTTGAATTAACTACTATAAGAGTAAGAACAACAAAAAATTTGTTGCACATATCAACGAACTCTCTTCACTCCGACTTGAGCTAACTATTTTCCAGCAAACTCAGTTAATGATCATTAACTTAATTGTGTAGTCAAAGATCGACAACCTCCGGATCCGGCCCGCCAAGCACTTTCACTCAGCCTGTGAAATTTTATGCTTATCTGGCCCAAGACCTTTTTTATGATTAAAATTTACCAACAACCCCGCCGAACTGCTGTTTCGTTTCAAAGCAGAACATCCTGACGCGAGACTTTTCACCTGGGAATTCTGACGCCATGGACATCCTGACATTAGGGTTAGGGAGAGTGTTAGGGTTAGAGTTAGGGCGTCAGGATGTCCCTGGCCTCAAGAATACCGGAGTGAATTTTCTCGCTTCAGGTCGGTCGCGTCAGGATGTTGCGGACCCGCTTCTTTTGGTCACCGCCAATGAATCAGCTGTAGAGTGACTAATTTTTGGCCAAGGACCTTTCTTTTTTTTGGCATCGCCATTAAACCGGCTGTAAAATGCTTAATCCTTTTTTTGGGTTTATTGAAATGGTGATGGACCGCTGGAACTTTATTGGGTCTAGATGTGGCCCAAGAGACGAAAGCGTTGCCGACCCCTGGTGTAGATAAATAACATTTGGTTAGATGCTAAAGATCGAGGAAAAGTCGATTCGACTGATAACTCTAGTAGCCACACACGCCAACAGATTGGGTCTTCCTTGGCTTTCCATTACTTTACCAAGGAAATAAAAATTAATGCGTCTTACCAAACATGACTTTGTACAGTCGCAGCTGCAGGAACGCCTTCTTAGCCTGGGCTCCTTTGCCACTTAAGTTGCATTTTAAGGATAACTCCACAGCAAAGGTCTCTTCCAACATTTTTCTTACAGTCTCTGCTGGAGATCTGCCACTAAAGGCAGTTAAATGCTCAACCTAAACAGAAGTGCATTCATTAAAATATTAGCAAGACAAGTTATATATTTGCTCTGTCTGGTAAAATACAAAAAAAAATCGTTTCATTTAACGAAATGGGTAAGAGAAAAGGTTCTAAATATTTAAAAAGCTTAAATAAACTTCATCCAATACCGCAATGCTAAACTTTAAATGTTCGCATGGGAAATTCGTTTAAAAATCCAGACGACATGATATCCGAATGTTTTTTGTCGCGCAACAATTTTTTGAAATTTTTCTTCTATCTCGTTTTAATTTCTTCCAATGTATTGAAAATTCGTTCTAAAATGTTTTACTTGTGATAATGCAATGAACAAAAAAACTATAGTTAAATGGACTTTTGGATGAATAATTATATACAGGGTGCCTTCAGGCAGTATTTAAATGACAAGCTGAAAACTCGAAACATCCAAAGTTAAAAAAGTTGGAGGATGATTATTGATTACCAGTATGCTTTAAAGTCGCACAAACTTTTTTTAGTCTATATTCTTGATGTGAGCTCCATTTTTGTAAAGCATGCTTTTTCATGATTGCAGAAATATTGTCATTTTTTTTAATGTCTCAACGAGATGATTTCCACAGCGAAACCTGCCACATTTATTTGACATCAGTGTGTTGGCATAGACGTTCCCTTTTGCTGCTCTGGAAACCACAAATCAAGTGGATTCAAGTCAAGACTGTCAGGGGCCAATCATAAAATTTGTGATGAAGATTTTTTTTGCAAGAGCTTCCAGGCATGACTTAACAAATCTGCGGTCTGCTGGGACCTTACTAATTTAATGAATACGAGGCATCCACGACAGCTGACCGCCGCAAATCAACCCTAATGTTGGCACTTGACTTGGTTTGAAATATGGGCGGGCCGCTACCATTAACAGTCAACACTGAGCATAGGCTGTATTGCAATTTTTTAATGTTTTGGGCGCTTGACACAAACCTTTTGCGCTATCCCTTTTGTTGAAGTCAAGTCACGTCTATCCTTTTTGTTTTGTGAATTTCACAAGTCTTCTATGTTTGTTAAAGTCACGCAAGCTATGCGGGGTTTTGCGCTATCCTGCATAAACCAAGCTAGCCCCAACTTTGCTTTTTGTTCACTTAATTGAACTTGTTTGTTCACTTAATAAGAGCACCATAAGTTGTAGACCACACTTACTCAAACAACAATGCACAAAGCAACTTACCGAATATTGGTTCCAACCCAGAAATAAGATCAGCTGCTGAATTTTGAACTGGAGCATAACTGTAGCGAGTCTAGGTGCAATACAATCTGGAACCAAATACAAATGAAATAAAAACAGAGGTTGCAAGCTCTAGACACAAACATTGCGCGTTTTATGCAAATCCTCAACGTTTCCTGGCCTTAGTTTATTCTGTGGCCGTGATCAATTAAAAGATGTTGTAACAAACACAATAGACAGCCACAGGCTGCAGTTCAAAAGTTGACCTGATAAACAAAGGCCACTAGCATTTCTCCTTTATTCATAATATGTTGCCCAATGCACATGTGCTCTTTCAAGCCGAGCCAAGTCAAATGACCGCGACAAACTGACCGCGAACAAACTGACCGCGAACCAACGGTTTCGTTACATTGATTTCGTCACAAAGTGAGGCTTTGGGCAAGATAGCTCTGGGGATAGTAAAAATATATTTAGAATCGCCCTGCTCAGCCAATCGGCGTTGCTCGCGGTCAGCTTGTTCGCAGTCAGTTTGTCGCGGTAAGTTGTCGTGGACCCCTTTCAAGCTAGGAACTACATGAAAATAATCATGCACCTTTTCCTCTACTTTCATAAATAAGATGCACATAATAAATAACAATAGTTATCAGATTTTACAATAGTAAAGCTATACATAACTCTCAAAGTAACTCGAACACAGTCTTTCAACTTTTTAAAGTGCTCAATGGACAATGGGCTAGAGCCAGTTAACGATGCAGGAAGTTCAGTTATAGAGTACCGAACAACCTGATCTATATATTAAGAAACAGCTGAATATTAGGCACACGCTCAATTATAAGAAATTTTTTAAAGTAACTCAGGTGCGTCTTTTACTCCGAAAAAAATCTGGGACTAGTTTGAGGCATTTGATGGGGCAGAGACAATGTGCTATATGTGTAAACTGTCCTAGAGGTAAAGTAAGTTTTTATGCTATTGAGAAAGTTTACGACAGTCTAAAAAATCAGAACTATGTATTTCTCAAAACAATAAAATCGTTTTAAAAATGTTCCTAGCATAACAAATTACATATTTTTTACATAAAGCAATTTTTCAACATGATTGTTATTAGCAAATTTACATATTGAGAACCATTTACATAAACAATGCTGAAAACCTGTAACTTTATGCCGCTGTACAATCTGCTAATCTATAATCTTGATTCGAAATGCTTTGTCAGTGCAAAGCAATCAACAATACAACTTTTAGTTTAAAATCAAAACATGTAAAACTGTGAAATTGTTAAAGGTGTCATAATCTAAATGTAGGTAATGACAATTGCATAATACTTAAATAGTAAATTAAATCTTACACTTTCGACTTTGCCAAATTTCCATCATCGGTTAATTCCAGATTGGAGAGATTTTCCAAGTGATCAGTCTTTTCTTGGGCTTTGTTCCAATCATCTGCATGAAGTTAAAGACTTTAATTTAAAGATTAAAAATTTTCAATATACTTTAAATCAGACTTTACACCACATCTACAAATTCTACATAAAGAAACAATATCTTACATATTTACTATTTGGTAGTATCTTTAATACAATTATTATTGCAGTAAATTTAGTGCTCATTTGCTGTTTAAAACAAGAAAAAAAAAACAACTTTTAAAAGACCTAGAACTTAAGCTCCAGTATTTTGTTTACAAACCAAAAAATTTGCAGCCCTTTTACTTAAACTCGGCACAATTAAGCCACAGTTGTTGACGTGACCAAACCTACATACCTGATCAAAACCACTCTTTGACTTGGAATATTTTACAATTTTTGGTTGGAATCTCTCCACTTTTAGCGGCACTTTCCACCTTTCGTGCGTTCGTATATGGAGGAAAGGAAGCATAATTTTCATGCAACCAATTTTTTGGAATAACTGCCAAAGATTTATCTTTGATGAATTCCACCACAACATACTCCAAATCAAATTCTTGCTCCATCTTACGAATTTAAAACACTATACGTTTAATGATTGCTAAAAAGAATCAATATTAAATCAACATAACCTGGTATGCTTTTTTCCCTGTTATTTCCAGTGAATGTGATTTAATTTTCAATTTAAAAAGAGCTTAGGCATAAAACAAAAAAAGCCAGATAATTGAACTAACTAAGCAGTGCTTTATGAATTTATTTACAAATCTGAATATTTGACAGAAAAAAACAACCTATAGGTTATAATTGACACTCAGAATGTCTGGCTAGTGGATCACCCTAGCAAAAGTAATGGTGATCAAGTCAAATCACTACTGATATTACAGCGAAAAGGAAATGTCCCAACATCATGTAATGAGAAATTTTAAAATAACAATTTTCAAATTTTGTATCCACTTATATAGTTGAAAGATGCAATTTACTATAAAGCACCAGTAGTAAAAAATGACTTGTACTAATAACACACATTTAGCTAAGCATTAGATAATGACACTTGTTAATTGGAAAGTATGTAAATAACTTTTAAGTATGTAAATAACCTTCAACAGCAACACTAAACTTCCACTATTCCGTTTGTTACCTGATTGTTTTAACATTTTTTTTCAGCGCAACTCCGAAGTTTATTCTCGACAAACAAGGCAATCAAACAACCTGCACTTTCCTTTATTTAAAAAAAGCATATTAAGCAGTCAATTAAATTAGTCGGAGTCAAACTATGGAATGAAATACCCAATGAAATCAAACGATCAAAAAATATAACTCAATTTAGAAAAAAAAATGAAACAATATCTTTAATTATTAAATTACATCATTTTTATAATGGCATTATTTTCTCAAGCACTCTCGGGATCTCGCATTTTTATCCTTTTAGTTTGTTAATTGTTTTTTGTTTTTTTGTTGGTTTTCTTTTTGGTGCAGAGTCTCTGAATCGGTAGTTCCACTGTGAACTACCAATTAAAAGCCATCTTTGGGCTTCTCATAGACTCTGCGGCGTCGCATTTTATTTTATTTCGTTTTAATCAGTTTTGTAATATTTGACGCCAAAATAAATAAATCAATCAACTTTGTCAGATGCCAAAGCATACATTCACTTAAATACAAAATCGTCACATGCCGAAAACTCGGTAAGGCCTTGTTAATACATGTGTAAAAAATGATTATATATAAATGATTCATGTGTGCTGTGAAAAAACAAAGTTTTATTTTGGTAAGCAGCACCACTTAATCTATTTAATCAAATAAGCCCTTCTGTGCTTAAAAGAAATAATGTAAAAAACTTGTTTTTACATTATTTAACTAAAGCATTTTAATTCACCAACTCAAAATCCTACAAAAAGGTGTGACTGCATTATCGGTATTTGGTAATGTAAATCAGGCTGCTGAAGTGCTGGGTAAGATATTACCTATTGGTTGGCAGCATGGCCAAGACTAAGAGGGTAAAAGCATCCTTTTTTACAATGGTTCTAATTGCTTAATCAAGGCTCAACCTACACCAGCATCCCCAGCAAGCCAATTTTTGGCAATGATACGATCAGCTTAAATTTGGAAAAGCAGACTAAGTTGTGGAAAAATGACTTTTAGTATACTTTAATACTGAATTAGTGCAAAATTTAAGGCACATAAACATATTTTTAGAGTTTCGGGTAGCCCTACTGTAATTGTAATTACGTTTTATTCACCAAGTTGCCTTGGCCAAGAGCTGTGTTCCCTCTAACTTCATGGCTAATCGGCGAGTGTCCAAATTTTCTTAAAACAATTGCGCCCAAAGCTCTAAAAAGCGCTTATGCGCCCTTAATTTCGTACCAATCCAGTATTAAAGTATACCAAATGTCATGTTTCCACAAATTTGTCGAATTTTCTAAGCTATGTTTACTATATTGCCAAAATTCATTTACCCTTGCTCCATCAAATTGCCGATTCGCTGAAAAAAATCGGCTTAGTGGGAACACTGGCCAAGAGACAGCGAATGGACCATTCGATCTTCGAGCCAAGCTGCCACCTGCTCACTTGTCTACCACACACGATGGAGGCTTCACACTGTCCCTTTGATTGCTGAACGTCAAGCAGGGAAGCTGTGAACACCTTTTTGTATAGCCTTTGGTTTGACCCGATTGGGAATTGAACCGAAGTCCACCGCTTCAGTAGCAGACGCTCTATCCACTTGACCACTGATCGGCAATAAATTGTTGCATCCTTGGATAAAGCACAATTATTTCTGCTAAGTAGCTTTAAAACAAGCAGCAAATTTACAAGTAAAGCCAAAGCAAATCAGAATTGGTCAACTTCTAAGTGAATTTTTCTAAAAGATAAGTGCCATTGTTGCTTGGTTGCAATAAGATAAATATGCAACAAATCACAAATAATCGCAATTTATGAAAACTGCAGGCCTAACCAATGCAGATATCAATTGATTAGATTGGCGTTAACTCCAACCTTCTTGTAATTGTAATTACATTTTATTCACCAAGTTGCCTTGGCCAGGAGACAGCGAAGGGACCTTTCGGTCTTCGAGTCAAACTGCCACCTGCCCACCTGTCTACCACACATGGCGAGGTTTTACACAGTCTTTTTGGTTGCTGAATGTCAAGCAGGAAAGCTGTGAATACCAATTTTTATAGTCTTTGGTTTGACCAGACCGGGAATCAAACCCAAGTCTTCCGCTTCAGTAGTAGACGCTCTATCCACTCAACCACTGATCGGTTAAAACTGACCACGTCTTGACCAAGCCATTTCAGAGATTTTGCACTTAAAACCAGTTTGATGACCGAAAGGTGCTTTTACAGTTTTCCTGTCTCAGTTCTAAGCAATCTTTGACTGCAGTGTATTGCTACTGAGTGACAGTAAATAAAATTTGTCTTCTTCCAACTAATCCAATTTTTGTCAAAAAATCAGCAATTTCTTGGATCAAGGGCAATTAATTTTGGGTACACGACTTTTCGGCGCGACCATATCGGCGCGGACCTTTACAGCACCAATATTTGGTGCTTTTTACTAATCCTAACCCAAAGTCCTAACCCTAAATAAGTGAACTGTCAAATAGCACCGAATTGGAGCCGAAACGATATGAGCAGAAAACGTACAGCAACAAAATAGGTGGCGCCGAAAAGTTGTGATCCCTTTATTTTTGGCAATATGATAAACATGGCTTTAAAAAAGTCGACAAATTTGTACAAATATGACTTTGATGTACAGTCAACTCCCTCTCATCAGACACATATTGTCAAGGAATGGAATTACTGCAACAAATCGTGGTCAATTAATGGAAGTTGACCAGTGTTCCCACTAAGCCAATGTTTTTCTGCGAATCGGCGATTTGTTGAAGCAAGGGCAAATATTTTTTGGCAATATAGTAAACAAAGCTTTAGAAAATTCTACAAATTTGTGGAAATATGACATTTGGTATACTTTAATACTGGATTGACACAAAATTTGGGTACATAAACATCTTTTTAGAGCTTTGGGCACAATTGTTTTTTGATAATTTGGGCACTCGCCGACTAGCCTTAAAGTGAGAGGGAACACAGAAGTTGACTGTACCTACTTTAATACTAAATTGCAATCGAGACAAAATTTAGGCTCATAAACATATTCTCAAAGCTTTGGGCATAACTATTTAAAGAAAATTAGATACCCACATATTAGCAAAAATGTTAATGGAAACACTGCTTTAAACACAACAAAGGAGTCTCCTCATTATAATTCTTATTGACAACCTTAACATTAATAACATCTGTAATAATGATGATATATTGTTCACTGAAGAGTCAAACCGATTAACGCATAGCAACAAAGCTTAATGCTGTACCATAATCTAATTGCAACGTTGCCCTAAGATAAAACTGAGATGGCATCACCAATGTTACTAACTTCTGAGTTGCCAATAAACTTAAATTCAGGAGGTCCTACGTCGTATTTGAACTAAACTATCTCTGAAACAGTTTAATCATGAAGGATGGAGTCCATCACAATCTAATCTAATATGATTGCTCTGACATTAGATACCACTACGTCCCCTCGTGATTTTACCGGCAGTTAACTTTTTTAAATTAATAAATCAAATACCGCATCACCATATTTTGCTCAACTACTTTAAAATAGCAATCAATACACCGTATTGTAAAAATCAATGTAAAAATGAAGATCAGCAGTTGCATGTACAGTAGAGCCTGTGTCACAACATTATGTATTTCACAAATGTAAAATTGATATTTAATAGGTATCAAAAATTTTGCAAGTAAAAGCAAATCAGATCTAAAAACTTTTATGAAATCAGATAGTAATAAAAATATTAAAATGCAAGTTTCAAAAACCATATCAACCTGGCACACTAGATCTAAAAGTATAGCAAATATACTGGTATTTCACTTAAATGGCATCTTCACTGTAACTCAGGGGTGTGCGAACTGCGGCCCGCACCCAGAAATTGTGTGGCCCAGCAAAGGGTTGAGGTTTTTGAATAGATTGCGGCCCTCGAACGTTTCACGTGTTTTTAGAGGTGCTTGATAAAATATGGAAGAATAAATAAAGCGTTTTGACACAAAAAATGTGGAAAGAGAATAGCTAAAAAATCATGTGCCAAGAAACAAGTAATATTAACTTGCTATCCTATTTTGGATAGTACATTGGCCAACTAAAAGTTTTGTAAGTTTTTTCCAATTTTCATCTCGGATTGATAAAATTATTAAGTTTCAAACATGTGTAATTTGCTTATGCTCAAAACGCGAGAATTTTTGTGCGGGAAAGGTACATGACGTCATTGATGAAGATTGTTTCAAGAAACCAAGCTACTAGATGTTAAAAACGCAAGTTGTGTCATTCAGCATTTGAATCAAAGAAATTTAGTTTAGTTTATTGTATATAGTTTGTATTTTATTCCACAACCGCCAAAGCACAAAGCAGCAGCACAAAAACTAACAAACAATCGAGGAAAAGGCAGAAAGGTGCCGATACTGCGTAGAGCTAGGTTTTGGGAGTTTTCATAGGTGAAAAAAGTTAGTAAACACGTCGTTATTGTCAGTGTATGATGGTTATTGTCATTTTATGATTAAGTGCAAAAAACGAAAAAGCTAAGTCTATTGGTAAGCAGTTAGGTTGTTTTTTTACTCTAATTTGCAGTTAAGCACATGGCAGTTAGCAAAAGTACTCGACAGCTGGATGTGGTTGCCTACTGGTACGCATACAGTGTAGGTATTAGCATTTGGAAACCTGGCCAATCCCGCAATGATGGGCTTTCAACCTACCTTTGTCAATCTCGATCCCGGGATTAGTTATCGTATAATTACAGTGTTATGTAATCACCAAGATTACAGTGCTATGTAACCACCACGATATATGGTTTGATTTGATTAGTTCTGTTCAAAACAATTTGCTATATAACGATCTTTCCAGAAAGTGTTTTACATGCTGGCATGAGCGATTTGTACTGCAAACCAGCTATTGTGTGCTTTGCTACAGCCTAGTTTAGCGAAGATGTACTTCATTCGTACTCCACCTACGATGTACTCCATCTAATTACAATTACAATATACATGGCTACAGCCTAGTTTAGCAAAGATGTACTTCATTCTTCGTCCATTTCTGTCAGCACATTTTTTCACTTTGTGAATTTTGGTTTCAGCATATCTGTCGATTTTGTCTAATTCTAATCAACATGTACAAGAGTTTAGCAAATTTGAACCTTGGTTTCAAATTCATCACTTCGCAATGGCAAATTTCGCAAATTCAAAAGAGACAAGAAAGAGAAAAATAGAGGAAGAGATGCAAAATTTTAATGAAAAATGGACTTCTGAATATTTTTTCATCAAAAATGAAGACAGTAGACCCTTGTGTTTGATTTGCGAGCAAACTGTAAGTGTTAATAAAGAGTATAACATTAAACGACATTATGACTCAAAACATGCTAACAGTGTTTACCGAAAGCTAAAAGGACGAAACATAGAGCTGAAAGTTGAGCAATTGAAGGAACAGTTGAAGAGCCAGCATTTGATGTTTCAAAAAATGCATATTGATAACGAAAAAATAGTTCGATGCAGTTTCTTAATTGCGCAGAGAATAGCTCAAACTATGAAGCCGTATTCTGAACGTGATTTTGTGAAAAAGTGCCTCACTGAAGTCGAAGAAGACTTGTGTCCTAAAATGGTACAGGAGTTTGAGAAAATAAGGTAATCGCATTGGACGATAGCAAGTCGCATCGATGTACTTGCTGGTGATGTTTGTGACACTCTTAAAGACAAAGTGAAAAACTTTGTATCATGGAGCTTTGCAATCGATGAAAGTACCGATGTGAAGGACGCGGAACAGTTGGCTTTATTTATAAAAGGAAAGGACAAGAAATTGAAGGAAACCGAAGAACTTCTGTCACTGCAGTGTATGAAGGACACCACAACTGGTGCTACAATCTTTTCTGAAGTTTTCAATGCTTTTGATGAGTTTGGTTTGGATCGATCCACTTTATGCAGAATCGCAACTGATGGTGCTCAAGCCATGTCCGGAATTGGCATAAGATTTTTAGGTCTCTTGAAATCTGCTTTGAAAGAGAAAATCGATATAACAATTTTCCACTGCATCATTCATCGACAAAATCTATGTGCAAAATCCTTGAAGTCCAAACATGTCATGGGCCCAGTCATTAGAGCTGTAAATTCTATTCGAGCTCGAGGACTTAACCATCGGCAGTTGCAAAAGTTCCTGGAGAATCTCGACACCAAATATCAAGATCTAGCTTACTTTTCTGAGGTGTATTGGCTAAGAAAGGATAGCATGTTGCAACGATTTTACGAACTGCGAAAAGAAGTCGTACTATTTTTAAAAAGGACAACCAATGGCTGAAATGAAAGACGAAAGTTGGGTGTGTGATCTAGCTTTCTTGATTGATACTACTACTCGCATAAATGAACTCAATACTAAGCTGCAATGAAAATCCCAGTATGCGAGTGAAATGTACAGTCACATAAAAGGTTTTATAAACAAGTTGAGACTTTGGCACGCACACATACAGAATACAAATCTCGCTCACTTTCCAACTTTAAAAGAAATGGGAATGCTTTCAGAAAAGACCGAATCTGCAGATCAACTTCAACAATTGCTTAATGAATTTTCGACTTGCTTTAACGACTTCAAATCCCACAAACATTTATTTGAAATATTTTCTTCACCATTTCACACTGACATTGAAAAACCCCCCATGGATATCCAAATGGAACTGATTGATCTTCAGGAGAGAACTGACCTGAAGGCTAAGTATGTGGAAATGGATCTCGGCGATTTTTATCGAAAATATCTTGACCTGGAGAAGTTCTCAAGTTTAAGAAAGTTTATGGCTTCTAAAATGGCACTTTTTGGCTCAACGTACTTGTGTGAACAATTTTTTTCTGAAATGGGTTTCATGAAATCTCCTTATCGATCAGTAATCAAAGACAAACACTTGAAAAATGGGCTTAGGGTTGCCAGCACCTCAATTAAAGTAAATTGGAATAGAGTGGTTCAAAAAAAAAGCCAGCTGCATGTTTCTCACTGAATTGTTTCTGGGAAGATTAAATCGTATTGCTATGTTTTTGCTTTTTAACTAAACAATTTTTTTGAAAAAATACTGGTACAGTACTTCCTCGATTATCCGTACCTCGTTTATCCGGCATTCGATTATCCGTCCATTGGGTCAGATAATAATTTATGATATAACTAACACTTTTCCAGTTAATGTGGGGCAATAGATAGCCCTACTGTAATTTTAACGATCATGCAAATTTACATTGCTTTCAATAAAAAAGTACTGAGATCCCTCAATGCGGTACATTATTTGATGTTGAACCTCGTTTAAGTTTTGGTGCATTCGAATCTGCTTCTTGCTGCGTTGTTTTGGTTTAAATAAAGAAATTCAATTATGCGGTTTTTTTACTTATCCGTTCAGGTTTTGAAGAAATGCTGTCCCGACTAGACCGGATAATCGAGGAAGTACTGTATTACTGTTTTTGATATTATTGCAGTTTTATCTTTAACGATGGCAATATTAATAGTTGGTAAAATATCCAATTTAAAGGTGCGACCAAAAGTAAATTGTGCTTATTGCTATTTGGCTTGCTATTGAAAAAGTTTGCACACCCCTGGTCTATAGTATTGATATAGATGTTTTATTCATTTAAAGTTATAAACTATGTTAAAAATTTGTTATCTTTTTATTGCTAAATGCTCAGATTGGACCATCTGACCATCAAATCTTTAACGGATTTTAATTACTTAACTCCTTTAGCTTAGTTGCCAGTGATGTTACAAAGTCACTACAACAGAGCAGGGGTCAAAATTACTTTTTTCATCAACTTGCCCATTGTGCAAGTGATATCAAATGTTTACTTGCCCGAGCAGGGTTCAAAATTAACATTTGCCTGAGGCAAGCTAAAATCGCCTCAAGCGAGTTATTTTTTGGCTTAACTTGCCCAACGGGCAAGCTAACAAAATACAGCATGTTACACAACATCAAACAAGATTATTTAGAAATGCAATTTAGGTCTGCTTTTTGTTGGAATAAAATACAATGCAAGTAGAGAAAGATGTTACTTGGTTCATTTTAGCACTTTGCAACCATTACAATTCATTTTAGCACTTTGCAATCATTACAATTAACACTTCTTCATTGCATACAAACTTTTCGATACTCAGACGCGCTTTGCAACTTTTTGGCTTTTTTCAAGAAAAAATTTTCCATGCTTGCTGTGTTAATTGCTGTATCAAATATCACAAGTACAACTATACCCTGTGCTGCATAAAACCAACGTTCAGAATTTTGCAATTTGTTTGTTATTATTATTTTGAAGATCTTTTAGCTCCTAGAAAATCTGCAACACCGATTACTGAGCAGTTGTTTTAAAGGCAAAAAATGAACACTCAAGTACCATGATATCTAGCACATGCTCTGGCTTAACAGTCTGCTTTTTTGGACTACATAGGCTCTTTTATTTACATTGTGTTGCGTCACAAGAATGATGAAAAGCACATGATTGCAAAAGTTTGAAATGGAATTGATTCGCGTTCAATCAATGCATATTTCATTAAATTTTTAATAACATCGACTCGAATGGTTGGAAATGTAGGTGGAAAAATTGCTGATTCCAATATTAAAAACCAGAAATCTTTCAAGAAAATACCATTTCCAAGCTTTGCAAGCTAATATTGTTGTAATCACATCTGCTTAAATGTAGCACAGTTTCAATAGGTAATGGCCAACTGCTTTTTAACTGTGATTTTCATTTCAGATTGTTTTATGTTATATCAGTAGTTCTGTCGTGTTTCAAAATATGATTAAATATAATGAGTTTGCTACAAAATTGTGGCATTAGAAGAAAATTGAATGAGATGTGCCACAATTGCCCACAAAATCCACTTTGCAAAAAGCACTTGAGTTTGAGCATGTTGAACTAATCTGTTGCAGAACTTCAGTGCCGCAAGATGAGATTAGAAGTATCTGCAAGCATCACCTTATTGTGTACCTCTCAAAATATCCTTTGCCGTGAAAAAAAAGCTGTCAGTCATAATTATGCAAATCTTAAAAACCAATTAAGGCAGGTCTGGACGCATTTCTCTGCTTCAAGGTAACAAATGGGCATTTGGGCAGTGAAAAAATTGTTATACTGTACTAGGTCAGAAGATCTGATGAGCATGTTGGCGCATGTTACCAAGTTGTAAGTGCTGATGACGCTACCATCACCAGCACATCATCACACAAAGAAAGTGAGATGGAAGCTCCCACCTATTTAACTATGAATTCTGAAGTTATGAACACATTATTTGAATTTTGGTCCATATCACGATGTTTAAAGTGACAAAGTAAAAGCAAGCTAACACAGGTGGTTGAAGCTCGCAGCAAAATTCTGAAAACTGCTAATATACTCCTGAGTAAAACAAACCAGGAAAGCACATGAAGAAAAATTTGAGACAAACAAGACAATAGTATCACAAAAAAAGGGAAAAGATTGAACATTCAGACAGACTTTGCCAAGCCTTTAGTCAGAAGCTACAATCAGCTAACCAAAGTACCAAAATCAAACCTCTCACTTTAATCTCGGATACTTTGTTAGAAAAAAGACAGCATAACATTTTGGGGTGATCAAGAGAAGAAGGAACAAAAAATGAAGAAGAAGAAAGGTACCGGTATATTGTGCAGTCTTTGTTCATTGTCAGGTACCAGAGATTAAAGTGATAGATTTGATTAGAATGCTTTGGCTAGCTGATTATACCTTCTCACTTAAAGGCTTGGCAAAATGGTCTGAAACTTCAATCTTTTTCTTAAGTTTTTTTGTAACAGGATTGTATTGTTTGTCACATATTTTTCCTGGTCGCTTTGCTCAAAAGTATAAATAGCAGTTTTTAGAATTGCAGCAAGCTATTTTTACCATGTCGCTATAAGGGCCGTGATATCAGATATAGAGCACAATTCAAATGATGCATTCAAAACTTCAGCATCCATAGTTGAATAGATGGGAGTTTCTACCTTACTCTCTGTGGATGATGATGTGCTGGTAATGGTAGTGTCATCAGCACTTGAGACTTGTAACATGCACCATTTGTTAGCTTAAAGCAGAGAAATGCTTCCAAACTTGTCTTGACTGGTTTTATGGTTTGAATCTCATCCCTCAGCACTGCGGTACTACGACAGATTAATTCAACATGCTTTAAGCAAAGCGGATCTTGTTGACAATTCATAATTTTGGCACAAG
Source organism: Trididemnum nubilum (assembly GCA_963965965.1). NCBI lineage: Eukaryota > Metazoa > Chordata > Ascidiacea > Aplousobranchia > Didemnidae > Trididemnum > Trididemnum nubilum. Next base: position 9,162,264 of record OZ014477.1, on the reverse strand, counting down.
TATCTCATTCAATTTTGTTCCAAAGCCAAATTTTTGTCATAAACTCCTTGCTCTGATGCTATTGGGAAACACTGCAGAGCTACTGATACAACATAAAACAATTGAAAATGAATATCGCAGTTAAAAAGCAGTTGGCCATTGCCTATTGAAACTGTACTACATTAAGCAGATATAATCACAATAATACTAACGTTTGCAAAGCTAGGAAATGAAATTTTCCTGAAAAATTTCTGGTATTTGATATTGAAATCACCAATGTTTTACCATACATTTCCAACTATTCGAGTTGATAGTATCAAAAATTTATAATGAAATATGATTGAATGAACACGAATCAAATCCATCAAACTTTTGCAATCATATACTTTTCATCATTCCTGTCACTCAACACAATGTGCATAAAAGAGCCCACGTGGTCCAAAAAGCCAGAACATGTGTTAGTTATCATCATACTTTAGGGTTCATGCTCTGTCTTTAAAACAACTGCTCAGTAATCAGTGTTGCAGATTTTCCCTTAGATAAAAACTCTGTTTAGCACGTTTGGGTCAGTTATTGATCTATTCTTTTCTCTCAACTGTTTTCCATTGATTTTGAGCTGTTATGCTTTTTATCTTAAACTGATTCAATGCTATTTTTATTGAAACAACGCATGTCACCTAAAAACAAAATTTTTTATGGTAGGCATCAAAATTAATTCAATTTTGTTATAAGAAATAAAAGAGCAGGGTAGCAGAAATAAATTTGTGAATTTCAGCTTTTAAATTTTATACCCATTTTTTTCATAGGTTCTTGAAGTTGGGCATCCAAAAAACGCAATAAATAAATTGAAAGCTTAGTTACTCCATGAAATCGTTCTTTTATTATTTTTTAAGTTAGATTTTTGGATTTCTTGGGTCTCAAAACCCCTGTCTAGCAATTTTTAGCAGTCTCCTATGACCACAATAAAAAAATTAAAGATTTAAGACAGTTTTAAGCATGTGCAATGAAGAAGAACAAGCAAAAATGGCATTTTTTCAATCGATCATAACTTTGTAAATAATTGGAGTTTTTCGAAAAAGTTTTTCCATTCATGTTTTTTTATTAAGGTCTACAACTGTGCTAAATTTTATTAAAATACAAAACATATGGTGTAACCCATTTGCTCATTTGGCATGGAATTACCCTTTAAAAACCTAACCAGCAGTCAAAATTAACTATTTTAACAACTTGCTTTTTGGCAAATAATATTAAATGTCCCCTTGCCTCCAAACAAATAGATACAGTACGATTTAAGGCTAACTTCAGAAAAAAATTTGTAACTTGTACTTCTTAGCAAAAAAAAAAATGAGTTTGCAAAATCAGAAATAAGTGAAGCGCATATCGTATTTAACAAATCAAATTTTTATGCGCGTTATGCCAGACGTTAATGTGACGCAGGAGAATAACTAACTTTTTTTAATCATGCAATATGCAAGAATGATTTTTTAACCGTAATTATTTTAATTATTACTTTACGGTTTGTTGCAACAAAATGTTGTGGTTTGCTACAAGCACAATTTAATCGCAAATAATTTGGGAACTATGGCACACCAGTTAGAGAGCTGAAATTTTTTGCAAAAAGCTGAAGATCTTAAAAATAATCATTACAAAAAAATTGCAAAATTCTTGACGTTTTCCTTATGCAGCTTAGAGAAATACTAGTGATATCTGAAACAGGGGTTAATTATTGCAACAAGCGTGGAAAAATTTAAAAAAAGCAGCATTTTGGTTAAGATCTTAAAAATAATCATTTCAAAAAAATTGCAAAATTCTTGATCTTTTCCTCATGCACTTTAGAAAAGTACTCGTGATATCTGAAACAGGGGATAATTATCGCAAGCGTGGGAAAATTAAAAAAGCAGCATTTTGGTTAAGATCTTAAAAATAATCATTACAAAAAATTGCAAAATTCTTGATGTTTTCCTCATGCAGCTTAGAGAAGTACATGTGATATCTGAAACAGCGGTCAATTATCGCAACAAGCATGAGAAAAAAATTTTTGTTTTAAAGCAGCATTTTGGTCAAGATCTTAAAAATAATCATTACAAAAAAATAGCAAAATTCTTAATGTTTTCCTCATGCAGCTTAGAGAAGTACTTATGGCATCTGAAACAGTAGTTAATTATCGCAACAAGCATGGGAAAATTAAAAAAAGCAGCATTTTGGTAAATGAGTTTAATAATATCTGCGTGCGAATAATGCGTTAATTGCAATTAATTCTATGCAGACAATTAAGCAAAGTGCTAATTGTGATGATTGCAAAGTAGGCCTACTTACAGGTAACTAAACTAAAATAAAGCTAGCAACAGCTTTCTCTGCCAACATATTTTATTCTATTATTACAAGAGCAGATATAAATTGCGTTTTTTAATCTTGTTTAATGTTTTACCTGTAGGCTATTTTGTTAGCTAGCCCGTTGGAAAAGTTAGACCAAATAAAAGTTGCCCAAGGTAATTTCAGCTTGCTTGGGCCAAGCGTTAATTTAGAACCCTGCTAACCCCATACTCTAGACATAGCTCTACAGTAATCTCTGAAAATAGAGCAGTTTTTGAAAACATTAACAATAACACTCATAAAGAGAATAAGAGAGCAAAGAGTGAGTGCTTAGGATATTTATTTGCTCATTAAATGTACTATTTTTCATTTTTTTAATCATTATCGATACAGGTTCAGGGTTAGGGTTTGATTTCAGAATTATTTTTGGAGTTTGGTTAGGATTACAGTCAGAAGGTACAGCCTATAATAATAATAATAATATAAGTCTTATGCCTCTATGGGCATCTCACATCGTAAACAAAGTATCATTTCACACATAGTTGAAAAAAATAAATAAATACTTGACATTAAAAGCTATACTTGCACTAATGATTCAGAGTATTTGTTCTGAGTTAGCTCATTAGATCTTAAATTACACTGGATTCATAGGAGATATATGAAGATAAGACTCTTATTGAAATATTAGTCATATACACTAATGAGATGGTAGGACACTATTTGAGATAGTAACCATATGCAGTAAAAAGAGACATTTTGGGAGAAAATCGCAAAACCAGTAATGTAAGTACCAACGTATAATAAAGCACAACTGCATAAAATATGCTCATATCAGACACTTCTAAACACAAACACTTATCAAAGCAGACTGATTTAAAATTTAGATGTGCCCGTTATAGCCTAGGCCATCAACTCAGAACTAACCTGTACTCTGGTACTGTAGACAAGAATGTCTGATGAGACTTTTGAGTTTGGATTAAGTTTTTGGCAAGGATACAATGGTGTTAGGTTAACACCTAGATACACTTAAATGTGCGAAAAAAGCAATAACTCAATGTCTGAATGTATCGCACACAAAAACAAACAGAGGTGAAATAGTGTCGAGCACATATAAAAAACACGTTGTCACACAGTCACATTACCTAACAGACCTAATAGGGTTACCTTGCATAATTCCAGACAAAATTCTACTATTTTTGCTCTGTCTGCTCTCTACTACAATCATTTCCAAAACTGTTGCTTTCAATTGTGCATTTCAATATTGGACTTAAGTATTTTCACACCGGTTCAAAAAAATATTTAAGGAATGGATACAAAAATCGGTTTAAACGGACATGTCTGGAATTACCTTTGATAGGGTAATTCCGGACAAAGCGGACTTATACAAATTTAAAACAAAAGTGCAAAATTGATACTTTTTGATACGGTAACAGATTAATAAACATTTTAAACTAGAGTAATATGCTAAACATTATGGCTACTTTTTTGGAAATTTTAAAACACTCCACCGGATATTTACGCCACCCTAGCACCAATTTAGTCACTGCGCCACATCCATCAAAATTAATAAACCTAAGCCGTGTTGATTAAAACTTTCATTTTAATGCCTTTCCTATAGTTAAATCACTAATAAAGATCATTATGCTACTCCGCAAATGC